>JAJLWA010000001.1:1404378-2106568 GCA_030564665.1 Entelexis apis | reverse complement strand
CCTGTTAACATTGGACTATCGTCGAGCAAGTCACGGAACTGCTCATTATGCCCCCCCTCCCTGCTGACCACTTGGGCGCCGGATTACACAAGTCATGTGCAATCGATGCATAGACGTTACTTAGGCTATATAAGGACTTGAATTCTACTACGATCTGACCAACTTTTTAGATTCGAAAATGGTTTCTGCTGTAGCTGTGCTTCGTGGTGACTCTGATGTCAAGGGTGTTGTTCGCTTTGAACAGGCTAAGGACTCCGACCCGGTGACTGTGAGCTACGAAATTACTGGCAATTCGCCCAGCGCCGAGCGCGGGTTCCACATTCACAGCTTTGGTGACGTTACCAACGGCTGTGTTTCGGCCGGGCCCCACTTGAACCCCTATAGCGTCGCGCACGGCGAGCGTGAGGGTACTAAGGAGACGCGCCACATCGGTGACCTTGGCAACGTTAAGACAGACGATAAAGGCGTTGCTAAGGGCAGCTTCACTGACAAGCTCATCTCTCTCTCGGGTGCCCATTCCATTGTTGGCCGCTCGCTTGTGATCCACGCTGGCAAGGACGATCTCGGAAAGGGCAGCGGTGCTGCCGCCGAGGAGTCCAAGAAGACGGGTAATGCCGGCGGACGCAATGCTTGCGGTGTTATTGGCTTGAGCCCTAGCCTCTAAGCAGAACACACCGGACCTCTAAATTCTCTTTTTTTTTTTTTTAAATTAGCTCTTCCGTAAACGCAATGAGTTATTTCTTATCTTACTTACTTCATTCCTTTCATACCTATTAGATAGCAGTACATACTCCACTGGATCTGATACTTGAGACCACTTTTGACTCTATAAATATCTGAGTCTCCGTGGCAACAAAATTAGCAATGAATAGCAGAACGTCTAATATGTTCTCCAATAACTCTGTGATGCCACATTTGGCTATTGTTTGACATTGTAGTTTGTTGGCTTAGCCATGTCCCGGCTCTTATCTATGACAACCTTATTATTATTATATCTAGAGGCCTCGCGATGCGAAGGCTCCAAGATATGCCTAATTGCGCGGACCCGACGAAAACAATCGGGTCAACAACAAGTAGTCCCGACAGAGAATGCTATATGACTAATAGTGTTGTGAAATCGGGGTAGGCTCTACACTTGTTTTGGAAACACCCCTTCTTCCTTCGACACCCACTAAAGCTTTATACACAGCTGATGCTGGGTAAATAGTAACAACACAAATGCTGTTCAGTAATGACTTCCATCGAGGGTCATATTATAGACCATCTCGTCTGCATTCCACGGGCTCCTGTGGCACGTCGGCAAAGTCTCTTGGCATTGAACCGGCAAGCAATCCTGGGCGGGAACAAGACCTTGTGAAACCCAATGCAACAACAATTGTTACTGTGAGGGATAAGAATGATCCGAAGCGCACAAAAACCATTATAACACTGAAGCGGAGACAAGTATCCAGGTTAGCTCGTAAACCGGCACAGGCGACATCTACGGCAGTCAAAAGTGGCTCGGCGAATCGGGACAAGCAGTCTAAACGATCTGCAGAACCTCGGCCCGAAACTTGCACCCCTCCTGACAACACACAAACCATCTCAACACCAGAATCTCCAGGGTCGACTCTACACTCTGGGTGGAAGATGGCCGCTGTTCCAAGATCGCCAAGCTCTTTGTCATTTGATAGTGCTCGTATGGATGGGACAGTAGACACATGTGATACGGATCTAACCCAAATTGATGATGGACTTTCTGATTGGGGTCTGCCCAAGGTGATTGACTATCACGGATTTCAAGATCAAGATCAGGATCAGGATCAGGACCAAGGCCAAGACCAAGACCAAGATGATGACGGCAAAAACTTTGAGTCTTGTGATAGGGAATTGGTTCCTATTGGTGTGCCCAGCGCGCTTGAAGCATCAGCATTTCCTTACGATGAGCCTGAAGTTGCTTCTTTCGATTATCCGGTTCCTTCCGCTGCACAGGTTCGGCTTCAGCGTGTT
Source organism: Entelexis apis (assembly GCA_030564665.1). Taxonomy (NCBI): domain Eukaryota; kingdom Fungi; phylum Ascomycota; class Dipodascomycetes; order Dipodascales; family Trichomonascaceae; genus Entelexis; species Entelexis apis. Next base: position 2,104,579 of record JAJLWA010000001.1, on the reverse strand, counting down.
CTCGTTCTCATTTACTTTGCGCTCTTTCTGAAGAAGCGTGATATTGTAGCCCCACGATACAACAACAATCTGACAGTGCATAAGCCAGCCGAGAAAGAAGAATCATTTTCATCAACTCTCCCAATCAAGAAATCTCCTCTCCTTTGCATCTTACCGTTTGCTTCTTGGATTTAGTCAAATGTGTGTGACTCTCTGCTCTATATTTATCTTTTACTTTACATATTAAAATTATTGAATCATTTCACTCTTGCGTTTGATATGGTGGTGGAGGCGGCTGGGCTCGGCTCTGGCCTTGACACTGGCTATTCACTGTGGCTTCTGAAAGCACAAGAACTGGTGAACTGACCTCTAATATCGTGGTACGACCAGGTTTGTGCGCAGGTGTGACGGCAAACTGAACACGAAGTGTATGCTGAATGTCATGAATGTCTGTCTTGCAAGTCTCGGGAACGCCATAGACCCTGGCATCACTGATAAGGTATGATAAGTCAATCCATTCACCACTGCGCTCAATTGCTTGCTCGCACTCTCGTGATAATACTATGGCCGTGTCCTTAGCCGTAGTCTGATGCGTGTCTACTCGGGTGAGAACCGTCGTGTCAAGGAACAAAACGATTTCACGCACAACTATGAGTCCCTCATGGCTACACTGCATAGCGATACAAATCTCCGGAAACTCTTTGCTGTTCCTAGAGACAGGATCCTGGGTTTGTGAAATTCCGTCGGTGGGAAACGATAGTCGACCACTCAGTTCCACTTCGGTCTTTTGCAATTCGCTGCGAGCCAAAAATGAAGGTCGGCGACTCATTCGAATATTGGTTTTGTGGGTAGCATTGGCAAATGAATTTTCTTGTCCTGAAAAAGATTGGAGTCGTCTTGGATAAACCTGGACGTAGTTCACAGTGTTGTAGTTTGGTCGTGTTCTTGATTCACGATCAATCGTAGCATGCACACCCCAAAAGATGCCATTGAACACATGGTTTGCCTCAACACTATAGCTACAAGGCAATCCATGCGAATCTTTTGGTAGCTCAAATTCAAACGTAAAGTTGTGATTGCCTTTAGCCAATACTCCTGATTCAGGAATATCAAAGCTAACAGTATCGCTCGACCAGATCGTTTTGCTAGCATCAAAATGTGCAGCAGAAAGATCAGTAACACCAGGAAAATTGGTTTCGCCCCTTTCAGATACGAAAACTCTGCCACGCTCTTCGCATCTCAATTGCGCTTCAATAGATGCCACATACAGATCCCGCCGCACATCAATGCGAATCTGTCCTTTCACCAAATCACCACTGGTCCAAAATCTGCTTTCTCCTGGAGGTTCAATGTCAATTAAACATTCAGCAGATCGAAGTATACTCATAGCTGGCCAATAATTTGCTAAGTTTGAGCATTCGCTTTAACATTCATTTCAGACCTTGCTTTTCTACTTGTCTTTTCTCACTATCGCGTTCCGATAAGGGTAAGGTTAAAGAACATAAATTAATTGTCGGGTCTTCTAGCTATAAAACATTAAGACTCGGGGTGTTCGTGCTTAACCAATATACACAATATCAAACAAAAACCAAAAAACACAAAACACAAAACACAAAGCATAAACTCAATATATAGACTCAATATATAAATTAGGTGCAAACAGTTTGGGGTACAATGTTACAATAGCGCAAATCAATAGGGGATAGTTATAACAGCCTAATGACGCTTGGGTTTCTTTGTCCGCCGCACATCTCTCTTGTTTGCATTGCGCTTCATACGTTTCCGCGCAGCCAGCTCGGGGGCAGTGACAACCTCAACCGCGCGTTTTGCCTTGCGTTCAAGTCGCCGGGATTCTACAAATTGTTTCGTCTCTGTATAGCGACGAAGATATTCTGTAGTACCCAAAGCACGGTCGTAGAACCCGAGTGCCTCCATTGCGATGTCTCGCAACTCCGGCAAAGCTTCTTCAAATGTGAGCTGGTCCTCAATAATATAAAGACCGAGAATCGCGTCGTATGCAACGCGCAAAAGTGTCTCATTCATCACAAGCGTTGGTAAAGCCGCAAGAATCTGTACAGCACCAGTCTTGCCACTTACGTGCTCTGCAGAGCTTGCATCTGTTCGTATCTGATTGCTAAGTTTGCTAACAAGCCAGTCAATGCATGGCGTGTGGTTTTCGTCATCGAGAGAGACCTGCTCTTTATCCCATAGAGGGATAATGAAAACCATATTCTTCACAATCTGTAGACTGTCTTGAGCCATTAGACGAGGAGCTGCTAGCTGTCGTACAAATTTGCGACCCGCTGACTTTAATAAGGACATATCCAGTTCGGAAGGAGGTGTGTTTTTAAAATACGATCCAAATACACGCGCTGCTCTGGCACGTACCCATGGGTGAGGGAACAATAATACACCTTCAACAAGTTCAATAAATTGCGTGACATTTGTGTCCAATGCCAAATACAAAAGCTGCCACTCGACAGAGGATACATGTGCTCCCTGCTTGACTCCCGCTAACAAAATTTCTTTTACGGTACTCTTCAGTTGCTTTTGTAGCTCTTCGGAACCCTTCATCTGCAGAGAATTCAGAATTGCTGCCACTTCGAGACCTCCACGCACTAGCAAGTTGTTCTTCCCGAGAGATCGTAACCAACCAATACAATATTCGACCATTTGCTGAAGACTAGACGTCGAGGCCTTCGAAATCAAAGACTTCAAGATCTTAGCCGCAGCTGAACGGCAGTTGGCATCAGAATCATTCACAAGTAAAAGTACCAAATTGGCATACCACTGCATGAAAGCTGATTCAATCTGGTCCGTGCGAGTCTTGTCCACTAGCGCGAGGATTAATTCCAAAACAGAAAGTCTACCGGAAGGCGCCGCATAGCGCAAGTTAGCACCTAATCCTGTTAGACGACGATGAAACTGAGCTTCACTCATTGGATAAGAAGTCAAGAACTGCAGGTAGGTTGATCGGCACGAATCTCGGATAGAAGCAGTCTGGTTTGTGACCATCACTTCAGAAATAAGCTCTGCCATGTCGTAGACCTGCGGAATCATAAGTTTTCGCGTCAATATCGCACGTGTGAAAGCCATTGCTACAGCTTGCCACTCAGGCTCTTCAATATCAGGCCGCAACCTATCAAGAACATAACCAACAACGTTACTGCTGAGTTCGAACTCAGGCTTCGTTCTAATCAACATGGTCAACAATTTCAGTGCTGCTTGGCAGATATCACTGTTAGTTTTGGGGCTCGACTTTATCAGCTCTATTGATAAATGACCACAGTGAGCTAACGTATCATCACTGTCCGCAAATGGAACAGGCAGGCACAGAGCATGAGCAGCAAATTTTAGTGCTGCGATTTGCATATCTTCATGCTTTGATTCCAAGCCTTTAGCAATTAAAGGCAATAGACCTTTCACATTGGCAACATTCAATAAGCCGTTGGAACTAGTGACAACACTGCGCATAATGTCCAAAGCAAAAGATTGCAGTAAATGCAAGTTAGTATCCGCATACCTGGTATATACACCTTGGTCATTTTGCTGCCAATTGCGTGATGACAATCGTACGGTGAAAAATTCCTCGCTCTCTTTTGCGGCTTGTTCCCTGGCGGCAAGATTGGAGCTTATGGGTTTTTCATTAGAATTCTCTAAGGCATCTCGCTTGCTTCCTTGTGAAAGTAGCTTCTCAGCAGACGTGAATACTTCATAAGCCATCACGACAGCATCCTGTGTTTGCGATTGTGGATTCTTGAGAAGTCCAATTGTCAAGTGTTTGAGGAGCTCTTGCACCTTGTGCTCTTTCTTGCTTGTAAGCCTTGTACTAGTCAAGAAGTCTTGCAGAGGGGAAACAATCTGACCAAAATGAGATAATGATGTCCATTTTGCTAGCATTTCGGCAGTATCATAACCCTTGTTACCTTTAATTTCCTTAGCACTGGTAACATATCCTTCAGCTTCTTTTTCTTCACCAACGGACCCGAATGTATCGTCAATTACGATGCCAAATATAATACCTGCACTCTCATCAAAGTCTCCAAGTGTAAGCACAGAAACACCACTATTGGCCATAGGTCGCGTCAATTCGACAAGCAAGGAGTGTACTGTGAATCCAAGAACATGACCCTGAAGCCCACCCCGTCGCAGCGCTCCACGAAGTTCGGTAACAAGGAATTTCAAATACCGAGGACCAAGGATCCTAATGACACGTCCGAGTGTTCGTCTGACAGTGTCTCTCATTTCAGGCACCTTTGACCGCAACAGTTGACACAAGCCAGTCAGCTTACCGGGTAAGTGAGTTTGAATTGCTTCTTCAGAGAGCCTCTTCAAAAACGTCGCGATTGCGACAGCAATAGGAATACGGTCCGGAAGGTTCTCATGTTCGTTAGCCTTGGAAGATAGCATCTGATGCAATGGACCAATTAAGCTGCGCACTACAAACTCATCAGTTCCCTGAGGTGTAGCTTGAGCTATACTGATTACCAGACGCACATTTTTGCGCAATTCTTTCGGTTCAGGGTGGCTTACAGTAAGCTGAACGTGTCGACGCGACAGTGACTTGAACTGGTTTTCTGAGACATGTCGCGCGAGCTCCGTGTAAGCTTGCATGGCATCATCAGCCAAGCTGTTTAGTTCGTTGTTTTTGTTACCTGAGAAGTCCACAAAATGGGCAATCAATGGCAACAAATAATTGACAATAGAGTCCTCGTCAAGTTCACTGGCGACACTCCCAATGGTTTGTAGAGCCAGACGTCGAGAATAAACTTGAACATGTACAACATTGATGAAAAAGTCACGATCCTCGTCGCCGTCGAAAAGAAGCACTCTCATATCAGACAGGATGTCTTGTCGTGCGCATTCAGCCAAAATGTCAATGTATAATTTGCGGAATTTCTCTTCTGTGTCGCGTAAACCGCGGCGCACGGCGGGAAGAACAGCTTCTTCAATCAGTGACGCTTTTGGGTGTGTACCAATAAGCCTGAAGAGAGAGAAACGACTATTGACTCGTAGCGCCATCTCATCGGGGTCACGCAAGAAGAAGAGCATATTATACACAAGTGGCGTCCATTCAAGCTCTGATAAATTGCCGAAAATCTTATCATTTATGAGTTCAAATGCTGCTCCACGACGATCAAAATCAGGTAGACCTAGACGCCTAGGGTCATACGAATTCAATTCTGTAACCAAATCACCAACCCGAGCAAGCTCAGGAATACGTTTTCCAAAAGCACGATAGCAAGCACAAAGGAACGTTCGGGCATCACTAATATGGAACTGGGCGAAAAGAGGCGATAACACCAGGAATGCAGAACGTACAAGATCATTGGAGCACTTCGGGCTTTCGAGAAGACGTGATAGAGCTTCAAGTAAGGGTGCCTTCAACGGCAAAGGAACAACGCGAGTCGGCTGTTGCAGCACCTTGAGAGATGCTGTTACAAGTAACTCAACAGCTTCAGCACTGAATGATTCTACTCCTGACTCACATAATTTGTTCAAGCATGAGATAACTAAACCGAAAGACTCTGGAGAGAGCTGGCGGTCCATCTGTACCGGCAAACAAGCTAGCATTGCCGACGCATAAGTTTTGGTCGAGGCGCCATGTGGAGAGGCCGTGAGTAAATTCAGTCCTACTTGAAGAACTATAGTGACAACAGTTTCATTAGCTTCAGCATACTGCAAGCATGACGCCAAAGCACTAGAAACAGAATTGTCGATAAAAGGAACCAACTCCTTCTCAGTACTTAAAGTCAAAAAGAGTCGCATTAAAGCGGTTGGTTGGCTGAGATTCCTTGCACCAAATCCTGGCTTCAATTGAGGTCCAATTAATCGCTCAAATATATGAGGAAACACTGGGGTCCAAATATCATTCCTAGGGACATTAGCCATAAGTTCATCCAGTGCCTTAATCACGAGTTGTCTTAAGAGCTTATCCTCACTTAGCTCTAATCTATCAAGAATTGGGAAGATTCCACCTTCAAGGATAGTTACAATACAGCTGTCAGCGCTTGTCTTCAAACGTCGCACAAAGTCATGAATCAATGTCAGATAGCCCTGAACTTTTCGTGGTTTTAGCTCAGCAGATTCCAATTCTGCGCTTGAAAACTGCTGTTGGGAAAGCTGTACAAACTGTTGGCGATACTTAGGTTCCAGGAAAAGTAGCGAAGAAAGAACTGCTTGACGTAACTGTCGTTTGGAGTTCAGGAGGGCACGTCCATATAGAATGCGCACAATTAGTGGAAGAACTATTTCGCGGTCGTCTGGGTGCAAAGACCCTTCCTCACGTTCGCTTTCGCCCACATTAATGAAGTTGGTCAATTCATCCCGAAAGCGACTATCATCGAGTAATGCTTCAAGGTTATCACGATATTTCCGAATCACTTGAGCATCAGAGCTTGACTTGATTGTGAGTAGACATTTGAGTGCCAACCTTTGTAAAGGTTGATGCCTACTGGCAAGGAAGTTGAGATATTGCTCTCGCACCTCAGGATATTTAGGAAGCTTTTCAGGTCGATTAAACAATGAAAATAACTCTAACAGCGCCACACGTTCCTTATAAGTAAATGCGTTGCTATTGTCCTTTTCATTTTCGTCGTCCTCCTCAACGTTAAGAAGATAAGGTACTAAAGTCGGTCCAAGTTTTCGCTCGCTGATCTTTGGGATTTGACACAACGCCTTTATGCCTAGGATTCTAAGTTCTTCATTGCCTTCAATATTTACCGACTCTGCTGCTTTTTCTTGGAGAGGCCGTTTCGGTAGCGCAAACCTTGACCATTCACTGTACCCTGAATCTTCTAAGGATGACAGAGAGGTGCAATCGAGATTATAATACTCTGGTTGCTCTTGTTTCTCGGGTGTATCTATATCCATTTGATTCTCATCGTCAAAAGTCAAGGGATTGTTATCAGTCCTTGGATTCGAAATGAATTTCATAGCCAAATCGCAGACAGAGTCTGCATCCTTATCGGCAAGCTTCGTGACAATATTGAGAACAGCAGTCCATACAGGCTGAAAGCGAGAAGTCAGCATGCCAAAAAGAAAACTCAAGAGTGCTTTTCCAATTGATCTTGTAGACTCTGTAGACATACCAAGTGAAGCGTATTGAGAAGCAAGAGTGCGAAGGCGCTGGCCAATGTTACGGGCGTTCTCAAGGTCAAACGGCAAATCATTGACCACTATGCACTGATCTATCAAAAAGCTACCATTCAAGTTGGCTTCGTTCAAGGTGCTGAACAAATGTAATGCTGCGCCGCGCACATTTCTATCGCAGGACGTGAGGCTGTCATAAAGGCGATCACCAAGAGCTTGAAGAATTGACTGTCTGTCAAGCTTCAATCTCAGAGTCGCGTTCTGCAATGCTAACATTAGACCAGGCAACAGGGGAATTGAAATGGCCTGAAATACATTCTCCTCCGTGCCGAAGTCGCCTAACAAGCCACCTACAGCTTCTGCTTGTAGGGCTTGTATAGCAGGACTTGCAGAGCTTAAGTCTAAATTGAGCAATTCACACAAAATCCTATGCCCCGATTTAGTGTCAATACCCGCGACGCGTTCGCGCCACCAACACTGGAATAAAGACGAACCGTTATCATTTGTCGAAATGCTAATGTTCTGCAAAATGTTGCTATTCAGTCTATGGTGACAGCCAGTATCAATGAGCAATAATGCCACGCGTTCCAAATCAGTTTCATCAAGGGCGTTCAACTTCGAAAATACTGCGGGCCAAATCACTGAGTCAAATGAGAGCAGAATGTTGGGCTTGATCTTATGTACAACACTGATCACCTGTGCAGCGACGGTAACCGACGGTACCTTTTCAAGCACATTTTTTAAGTTCTTCGTAGAAGCACCCATATCAGCATAGCTGATAATCGCACTGGCAGCGTTAACCCAACTCACAGAATTACAATGCTCATTAAGTGAAATTAGTGCATCATATAGGGGCTGCCAATCATTAACGCGGTTGCCCTTGCGGAGTCCAGCCACAACAAAGAGCACGCGGCACGAGAGTTCGCTGCTATGAGACTTTACGAAGCCTATGGTAACCTCGTAAACAGCACTGGCGGTCTCTTGGTTTGTATGATGTAAAATCGCGACAAGAGTCTGGCTAATCAGATCTACAGTGCCATAATTATGAGACAAATCCAAGTATAATGTTAGCAGAGATTTGGCTTTGGAGTGAAGGGACTCACCAGGTCCCTGAAGCGTATATGCAAAAAGCTGTGCACATGAGCTCAAATACTGAGCATTATCAGGTGTCTCGGCAACCTTGCGAATAATGTGCTCTATTATGGAAACCAAACTATCACCTTGAGCTCTTCGCACTAAGAATGCAATACTCTCTGCGGCAAATCGGAGGACATAGTCACGCTGTTGATGCTTATCGTCACCTCCAAATAGAGGAAATATAACATCGTAAGTGGGGATGAGATTGGCCGTTAGCAAACGGGAAAGGTACTTGAACATGTGAGCCAAACAATTGAAAGCCAACTCAACTAGTGAAAGCAACTCCATGTTTCTCTGGGTTTTCTGAATGAGTTCTACGCATACCCTCAAGGCACGCGGATAAAATTGTTCAAAATCCTCGCCTAAGTCGCGGGCCAGGCAGACGAGAAGATCAAAGAAAGGCTCAGCGCTGTGCTCATCAGTATCTTCTATATTCGCTATGAGCAAATCAAATACCTTACTCTGGTTGTAAAGTAGCATTGGCAAAGTTTGGGTGAGGGGAGAACATTTGTAGGCAAAGTTTGTGTACTTTGAAGCCAAATTGAGGTCGTTCCATTTTTCTAATGCAGCAATGAAAAATGACTCCGAGGACTCAGAATCTTGCGTATTTCTTTTCTTTTCACTCCTACGAATAGGATCAATTCTAATCGCAGCAACACGGTCCGTAAAGGATGTGTATGCATGCTTTCGAGGCATTTTTAATGCTGTCTGTTCGTAAACAACTATGAAATATTCGTGTGAAACTTACTGGTGATGAAGAAAAAAAAATTATGTAAGTGCTTGTGGCGTGAGAGCAGTGTAATGACGGACCAAAAAAAAAAAAATATAGATACATTTCTAAACAGTGAAGTTTGCCAGAATTGACAGGACTTACAAAATTTTGATACTTTAACTTGATTTGATTGTATGGAAGAAAAACCAGCTTAGCCAGCCGTATTTCTTCACGATACTATAGATCGGATTATTAAAGAACATGATTAATGCTGTCAAGCTTGATAAAATACAATATAATACGCACAGTCTGTAATTGAATTAGTTCCCACTTAATTTCGGTCAAGTATTCTGTCACCTGTCTTGCTCGATGCCGTCACGCATAGATATCTCTTTGCCTGGCTGTTGGTCATATAATGTTTAGGGTTATGCACCACTCTCCCCGCCTGCAAGGGTCCTTCACTCATTGGATACAGGAAGCTTAAGTTGGCAGAGCGGAGGCCAAGCAGCACTACATATGTGCAACTAGATCTCGGAGCAAGCCTTATCAGGATGTTCAAACGAAAATGTTATTGAATTTGCCTATCGTGCGGTAGATTTAATTTGATCCTTACTACTTAGTTTCAGTTTGCCACTCGTATATTTGACGTGTGTGCTTTTTCAAATCCTATTACCCCAATTCACATGTCAAGTTCATCCCGATAGCCATTATCATAGCAGCATAGCGCGCGTATGGCCCGAAAGTTATGACGCACTCTGGGCGAGGTGAGGGCAGACTACGTCAATCAGCACTTCAACCTCAACCTCAGCCTTAACCCTAATACTCCACAAGAGGCACCCCGGACCCCCGTTAATTGTTCCCCGCGTTACAGTGCGCCTCGAGGCATATTCTGACCAATTACCAACCAAACGGGCTTTTGGGTCAAAGAAGGGCCCTAAAATTTGCTGTTTTTTCGAGTCTTTTGCTAAATGAGAGATGTTAAGAAACCAATTCTTCTTGAGGTCTCGACTGAAGTCGCGCACCGTGTAGGTGGCATTTACTCTGTAATGCGCCTCAAAGTGCCGGTTACAGTAGCCGAGTTCGGCAAGCGGTACACTATGGTTGGTGTATTAAACCATCACAGTGCTGATGTTGAGGTTGAGGAGCTGGAGCCCACCGAGAAGTACATGGTTGATACATTGAATTCAATGCGTGAGCGGGGAATTCGCGTGCTTTACGGTAGATGGCTCATTGAGGGAGCACCCCGCGTTGTTCTCTTCGACATCGGGAGTGCCTATAATTATCTGGATGAGTGGAAAGCTGATCTCTGGAGTATTGCTGGAATCCCCAGTCCACCCGGGGATGCCGAGACAAACGACACCATCGTTTTCGGATACCTGACTGCTTGGCTCACTGGTGAAATTGTTAACCGTGCACGGGACAATGCCATTATTGTCCATTGCCATGAGTGGTTATCAGGTGTCGCGCTGCCGCTTATCCGTAATCGCAAGCTCGATGCTACGACCATATTTACGACTCATGCCACTCTGCTGGGCCGTTATTTATGTGCAGGCAATGTCGATTTCTACAATAACTTGCATGTTTTTGATGTGGATGCAGAGGCGGGAAAGCGCGGCATATATCACCGCTATTGCATTGAGCGCGCCGCGGCTCATTCGTGCGATGTGTTCACCACCGTGAGCGACATCACGGCCTACGAGGCTGAGCATTTACTCAAGCGGCGGCCAGACGGCGTCCTTCCCAACGGGCTTAATGTTGTAAAGTTCCATGCTATGCACGAGTTTCAGAATTTGCATGCCGTATACAAAGAAAAAATCGGCGATTTTGTGCGCGGACACTTTTACGGGCATTATGATTTCGATCTAGACAATACTCTGTACTTCTTCATTAGCGGCCGGTACGAGTTCCGTAATAAGGGTGCAGACATGTTTATAGAAGCGCTTGCGCGTTTGAACTATCGCCTCAAGAGTAAAGGATCCAAAATGACCGTGGTAGCATTCATTATCATGCCTACTACGACGAACTCGTATACCGTGGAAACGCTGAAGGGTCAGGCGGTTATGCAAGCTCTCGAGGATAGCATCGAGGACATTCAGAAAAAGATTGGCCGTCGCATGTTTGAATACTACGCGCGCTCATCTGAGGGTAGTTCACATGCTCAGCCACCAACTCTTGAAAAACTTCTTCCATCAGCAGACCAAATGTTATTAAAGCGCCGCGTATTCGCCCTTAAGCGGAACTCACTGCCACCCATTGTTACGCATAACGTGGCAAACGATGCTACAGACCCAATTCTCACCCAAATTCGTCGTGTTCAGCTCTTTAACCATCCTAGTGACAGAGTGAAAATCATTTTCCACCCGGAGTTCTTGAATAGCAACAATCCAATTTTGCCGCTTGACTATGAAGACTTTGTTCGAGGATGTCATTTGGGCGTTTTCCCGTCTTATTATGAGCCGTGGGGTTATACTCCGGCAGAAAGTACTGTTATGGGGGTGCCTTCGGTGACCACAAACCTTTCAGGTTTCGGCTGTTACATGGATGATCTGATTGAAAACTGTAGTGATTATGGTGTTTATATTGTTGACCGCCGTAATAAGGGCATTGATGATAGCATTGAGGAACTTGTGGATATTATGGAGAAGTTCACGAGCTTAACACGCCGTCAGCGTATCAACCAGCGTAACCGCACTGAGCGGCTCAGTGATTTGCTTGACTGGGAGAGAATGGGCATCGCATATGTCAAAGCTCGGGAACTAGCCTTGCGTCGTGCCTACCCATCACTGTTTGCAGATGAGGATGCTAACCCTTTCGATGTCAGCGAGCACATTAAGCTATCACGTCCCCCATCAGCGCCAAATTCACCTCTGGATGCTACTATGCTCATGACTCCGGGAGATCTCGGAACATTGCAAGAGGCGCACATGCCGCTTAATAGCGAGGACTATCTGGGCTTTAAACTTGGAGAGGAGGAGAAGGATTAAATAGAGACCCCTTTAAAATTATAAAATAGAGGCAGCTTCAGATTCAGTTTGTTATTAGATATTGTTCACCATCTATACTGTATTAGGAGAGGCTTTCGAGTAGACTCTTGTCATAATAATACTGCCTCCGCTTTAGAACATATTGTTTGGCTAGAGCAATTGGGTCCTCGTCCACTGTCAGCCCATCGCACAGCTTCCTCTCTATTTCTTTTGTGCTTTGTTCTGAAGCTGCCAAATGACTTTCAATCGCCCGCTTGATCCCTGCCGGTGAATACTTTTCGGTGATTGCATACATCTTAGACTCTGCACTCTGCCACCGCTCATGAGCATTTCGTTCCTTTTCAGTAAGAAAGCTGACTTCTTTATTTAATTCTTCAAGTTCTGATGTACTTTCAGTTAAACTTTTTGCTTGGGCTTCGTTTTGGGACGCTATCCGTTGATGATGCTCATGAATAGCCGTGGCTGTGTCTGACTTCTCCCATAGCCCGCTTAGAGCGGGCAAATTGGTGCATAGTTTGTTCAAGTCATCAAGATTAATTCCTTTTACAAACTCGGGCAGCTCAACTACGGGTTCCCCAGCCGGATTGGGGGAATCCGGTCCCATTCACAGAATTAGCCTCACTTTAGGTTCACAGCTATTTAGTCCAGCTATCCTTATGTAGTCGTGTTATAAACGTACTTAGACCAGAGGCAAAAATCACAGGGTTTACAGGGCTTACAGGACAACATTAAGAAGCTCAAACGCCCTACTGTAAAATTCCAATTTCGGACGTTAGCTCAACGGTGAAATTTGTTTACATTTTTCTAATGTTGCTTAAAAGTAACATTATGTACGTGGATAGATTTATTCAATATTGCTGTAAGGAGACAAAAAGGTCAGCTGGTCTATATAATTTATCTCACGGGCAAGAATATTAATTAACTATTTAATTATTTTGGTTAACTTAGGACAAGCAGTTCTTTACAATACGGTGGTTAAATATTTGGTTCATTGGCTTAGTATGCACCTAATGCGTGAAGGGCTGCGTATAGGGCTAGGTGTAAACATAAACAGTGACCCAGTCGGATCGAGATTTGGGACAATAAGTAGCACAAACACGTATCTTCTTGACAAGGATAGGTGCAATGTCGCCAAAATCTTTCCTTCTTTCGCTTGCGCGTGAATGCGTGGGAAAACGCTCCTCTAGTTTTCTGTACGAGAGTGCAGATTCTTTGCCATGGCAGCACCCGGATCCCCAGGTGACGCCGTTGAGTCTTTCAGGATCGTCGGCTATATTGGATCCTTTAACTGCTGTGAGACAGATGTTCCCAGGCACAATGTGGACTGATGATACCTTAATAGTTCCAACTAGTTGCGTTGCCGAGGTCTATGGCGTATACAAAGTGTACGGCCAATGCGAGATATCGCTGGACATTCCGTGCATTTCTCAGTATGCGGGTGGTTTGAAGCCTATGCTTAAACCAGCGTTCCAGAAGGCATTAGATGACTTGGCAAGCTATACAAGTGTATCTATCACTGTGACCAATGATTTTGTCCTACATGTCTACGGAACCAACCAAGCTATGGAATATGCTAAGTATAAACTCTTTGTGCTTTTGAATCATTTTTATGGTTACTCAATTATGCGTGCTGAGTTGCCTTTGTCCCAGCAGCCTCTTGTTGCCGGTGCCGATCGTCAAAATCTTCTAACTATCTTTCAACAGACTGGCGTCAATGTCTACATGCCTCCATCCATAAATGTGTTACCCTCTGTCGGTGTTAATGAGGTCTATTTCGCTGGTGATAAGAGTCAGGTTGTGATCGCCAGAAAATTGTTCGCCGATGTTGTCGTCAACAAAACCGATAACCTGGTTACTGAGTGTGTCATCTCGGCTTTTGTGCGTGATTCATTGCTTCAGTGGCATTCTGATAGGATTGACGAAATTATGTGTCGTAATGCCACATTTATCCAGATGCCTCCGTTGGCTCACCAATCCGCAAATCTAGTCCGTTTCATGGGAACTACCAAGCGAAGTATTGAAAACTCGATCGATAGTTTCATGAAACTATGTGGGGACATTTATGTTGCAGAACTGAGGTTTTCGCTCCAGCAGACAGAGTTGACGCATCTAGCGATGAACAAGTGCAATGTGATGATTGGAGATTCCGGTGCCGTGGTATACGGGCCTTCTAGTCATGTAAAGTCCGCGTTGAAAGACCTAAGAAACTCGGTTGAACATGAAAGAATGCCTAACTGCATCATAATGGAACAGCCTGTGGAACTTATGGACTTCATTCTCGGAAAGAAGCAAGGTAAAGTCGCAAAAGTTATGGCTGCTACAAAAGCTCGTGTTACAGTTGATAAGCTTCATGGGCTTAACTTCCGTCTGCGGATCTCCGGTGGAGATTTGACAAGTGTGCTTCGAGCCGTAGCACTTATGGAAGATGAGCTTCCGGCCGAAAAATCCTTGTATATTCCAGAAGTTTATCATAAGCAAGTTATTGGCCAGGGAGGGCAAGCCATTCAAATGCTTATGCGCAAGTATAATGTGTACATGCGGTTTGCAAACACCACAAAAGATAAAACCCCTAACGTTTTTGGTGATACGCGTTCTGATAACGTGGTTATTCGTTGTCCTGCTAAGAATCGAGCACAGATTGACAGAGCAGCTGGTGAGCTTCAACAATTGATATTGGAGCTCGCAAGTAAGCATCATCACTCATGTATCCGTCTTACACGGAATCATCGCCGTCTTTTGCTTTCTACTCAAAGTAACGCATTGCGCGATATTGAGGTTACCGCTGGTGCTGCTATTACCCTGCCTGCAAGTGAAACCCGTGAGACTCAATTGGTTGAGATCAGCGGTCAAACAGAGGATAATTCTCAGCAAGCCGCTCGAATGCTCGCGCAATTGCTACCACCTACCGACTACGAATTCCGTATCCCTTGGTCGATGCGTTTTGCAAGTGCTGTTGGTCCACAGAGTCAATTTAGCGAAAATGTTGCAACACCCCTGTTTTTAGCTATGAACGCACAGGTACAAGCTTTTGAACGCGTGCAAATGCAAGAGGATTCAGCAATTTACTCACAGATTGTTGTGAGTGTACAGGAAGAATTTGAAGGAGAATGCTTTGACGACATATCGGAGGTCATCACTTCGTATTTGCGGTTGCATAACCTTGACATTGTTGATAAGGGTGAGTTGCACAGCGATATAATAGTCGAGTCGCATTCACAAAAGCCCACTTCTCATATAGCAATGCAGAACTCTTCCACACCGTTGAACCATGTTGCACGCAGAGTCTCTGGCTTTCCTAAATATACCCGGTCTCCAAGGCGTGCTCCAACCCACGATCTACCAGTATCAAAGCTCTCAGAAATTTCCGGGCGTTCTCAATTTAGCCATTCGTCAGTGTTACCATCTTCTCAAAGAACCGCGGAAATATTTGTAGACAGTAATGAAGTTGACGTGCCAAAGTTTACGCCGAAGGGTCTGCCTGCTCGTCCGCCAATGGCTTCCCTGCAATGGAACAGGAACTACGATGATACTCCTGTTAAGAAGCGTCAACCTGAGCTTGATCTGGGACGAAACAGAGAAGAATCTAATGTCATGCAGCGCAGAAGGGGCCTAGGACAAAACTCGGAAATGTCGTATAACGGCCGTACTCTTCACAGGTACTAATCTCAAACAATTTAGACAAATACATTCTCTATTAATACCCATTGTTTATAACTAACAGCATTGTTCGACTCTTGAATTCTTAATATACCCATATCATATTACGTCGTCGCGCGCATTTCAAGCTGTATTTATATCGTGTTTGATTATATAATCGGAACGCTGAAAGACGGCCATCGTCATCTGAACTTGTTCTATACTATCAGTGGCCATGCTCGAGTCCGCACCTCTCGACGTGACGGAAGCCACGGTAGGGTATGAGCTAGATGCAATTATGCTTCGAAACATTGCTAGCGTACGTTACGTTCGGCACCATGAGTGGCTAGATCATGTATTGGGATCACCACTGCCGACATCTGCTATTGTCCCACCTAAAATATCGAGCTCGTTGAGTATTGACGACATAAAGTCTCAAACCCAACGAGCCGAAGAGGAAATAGCAGAGCTGGAGGCTGAGAAAAAGGCAGGATGGAGTTTCCATCTAGATGAAAATAAAGCCAAGGTTTTGAGCAATGCGATTCATAAACTACGCTCGGATTTCGGGTCGGAAGTGAGTAGCACCGCGAAATCTGAAGCTGAGAATGTATTGGGGCTAAAAATGGTGAGTGCTAGTCCCATGCGTGCCGTGGATATTACTTACGACAGACAGGCAGTGGATATGGAGCAGGCGCGTATCGCATTTGAGAAACAACAGAAGCGACAGGAAGGTGAAACACACCACGACCAGAGTTCCGGAACGAATGACATGGATAGCGATTCGCCGAATAGTGACCTGCCGGATGATGGCGGTGATTCTGAGAATGCAGTGAAGGAGGACGCGGATAGCGCCATGGCGATTGATGATTAGTCTAATTTTATTTTATTTTCTAAAACAACTTAACATAGAAATGCTTAGCCAAACATTTCAGTCACTTTTTTGATAGTATGACCACTGGAAATGAGGCCCAACAAGCAAGCGATGTCTGTTGTTATTAGAGCAACAACTGCTGCGATGAAGCGTGGTGCGAAAATCTTCCATGTCATGAGATGCCGACGCAGAATGCAGGCGGCAAATACTGACGCAGATGTTCTTAGTGTTACTATAAGTGCCATTCCCAGCACTGCTCTTAGCGAAAATGCCACAAGCTGGGTAGGATCCTTGAAAGGAGGACGCCTCCATAAAGCACTGTAGACACTCACTACACCACACAAAAGGAACGTACCAACAAGATTCAACACAATGGTAATCTGAGACCAAGGGAACGAGTTTCCCTTCGAGGCCACAAATGCAAAGTTCCAGTCTATACTAGAAATAGTTGCTTGATGACCAGTGAAGTAGAAAAAACTGTGACCAAGCAGGTCATAGATTACCGGAACCAAAATAGTATATTTGGTCAAACTTACGTCCACGAGATCCAGCACAGCTAAGCAAGCGTAAACTAGGCCGGCCAGAGTCAAGATACCTGGGGGTTTGTTGACAATGGCCAAACTCCAAAACGCAAATACCACTGTCAGAAGTGCATAGCCACCATGTACATTGTTGTAGCCTTCTATTTTCTTTGGAACCCCTCTAGAAGAGAGAACAATCTCAATGGGTATATTACTTCTCCACCAGATCATTAATCCACCGATAAACCCTGACGCCAGCGCCAAGCGACCAAGTAACACTTTACCAGATTGCAATCCAAACATCGAATGTTCAAACCAACCACGCATCTCTGCGTTGTCAAGAGACCAATAAGCGATGCTGAAAACTAGTGCCAGCGAAGTCATGCTGATCATCAATGATGCAATGCCAACGTCATTCCCACCAATTTTCCAGAATCGGCGCAACAACCAAGGAAACACTAGACCAAGCATACCAATGGCAAGTAAAGTCCAAAGTGGGGCAAGCTTAGACCCAGGTTCGTAAAATGTATCCTGACACATAGGGCCATTTTCTTCACGACACGCAACAAACATTGAACACAGTCTTATAAGTACAAGCAAGACTCCACCGTACCATGCACCTAAGTATACGACTATAGGGCTGGCACTTGCCGCGCAAGTTGAAATAAGCAAAGTGACAATGGTGGCTAAAAGAAATTGTAAAATCTTGGGTTCCCAAATTACGAACGAATTCGAAAACGACGTAAGGCACTCGAGTGTCAAAAACACTAAAGCGCCCATAGTCCAAATTGTCGGGCGACTCGGCCTCACGCTGATAAGAGCAGGAAGTGTACCAAATAAGGAACCAACCGCTGACCAGTACAAAAGATCGTTCGCGAGCTTCCATCTGGTCGTTCCATTCATGCCAGCATTGGCTACCCCTGTGATAACGCCAAGCATAACACCTAATGTGCCACCTATAGAAATATAAGTACTCAGCTTCTCAATATTTTTGGACGCGACCGAATTGTACAAAATGGATATTGCCACAGCAGAACCGAAAAAGATCTGGAGCCCTCTTGTCATAGCCGCCATGTCAAATTCAATCCAGATATTCCGAAAATGATTCAGCACAACCTTTTGATACTCAGCTGGACTAGCAGAGAAAAGAGACTCGTTTATGTTGGACTCTCCAACCTCATGAGCATATTTGCGAATTTGGTCAGCTGTATCAACGGTGATACTATCCCATTGTTTGGGGCTAAAGGCTTGCTGAATTGGAAACCCAAGAGAATTGAAAGGGATAGGAAGGCCCAACAAGCCGCAAATTGTGGGAACGAGGTCGATTTGCTGAACGCTGTTGCTGCCAGTGGCTGTAAACTTCGGTTTCCGCGAGTACATCCACAATGCTGCATCCAGCTCTAATTCAGAGTCCCCACCATGATCCCCTGTACTGCTCATGCCGTGGTCGCCCATAACCATCAGTACAGTGCGATCATCAATCATACTCATGATCTCCTTGACGAAAGCAAAGGTCTCATCAAGTTTTGCAGACATTGCATGATGATTTGGGCCATATCTATGACCAACATGATCAACACCAAGCATATGTCCAACGATCAGCTTGTTGGTGGAGTTTTCTATCAGGCTTGGAAGATGCTGTTTAACGCCATTGTCCACGGTATCAAGATCATGGACATTGAGAGACGGATATGGTAAGCTTACTGAAAACTCATGAGAAAATAGCGAGCTCCAAGTATCATCGCCTACAAAAGCGACTGGTCCCAGTTTGGAAGCTGCTTGACTTACCCAGTTATCCTCTTCGATTTTGGACCCAGCAAAATTTGATCCAGCCTCTATCATGGCTGGTAGAGATCCAGTAGTGATGCCTTTAAGCCTTTGAAGTGTTGTAGTCGGTGGATCAGCTAGAAAGTGTACAGTAAAAGCGTTTTTGGCCTCGGGCTCAAGTTCATGCACAGGAAAATGGCCCCAGTATGATAGGTTTTCAACGTTAGCGCTGGCTGAAGAATTAACAAAATCATAGCGCAGTGCATCCACAATTAGAACAACAGCGCGGTCAAACGAAGCTTTTGTGCGAGGAACTGTACTGCTTATATTTGAAAACACAGGGCGCGTCAAGAGAAACCCAGAGGTAAACTGCAACACAGCAGCAACATGTATTAGCAGGATCCAAAATGCGATAATTATCGCAGCTCTGCGTGATTTCAAAACCTTTTTCAAGGATTTTTGGACCCGGGCCGCCATTTCCAGCTGCTGTCCCTTGACGAAAGTGATTTTTGGTCCCGCGTTTTTAACCACGGTGGTGTGTGATGAGGTAGGTGAAAAAGAGATGACGCAGCACAAGCGTGTACATAAATAAATCATCAGTGCATGTATGCATCACGGCATACCTTATTGGTGGTGGCTAGGTATAGGTCACCTAAAGAAAGTTATTTTCAGCTTCAAAAAATTTAAGCAATTTAATTTAACAGTACTTTCTAGCTTAATCTTTGCGTTAGAACGCAGCTATTTACTTTTTAAGAATTATCTTTTGCCGGATCAACCTCAAAGGTCCAAGTGCCAATTTGGGCCGACCAGCTCACAAAAGTGCCCTTTGTCCGCAAACGCTTCGCAAATCTTTTGCAAAGAGGATGTTCCGGATCTTTTACAGGTTCCTGTGTGTCTCGCGTACGCGCGAAAACATTGTACAGCGTGACACGGTGCTTCACATTGAATCCTTGACCGACTGGGGGTCGCTCGCTTTCTACAGGATAGAGACAGAATGAGCGATCGCTAATAACAACAAGGCGTCCGCATACTTGCGTTTGAACATTGCTATAAGCCGATAAGTCAACTGGTTCCAAAAATTCAACGAATCCATGGGTCCGCTGGCCAACACGGAAATCTTTGGTCTTTCGAATTTCACGAAGCGTCATATTCGTGAGGCGATGTTGAGCTGGTGAAATCCAGTAGCCGTCTTCATTAACAATCTCATTATCTGGAGTGTCTGGTTCAGGCTGAGCTAGGGAAGCATCTGCTGTAATGCTTCCCTCTTCTTGAATTTCAGATTGGCTGATATCAGAGTCTTCCTTTGTTTTAGAATTTTCAGCCACCTGCGCTTCAGAGTTATCCGGAATGGGCTCTGACAAAGATCCGCCATGCGTTTCCAATACAATGGAGGAGTTCTCATCTTTGGCGGCAGCTTTCGTAGGAGTGCTAACCGAAACAGCACGTGGAGCCTCATCCACTTCGATAACGTTCCTTGAACTAGGCAGAGCACGATGTCGGGTAAGATCAAATGCTTCGGAATTCAGGATAATGTCGTCCGTGTTGTTGCTGAACAATACATTGCGGAAACGAACAGATGCAAACCCAGTTGCACCGCCAATCTTTTTCCGTTCCTCGTTATCTTGCGATGTACTATCGCTCACATTAGCCGCTGTGGCAGGCCAAGGGGGCACCTTGCTATATTCGTCAAGAGTTTTGGATTCCTCAGCGTCCTTAGGATTGCGCCCATTGCCCCACCTTTGTCGTTTTACAAGCAACTGATGCGGCTGCATTATATGGGCAAGAAGTACTCCAGTGGGTGGCTTAAACGTCGCATCATCTTTTTTGGGCACGGCCTGTGGCTGCTCATCTTGCGTGCTTGCTGTAGCTGGTTGTTGAACATTGGTAAATAGTGGATTAGAACCGTAAGCATTGCTTCCAATTGAAGCAACGGGTCCACTGGGTTGTTGCTGAGCGAACAGCGATCCACCTGTACCTTGGTTTCCAAACGTAGGAGCCGGTGCTGTAGAAGTATTACCAAAAGATAGACCTGTGCCACTGTTATTCATAGTTCCAGAATTTCCAAATAACCCTCCTGACGGTTTGTTATTAGTGGATCCAAAAAGACCAGTACTTCCCTGATTGGGTTGAGTTTGGGTACCTCCTAATCCGCTGGAGCCACCAAACAAGGAAGATCCTCCGGTTGTACTGCTGGAACCAAAGGTAGGTTTTGGAGCGGCAGTGTTAGTAGTATTAGCTGTGCTATTACCAAATAAGCCACCGCCAGTGGCAGGCTTATTACCGAACAATCCACCACCGCTTGTATTGCTATTGGAACTACCGAATAGACCACCATTTGTAGGTCCATTAGACGCAGTAGAGTTATTATTAGCGCCAAATCCAGACGTGGCATTCGTGCCGGGGTTTGCTGCTCCGGTATTCCCAAAGAGCCCACCTCCAGTCCCAGAAGAAGCACCCGTATTATTACCACCAAAGAGGCCACTGCCTCCGGTTCCAGGATTTGAAGGAGCAGCACCAGCGCCAGTACCGCCGCCAAAAAGTCCTCCAGTAGCAGGTTTGCTGGCATTTGAGCCGAATAGGCCACCTGTGGTCCCACTGGTGGAGCCTGTGTTACCAGCCGCTTGTCCGAAACCAAAACCCGTTTTGGGTTGTTGAGGCTGTCCAAATAGGCTTCCTGAAGTGTTTGTATTTGTATTTGTACTGTTATTCTGACCAAAACCAAAGCCTGTTGAGGTACCAGGTTGCTGCGTATTATTGCTATTCTGACCAAATAATCCGCCACCCGTTGTTGAGGCTCCAGAGTTAGTACCAAATGCATTTGTTGTGCTCGGTTGTCCAAAACCAGCACCTGTAGTGGAGCCAAATCCTGTAGCTGGTTTATTTTGATTACCACCAAAACCGAAGCCAGACCCAGGCTGCTGGCCTAGTGTACTGCCACTATTGCCGAAGAGCCCACCAGATGGTTGTGAGTTATTCTGGCCAAACAAACCGCCACTAGCTCCAGTATTATTGTTGTTGTTAGCACTACCAAAGAGCCCTCCACTGCTGCCATTGGTTTGACTGCCAAAACCGAACCCAGTATTTCCTGTGCTTGGGTTGTTAGATCCAAATAGGCCACCACCTTGGTTTTGGTTCTGGTTTTGACCAAATAAACCACCACTTGATGCATTATTAGTGGAACCACCGAATGGTGTCGTATTATTTGGACGAAATGTGTTAGAATTTGTATTGGCAGTATTGTTCTGGCCAAACAAGCCACCACCTGTGCTTGAACCAAAAGCTCCTGAGGGCTGTGCAGAAGCTTGTGGTTGAGTACCGAAGCCAAAGCCTGTATTGCCAGTGGCGGTGTTATTGCTCTGGCCGAAAGGGCTGCTGGTTGATGGTTGATTGGACCCAAACAAGCCAGAAGATCCAGATGTGTTTGACTGACCAAAGAGACCAGTACCCGCCGTAGTACTACCTTGGTTTGCGCCAAATCCGAAGCCAGCACCCGCGCTTGGAGCTGCTGGTTGTCCAAACGCAGGTGTGCTAGTGCTGTTCTGACCAAATAAGCCTCCACTTGTACTTCCTGTTCCTCCGAAAGCACTTCCTCCACTGGGTTGGGCATTGTTATTGCTGCCAAACAAACCAGTGCCTGGAGTAGTGGTACTAGGATTACGTCCAAATAGGCTACCGCCAGTATTCGCACCTCCACCAAATGCAGAATTAGTTGCTGATCCAGTACCGAAGGGGGAGTTTGAGGCCTGCGGCTGACCGAAAAGACCGCCACTATTTTCAGAAGGTGTTGCTGCTGGCTGGGAGCCGAAACCAAAGCCCGATACAGAGCCCGCTGACGGGCTGGGCCCCTTCCTGTTGGCCTGATAGTCTTGCCAACGAAGTTCTTGTAAAGACATGTTTTCATATGCAGGCATCATGGTGATTGTCTGAAATCGGTCCGTTTTGCTGAGACCCTTGGCAGGATCAGGCAATTCTGTGGCTACAAAGGATGCCTTTGCAGTTCCTTGTTGCTGCTGAGATGCACCTAGACCGATGCCATTTCCTGACGGAGCGCCAAAAGGAGTGGGCGCTTGAGCGTTGGTTTGGGAGCCAAACAGACCACCTGATGGTGCCCCTGCAGGAGCCCCGAAAGCACTTCCTGTCTGCGGTGAAGAGGTTGCCGGCTGTCCAAACAACGACGACTGTGTGGTTTGGGGCTGGGCCTGCCCAAATCCGAAAGCAGGTTGCGTTTGTGAGGGCCGCTGCGCCCCGAACCCCGAGCCAAACATTACGTTCTGCTGTTGGATAAGTTAAACTAAACCAAACTAGCGTAGGCTGTGTGTATGTGGATGTGCGTTTGTATTTCTTGAGGATTGGATAATCATATCACGTGTATATGGCGCTGGTATAAATTTTGGTCTGCAAATGTCTGTTTGTATTAATATTCGTATCAATTTATTCGTATCACAAAAATTTGTTGCTGCCTCCATTGGGCACACAATAAGAGTTTCGGTAGCATATTAGAAGTATTAAAGCTATTTCACTAATAAATTGTAGTTGGTTTGATTAAGCGAAACTAGATGATTCCTCTGCAGGTGTATGCATGCAACCGAACGCGTGCGTGATGATGCTTACGATACATTAATGAGTGCGCGTCTGCAATAAGTTTAACGCGTCCCTTACTGTTGTTGAATAAATTGACTAGAATAAGTTTCAACATTGTGAGAACAAATGGGAATTAAAGGGCTTCACAAAGTGATTAGCGATAATGCTCCTCATGCCATTAAGTTTACCGATTGGAAGGCACTTGCTGGTCGAAAGGTGGCTATTGATGCGTCAATGTCATTGTACCAATTTCTCATTGCCGTGAGACAAGTGGACGGCAACCAGCTCACTAGTGAGGACGGAAAGGAAACAAGTCATCTTATTGGTATGTTCTACAGGACGATCCGGATCGTAGAGAATGGAATGAAGCCTGTATATGTATTTGACGGTAAACCGCCGACACTAAAAGGCGACGAGTTAGACAAGCGACTAGACGCACGCGAAAAGGCGACTCAGCAGAAGGAGGATAGTACATCTGCGGCAGATGCTGCTAGATTTGAGCGCAGAACTGTACATGCGACAAAAGAGCACAACGAAGAGGCCAAACGACTTCTAAAATTGATGGGTATTCCCGTAGTGGAGGCTCCGAGTGAAGCCGAAGCTACTTGTGCGCATTTAGTAAAGACAGGGAAAGTATGGGCTGCTGGGTCTGAGGATATGGATACCTTAACCTTTGGCTCGAATATTCTTCTCCGTCATTTGACAGCTGGAGATCAAAAGAAGAACCCAATTACGCAGATTGATCTGCATAAGGCTCTAGAAGGGCTGGAGTTAAGCATGCCTGAATTCATTGACCTTTGTATTTTGTTGGGCTGCGATTACTGCACTCCAATTAAAGGTATGGGCCCTCAGACGGCTTTGAAGCTCATCAAAGAGCACCGTTGTATTGAGAAGATACAAGAAGCGCTTGCCAAGCATGATAATAAACTAAGAATCCCCGAGGACTATCCCTATGAAGTTGTACGAGGTCTGTTCTCTTCTCCTGAGGTCTATGATGCAGAAGCTGCGCCGTTAAAATGGTCTCCACCTGATGTCGAGGGTCTTGTGGACTTTTTGGTTAAGGAAAGAGGCTTTAGTGAAGATCGTGTGCGTCAGAATGCCGAGAAGTTGACGAAAGCAGCTGGGCAGAAGCCCCAAGGACGTCTCACCGATTTCTTTAAGGTATCTGCAGGCGCAAGTGCAGCCGGTAATAAAAAGAAGGTCGAGCCAGTTGGCAAAAAGAAGGCAATGGTAACTAAAGGGAAGAAAAAATGAACTGTTCGTGTGCTTTGATTTCTGCTATCTTTGGCTTAATTTGTAGGCATCGGGTTTAATTCCGAAAACCACTTGGTTTAATTATTGACTTCAATGGTTATAATATTTGAGACACATCAATTGGCAAGTGTATTATTGTATTTCGATTATAAGTCAACAACAACACGTTTTTGATTTATTCTCTAATCTGACTGCTATTAAAGGAGCTGACTACACGCATATCGTCTTTAATTTCAGTCATCACTTGAACATCATTATATTACTACTAGCCCTAGATCATGAAACTGGGGTCGCACGTTTCTATAGAAGGCGGTATAAGTAGGGCCATACTGAATGCAAATGCTCTGGGAAATACGTGCTTTTCAATGTGGCTGAAAAGTTCCCGAGGCTGGGCTTCGAAACCATACGAGGAGGCGGAGATTCAGAAGTTCCGCTCAGGATGTAAAGAGTATAATTACAACCCAGCAACAGATATCCTACCACACTCGTCCTACTTGATCAATCTTGGAAACCCTGATATGGCGAAACTCCCCCAGCATCGCGCAGCCTTTTTAGATGAGCTACAGAGATGTGAGCAGTTAGGAATCGGGTTGTATAACATCCACCCTGGGTCATCATTAGGATTACCCAAAGAGACTGCTATAGAAAATATTGCCGATGCAATCAACTGGGCGCATGACAAAACTAGCTTTGTTAAAGTTGTTCTTGAGAGCATGACTGGAGATGCAGGGCGCATTGTGGGCAGTGAGCTCTCTGATCTATCAAGCATTATTGCACTTGTTCGCAATAAAGAACGAATAGGGGTATGCGTAGATACATGTCACACTTTTACGGCCGGCTGGGACTTGAGAGATGAGGTAGGCTTTTCGCACTTTTGGGAACAGTTTGATAAAGTTGTGGGTATGAAGTATTTAAGCGCAATCCATGTTAATGATTCGTGTTGGCCAAAGGATAGCAACCGAGACCAGCATGCATCTGTTTGTACTGGATTTTGTGGACCGGAAATGTTTCGGCTTCTCATGAACCGGTCCGATCTCGTGGATATTCCGAAAATACTTGAAACGCCTACGCACGAAATAGATTTAGCCGTCCTCAAGTCTCTTATTGGTGTGTCTAAGTCTGAAGCAATAAAAAGTACCGAATCGCTGGTGGAATCAGGAAAGCCGATGCGGGCAACCTTCTTAGCAAAAGTGGAGGCTAAGGCTAAAAAAGAGGCTGCAAAAGGAACTCGAAAACGTAAGGCAGCAGCAACTATTGAGGATATCAAGGTTGTTCCAGACAAACGCTCAAAGAAATAATAAGATCAGAAAACGAATTATTTTACTTCTATTTATTTATATACAGAAGAACATGAGCCGTTATTATACCAGTATAAATGGTGCTGCTTTGCAATCACTAAGCCAAGTAACTGTTCAGGCTATGATTACTGATTAACATTCACATACTTGTTGTCAACAGCTAAAGTCGTCGTTTACAACAATGGACTTCTTTTCAATGGGGATGTTTTGCATGGATGAAATTCATACAAATACCAGATCAACAACAAACATTGTTGGTGGCGCGGGTACTTATGCTGTTCTTGGCTCAAGCGTATTAGTCCCCCGCGAACAACGCTCTGGAATCGGGTTTATATGCGATGAAGGCCACGACTTCCCTGAAGAGGTGCATCAGAGAATTGAAAGCTGGGGCCTCGACACAATATGGCGCAAGGACAACAGCCGTGAAACCACGAAGGCTTGGAACAAATTTGTGGGTAATGAGGAGCGTTTGTTTAAGTACTTGAGTCCCAAAAAACAGATACATGTCTGCGACATGCCCCCTAGGGCCAGAAATGCAAAAGTCGTACATCTTATTTGCTCTCCACAACGCGCAACTGAATTTCTAATGGAATTGAAGAAACGCGACAGCCCCGGTCAGATTTATATCTGGGAACCGGTTTCGACAGAATGTATTCCAGCCCAATACGGAAATCTAAAACAAGTTGTTCAAGAATATGGCGTTGATATTCTATCGCCAAATAGTTTAGAAGCCGCCGGTCTGGTGGGCCTACCAGAGCCTACTACTAAAGCCGATGTGGAGCAAATTGTCGCCGAATATTACAAGTTTGTGCCATGTATGGTGGTTCGATGTGGGGCAATGGGCTGCTTTGTTCGTACACCAACTCTCCAGAAGTGGTATCCTGCATTCTATGAGAATCGACCCGAGAAAATAATTGATCCTAGTGGCGCAGGTAATGCGTTCATGGGAGGAATGGGGCTTGCGCTTGCCCAGGGACTAGACTGGGATGAGATGATTGCATTTGCTAGCGTAGGATCGAGCTTCATGATCGAACAAATAGGACCCCCAATATATGATACCGCAACCGACAAATGGAATAATGAGCGCGGCCAAGACCGCGTCAAGGAATACATAGCAAAGTTAGCGTCGCAAACATAAATCCACAACTTTTGTTTACTAGAACAATAACAACATATGTAACGAATCTATGAATTCATAAAGTAAGGTATAAACTGGCTTCCAAACCCTGACTTTAGCCACGCCGTATTGGTGCATTCAAATGGCTAGTACGTATGTGGCAGGCGTATTTCTCGCCATCAGCACGTACAATGGACCGCAGTTTATATACCATTGTTACGATGAGAGTGTTCTAGAAGGGTTGCATTATGACGAAGATAGCGAAGACGGGAGTGACGGGGAGATTGTATGGAGTGACGATTCCATTAGCTCCACTGAAGAAGACGAAGCGATCATTCCCGTATCCTCTGGAGGTGGGAATCCCCGACCTAGTATTGTAGGTTCTCACAAGAGCGACTCTCAGATCGGTGGAGGTGCAGGAAGCTTGAATTCCAGTAAGGCTCGCAATGAGCTTTCTAGTGTGCCAAAGCTGCCTCCTAACGGGGGATCTGCGTATCAGACATCTACATCTCCCCTCCTACCTGCTGCCTCTGGGACTCAGAGACGTAACGAGGAACATGCTGACTCTACCTCAGAGTCGAAGTCGACCACTAATGCTTCTAGCTCTAAAGGGTCCAACACTAGAACTCATACAAATGGGTCGCAGAACTCTCACTCTACTCGTGAGCCCACTGATACTATTTTCGGTTTTGAGCGGGATTTTCTGGCCGAAATGCTATGCCCCCCACAGTCAATGTGCAATGAACGATTTTGTTTGGCCATTGACGATTGCATTCTTGTTGGTATTCCCATTCATATTCTCGAATCTGGTACTTGGAGGGCATTGAAGTCTAAAAAACAAACTGCATCATCCTCTTCAGCTGTGCGAAGCACTCATGACGATGTTGTTCCTAACATGCCAGATAAGTCCAAATCAAAAGAGAGCAACCGATCATCGATGTCACACTCATCCTCTCGCGTATCTTCACCAACGAGCTCACGCTCATCCTCTCGGTCATCGTCGCATTCATCATCGCACTCACCACCACGTTCGCCTTCTAATTCAACATCTCATTCTCCCGCATCATATCTTTCCCCGCATCCTCCTTCACCGACCTTGCAATTCCCCCCTAAGTCACCTAATGGGATTTTGAATATGGGTTTACCAAAACCTTTGCATTCAGGCGACGAGAATATGAAAGTTCATATTGATGGTGTGACAACGGAGAAAGATTCACCCATGCGTATGTTCCATGTGGCATTTGCGTTGATTCCCCCAATAACAGAAGCATCGTTATGTGAAGAACGCGTTTATCAATACATTCTCGTGCCTTTTGTACGTATGCTTCGCAACGAACAGGCAAGTAGAAACTACGTATGGGAGCAAGTTGTAAAAATGCAAAAAGCACGCGAAGAGACACGAAGCTTAAGCCTCAGTATACAACAGCAGGCAATCGAAGAGGCCAGTGAGCTAGCTCGAGCTCTTAAAAACCTTTTCCGAGCTATGACTCAGATGAATATTGCCAGAATCATGGTAGGAAACAAGGCACGAGCGTTTCAGGTTCCTTTACAATTAGAGCTCTCGCAACTTCCCAACCGATTTGAGAAAATTTCTCCCCACACATACCTTGCTACCAGTAACTTGAGCAGTAAGGAAATAAAGCATGATTCACTAGGGTCCTATGGCCTTCTGTTGTTGGACGATCCAGTCGTCATAGTGCAGGAGATTGAAGTAGATCCTCAGGGCCCCGTAGCAGCCATGATCAGAAGCATTGACCCCACGTCAAGTGTTGAGCAACTTGCAAAGCAAAACAAAATCGATCTGAAACAGATCGTAAGCCTTGTTTGGTCTCTAGTGTACTGGCGCCGGGCCCGTATTATTATCCCCCTTAGCCACCGGCATACATATGGCGTGAGCCCTCTTGCTCCGATTGGAGCACAGTTTCAAGACTTAGCAATGAAATTCAGAGAAATTTTTCCCATGATGCCACCTCTGCAGCGGTTGCTATCCAATCTGTCTACGGGAAAGCCCAAGCCATACATGTTTCAAGTCCCCTCAGCAGACCATCGTGGCATTTACATGAGAGCCCTTGCATGGCTATTACAAAATGACTTTGCTATCCATTTGCCCACATTTGCGCTTGTTGCGGTTACAAGAAAGATCAAATTGGCCACAGGAAACAGTGATGAGAGAGGTAGCGATACATCCGAGTCCGCAATTGAAGACGATACACGCCCTTCTTCTGATGCCCACAATTTCAAGCCTCGAAGACATTCGTCTTACCGTATGGATATCGACGAGATTCAAGACAGCATCATTGGCGATCCCCGGAAGGCCAGCTCTAAAGAAAAGCGCTGGTTAGCCCAAATTGCTGTTTCAGGAGCAACCCGAAATGGAGAACTAGCGACGTTGTTTCAGCGGCTGATGAAATACTTTAATGGCTTGGACTGCCTGGAGCAAATCATGATCCACGAAAATGTGAGCAGCGTAGATATGAGACGACTTCTACAAGAGTTCAGCCAGTATATAGTTACATTTAGACATTGGTAGCAAGAGCTAATAATAAATAAAAAAGTAGAAAAAGAAGAAAGCCTTAAGCTTTTTACTACATGTCACCGTCATCACTTTGCTCATCAAGCGAGCTCATTTCTGACAGCTCATCTTCATCAGTAGGAGCTGTAGCAGCAGAATGACTTACCCAACCAGCGCCACCCTTTTCCTTTTCCCCCTTTTTCTGATCGGCTGTTCTCTGGTCTAACTCCATCTTCTCCGACTTATTACGCCCCATTGCATATTTTTGTACATACCGCCTCACAGCCTCATTGTACTCATTACTATGATCACGCTCGGACTGTTTCCACAATGTGGCAGCCGTATGGTTTAGTGGATCAGCCGCGTTTGGATAGGCAAGAAGCTGGGGCAGAAACGACTCAAACACGTTCAATAACCCATAAATTGGGGTCCAAGTCTCATTGATAACGTCGAGACAAACCGTTCCCTGAGACTCCTCAACATTAGGGTGGAATATGCGGTTGGAAAACCCAATAGATGGACTCTTATAGGGGTAATCTGCGGGCAGAGACACCCGCACGAGCCAGACACCACCCTCATACGGAGTTTCCTTAGGTCCCGGGAACTCTACTATGAATTCTTGCATATTATCATCAATCAATTCCACTTTGAAGTTACTCGTCAGACTGGGCGAATTAGTTAGTGCTGTCCATTGGAACCACGCAAAATAGCGGGATAGATAAGACCTACTTACAGTTTCATAACATCCACATCAATGCGCCTGTTTCGGCTTTGCAGGCTCGATGAACCCATTATGATGGTGTTGCCAACTTGCCAATTTGTTGCGCCAATTTGTTGCGCCAAGTTGTTGCGCCAAGTTGTGGCGGCCGCAGCGGTGCTTAATGGGTGGTGGTTGTGGCTGCGAGCCAATGCGCCGGCCCGCGTCATACCGTTAATATCCAAGCAGGCAAAACCAAATTAGTGGTGGACGACGTCTTACATGTAAATATTACTCTAAACTCACAGCGCACGCTCTCACATGCTCACATGCTCAACGGCGCTAACTTACTCAACGAAGATGGCTACTATGACTAATCCGACCGTCGGACGGTAATCATATTGCCGCAAAACACACAAGCTTATTAGACTATAAGGGACACACTTATGTCCGGAAAACAAACTTAATTTAAGTGTGCTAGTAGTGCTTGGCCATGCTAACCAGTTTCGATGGCTCTATAAGGTCTCAAGAGGATCAACGGGAGAGTAAAGCCAGTAAAGTAGGTCCGCTGACGCACGAGAGATCACAACAGGCACGGGTAGCTTCACCCTACGCAGGCGAAGGAAGTGACCCATTTCATCCAGATAGTATTTATACGAATCTACTTCTCACAGAACATGCATTGCGGTCCCAATACATCGAACTTCAACGCAGCCGAAGAAGGGGCCTACTGTTTTTCTGGGCCATTGTTTCTGGGGCTGCCCTTCTCACCTATCGTGTACGGATTCAGACAAGCACAATGCACAAAGCAATAGCACTGATAGAGCAATTGCTGATGGTGGCTTTGTACATATCCATTGGCCTCTTTTTTCTCACGGGTATGTATACAAAAGTATTTGTGATTGCTCCGCAGTTTTTGACCGACACTAATAAAGGGCTAAAATCTTTAAACGTGAAGCTCGTGCGGACTAAGTCAACATTCAAAGAAAAGGTGCTACGATTAGTTGTGAACCCAATATACTCAGAACACCCTGGCGGTCTAGTTAAATTAGTACCAATGCCCCGGGCCTTCTCATATCATTTCATCGAGGAGTGGGAACTGTTCAGGGAAGGGTACTGGGGAAAACAGCGACGGAACCGTCGGCGAACCAGAAAAAATAGAAGAGATGAGAAAAAGAAATCTTGATGTTTCCCTTTTGTAATAGCTTTTAACTTGGATTGACTACGTTAATACAACTCTAAAGAAAAAAAGTATACCTATATATTTATGATGCCATTCGTGCACTGCACTGCTTCAAACGTCCAGGGCTTCAGAGTAAACAATTGACTGTAAGATTTTGGTGCGATTTTGGTGCGATTTCGTTTCTCAAACTGATAATGTAAGTATAAGGGCGTTGGCTCGTGGTACTTTATGACTGCTTGTAGGCCAGGCAAAAAAACCATGCGTTTACGTGGGCTTGCGGATTTCTGGGCTGCAGGGTAGTTATATGACAATGACGTCTTCGGGTGTTTCATATTATCCGGTGAAAGGAGATCGCGTCTTAAATTGCCATAAAAGTAGGAATCGGTAGAATTACTCGTTATATGTATATCAGGGACACCCAATTAAGGCGCATGCTATCCGTATCTTTATGGTCGCCTGGTCCCCTTTCTCCGAACCGACACATTAAGCATGCAAGCCATATATAGCTCTCTGCCCGTGCATTTGTCACGTCAGAGTAGGGTAATAGTGCTGATAGATACGGAGAGCGTTTAGCGATCTAGCTAAGCGGCTTGGAAGGGCGGAAGCGTGTCGGCGGAGATGACGTCAAGACCCCAGCCCATACCCTATACCCACAAACATTCCGCTTACTGGGATGAGTTAAGCTTGGGGTAGCGGAACGGTCTTTCCTCCTCTCCACCTTGAAACGGGCCGTCAGCACAAAATATAACGGTGCTAGCTCACTAGACTGATCGAGGTTCAACCAAGAATGGCAGTGTTCGACCATCTTAAGCACTTTATTCGCCAAGGGAAACCGTCGAATTCAAAGAATCATTCGAAATCAAAGGAATCGGCAAATCAAGGCGGTACGAACGAATACGTACAATCGCAAGCAGGCGCTCATAACGATGCTTCTGCTACGTCCTCTGCAAGGGCATCTTTTGATACCAAATCCCAATCTCCGGATATCGCAGACATGTACCGCGATGGGTCGCAAGACCCAGAACAGCACCATAGCGAAGGCGAATCGGGGCGGGCGAACGACGGATCACACGGCAAAAAACGCCGTTATGACAGCGCAGTAAAGCAAATAATTGCTGAGAAGGATGCGTCGCGGTCCAAAATGCCGGCATACGCAGGACTGGAGAAATTTCAACTTGTAGAGAAGATGGGCGACGGCGCTTTCTCAATCGTGTATCGCGCCGTGGATACCGAGACTGGAGAGCCTAGGGCTATCAAGGTCGTGAAGAAGCATAATCTTACTCCCAGTCAACGCGCATCCGTCTTAAAGGAGGCCGCCATCATGCGCCAACTGAACCATCCTAGCATTGTGCGCATGTTTGCATTTGTGGAGACAGCCGAACACTATTTCATTGTTTTAGAACTCGTAGAGGGCGGTGAATTGTTCCACCAGATCGTGAGACTTACGTATTTTAGCGAAGACCTAAGTCGACACGTCATTCTCCAGGTTGCCCATGCTGTACGCTACCTTCATGAAGTGGCAGGTGTTGTACATCGCGATATCAAACCAGAGAACTTGCTGTATACTCCAGCACCATTCATCCCGTCTAAGGAAAGGATTCTGCGCCCAGGTGACGAAGACACGAAGGAAGACGAGGGTGAGTTCACTCCCTCTGTTGGTGGCGGTGGTGTTGGTACTATTAAGCTCGCAGATTTTGGCTTGTCCAAGGTAATTTGGGATTCAAAAACAATGACTCCCTGTGGCACTGTGGGCTATACTGCACCAGAAATCGTAAAAGACGAAAATTACTCGAAATCAGTAGATATGTGGGCATTGGGTTGCGTTTTATACACGGTTCTATGTGGATTTCCGCCTTTTTATGATGAGTCTATCGAAGTTCTTACACAGAAGGTTGCTATGGGCCAGTATGCTTTCTTATCGCCTTGGTGGGACGGAATTAGTGATTCGGCAAAAGATCTGGTTAGCCGACTTCTAACCGTAGATCCTGAGAAGAGATATACTATCGACGAATTTTTGCAACACCCTTGGATCGTCCAAACATCAACCAACGTACCACGCACAAACGAGATCACATCACTCAAGGCGTCTTTCTCAATGCCATCCACACCTATGCATGAACGTGGTGTTCGTGACGTGGCCCTAAGTGGTGCACTAAAAGATGCATTTGATGTGTCAAATGCCGTCTATCGTGAGGAACAGGAACTTCTGCGGCGTCAACAGAAAACTGTTAGTGCCGCAATACCTGAGGAGGAAGAGGACGACGAACTTAATTCAGCAGAAGTAATGCATGTGGAGCATGCACTTCAACAACTTGACCTTAGTCCAAGGTTAAAGTCACCTCAGTCAAAAGGGCGGGGCAAAACAGTTCCGGCCTCGTCTGCCACAGGAGGTTCCTCGCGCGCTGCGGCCAAGCGCGCAGCAGCAACAGCAGCCGCCACCCCCGCTTTCTTTGATCTTCATCTTGAAGGTGCGACGTTGCTAGAGAAGCGGAAGGCACGAGGCGCCTCAGTCGCATTGTAGATCTGGGATCAGCAACACTTTTATTATTATTTTCTTTATTTATTACTTGTAATGCTATGAATCCATGACTATGGCCAAAATAGCTTTTGCGAATTTTGATAATTTAAGAGTTATTAAAGAAACGTGCATATAAATTCAGATATAGAGCCACTATTGCGAGAATAGAGGTATTTGAAAAAGCAGTTCATAAATTAGAGCAGCTAAACGAGCAACCATATTCTATGAGCTGCATGAGTGACCTAACCTAACGAACAGGATACATTTAACGAGATGATCTAATTCGGTAAAAAGAAACGGACTAAAGAGTACAATCATGAAGATAAAAGAATAATTAATCCCCAACCAAAACTGTCCACGAAAATGTAAGTAAAAAAAAGGCAAAGCTAAATATATTGTGTGAATATCAGTATATGTGATTTCTAGAGTTTATTGCTTGGCATATCTAGGAAATCGCGAACTCCCGCCGCCCTTTATATTTGCGGGAACGCATCCTGATTAATGTAGAAAATCATCATAGCTAGGTAGAAATAACTAGTAGGAGAATGCCAGTAAACATTGCGTCAGCAGTAGCCCAGTGGAATCCTCGCTAGCTCAATTGGCAGAGCGTGGGACTTTTATAGGTTAAAATCCTAAGTTCATCCCAAGGTTACGGGTTCGACCCCCGTGTGAGGAGGAATCCTCTGATCTTTTTTTTTTTTAATTTTTATTTCTACCACCCGTTTCTAGAGAATATATTCTAGATAAACTATTACTGGAAATGGAAGTAAACCCCAGTTTGTGCGTGTGACTTGATAAAGTGAAATTTGATCTGTCTTGTTTAGAATTGTAAGACCTGTTAATACATCTAGACAGAGAGTATGATACTTTAACACTTACTACTGAAATTGGATAAATAATGCCAGCATATTGAATGAGGAAAGAACTTCATTTTTAATGATCTGAGGTGAAACTTATCAAACGCAAAATACATTATGTTCTCTATTAATTCATTTTCTGATAGGATTCAATTAAGAAGCCATGACCATCTATTGGGACATTTTTGGCGAGAACAGAAGCATTGCTACTGCCATAGCCGCCAACATTATACTCACTGCTGCGATAAACCTGCAGAAGTATGCGAAAAAACAAATCATTCTTATGGCCCTTCATGGGTTACCTGCAGTTAATCTACGAAGACTATGGTATGTGGGCCTGTCAATGCTCTTTGCAAGCGAATGTGCTAATTTTGTTGCGTTCGGGCTCGTATCAGCGGCGACTATGACCCCAATAGGTGTGTTCACAATAATATCTAACTGCGTTATACCACCGCTGGTCTTCGAGAGCCACATGCATACTTCATTGGGAACATCGATTTCAATGCCTGGAATTCTTCTTCTTATTGTCGTTGGCCCTACAACTGAACCTGCAAACCCGGGCCTTACTTTCAGCTTTCGAAGCAAATTACTTCTAGAAGCACAGTTGGTTTTAGGTATTGCTCTTGTATTGCTTCGATCATACAAACCAGCTAATTGTTCTTTGAAACTAGGAGCAAATTGTTGGCTTAGCGCCTTTATGGGGTCTCATACTGTTACTGCAGTCAAAGCAATTGCCAGTACTGAATTCAATGAGAACGAGCAAGGAATATGTATGCTAATCATCCTGGTTACCTGCATGTTGCAATTGATCCTACTTACTGAATCACTGCAATTGTTTCCAGCGTGGCAAGTTATACCACATTATTTTTCAGCGTTTATCACACTCGTCTACTTAAATTCAGGAACTCTCTTTTGTCAATTCGACAATATTTCTCGCAGCGAGATAATGTGGTCCCTGTTATCATACAAAATGATCATAGTAGGGGTTTGGATAGCGGCTAAACCACACTTAGATATTCCCATTGACATCAAAAAAGACACTGAACTGTTACGTCAGTTAGCAAAGGATGCATCACAACGGTGCCTGTGGGAGTCTTCATCTGCAGCTTCAAGCATGGGTGTCAACTGCGCTCCGCCCTTGACTCGCGAACCGCAAAATCATTTTATTAACAACAATACTAGAATTATCCTCGATACTGACATACTGCGAGAAGAATATGCTCGCCATAAGCATGAGGAACTGAAGCTTGAACAAGGATTTGGAAGATGTCGCAAACAACCCTCACTTCAGGCGGTAGGACCATGACATCGATAACAAAATATTATTTACTAATTGATTGAGTCTTCGTATAGTCATAAAAAGGTCTCTATAAATGCGATAGCGCCCCTGAATGGCACTAGGGCTTTTTATTTACACCCAAGAAGAGTGTTCTCACGCTAGTACCAGCAGGGAGCAGCCTTAATCTATCGGTAGCACCCGGCAACCGCACTAATGAATTCGCGCGAGCCATACTTGTAATGCTACTAGATCTTTGAAACCCTGTACTTTTCCATGACCAAGTACCGTCTCCTTCTTGAGACACAGTTCCTCTCTGGAACTCTGGCCGTGGGTCAAGCTTAACATCTTCTCCGAGTTTCGCGTCGATCCACTCATTCATATTATTGGACTTACCAAGCATCTTCATCAAAAGAGGATATCCAAAAAGGTGGAGACAAACCACACAACTGGCCGGATTTCCAGGAAATGCCAAAATGAGCTTGTTGTTAGGCAACGTTGCAAAAGTAACTGGCTTTCCTGGTTTCATAGATACCCGACCAAAAAGAATTTCTCCACCCATATTTTGGATTACTGGCTTCAGCAGATCAAGTTCACCCATGGACACTCCCCCGCTTGTTAGCAAAACATCCACTTTCTCGAAAGCCGAAGTAAGGGTGGATTCTAGGTTATTGAAGTTATCCTTCGCGATTCCTAGATCAATCACCTGAGAAACTCCAGAGCCACTATTCAACCAACTTCGAAGATTGGCAAGAAGCATTGGACGATTTGCATCCCAAATCTGGCTTCCGGTTAGGCTTGAACCAGCGTCAACGACTTCATCACCAGTACTCAGTACTCCAACAACGGGCTTGCGGAAAACAGGGACCCTGGTTATACCAAGGGTAGCAAGAACCCCGACCTCGCCACCCAGTGTGCTGATAGTAGTGTTCCGGGGTAACACAAGTGATCCGATGGCAATATCGCTTCCAATTTCGCGCACGTTATCTCCAGGAGTAACACCAGTGGCTAGAATGCGAACCTTCCGTTCTTCACCATTCAACTCTTCAACCACTTCTGTGTTCTCAACAGGCACAACAGCTGTAGCGCCATGAGGTACAGGAGCACCTGTAGTGACACGGGCACAAGTATATGGAGATAATACAGCCAAGTCCGATGCAGCAACAGAAATTTTGCTCACCGGTAAGACTACAGAGTCCTCATGCTCGAAATCCGTATGGAAAATCGCGTATCCATCAACAATGCTAGCTCTAAATGCAGGAATGTTTACAGGTGCCTTGATATCTTTGCTGAGAACGCACCCTAAGGACTCTTCAAGTGTGACATCAGTATGTTCGGGGACTGGGGCATGATCAAGGACGATTTTTACCGCATCATCGAAATCAATCATTGGATAAGGGCTTTGTCTAAGACGAAATGCAGGACCAAAAAATCTTGGGCCTGTGTGATTTAAGCCATCACCATGATTATGATTATGGCGATGATGATGATGGTGATGATGATGGCCATGATGATGGCCATGATGATGGCCATGATGCGTATGTGAATTATCATTGGATTGTGAATCTGAATGAGTGTCCTTGTTAGTTTCAGACAAGACACTGGAATTACGACCCTTTCCATGTGTAGAAGCAGATTCAGAGGCATGCAATTCGCGAGACACGGCCCCACCGATTAGTTTCAGTGCATGGGGTAAAACGTTGGCAATGGCGTCAAAATTCTCCACTGCTCCCTTGGGCGATCCAGGAAGAGTGACCACTAGTGTTGAGTCAATAGATCCAGCAACCGGACGGGCCAAGGCGGCCAATGAAGTTATCGTAAGGCTAAAGTTCAACATTGCCGTAACAAGCCCTGGCGCTTTGCGCGTTAATAGCGGCTCAATAGCTTCTGGTGTATTATCGCGTGACGCAAAACCTGTGCCACCCGCGGTGAATACAGCAGCATAACCTTCCTTGACAAGTTTCTGAACACAGTCCTGGATTTCTGCTTTATCATCGGACACATACTTCAGCTCCACTGTTGGCGATAAACATGCAGTGTACACCGCGGAAACTAATGCTGGACCTGTTTCATCTAGGGAATGATCCTTCACACACGTGTCTGACACAATCAGAACTACAACCCCAGCTTTTTCGGATGTCATCGAGTATATATTCCGAGACAAAATATATCGAATCGTATGCGTTAGTGTGTTCGATAATATGATGACGACGTGGTTGGGATTTCCTTGCTCATTGCAGTTTGGATAGTAGGGTAGAGGATCAGTATACGCTTTTAAATAACGCGACCTGTTGCATACGGACTTGGATTGTAAAGCAATTCAGATGAAGAAATACAAATAGTTCCACACTACAGCTACGAATGATTTTAAACGAATAGAAGTCATTCTATCCAGTTTCATT
Organism: Entelexis apis; assembly: GCA_030564665.1. Lineage (NCBI taxonomy): Eukaryota > Fungi > Ascomycota > Dipodascomycetes > Dipodascales > Trichomonascaceae > Entelexis > Entelexis apis. The sequence goes on along the minus strand of JAJLWA010000001.1, from coordinate 2,066,185 downwards.
TATCTTATGTTACGAAGAGATGTGCATTGACAGCGTCTAGCCCTAACCCCCTCTCCTGCATGCAGGACACTGAACCCTAGCCGTAATATACCATGTAGACCTCGGTGGGCTCTATGTACCATCTAAGTGTATTCAGACGGCAAACGATAACTACGCTCGAGCGAAAACGGCTATACACAACCGGCGAAGGTAAGAAAGATGGACAGACTCAGTAACCAGCACAACACAGGGTCACTGGACACTGCCAATCCCGGGAACGATTTCGGGTTGGGCAATAGTTCTACAATGGCTAACGAATTTGACCGGCACTTGTGGATTTCGAATAAACCCAGCAATGACCCAAGATCATCGAAGAATGATCCATTGTTTTCATGGCTTTCTGAACATCACCTGGAAGCGTACTATGAAAAGTTAGTGACCGAGGACATCACATATGACATATTGGAAGACTTGCGTAAAGAAGATTTGAAAGAACTTGTACCCAGAGTTGGTGACAGAATACGCCTTTGGCGTGCCTTGTCTGAGAAATCACAGCGTCGCCCATCAACAAGTGAAACAGCAGAGACCAAGTCAGGTGTTTCGAACTTCAGACGGCCGACGGCTGCTTTATCAAGCCGAATACCTAGCTCAGATTCTTCATTTAAACGGGTGAACTTCTTCAAACCGGACTTGTCCGTTCTTGCTATAGATATTGATTCCACCAGTACGTCGGAAGAAATCAAACATCAAATCATTACTGCTGCGCAACTTTCGCCAGACAAGACTTACAAGTTTCACGACGGATTTGACTTCTACGATAACGGAGAGCTTTTACACGATGCGATTTTCACAAAGGGAGCATCGGAGCTTAGCATATTGGTAACAGACAAGGAATCCCCCAACGTCACGAAGACATTCCCTCCTCGCTCCAGCTCTCCTCCCACAATGTCCACTAGACCAACCTCTGATGAGATCACAAACAACCTCGCAAACTTCTTTCCGGAGGCTCAAAGAACACAATTGAATGCAAGTGTTCGTCATTCTGTATACGTGCAAAATCGATTGTTCATGGTGGAGGACTATCGCCAATCTATGCGGTTCTCCAAGCGCCTCAGCTTTGTGGCCCCACACGAAGTTGCTGCTTTGTCTAATGTATTGTCGGAAAGTGATCGGCGCTCGTCGTTGCTCTCAGTACATCAGCTGGCCGATCGAGCCGTAGCGCAGTCGAAACCGTTAACATCGAAACCGATAGAGTCGAAACCGACAGAACCAAAACCGACAGAACCAAAACCGACAGAACCAAAACCGACAGAACCAAAACCAACAGAATCAGAATCGAAAGAATCAACAGACCCGACAGAACCACAGGCCGTACCTAAAACTGACTCTTCAGGCTATAGAAATAAGGACCTTAATACCGAGACTTCAGAAGAGGACGTTGAGGCGTGGGACAAATACTTTGAGGAAGACGATGCCCTATTCCTGAAAGAGCTTGAGAAAGAGGAGATGAATCCGTCTGAGTGGGTCCGTGGTAAGCTTATTGGGCACGGATCTTTCGGGGATGTGTATCTTGCGATCATACTGTTCAGTGGAGGCTTTCAGGCTGTGAAGCAGGTACCGCTTCTGGAGGGCGATGTGCGCATGCGTAAAATGGCAGATGCTCTTCGCCATGAGATTATGATGCTTCGCAATCTTGAGCATAGAAACATTGTTCAGTATCGAGGCTTCAAAAGTGAAGGCGAGTTCATTAACATCTTTTTGGAATATGTGCCAGGAGGCTCTTTAGCTTCCTTGTTAGCAGATGTCCAGACAATCTCTGAACCATTAATCAAACTTTACATCAAACAGTGTCTCATTGGACTCAGTTACTTGCACAGTAAGGGTATTATACATCGCGACATTAAAGGGGCCAATGTTCTTGTGGGCCTCAATGGTGTTGTGAAAATTAGCGACTTCGGACTCAGTTTGCAAGAGGACGCTGCTCGAGCTCGTCAGTCTATGCAAGGCACTGCCTTTTTCATGGCACCTGAAGTCGCTCGGGGCCGCGGCGGCGTCACTACTAAGGCAGATATCTGGAGCTTGGGTTGCCTTATTGTCGAGCTTTTTACAGGACAACATCCATACCCAACGCTACTGCAAGTGCAAGCCCTGTGGGCAGTGGGACGTGGTAATGCGCCAGATATACCGGAAAATGCCTCGCCACAACTAAAGGACGTTTTGGACAAGTGTTTTAAAATGAATCCAGACGAGCGAGCAACAGCAGAAGAGCTATTAGTGCTACCTTTTTTTGATAACGTCACTGTTCCCAATGATGTATCGAAATCTGAGTTCAGCAATTAGCCGGCTGATACGGTAAGAGCCTAAACATATATTTATTTTTGCATCATTAAATCATACCATTAAAGAGAAATAAAAGAAATAATTAAAGATTCATGCTACCTTTTATACATCATTCTGTTATCCAAGGGTTTGCATTTCCAGTTGCAGGGTCTAATGACGACTCGCGACTTACTGGTTCGTATGGAGATTCGACTATATCCTCCTCAGGCTGCTGTTGTTGTTGTTGGTGTTGTTGTTGGTGTTGTTGGTGTTGTTGGTGTTGGTGTTGGTGTTGGTGTTGGTGGTGTTGTTGGTGTTGTTGTTGCTGTTGCTGTTCTTGTGTTGCACTAAAACTACTGGCGACCATGTCAGCCTTGCAGAAATGCTCTATTGACGGTGCAATCGGCGTAACTTCTAGACTGCCGTCAGCTCCATCGGATACTGTTTCTTTCTCATAAACAGCCAAGAAATTATCCGCTTCTCGCGCTGCTGCCAAAACTTGATCTAAACGCACGGCATAACAGCGATTTTGAGATTGCCAAATCCATGTAGCTGGAGACGAGCAAGACTGAGTGATAGTTGTTGCCGCATCCTCCTCATTTTCAAATAAAACAACGCCTTTTAAATTGTAAGGAGTCATTCGAGATCGATCCAGCTCTAGCGCTACCTTACTTTCTTCAAAAAGTTCCTTATCTAGCTGTTGTGTTTGCGAATTCTTATTTGAAATTTCACGTCGCAACGTTTCAAGTGCCACACTTAGTTCCGCTGCAGCCTCCTCATTACCTGCAGACTTCATAGCCCGTGTTGATATCTCTAGAGAAGTAGGCACATTAGCACCATTGACAGTTACGATCTTGGAGAGCTGAGTCTGAAGTTCCCGCAATTCGTATTTTAACAACTGCCTACGTTTTCGCTTTTCCTGAATCTCAGGCAAAAACTCTTTAGTGTAGCGCTCAGGCCACAATTGCTCATCAATCCTGGTATTCCAGCTCTGGCAAGACACTACTACCACTTCGCTTAGCTTGTCAAGAATAGGGACATCCTCAGGATTGTCGCTATCCAAATCCTCGAGAATCTGAGACCAGAACATATCATCTAGGGCTTGTTGTAATGTCGAGCCATCCAACTCGGGGTTAACACCGACTGGTAATAGTTGAACGCATTCGCCATCAACAATAGCAGAGTTCAAGAGCACATCCTGTACGGCAGGAACTAGGCCCAAGCAGGCAAAAATGTCACTAATATGAAGATATCTCTCCTGCAATCGGTGTATTTTCATACGGAGCAGTTCTTCGAGAGCGGCTGTTGAGGCAAGCTTGCGCTCCATTCTACCTTCAAGAAAAGCGTTTAATCGCTGTAATTCCACTGCCAAAAGTTTCACCCAGGCTTCCTCAGAATTATTTGAAGGCAAAACTGGTGTTGAAGGTCGCCTCCACCAATCCGCATCATAGCTGATGGTTTTCAAGATATCTACACCATTGTTGGCGAAGGCTGCAGCACATCGTTTTGTGGCGTTAAGGGCTATGATAATTGGCGCAAGAAGGGGTGACTCTAAGGACACAAGCACTGGAATGTTTGAGGGCGCCATATCTGCCTCGTCACTGCTATCAGTTGATGCGCTGCTATCAGATTCTACAATATTATCTTCACTGCTATTGCCTACCGCCTCTTGAGTTTCAACATATTGGCGTGATGGTGTGGAAGACATATCTGATGCTGAGGACGAGTTATCAAACTCCGCTAAGTATACGTTTGAACTCATTGTTGGATACTTCGTGCTCCTCACCCCTCTGAGTAAACGCACAGAAGATGCGGGACGCTTAGGTGAGATCCCACTGTAGCGGCGGCGTGCCTACCCTAATCACATAGTCTCTCTCACACGATATTCGAAGCTCTACCGTAACTGCAGCAGCTAATTACTGCATCAGTAAGTTAACAATCATATGTGTGGAAACATATTAATGTTTATTGTCTACAGAGAATGGCTTTAAGATCTGAGAAACGGTTGTCATACTAATAACTTGGCCTTATCTTAGCTAAAAAGTTTCGAGATAGCTAGCTCATACGCTTTTGCTATTGAGTCTTGTATATAAATCAGTTGCATATACTCAATAACTGTCGGCTTTTTTATTTTATTTTATTTTATTTTATTTTATTTTGTTTTTATTTTGCTGAGCGACTAGCCAAATATCCAAAGGCAGTGATAAAAATAATCGGGGTTCTAAATACAGAAATAATCAGATTTCTAAATGTAAATACAAGCCTGTTAACATTCAACAAGTTCAAGAGCCCTCCCTGCGCGCAGAGAAGGCTCCTATTGAGTTTTGAATATATGCCTCCGTGTAAAATGAATGCGTCGCTCCATGTGACAAGACAAGATTGTGAGCCAACTCATGGGCCATGACAGGGTAGTAATAGTCTAGAATCAGTGGAACACCCGGATCCACAGAGCTATTGAAAAATAGACTTCCATTCTGATTGAATGCAATGGTTGAAGTATCATTATCCCGGTAAATGTGCACGGCAGCTGGCGTATATCCAAACACAGAACACAGGAAAATAAGCGTTTCAGAGAGCAAAAGCTCATCTTGTCTCGGTTGCGGATTCCCATTAGATGTAAACATTTTCACCCCATTTGCTAAGGGATCAAGTGCTTTAAGGTCAAAAATCTTCTCGTTGTTGGTACAACTTCTCTCCGGTAATGGCGATGGCGTATCAACATGACGCATAGAATTCAGCTTCAAGCCATCATATGCCAATCCTTTTTTGAGGGCTGAATTCAGTTGTTGCTGTACGTCCTGCGTAGTGCTTAAATGCTCCAGCGGTTCTTGTGGCTGTGATCCTCCTAGTCCTTGACGGAAGAAAGATTTCACTTGAGAAAATAGCTGATTTTGATAAGGTGGCTGCGTATTAGTTCTTTCAGGGTTCATAGGATGATTCATGGGGGCTTCCTCTTGATGGTTATGTCGCTGCACGGTTACAGGAGCTCTTGGATCCGATATGTTTGCCTTGTTTGTCCTGTCTCCCGGTGGAGGAAAAACCCATGGACTAGTACTCGGTGGCGGCTTCGTACTCGCAAAGCCATTTCCTGAGTTAGTATCAGGAACAGTAGATGCATGCGGCTCAACATCTTCGCTCCGGAATTCAAGTTTAGGTGTCTTACGTTCAAACTGTTGAAGTCCTTGGCGTCGAAGCCTTTCAACATTATATCCTTTCTTTTCAAGAGAACTCAGATCAGAGTTTAGCTGCGTTTCAAGAACAACAAACGAATCCTGGTCTGGCTTAAGTAGGAAGGCTTTAGATAATGCAACAGCGACATCAATCCACTCAAAACCCTCACCAGGAACCACAAACAGATTATTAGGAATATTCGGGTTCATAAATGCTGACTTTGAGACCACAATCGATGCATATGGTGGAAGGTCTCGCTGCAACTGCAAACTAGTCACAAGAGTTACTTGTATTGAATGCCTCTCTGGTTTCACTTGTTTAGAAGTGTTATCCAGAAACAGGCGCAGTCGCTCGTTTATCCGATTTTCTAGCTGGCGCCTTTCTCTTTCATCGTCAATTGATGCTCCAATCCTTATCTTCTCCTTCAGTGTTTGTGATAAGTAGCGTACTCCAAGTCGGCTATATAGCTTCTCTATAGCATCATCTTGCGGAGCTGTGACAATATGATCACGAAATTGGTTGAAAGTAATCACATCATCAACTATTGCCAAATCGCTGGCACTATAGAGCGATACGTTGCCCTTCGAATTCTCACTCTTCTCACCTTTATTGTATCTGACACCAAGAAGAAAGGGTGCACGTTTCATGTTTTCAATAAGCTTTGTGTGATGCACAAGTAATGACCACTGCAGCTCAATAGCAATAAGCAGTTGTTTATAGGCTTCAGCATTTTTTAGAGCATCAAATACACGTCCTGGGTTTCGAAGCATCATGTCAACAGTTTGTGGCAAACTAGGCTTATCTGAGACCCCAACTAGCTGCAAAAACGGAATCGCGCTTTGATTAGGATGGATTGTCAGCAGCAATGGCCTCAAAAGATCTTTTTCTCCATCCCTGTCAGAGCCAGGAAGGAAAAGGTGACGAGGCCTTTCCCATGTTTTGATATTACCCATTTGGTCGAAGACTGGAATAAAAGCTGAGTTTCGACAGAGTTGCAGATCTGCTGGTGTAATTTCGCCTGTGTACCGCGAAAAGTAGGCAAACACATTGTCACATTGTGTGACAGTTTTCAGATACCTTTCTGGGGTTTGTAGTACTCTATGTAATAGAATTTGTGTTGAAGGTCGCTGGGCAACACCTAATCTGCTTGAAAAGGCCTCCCATTTATGCGAAATTACCTGCTCCCCAAAATAAAGAAGCTCTGGGTCACGAAAGCAATGAGAAGGCCTCACAAACAGACCCTTTTGTGTTGTAGGAATAATTTCAAGATCAGCGATATCTTTTGGTGAGTAACGTGCTTGGTCAAAGTTGGCAACAAAGTAGGTGAGTGCAGCTTCCTTATCATTTACATTGAACAGTACTTTGGCAGTGGGATAATGTCTCAACCCAATTTTAAACAGAAGCTGGGCTTGTGCCGACTGATCACTCCAACCAGAGTAGTTCAAAGTAGGCAATTTTAGACGGACAAGGTCATTATGTGGGGCATAGAGTTGATCCGCACGGTAATACTTGTTGTTACCACCGTGCTGCGTGAAAAATGCCCCCTTTCTGAGGATCTCCCAGTCAGTGTGCTTCAGCATATTTGCGTTATCACATAAATACTGAACAAGGTCCTCATTTGTCCATTTCAACTCGTGCGAGTCAAGCGCATGGAGCACAAACTCCATATTCATAGACTGGCGTACACCGATATCAATAAGCCAAATACGCGAAACATCAACATCCGGGGAAACTACAGGTAAATTTGGAAACAGCTTAATTTCTTGAGCGTACGTCTCAGCTGGGAATTTTAATCCCTGTTGAGTTGGTATGCACTTTTCAGAATTAAGCAACGTAATTATTTCATACCTCTGAGCCTTGGAAAGTCTGGGCCAAGTTCTGCTAGAGACATGTAGAATAGCTTGGGAAATTTCAACTTGATTATCAGGTGCTGTGGCAGCAAGCTCCTTTATTCGGCTTTCGACCCAGACCGACAAGCGCAAAGAGTGAAAGCCAAGAAGTTCCAGATTTTGCATCCCAACACTATTGGCTAGCTCAAATGGTAAACAATTCATTGGCAACGTTGTAGCGAGCTCTTCTTCAGGGTGAATTGTGCGATCATGATACCAAGAAAGAGAGCCTAGATTATAGGTTTTCGAATTATCATCTCTTATAGTGGTGGCAGTAAGAAACTTTGAACGAGAACTTGGATCTAATTGAGGCCATTTTTTAACGATCCAGTTCACGAATATGATGAATTCGGCTTTTGTGAGAGCTGAAGAAGCAACATCTTCGCATATTTCTGATAAAGTCACAGTCTGAACATAGCTTAGGTTTTCCAAGTCTTCAGCCAGTTCTTTTTCAGAAACGACTGGGGTTTTGCGCAATACTCCCTTTGCGTCTCCTGAAAGCCTGACCTTGGATGATGGTAAAATACCATGTGTAGAAGGTACTAGGGTCTCTCGTGAGCACTTCCAAAAGCCTTCTCGTACATAAAGTCCAATCACGGCGTCTGGTGCAGACTTTCCAAATCGGAAACGAGAACAAACAAACAAAGCATCATCCATTCCTTTTGTACCAAAGGATCTAAAGTTTGACAGCTCAAATTCGTAAACACATCGAGCCATCACACCACCCATATAAAGCATTTCGCTATTCCAGTCCTTCACAAACTGATTCGACATATCTACGGCAGTACGCTCCATAGTTGGTATCACCTGGTTCAGAGCCAGGTGTGACTTGAAGCCCGTACTCTGTTTTGTAGCGAAACCAATGAAGATCTTCGCATCATTATAGTCATTTGGGAAAATATACGACGTGAGTTGCGATTTCTGCGGTAAAGACTGTATACCAGGAAAAGATATCAGGGACATGACAGCTTGTTTCGGCGGAGGCTTCAAAAGCGTTTCGATCATTTTCTTCTGAAATGCTGATGAAACATTAACGTCTACAAACGCGTCAGCTTTTATGAGATCACATTCCACAACAGTATATTCATCAGGATCAGCCGAAGTTGTCACAAGCGAACTAACCAGCTGTTTTCCAAAGGATAAAAATCCCTTAGAGAGAGAAAGTGGTGGCATCTGAGTGGCATTTAAGTACTCAACGGATACCTTAACCTTACTTCTCTCTAGACGGGCCATAGAAAGCGTCCGATTTGGAGATTTACTCTGAAACGCGGTTGGTCGTGGTAGGACTTGTGGCTTCTCGACCTGTTTTGTTAAATGTAGGAGCTTGGTGATTTTGTTACCATGCTTCAGCTCAAAACGAATTTCATTGAGGTTTACTAGCATAAAGCTCTGAACGAGAAAACCGACAAACTTAACTAGATCAGGCAAGCTCTGCTCCTCACGATAAGGTAAGTCAATAAGAGTACCCTTTTGATATTTTGGGGCATTGTCAACGAAGTAATAGTGCAATTGTACACCATGATACTTAAAAGACATTACTTGATTGCCAGAGTGAACCAAAGGCTCGTCAGTGAGTTCAAACACCGAGTAGAATCCTACGCCAAATGCTCCAATCTTAGTCTCATTTGGATTACCAGACGCGATTTCCCTGAGGCGAGCCCAGTCATCAGCAGCGAAATCAAGACCATCGTTTGTAAACCGTAAGTGAGTGATTGGCACGTCGTGTAATTGTGAGCCAGATATATATGCTCGAGGTGTTTCTAGTTGTATAACAGCACTGTTTGATCGGGCGTCGGCGCTATTTTGCAGGAGCTCACGAAACAAGGCATAGTCGACCGGATATTTTGTCAAAGCTCGTGTAATTAACGCACGATGATTCACACCGACCGCAGACCCTTGGGCGGAAGATGAGCGGAATTGCGAGTAATCCATAAGCCTTTCGAAGCTCCTAAACAGAGTTGTAGCGACGGACCCCAGAAAGTGTGGTGCGAAAGCGAGTTTAATTAGATTATTATGTGCATAATAAACAAGCACCTTCCCGCCGCGGCATCACGTGCATGGTTGTGGCGTTCGACTGCCTGTTTCTGGTCAGCAGCGGATTACGGGTGGTGCCTGACTTGCCTATAGGCGAATTCAAGCTGTTTAGTGTAGGCTTCTACTTCTGGAAGAATTTGGGACATTAGAATTTGGCATATTTGGTCCGTTTGTTGGCTGGTCAATGATTTCCACAGCGGAATATCCATGTTGAGCACAGAGAAAAGGTATTGTTCCTCAAGTTGTTCCTGGCAATATTGCAGAGCTGTTTGAAATTGTTTAGTGTTGATAAGTGCAACGGCGTAGAGTTTACGCCAGTACGATGAAACGTTCGCAATGGTGCACAGGTGACCCAAAATGTGCACGACGTTCGCGAAGTCTCGCATGCGGATATATTCTTCAGCAGAATGCTCATAAATAGTTCTTTCTAGCTCAGTATTTGGATGGTCCGAGCTCCGAACTGCTTCTCGTAATACCCGTAAAGTGTCCAGTCTTTGCTGGGGTGGTTGACCCTTCAATTCCTTCAGCAGGGCCTGCTGTTCTTCCAATGAGAGCTTGCGATGCCCACGACTTCTTAAACCATGAGTATCTCTGACATTATTACTTGCGAACTTCGCAGCTCGCTGCTCCTTCGTGAGTGATTGCATAGACAATGTATAGATAGATGGTCACATGCCTGATCCAGATCTATTACTATTATTATTACTACTACTACTACTACCACTTCTACTATATTTACTACCCAAACGGTCAACGAACCACTTTATTAACCACAGTGGCGAAGAGGTCAGCTAAGTTTGGTCTAGAATGTCGGTTCCCATAAAACATTTAATGACGAAACCGCTGTCTCTAATTGTGACCACAACCTGTCCATTTTGCCAACAAGCTCGCCGTTTGGCCGATCTAAAAGGGGTGAACGCAGATGTATTAGAGCTTGATCGATCTCCGAGCGGCTCTCAAATTAGACAAGAGCTCACAGCGGCAACAAAGCAGACGTCGGTGCCTTACGTATTTAGTAATGGACGCTTCATTGGGGGCTTTTCCGAATTATCGAAGGAGCCAGAATCGTTCTGGAGCAATTTGCAAAAGAACTGAGTAAGTTTTGATTTTTACTTTTTCGTCGGTCACACTCAGCATAGAAGTACGTATTTTTCTTTAAACAGTTTCGATAGACAAGGTCGCTATAACCACTTGCCACAATAGATAGACTTTCCCAATTGTCCTTGTTGAAGTATTGAACCTAGCCCCAGCAGCGCCGTACAAAGGTTGGTGTGGTGGAACTGTGCTTAAAGCTAGCTTGCACGGGCCGACTTTAGTGGTATGGAAGAATCAAGAGAATCAACGTCTCTCTTGGCTCAAGAGGTCAATCATAAGTGTATCAATCATCGTGCTGCATACATTCTAAGCGCGATAAGTTGTTTGCTGTCTGCATCCTTTACTGTCTTCTCATTATACACAGACTCCTTTGAATCACGCCTCGGATACTCGCCGCTACAGCTGAATTATGTGTCAATTGCGGCTGAGGCTGGACTATACTTATTTGTTCCAGCCCTGGGATATATAGCGGACGCTTCGCGTCTATCGTCCCTAGGCATTATTGGCTCTGTTACTTATGCTATTGGATACGCGGGCTGTGCCTGGGTGCTTATGACGGGCAAATCGTATATTTGGATGGCTATTTTCTTTGCTACCGTGGGAATTGGGTGTTCTGCTGTGTTCATTTCGTCCCTAGTGAACTGTGCACGATTGTATCCGAAAAGTGCGCTCCTAGCAATCTCCCTCCCCACCACTCTTTACGGCTGCTCTTCGCTACTTTACGCCCAGATTGTATCGCAATACCTGCATCACGGTTTCGACTTAGCCAGGCTATTTATTGTTTTTGGTATACTACTTTCTCTTATTGGCGTGATTGCATTTGCAGCCCCGCGGCTCGGGAATGTCGATACCGTTACTGGCAAAGCACCGGAAGAACTGGAAGCACCGTATCTACTGGAATCGGAGAGTTACCTGCGCCGATTCTTCAATGACAATAAGACCTTGGTCTTCTTGGTTTCATTCATTCTTGTTAGTGGACCTCTGGAAATGTACCAAAACAACATAGGGCTTATGGTCAAGGCCAACTATCCCGATAGCAATGTCGCTTTACAGGTTGGACTTTTTACGGGATTCAGTACTGTATCCCGGCTTGTAATTGGTGCCTGCACAGACTTATTCAAGCTGCGGCCCCCAGTCGTGCTTCTCAGCATGCTGGTGACTCTGGCCATAGTGGATGCATTATTTGCAGGTGCAAAGATTCCAATTGGGCTTGCTAGTATTGTAAGTGGTGCAGGTTACGGGTCCGCGTTCACTTTGTATCCCCTTATTGTTTCTCACATATGGGGCATTGAAGTATTTGCCACTTACTGGGGCATGTTTATTTTGGGCCCAGCGATCGGATCCTTCATTTTTGGTGTATTGTTTGCCTCAGACATGCAAAGTTCTTCTCAATACACAACTACTTTTGCTGTCTGCTCCTTGGCAGTGAGTGCCAGTTGCATCACTATTTATAGATTGCGATTTCAGAATAAGTTTTGAATAAATAATGCATCGTTTAATCTATGTTTAGCTCGCTCATAGAGTCTCTTTGAAACTGGCATTTGCAATTCTTTCATTAAGCATCGCTCTTACTGACTTGAACTTCTCCTGGCCCTCTGGTGTGTGCAGTATATCCTTATCTTGTGGGAAGTGGAGCCGCAATATGAGCACCAAGAGAGTTCTGGCGTCCACAATGGAGTGCGCGTACGGGCCTATTCGATACTTTTTAACCTTTTCCTGGGAAACTGGATCAATAACAGTCTCAACCTTGAACGCACGCATGGACTCAAGACGTGCCAATGATATCCTTAGCGACTCTTTGACTTGTGAATTTTCGCTGTTCTCAGGTTCTACCTCGGACTCATTATTATCAAGGCTGTGCTGCGATCCACAGAGGTGACTTCTCGTAAGACCGGAATATATTTCCTCGAAATCTACAAGATCGTCCTTAAGTACTATCATAATAATCACAAAAAGCATGATTCCATAGTCCTTGCGACAGTGATCTGGATACATTTTTGCCAATAGCGTTCTGTTTCTACGCGCCTTGGACACCAGAACATACTCGTCTCGTGCTGGCGACGATTTATCAAAGCCTGGCACCATGGACTTTAACGGAAACAACTGTAGACAGAATTGCTCTCGAAGAAATCGATCAGCTTCGTCAATGTAGAACGATATTTGCGAGGAATCAATGCCTAGTGTCTCGCATAGCTCTCTCTTCTTCACAGGACGGCCAGTGCCTTGTATAAGCAAAGCATACCGCACGATATCACGAGCCTGTTTGGTATACTTACTCTTGAGTCCAGTAGTCTCTACCTCGGGCGAGCTCTCCGCCTCATAAAAACTCCTTCTCCGTTTCAAGTCACCCATGCCAAAATCAACCCGGCTGGGTGGGTTAGGTGCTACTTGGAATAGTCGCGTTATAATGCAACTAATTGAGGCAAATTAATTTAACAAGTATGCGGCCTTACCAAACTAAATAGAAACAAAACAGAAAATTAGTTGGAAAACCTATAAGAAAAGCAAACATTACTTATAAAGAATACAGATGCGAGATGCTCGGAAAGCTTTCTTTTTTTACATTCAATCTCTTCAATCGTCTTCGTCGTCACCACGCTTCCGCTTCGATCCTTTACCCCCACGGGTTGGCCTTTTACCCATCTTTTCGTGAATGCGTGCCATGTTGATTTTGGCTTGACGCTGAGCCTCATCAATACTGCCGAGGAGTAGCATAACGCCTTCTTTGTCCACTGGGAATTCTGGTAGCTTCTTGTCGCCGTGAACTTCCTTCTCAATGTTCGTGTATCGGATTACATCGTATTGCGCACACATAGTAATGGCCTTTCCGCTGCGACCAGCACGCGCAGTACGGCCCACTCGGTGCACATATTCGGCAGCGTTATCAGGAACTTGGTAGTTTATCACTGCATCTACCTGGGGGATGTCGAGACCACGGGCGGCGACATTGGTAGCAACCAAAATATTTTTTTCACCAGCACGGAATCGGTTCAATGCATTAAGGCGTGACTGCTGTGACATGTTACCATTGATGGGCACTGTAGAGAATCCCAGTGTTTCCAGCATCATGGGAATACGCGTTCCTTCGTCCTTCGTATTTACAAAAATCATTAAGGACTTTCCTGCCAACTCATTCAGTATGTACACAAGAGTCGCATCCTTATGTTTGAGAGGTGTGAACACATAGTATTCCTGAAGAGTGTCTACAGTGGTGATGCGATTCGAGATTGATATTCTCACAGGACTTTTCAAACTCGCGCGCTGCAACTGATCGATATCCTTAGAAGGAGTGGCAGAAAACAAGTAAGTACGGCGCTGTTGTGGTATGATTTCTAGAATCTTGGTAATGGGCTCTTTAAAGTCCATATCCAGCAGGCGATCTGCTTCATCCAGAACAAGGTACTGCAAATGACGCATATGAAAGCCCTTTGTCTTCTCAAGATGATCTAGAAGACGGCCTGGAGTGGCAACAACAATATGGGGCTTGCGGCTCAGTGCCACAGCTTGTTGCATATGATCTTCACCGCCAATAATGACGGAAGTTTTGACTCCCATCGACGCACCCAGTGCCTGAAATTGTTTAGCTGTCTGATGCGCTAGCTCGCGTGTGGGAGACAAAACACAGCAGAAGAGCGGTGATGGCTTTTCATACAAAGCTTGTAGGACAGGGAGAGCGAAGGCCGCAGTCTTACCGCTACCAGTCGCAGCATAGCCCATTATATCCCGACCCTCTAAAGCTGGTGGAATAGACTGCTCCTGAATTGGAGTAGGCTTTTTGAATTTAAGCGTCTCGCATGCCTCTACCAAGATATCAATAAGTCCCAAGTCTTTAAATGAAGACATTGTTTAAACGAGGTTTTTTTTTTTTTTCCTTTCCCCCCGCCTTGTAGTGGTAATATATTCTGATCGTTCAAATCGATTTGGAAAAAAATTATATAATGAAAAATATATCCAATTTTACCTTAACACTTTGGGTGGTCATCAACAACAACGTCTTGTCAATTGACGAATACCAAGACAGGACTTATCTCTTCTAATAGCCTCGATTTGCAATGGCTCGTAGACATAAAGTAAGGACTCACAATACTGAGGAGTCGCAAGATGGAGTGCCGAAGTCAATGATCATTAAGATGGGCGATCCGAAGCGAAAGCCTACGCGGACACTAGCCGCCCTTGTGCGAGATTTTCGCCAGATTATGCAGCCCAATACGGCTGCCAAGCTCAAGGAGCGGAAATCCAATAAGCTCAAGGATTATTTGGTAATGGCTGGCCCGCTAGGCGTTACGCATTTCTTTATTTTCTCTCAGACAAGCTCGGGCAACACAACGCTGCGCATTGCTCGTACGCCAAGAGGTCCAACTCTATACTTCCGAGTGAACCAGTATTCTTTGAGCAGTGACATCCATCGCAGTCAAACCCGACCCCATGCTCTAACGCCGCAAAGTCCTGAACTGCGGAACCCTCCAGTGCTAGTCATGAACAATTTTTCCAGTGCCAAGACTAGCGATATGGACGGTCTTATTACCTCAATGTTCCAGAACATGCTACCCACTATTCATGTCGATGCTTCAACGTCTCTTGGCGGCGTGCGTCGTGTGCTGCTGTTGAATCGCATTCCCGACACTGACGAGATTGAGTTGCGTCATTATGCTGTGGTAACTAGAGTTGTTGGGTCGTCCAAGGCCGTGAAAAAGATCAATGCCATTTCGCGTGGTCAGAAAGCCATCCCTGATTTGCACAACCTACAGAATGTTGCTCAATACATGGTGGATCCGTCCCTAAGTGATTCAGAGGGTGAAGACGAGGTCATTCCTGGCGGAGCCTCGACATCATTGCCAGCCGCCGCCAAGGTGAAGAAGGCTGTGAAGCTTGTGGAAGTAGGCCCCCGAATGAATCTTACGCTGCTTAAAATTGAAGATGGGCTGTGCAGCGGCAAAACACTCTACCATAGTATTGAGAAGCGCTCTGCCCAAGAAGTCCAAGCTCTTGAGCGACAGCACCATCAGAGAGATTCCGAGCGTGCAAAGAGACGTAAAGAGCAGGAGGACAATGTGCAACGGAAGCGCGAGGCTGCGGCCGCGAAAACATCACGTTCTAAGCGCGGTGCTGAACGGGCTAAGCTTCGATCTCAGGAAGAAGAAAAGGCAAGTGATATGGACAATAGCGATGGTGACATTGACGATGAAAACGTTGAAGACATGAATGACTATGAACTAGAGGCAGAGCTTGCTCAAGAACAAGGCGACCATGAGAGTCAGTCTGAATAGAAAAAAAACAACATAGTTATGTATTTCTCAACTCCACAGAGCAAAATATATCAATTAAGCTATATTAATCAAAACCATATGTCATGAATGTGGTTAGATAACATCAACTTCGTAATAAGACATTCCATAGAAACTTCTAAACAATGATTGTCTAAGTCTGTTAATACATTGTCGCACTTAGATCATTCCATCTCGGATGTGTGAGGGCAAGGGTATTGTGGAAACGACTACTAACACTTGCATATAATCTGACCACGGTTTCCGTGCTTAGAAGTATTACACCCTGCAACTTTAAATCAGGGCTAGCTATTAGCCTTGATGCGGTTTAGAATTTTACGGGTAAGAAACATCGTTTGCATTATATGCATTACCGTTCTTATTGTGGTTTTGTGTAAGAATAGCTCAGGGTCTGAATTCTCGAACGTAGCTCTGTTTTTCCCTGAAAGCAAATCGGCAGATAGCGTCAAGCATGTCACGGTGATCGGGAACTGGTTTCCTACATTGCGTGACCGTGTCAAACTTGGCGGCGCGGATACATGGCGGGATCCCAATGCTAACAATTCTGCTAGTGCTGTGACTGGGCTGACCGGCGACTACAAAGACGTTGTTGATCCTATAGCCTTTCGCACCTTTTACATGCTGAAAACTGGTGCAAACGTGATGTGGGAGCGTCTGCCCGTGCATTTTGCATCGACGTTCAAGAGGTTTCCATTTCATCAAACCTACTCCGATGAATCTGCTATTATTGGACAAGAGTCTGTGATTGATATTCTGGCAGGTTTACCCCAATCATTACTTGATGATCCACAACTAGTTGGTTACCGTATACGAGAACAAAATGTGCAGCAGAACTGGGGATGGGATAATAATAAAATACGGTTGGATATGGACCACGAAGGGTGGGAGACTGACAAGTTCAAAAACGTCCCTATGCTATTGCACGCTTATCGTCATGCCCCAAAGCATTGTGATTGGTTTGTAATTGCAGATGACGACACATTTATCATGTCACAGAGCCTTGGCTCTCTCGTGCGTAACCTTGATCCGCGGAAGCCTTACTATTTAGGCAGTGTGGCTCTTATTGAGGGGAATTCTGCGAATACAGGAAAAGTTGGAGGTGCTTTAAAGGCTGCTAAACCGGAAAATGAAGATGTTAAACTATTTTTTGCACATGGTGGGTCTGGCATTGTCATTAGTCGAGGAGCTCTTGAGGCGTTATTCTGGGACCCTCAACGCGAAGATGACATGGTTGCCAAATATTCAAGACAGACAATCCACGAGTGTTGCGGTGATGCTATGGTGGGGTATGTGTTCCGAGAAGAGCTGGAACTCTTTCTCAATAGCGGCGTGGACAAGACCGACTTCTATTATGACCCTTTCCAGGGAAATACTTTGGTAGATACGAGTGTTCCTGGTCCCGTAGGAGGCTGGTGCCAGCGCATTATATCGTGGCATCATCTCAAGGCTTGGGAAATCAACCGACTATACGATTGGGAAACTACTATGCTTTCTAGAAAACCCAATCTAAAACGAGGTGTTCTGTACAGCGATGTGTATCATGACTTTATTTTGCCCTATGTGGTTGAAGAGCGTGAAAACTGGAACCTATTCCCGGATGCGGAATCGTTCGGACCGGAAGATAGCTATGAAGTACCGAGTACTGAAGAGCTGCTTTGGCCTGGCAGAAGTAAGAGCCATTGCAAGAAGGTTTGTGAAATTATAACACAGTGCGTTGGTTGGAGCTATAAAGAAGGTAGTAGTTGTAAACTGCAGGGCCTTGGTGTGACTCGTGGCATTGCTTTCAATAATCGTAGTAAGGAGTGGAACGATAAGAGTCTTCCTATTACTTCTGGTTGGATTATAGACAAAATCCGACAGATCCGCTCCGGAGAGGAGTGTGACCCCTTAGAGTACAATTTGTCCACGGGCGAATATAATGATACACCTGAGACTTCGGAGGGCTGGTACTTCCGACAACTCGAATCCGAGAACAGCTTGACACCTCCGCAGAAGCCGGGCTTTCAGATTTAGTGCATTGAAAATAGGTTGATTGCCGTGGAAACAGAAAGCCCTATTATACAAAAAAGATTATGTCCATTTTTTTTTTTTTAACATTATACTATAGAATAATATTTTGATTTCTTCTTTTCAATACTCTCTAAGATTTCAGCATCAGCTCGGCCAAATTATCCGATGCTCTCAGCTAGGGAGAGTGGAAATAACCATGTGAAACATAATCAACACACGCATCATCTTGGATGAAAATTTATGGATCGTCCGGCTCGTGTCCAAGTGGCGAAGAATGAACTAGACAGTGCGGCGACTGACAGATCACTAAAGCTACAAGAACAGCAATCGCCTTCTGCTATATTCAATACCTGGTACGGCAAATGGGCAGGAGGAGATAAACAACATACTAGATTTCGAAGTCCTTACAGATGTAATGTTGAGCGGGATTCAGGATACACGAAATCTCAGAATCCGCATTTTTGCATCTGGTTTGCTAGGGGCGCATGCTATAAAGGCGCTGATTGTGAGGCACTGCATAGAATTCCACGACAAGATGATATTCGTCGTATCAACAACAAAACAGATTGTTTTGGTCGTATGAAGCACGCGAATTATCGTGAAGACATGGCTGGCATAGGCTCTTTGCTTAAAAAGAACAAGACTTTGTTTATTGGGTACTTTGAAAAACAAAGCGGGCCAAGTTCCAAACTTATGAAACAATTGCGTGACCAGTTTCAAGAATGGGGGGAACTGGAGCGCGTAAAGCTAGGCAAGAATAATAGCATTGCATTTGTCACTTACACATCTGAGCTGAATGCTCAATTTGCCAAGGAGGCTATGTCTAACCAATCTGTTACTGGAAAAGAGACGCTATTAGTACACTGGTCCAGGGATGATGCACGTAGCCCACAGAGGAAAGAAGCAGACTTACAAGAATCATTTGTAAAAGAATCTATTCGAGAAATAGTGAAGAGGGTGATACAGGATCGACGCAATGCCGAAAATATTGCTGAAAGAAATGAGTCAAAGAAACGATCTGCAGAGGGGCAATCGGGTCTTCTATCTGTCGAGGCAGCTAGAAAGCTCCAAGAACTTAAAAAAAGGAAAAAGGAAAGTGCTACTAACTCGAATTGGACACCAGTTAATACCGAACAATCCCTCGCGCCACCGCAGCAACAGGATTTGACCGAGGCATCTGAAACCAGCGACAGTAAAGAGCCAGCAAACAAAATAAAAGGGGGCCTTGTAGATTATGATTAACTATTTAGGAAAATAAACAAACGCGTTAAAAGTCGTCATCTTCACTATCTTCTTCCCAATGCCATATGTAGTCGTCGGTCAAGTCGTAAATGAGATCTTTCAGCTCGTTATTTCCATGCTGAACAAGCTTTCTCAGCTTCAAAGGATTGTCGTTCAACTCAAACTTTGCTTCTAAAAACGGAACAGTCTTATACGGTTGAGGGCACCAATGCTTGGTCTTTACAGAAATGCCATCGCTATTAGTGTCAATAGAGTCCTCTGATGGCCTGTGTGCACTTCGCTGGATGGTAAGAGTATTACGAATATGCTTCGGCGTCGCATCCAACTCTTCAATCGGGCTGTATGTTTGAATAATATTGGCATTGGGTCTATCAAAGGTCAGCTCTTCACTTAGTTGATGCATTGAGATCGGCTTCTGTCGAAGACTGCTCATTAAACATATCGTTTCAAATGTTGCCATATGTTGATCAGCATTAGCTTCGAAGTCATTTGCGTGGCTATCTTGAACTGGAATGACTAGGGAAGAGAATTCAGAGAATGTTGCCAGCGCTTGAAGTCGCGATTGCCGCACGGCTAAGGGCAGTCGGGGAATAGAGAAGCGACGAGACATCGCCCAAGTAAACACAGGAGCCTTTGGAATAAAGTCATCACGCAGAATTTCAAGATATGCTCCAGCAAAGCCAGCCCAACCGCCGAGATCAGTAACAATATTTACACCGCCCAACTGATCACACTTTTCTAAAGTAGATCTAAACGTAGCATCCAGATAATCATCAGCAGAAAAACCATCCTGTTTACTTGCCTCGCCAAATTGCTCCAACCCCTCGGAAACCAGACTAAATTCATTGTCTTGGCCCTCGGGCGCACCCCGTTGTCTTCCGTAAGGAAATCTGCTTGGATCCATTTCCCAACCAGGAATCTCGTGCAAACAAGACGGATGCAAGGGGACTCGCAAACGATCTGTCCACGATTGTAGCTGATTTCCACTGCCGACTTGGGTTGTGCTCACAGGCATGCCTTGATTTTGGACGATAAGTTCATGACTTTGCGACTCTTCATACTTCTCCAAAAAACGATGCCAGTTTCCCAGGCCATTTCGGAAATCCCAAAAGACTGCTCGTGGTGTGAACTCCTTACCATAGACGAAACGTACGTGTGGGTTCACTCGTGATTGAGCAGCTTCAGCTGGTGTATAAACAAAGTAAGATTCCTGCGAATTGTAAAAGCTAGCATTCAGATTATTCGCTTGGGGACCAAATGACAGATGTACAACTTCTCCCATTCTTTATTTACCTTTCTCAGTGAACCACTACTCGCCTTTACTCAGTTTCCAAAATACACACCGCTTTGAAAGAGCCATAAAATAACCCTTATCCGCGGGAAGTCTTAGCACTGGAACAGAAAACCACCCTGATCATGTGATGTAATTTAGATACATGCTAGCCTGGGCTGGGTCAGATGTCACGAACACGTAGTTCGACTGACTTTCTTACACATTGCGGACGCGCTCAGTATTACAGACGTAAACAGTGTAAGGGTCCCAAAATACCTGAGCTTATGTGGCTGCCTATTTTGCTGTCTGTACTGGTATTAGCATTAGCTGCTGATTATTATGAGATTCTGGGTGTAGGCCGCGATGCATCGGACCGTGAGCTCAAAAAGGCGTATCGGTCACTCAGTCGGCAGTACCATCCTGACAAAAACCGGGGAGATGAAAGTGCTAAGCACAAGTTTATAGAAGTTTCCGAGGCGTACGAGGTTCTCTCGGACCCTCAGCAGCGCCAGGTATACGACCGATATGGTGAGGACGGACTAAAAGGTGGTGCCGGTTCTGGTGGATTTGGCATGCATCAAGACCCTATGGATCTATTCCAACAGTTCTTTGGCGGCTCAATGTTTCAAAATCAAGGCATGGCTCAAAGACGAGGTCCTGATACCATGACAACATTATCAGTTACCCTGCAGAACTCATACCTCGGAGAGACAATGGAATTCACAATTCCAATGGATACTTTATGTGACGAGTGCGATGGTTCTGGCAGTGCTGACGGAAAGCGCGAGACCTGCACCCAGTGCCAAGGATCCGGCCAAAGGATAATTCGACACCAGCTCGCTCCCGGAATGATCCAGCAGATTCAGACGACTTGTGATGCGTGCAGAGGCCAAGGCTCCACAATTGCAAAACCGTGCACAGTATGTCACGGAAAGCGGGTCGTTAAAGAAGACCGTAAGTACAATGTGTTCTTAGATGCTGGTTCGCCTCGCGAATGGGATTACGTCCTGGATGGTGAAGGTGACCAGAGTCCGGACTGGGTACCTGGTAACCTGGTTGTACATATTACTCAATCAACATCTGGAAATATGGGCTATAGAAGACGAGGTCCTGATCTTTTCAGAGAAGAAGTACTCAGCGCTAAGCAAGCATCACTAGGTGGGTGGACAAGAGAGCTTAGGCGACTCGATAACAAAACAAGCCTCTCAATTGGACGCAAACTCGGTGAAAAGGTACATCACGATGCTATCGAGGTGATTAATGGAGAAGGAATGCCCATTCATGATCATGAAGACAGCACATTGCATGGTAACTTATATATCCGTTACAAAGTGGTTGGTACCTCAAACGAGGCCGTCCTGCCTAGACATTCGGAATTGTAGAACATATATCGTTTCAATAGGTGGCTTTTTCTTTTATCATGTTGGTCCTAATCTAACGTAACATATAACTTCCATTGTCCGTGACTGTCTAATGAGGCCAGTACCAGTACCAGTTCCAGGGCCCTTGCCCAAGTTCTGTACTCCCCATGTAAGATTCCACTTACTAGTTACATAATTTTTTTCTGTGCGAAATCTTTCAACTGTTTGTTTATGGCGTCGACAAGTGTGAAACGGAAGAGTAACAAGGACTTCGGGCCGGCAAAAAAGACTCGGACTGCCAAAGTGGTCCAAGGGGTTGCGAAGAAGCCAGCTGCTAAAAAAGAACCCGAATTGGTTTCTGAATCGGGCTCCGAACTGTCGGACGATTTGGACGCCTCGGACGCTAGTGCCCAAAATGAGTCTCAGGACGAATCAAATGACAGCTTTGCATTCAACAGCGAAGATGAAGAAGAAGATGAGCTTGATCAAATTCCTGAATCAAAGACTTTGAGCGACAATGATAGTGATCTAGAGGAAGACGAGCTAGTTGAGGCCGATTCGGATCAGGAGGCAGCAGGAGTTCCTGAGAAGAAGAAAACAGACAAGGAAATTGGCGATGCAAAGTTAAAACGTAAGGAGCAGAAGGTGCTTCAAAGAGAGCGCAAACTACAAAAAGCCCACGGCGCAGAGATTGAGCAGACCAAGAAGCTGTGGGAGAGCTTGCGAGCCAAGCAGGGTGTGTCGAAGCAGGAGCGTACTCGTTTGCTTAACGAGATTACACAGCTTGTGGATGGAAATTGGAAGGATATGGTGTTCAGACATGACGCATCCCGAGTTGTGCAAACCGTATTCAAGTACGCTGACAAGGCATTGCGTATTGAGATCACGGCAGCGCTTAAGGGCCGCTATGTTGACTTAGCTAAAAGTGCTTACGGCAAATACCTGCTCGTGAAGATGCTGCATTACGGCTCCCCTAAAGTACGCGAGGAAATCATCAATGAAATGCATGGCTCCTTCCGCAAGCTGATGGGTCACAAAGAAGGTGCGTATGTCATTGAAGATACCTTCCGTGACTTTGCCACTGCCAAGCAAAGAAGACAAATTATGCGTGAGTTTTATGGCAGTGAGTTTGCCTTGTTTAAGAACGCTGGCGAATCCAAGGCGAACCTGACAGAGATTATTGCTGAAAACCCAGAGAAAAAGAGTTATCTTCTTGAGAATCTGAATAAGGTTATCACTCAAGCAATCAACAAGGGGTCTATTGGATTCGAAATTGTGCATGCAATGATGCTGGAGTATATCCGTAATATCGACCGTGATCCCAAGAGCCTTGTACGTGAAACCTTTATTGACTTGATTGCTGACGACTTTGTTGAGATGGTGCATACAAATGCTGGGTCTCAAGTAGCGAGTCTCGCATTGGCTATTTCCACCGCGAAGGAGCGGAAGCGCTTGCTGAAGAGCTTAAGGCAGTTCCCAGCAAAACTTGCCCGGGACAACTTCGGAACTATTGTTATGATTGCTGCATTTATGACTGTTGATGATACAAAATTGACGCACAAGGCATTTGCTGAGCTTGAAGCCGAGATGGCTGAGCTCATATGCCACCGTTTCGCGCGACGGCCTCTGCTCACGCTTCTCGTTGGCAGCAACAATACGAAATATTTCGGTGTATTGCAGCAGAGATTCAAGGAGATTAATGAGTTCAAAAAGGACTTTTCAAAGAAGGATGACGAGGCCCGTCGTTTGGAGCTCTTGAATGCGTTCTTGCCGGCCATGTACGCGACTGTTAAAGAGCAAACTAGCGAGCTTGTGAAAGAAAACTTGGGCATTCAGTTTGTAGGCGAGCTGTTCCTGAACGCACCCGAACTGGATGAAGAGGCCTTAACTGCTTTGCTTGCTACTTATGACTCGGATCCGGCTTTAAACAAAAACCATGCCTTGAATGTGAATCCCATGAGCGGCCGGGTTGCGAAGCTTCTAGTACGCAGTAACGCGAAGTTTGCTGAAGAGCTCAATAAGCTTGTTATGAAGTACCCCGTGTCCTGGACAAAGGGCGAAGGATGCTTCACTGTCGTTTCTTTGTTGGAGACCCTGAAGGGCGATTCGCTTAAACAGTTAAGAGACGTGCTGAAGGCAAACATGAAGGAAATCAGCAAGAGCGAGGCGAAGGGTATTCAACTATTGCTAACTCTCGTTAAGGGAGCATAAGTTCGACGCTTGGTTGGCTAGTATAATAAGAAAAAAAAGAAACCGCTTAAAGAATAATCATATACATCGTCATCTATCTGTGTCTAATAAAGCAAATGCCACTTTCTAGCAACAAAGGTAGATCAAGCTTTTCAGCTAATCGATTTGGAAGTCCTCGTAAATGGGCTCCTCTGCGTAATCAACGATGTTGCCTGGTGTATCGCCATCAGAATCCCCTGGAGTGTGCTGAATTTCGTCCCGTGAGCCGTGTCGTGGCACATGGAGCGGAGCTCGGGTACCATCTTGAGACTTCTCCAAGCCTGAGTGATCAGTTTGTAATAAGTCTACGTCTTCGTTCATATGCGAAGTGCTGGACGAATGGCCGCTTAATCGACCTAAGGTGTTCATATCACTTAGATTGCTAAGACTTGCAACATTGCTCTCATCTTTCACATCATCATCGTCCAACAGACCACCATGGGAACCTGTTGCAGCTCGCTTTGCTCTATCCCTTGAGTTTTGATACTCGCGGTACTTCGTAAGGTAAATTTTAAGCACCTCTGCGTAATTCTCGAATCCAAGTGATGCCATGGCAAAAAGAACATCCTCACCATTTACAGTCTTTCTCTTCTCGGCACTACACTTCTCGCTTGCTTCTGAAGTAATGAAACTCACAAATTCGGATACACATTCCTGCACACATTCTTTCGCTTCCTTGGATACCTTCGCGTTCCGCGGAAGTGCATTTTTCATTATGCGGTACACGTTTGCAATGGGAAGCCACTTGTCTTGCTCTCGTAGCTCTGCATCATCAGTCATTTTACGGCCGTGGTATCGACGATCCAACTTAACTTGTATAATGAAGCGGCACGCTTATGGTGGTTCCCTCTGTCACCTTACCCTCACGCCGCTGGTCTCATGATGTGATTACGTTATTCTTACACGAGGAAGACACACTGTCAGGGTCAAGGGTATCCTTCACCTTTCACTACCAGAAAGTGTACACAGATTCCAGGAGTAAACACACGAGGTATGAAGGTGGTAATAAAGCAATGGGTACCAGTTAGCGTGTGGAAATGGCGACATATAAATGAAAACGATGATGTATGTGGAATTTGCCGTGTCCAATTCGAAGGTACATGCCCATCTTGTGTAAAACCAGGTATTCAATGCCCGCCTGTGAGCGGCGATTGCACACATGCTTTTCATAAGCATTGTGTTGAAAAGTGGTTGACACTTGACTCTTCAGAGGGCCGGTGTCCAATGTGCCGACAGCCATTTACTTGTCCTGAGCTTCCTCTTCAGATGCCACCTACAATAGGAAGCTCACAGGGATTTGAAGACGAGGGCTCACAGGAGCAGGAGAATAGTTTGGTACTTCCATTTGCATGAAACACGAGGAATGGCCTCTTATTTATTTTGAAAAGAGCATTGTTAATATATATATATGAGTAGAACTTAACCTGCAGATAGTAATAAACTTAGAGCAGGTAAGTGGCCACATCCTTTTTATTGCTTTTCGAAAAAAAAAAAAGATCTGAGATTGCGCTATTTTTTGTTTAAAAAAATTAATTCTAGTATCTGTTGTTTTGTCTAGCTCTAGCCGTAAATCAATAATTGAACTTGGGTGCTGCCACCAACCGGTCATGATACCTACTGCTTGAGTAGAGGATGCACAAGATACGCTCATAGACTTGCTCTTGGACCCCGCGTTCATGCGCTTGGAACGTTATTCTGTCCAAGCCGATACCAATATTGTTGCTGTAGATAGCTGCGGGGACAATGTTGTTCTCATTGGTACGGAGCGCGGCGAAGTTTCGATTGCCGGGACCCACGGATCGCTCGCTCATACGAAAAATGGTGCCAAAGTAATATCGATCCTAGCAATTAATGCTCACTCGGCGCTTGTATTTTCCGAACGTGCAAACGGTAGCATTGGTAGTGCAACTGCGTACGAGGTTCCTAAGCTTGAGTCCATTAGTGGCCTGACTCTACACGACGTGTGTGGCGGTGTACTACTAGGAAAACGCGTAGCTGTATTTTCGTCCGGTGCCATTCGCATCCTTCGTTTCACATCAAAAGGAAGTCAAAAAGCATCACTTGAACGTAGTATTGAGCTAAAAGGGGTCTTGCATGGCTGTCGAAGTGAAAAGAACTCATCCATTATGCTTGTGGCCACTTCGACCGAATACCAGCTCATAAACGTCTCGACATCAGCCAAAATCCCTTTATTTCCTATCCACTCTAATTTAAAGCCGTTGATGGCCGGATTTGGTGCTGATTTCCTCGTAGTTCAAGGTACTGGTGAGACCGAGCCAGCAATGGGCCTTATTGTAGACTCTCAAGGCGAAGTGGCTCGCAGTGGCATCGTTATTCAATGGGACTCATATCCGAAAAGTATTGCCACCACAAGTGACTATATTCTTGCCGTCAATCAAGAAAATGGCAGACTGATTGTACACCATGTGGAGCCGATTAGCAACGCTGTTCGTGAAGTTGATATGACTCTTCAAGGGATCTCTAAAGTATTCCGCCTTTCATTTCCATGTCAAGTTGTTGACGAGAAGTTGCTCGAAATCTTGGGCAGTGAAAATATATCACATAAAAAAGCTGAAATAGCAATTGTGTTTGATGATGGTTCAATTGAACTTTGGGGAGCGCCTTCTCGGCTTTTTGATCTTGCAGCGAAAATTACTGATGGATCATTGGCCGAAATTGTGCCTGATCCGGACACTGCAGGGTCAGAGCAAGGCTTTGCTGAGCTTGAGTACTTGAGTCTGCTGTTGGTGTTCCACAACCTCAACGAAGGGAATTATGACGGAGCCACAAAAGCCTGGATGGAGGGCACTCAAATCCCATTTGAGACCATACTTTACATATACGGGGATGAAGGCATTACTGAACCCCAAATCTATCCTGGCTTGCGGCCCCTTTTGTTGTCGTTACGACGTAAAGGTGAGGATGGACATCTGAGCAACACTTTTTTAAAAACGTTTCTCAAAACTGAAATCAAGCGTCATAGGCGAAACCCTTCTGTCGCTTATACCAGTGCTAAAGTGCTAGAGATGAAGTTTGCCAAAATGCTTGATACAGTAGAACTCACGAGATTTCTCCTCGAGCGTGACTTAATGGCACGCAAGGAAATTCTCGAATGGCTTGAATGCACCAAGTCATATAGCGCATTAGAGCACTATTATAGCTTTAGTGACCGCCAGACCCAATTAGCGAAACTACGACTTAATATTGTTCGCGACCCTACTTCAAGTACTCCGGATGTGGAGCGAGCTGCACAGGCACTCGTAAATTATGCTCTCAAAATGCCAGAAAAATCATCGGATATGTTGAATATATGGGATCTGACCATGGAGCTAGTGGCGAATTCTCGCATTGATTCGAAACTCAGCCTGGACCTCTTAACTAACCCAAAATTCGAATCTTCGTTCGAACCAAAAGAAACCTTACAAACGCTTAAGGAACGTACCGATTCAGGAGAGGCATGGCGTATTTATTTGAAGCATCTTGTATATACGCAAGGGATCTTCACCGATGATCTTGCTACTATACTGATTGCCGACATAATTGGACTTCTTAAGGCGTCGCATACCTCGATTAATGCAATAAACGAGTCCTATGCACATTTTCGTACGTTGCCATGGCCTAAGTCACTATATCGGACGTTCTTGAAGCGCTGGTCTTTAAGTGAAGAAAACAAGTATCCAAAGGAACTGCTGAACTTGCAAGAGGAGCTTTGGCATCTTCTGGATCAACAAACAAATAATACTAGTGCCCCAAACCAAATGGAGCTTCCTTCTATCATGTCAACCTTCGAAGCACGGTTACCATATATGCATATTGAACGAGCTACTGTTTTCCGCAATCTTGGACTTCATGGACAAGCCCTTGAACTCTTGTGTGAGGAAATAACTGATTATCGTGCAATAATTGACTATGAAGATGCGGTTGTTGTTAATGGTAATGATGAAACAAGAAAGGATATTTCAAAATTAGCAATGAAACAAATACTAGGCACCAAAGTGCATGAGAAAAATGCAGTACTTCATGACTTTGTCGTCGAACGCGGTGAATGGCTTGAGATAGGTTCCCTCTTATTGCAGCTTGGTGATGATACTCCTTTTAGTGTTATTGCAGAATATGCGATCAGAAATGTAAAGCGCCAACAAGCCCTTGAACAAAAAGCCCAAATCTTACATGCGTTAGCAAAAGCAGACGCGTCACGATATCGAGCATTAGGCGACTAGACCATGTACAGGTGAGTCCAAAAAGAGAACAATGAAAAAAATGAGTATATATATAAAAAAAAAATAAAAACGTGAGATAAAACTGCGGCAGCAGTAGATAACCTGGCTATTTTTATTCTATGTACAACTACCTGTCTAGGCATTCCTTGCAATCTGCTTGATTGGCACCTTCCCACTACCAATATTGGCTAACAATTGTTTGGTCTCACCAGAGAAAGACGCATTAGCATTCAAGACTTTAAAGAGGCTCTCGGTGCTAATGTTGCCACCGGTAGCCTCCAGTACAATACCTTCATCATAAGAGCCCCGGACATGTTTGCGCACAAGTCTGTTAAGTTGCTCACGGTCAGCAAGCACATCCTCAGGAAGGTCGCGCAGTAAGGAACGCACACGAGAATTGTAAGACACTGCTGAGGAGACCATGTTGGGTTGGAGAGCCTGTAACGAAATGTCGTCAACATTGATAAAACCATTAACTGTAGTATTCTGGTTCTTCATGATTATTTCGAGTGCATCCTTCGGGTGCAAAAAGCTTGAATCTTGTTCACTTGCTTGCAGCGCACGGCGTGCCATAAGCGCAGCGTCGTTTGTGCGCGGCGCCGCCCGCGGCTTCCTCGCGCCCTTGGCCCGCGTGCGATGAGCACGCGAAGCTCCCACAGCACGACGGCTTCCTTTAGGAAGCGGATCTTGCGGCATAGAACTCAAAGAAGTAAATCCCGTCACGTTCATAGCCTCCGACTTTTCGGTATTCTGTTCCGCAGCCGGCTTGCTAGCAGCGGTCTTTTGAGAAGAGTCTCTAGGGGTCTCCCGGGTATTCGGCCCCTGAGCCCGAGGTCTGCGATTAAATTGAGCATTAGATTTACCTTCAGTACGAGGGCTTCCTACAGAGCGTGGACCGCTTTTAGAAGCAGCGCCGCTCATTTCTCTACCATTTGCATCTTTCACAGGGGGGCGCTGACCTCGCGGGTTTTGATATTGCTTCTGTGGCCTGTTCTGTACTTGCCCTGCAGGCCTCTTACCTCGAGCAGCAGCACCTCTGTTTTGTGGTTTTCGGCTCTTCGTGATAGCCTCAATACGGCTAAGATAATCCGAAATCTCAAAGCCGCCTTCTGAATAGCACCGCACTTGAGCGGGACGTAAAGGAGCTCGTATACCAGCCGCAATACGAAGCATCTTTCTGGCGTCCACTGAAATGGTGTGGTCGTGATTTTTCACTTTAACACGCCGGAGTGGCCATGATGAGTAATCTCGTCGGACTCAACGCTGCTCAGCTCAGCTCAGCTCAGCTCCACGAGTCCCAACCCCATGTAGGCTAGTAACTCACTGTGATCGACAGCCGAAGTTGCTACTTACTTATTTGTAGCGCAGCCGAGCAAGTATGCTACTAAGCCAATGAGAGTGCTATCGGTGTCTCAACTCAACTTCTGCTGATTACCTTAGTTTTCAGTAGACTTGTGATGTGTGGCGTTTCAGATTGGAACCTTGTGCATAAACCCTAAACACATGCGCAAGCAGACGTTCAGCTTCATTTCTGTAGGTGCGAATGAAAATTGGGAAACAATCAGTTCGGTGCCCATACTTGCACGTCGAGTACTTTTCAAAATTTGGATGGATTAGTGCCATTTAGTCCTCAGGCTTAGAGATAAGATAGAGTGCCTATAATTGGCTCCGCATGAAGTATGACATCATCCGTCTTCGCCCAGCTGACATACCAGAGGTAGCAACTACATTCCGTGCGATCCCATAACCACAAACGTTTACTTCTCCGCATACCTCGCTAGACACAGCCCTTAGTTCAACCATACAAAGTACTTGCCCAGTAGGTATCAGCTGGTTGTCATAGGAGCATGTCTAGTAGCGTGGAGAATTCCGTGATCTACATGAAGGTTACTGACGCGCTGCGGGCGCCAGGCCCCGATCGTCTTGCTGAACTTGCAAAGACATACAACATTGCTGACTTCCCCAACTTGCTATTGCAAGCTGTTGAGCTCAGCACTCTGGAGACGATTCAATGGGTCGTAGATCTCTATCAATCAAAGGGTCGTGATGTGAATGAGACCGATCCTAAGACAGGAAACACTGCTCTGCATGAGACAGTCATTGCAGGCCGAACTCGGCCAGCCATGTTGTTGATGAGTATTCCAACCTTAGATAACACTATTCAGAATAAGAATGGTGTGACTGCGGTTGAGTTAGCGTCTACACCTGAGATGGAACAGGCACTTGCATCGGTCGAGAACAAGTTTGCTCAGTCCACGGCAATGCGCCTCAAAGTTGCGTTCAAGAACCACGATTTGAATGAGCTCGTCAAAATTTACTCCAACCCGAGGGTTTCTGTTCTGCTTGACATTAATGGTATCGACCCAGACACGGGCCGTACCACGCTTCACGATATGGCGCAGGCCGGTGACCTAAAAATCGTCCAGTTCATTCTCGCTCATGGTGGAGATCCAATGATCCGTGATCGCAAGTTGAACAAGCTTCCTCAGGACTTCACCAGTAACGAAGAAATCAAACGTGTGCTCAACAACTCTGCCAAGTCGAAGGCAATCCTCGACCAGACAGGCGGTGCCGGAGGTAGTGCTGGTGCAGCTGCTGGTCCTGGTGCAAAGGGTGGCCCAACCGGGCAAGCATCTGCTCCTGCAATGTCTGGATACCTGAAAAAGTGGACGAACATTACAAGCGGCTATAAGCTGCGATGGTTTGTTTTGCAGAATGGTACGCTGAGCTACTTCAAGAAACCGGAAGAAGCTAAAGGAGGGGATAAAATGATCAAGGGCTCCATGGGTCTACGATATGCTAAAGTACGGTTGTATAGCGGCGAGAAAAATACATTTGAGGTTCGGACTCCCAGCACGAAGTTTCACCTCAAGGCCACGCACCCGGCGGAAGCGAACAAATGGGTCTGGGCTCTGCAGAGTGCTATTACATTTGTGCGCGATGAGGAGAAGCGGGTATCTAAAGGCCCTACGCAAGCTTCTCCGGAGGCCGAAAGCGCCGCGCCAGTAGCCACTGGCAATGCGACTGGAACTGCCATCAACGCTAGAAGCACAGGGTCTCCTAATACGGCCACTAGTGCCAATAAGCCACGTTCGATCTCCAACAATTCTCTTTCGCGTACAACTAGTAATGCTAGCGCGTCCGGTCGACATGCTCATAAGCCAAGCATGGCTGGATCTATGACAGGATCCATGACAGGATCTGTTGATGATCACGATGATAGCATGTTCGTGAATGATCTGGGACAAAAGGATGATGAAGATGATAGCGACAATGAGGATGAAGAGCTTACTGACGAACTCGTACTCAAAGGGCCCCATATCACCGGTGAGTCACTTATTGCTCGATTATCAGCCATCAAAGATCTTCTTACAATCCTTGTCTTCCAAGTGAACGATGAAACAATGCGTGATGCTATAACGACTGCTCAAGGCTCTATTGATGTTGTTTCGTCAGATATTGTTATGATTCAGAAGCAATTCCGTGCTGAGCAGCGTCTGTCTAAAGCTAAGTTAGAGCAAAGCGATAAGGGACAACGTATGTGGGCGGCTAACTATCGAGATCTAGAGCTTCAATGCGAAAAACTTGAGGGCCAAGTCATCTCCTTGAAAAAGCAGTTTGGTAAATCGAGCGAAGATAGTGATGAAGAATTCTTCGATACCGTTGACAGCTCTGAACGGGAAAGGTCAAAGCCTGAACCCGCAGCGCCACCGCGGGGGGTTCCTGAAACCGTCCAAGAGGTTCCTGAGGGTCCAGAGTCCACTGAGTCGCGTGGTGTTGATGATAAAGCTTCTACGGTTCCATCGTCATCAGCAGGTGCAACGGGTGCAGCAGGCGCAGCAGGCGCAGCAGGAGTCACAGGTGCAGCCGTTGGAGGAGCAGAAAGCTCCCGTAATGGTTCTGAGGGCCAATCAGCTGGTTCAAACAATGATGATAAGGCCGAGTCTTCACAGAGCCAATCTCAGGCTCCCTCAGGAGGAGCAAACGAGGGAAGTTTAGGTGCAGCTAATGTCGAAGAAATGACTCCTCAACAACGTGAAGTGTATGAAAAGATTCAGAAGCAAAAGTCTTTCGCTGGATATGAAGACCCGCCTCGTCAAAGACTCAAGATAGATGCTGACAACAGACCAAAGCTGTCACTATGGGGTATCTTGAAAAACCTGATTGGCAAGGACATGACCAAGATGACACTTCCAGTGACCTTTAATGAATGCACTTCATTGCTTCAGCGATCTGCTGAAGATATGGAGTATGTTGACTTGTTGGATAAAGCTGCTAGTGCTATCCACGATCCTGGTTTGCGAATGGCATATGTGGCAGCATTTGCTGGGTCTTCGTACTCATCAACAATCGATCGAGTCGCGAAGCCGTTCAATCCACTACTAGGTGAGACCTACGAGTATGCACGTCCAGATTACGGATACCGTCTATTTGCCGAGCAGGTATCGCATCACCCGCCCATTGGTGCTCTTATGGCAGAGTCTCGTAACTGGGACTTCTATGGTGAGAGCAATGTGGAGTCCAAGTTCTATGGACGTTCGTTTGACATTAACCCTCTTGGTGTTTGGTATTTGAATCTCCGTCCCGATAAGGGAGCTGAGACCGAATCAGAGCTTTATTCTTTCCGCAAGCTGACATCCTCGGTCGTTGGTATCATGATGGGTAGCCCTGTAGTTGACAACTACGGTGACATGGTGATCACGAATCACACCCTCGGAACCACGGCAGTTGTTTCATACAAGCCACGTGGCTGGCGTGGATCATCGGCATACAAACTTCACGGAAAGATCACGGATAAGGAAGACAATGAGCTCTGGACTATAGCAGGCCAATGGAATGACAAGATGTGGGCCAAGAAGAGCAAGGGCGATGAGAAGGTCTTGCTCTGGGAAGTCCACCCACGTCACCGTACGCCATTTAACCTGACAGACTTTGCAATCACGTTGAATGCTCTTCCTGAGAGGCTGAGGCCATGGCTGGCTCCTACTGATACGCGACTGCGACCGGATCAGCGAGCTATGGAGGAGGGCCGCTATGATGACGCTAGTGTTGAAAAGGGCCGTGTTGAAGACAAGCAGCGCCAAGTCCGTCGTGAACGTGAGATGAATGGCGAATCCTACAAGCCTCAGTGGTTTGAGGCCGCCCAGCATCCAGTTACGGGAGACAAGTACTACAAGCCAATCAACAACTACTGGGAACAGCGTGCCGAAAGGAAACTAGGCGACAAGGGCGATATTTTTTAAATATTTAAAATGCTAATGTTGAAATCGTACTGCTTTGAAATTCATTTACCTTAAACGTGGACTTTTTATTGTACCTTGCGTTAAAAGATGTCCAAACTATCTTTGTCAACCTCGGCATCAGAATTTGATATGGGTTAGGGGCCTGCGGAAGAGTCATTACGCACCGGATTATAGTTTTAACGTTCCAATAATCGTATTTGGTCTCTTGTGGGCTAGGTCGTAAAAATTACGCACATGACTCAGGGTTGCCGCCGCCGGAATCGAGGCTTGCACAATCGTAGCTCTCTTATTTTGTTGTCGATTTAGACAGCGAATTCGGTAAGTAATCTGATGGCTAAACTGCACGAGAACCAATATGACACCGGCGATGTCTCGTATCTTGTGTTGAGCACCCTGTGTGTATTTATTATGGTTCCTGGCCTTGGGTTCTTGTATAGTGGTCTAGCCCGACGTAAATCGGCTCTGTCAATGATCTGGCTGTGTATAGTATCAGGAAGCGTGGCCATGTTCCAGTGGTGGTTCTGGGGATACTCTCTTGCCTTTTCAAAAACTGCTTCCAACGGTTACATTGGCAATCTGCACAATTTTGCTCTACGTAACACTCTCGATGACCCGTTGGACGCGAAATATCCAGAGCTAATTTATGCCGGATTTCAGGGCATGTTCTGTTCAGTAACCTGTGCTATCTTAATGGGTGGTTTAGCTGAACGAGGGCGCTTATTCCCTGCTATGATTTTCACGTTTGTGTGGGCCACGATTGTGTATTCGCCATTAGCATGCTGGGCCTGGGGCCCAGATGGCTGGGCAGGAGGCCGCTGGGGAGTACTGGACTATGCTGGAGGTGGCCCAGTTGAAATTGGTAGTGGTGTTGGAGGTATGGCGCTTTCTCTAGTGGTAGGTCGACGCAGAGAAAAGCTGCTAATAAACTTTAGACCACACAATGTTTCTATGGTCACCCTGGGAACAATTCTACTGTGGTTTGGCTGGCTAGGATTTAATGGTGGGTCTGCTTTAGGTGCAAACCTGCGCGCGGTGTATGCTGTGTGGAATTCAAATCTGACAGCGGTGTTTGGCGCAATATCTTGGAGTATTGTTGACTGGAGGCTTGAGAAGAAGTGGTCTATGGTCGCCGTATGCTCTGGTATCGTTTCAGGTCTCGTTGCCGCAACCCCGTGCTCTGGTGTGATTCCCCTATGGGCGTCAGTCATTTTAGGTGTTGTGTCTGGCGTTTTGTGTAACCTTTCCACGCAGATCAAGTTCTTGCTCAATGTCGATGATTCACTTGATATGTTCGCCGAGCACGGAATGGCCGGAATTATCGGCCTCTTATTCAATGCCTTGTTTGGTGCAGACTGGGTTATTGGACTTGATGGCGTGACCGAACATGACGGAGGTTGGGTGACTCACAACTGGAAACAAATGTACAAGCAAATTGCATATATTGGCGCATGCATAGGCTATACAGCTGTGCTTACTTTACTCATTGGCTTCGCAATTGGTTTTATTCCTGGTTGCCATTGGAGGGTTGACGAGCAAGGGGAGAAAAATGGCGTCGATGAAGACCAGATCGGTGAGTTTGCATACGATTATGTCGAGATTCGTCGTGACTTTTATAGCTGGAGTCCACCATCCGCAGCTCTTGAAGCCCAGGAATTGGATGTTCCAGCAGAAAATACTAAATCAAAAATGATTTCTCCATCACCAAGAAGCCCCGAACAGCCGACAACTGATCGGGTTACACCGGGATCATCTTCGAAAACGGAGTGACAAAGAAAAAAAAAGACGAAACAAAACAAAACAAAACAAAATTTAAATTATTTAACAAAACATTATTTATTCAGATATTTCAGATATTTCAGCTATTGCATACATACATACATCCCTTCATTCAGACATGGCCTCAAAATGTCGATTCATAGCATTGACAAGTAACGAATAAACTGCTTCAGTAGAACCAGTGTTCTCGGAGCGCAATTTTGTTGGTAATACGTGTCGGATTTGAGATGTAGCTTTCCATTTGGAAAGAATCTTGTCTTCTCGGGTCTTTTGCATTTCTCTATTTGCATGCTCCACATAGCGTTTGGGCAGTGGTATGGTGCTTGGTGAATGTGTAGCAGATGATCTCCAATCAAAAGCATTTGCAGGAAATCTGTCGACGGTATTGTCTATGGTGTTTCTTTTAAAGACACCAGGCAGCTCATTATCGAGCACAAGGCATCTAAAGTCAGAATCATTCATTTCTAGCTGCGAGCCCATAAGCTCCATTAATGTGTCCCACTTTATTCTTGAATAAGCCTGAAGAATGTATTTCAATTGCATCGAGACAAACCTAGGCTTTAGTTCATGAAGAATCTCAAACTGGCCTAGTCTCCACTGAGCTTCAGAAAATTTCTGGTGAAGTTGATTTAGAAGTTCAACAAATGCAGTAACATCTCTGTTTCTGAATGAAGATGCAATAGCTATTGGGAGATTCAACCGTTGATCATCTGCGGAGACATCTGCTATCAAAGGGAGTTCTAATAACGGATTGAAATGACCCTCGCCAAGTACGGTCAATACAAGGATTAGGATGAAACATACACTAGTGCCATCGTCTTTCATATCTTGCTCAATGAGGTCAGACTCTGACTGCCCTCTAAAGCACTCAGTAAGTAGCATTTTAGCCTCGTCAAGCAAACCCGCTTCTAATTTCAAAAGGCCTTGTGTTTGCTGAAGAACATTCATCCCACTAACTGAATGTGCACCATGATGTATGCGAGACGCCAATTCTACCAAGTGACATAGTTCTGATCGTCTTACCGGATTAGCTGCCATGCACAGTCTTATTTTCAAAATAATAGCTTCGAATCTGAAGGGGGGTGCAGACAATTCGTTCATTAACGATAAAGCAGGTTCCAAGTCATCATCTAAAACGCACCAAGCTTCATCCAACTTGCCAATTGACAAATATGAATCTGAGAGTTTGAGCACTGCTCGAAGGTAGACACGACTACTTCTAATCTTGCGTAGAATTGAGACAGCTAAGACACAGGTGTCCACAAACTGGTGTTTAGACAGATCTGAGCTCTGATTCAAGAGTCTTGTGGCATCTTCAAACGCACTACAACGAGCAAAGTCTTCTACAGAGTCAGGTGCATTTGCAATGCTTCGTGCCAACATTAGAAACGACTCTGAACCTATGCGTACTTTAAATAGTTGCAATGCTGCTTCGACACACACCGACGACGTGTAACACATGGCTAATTCTTCTAACTTGCGCGTGGCCTCCACAGAGTTGTACTTCAACATATTTTTGATGTCGTCAAGCTCAATCTCCTGTCTAATGTTTTCATTTTCACCTTCGCTTCCTGATTCTACGTCATAATCAAAATCATCATCGTATTCAAACTGATCTTCATCATCCATCTTCTCCGTCTAAATGGCGCAATCCAGTGCCAGAAAAATGCTAATAGAAACTTATATATACGTGTGTGTGTGTGTGTGTATATATATATATATATGCTTTTAACGCTATATCCTAAAGTGGTTTCGTTGAAGCCAGCACCACGTGATATAACAGATGATGTTACATTGCAGGACGATATCCATAATAAACATAAGAAACAGACCGTGGATGCAGAATTCTAGGACATATTGTGACTGATTGAGTACTTAGGCGCTGGAAGCTCGCTTAGATCGATTTTTTGTTCCTGAAGTTTTGGCAAGATCTCTTGCAATGCGAGTGTCGACAAGTCATCCAGTTGAATTTTGCCTATGCCACCCATTGCAAACCGATTAACCCATTGAGCAGCAATATTCTTCTCATCCCACGTCTCACGTTTTGGCTTTGCACGTTTATTGTGTGCAAGGCTCCACAAAACCTGATGTATATCATTTGACATGGGTCCCGGATATCTGCCTCCCAATGGATAAAATTGATTCATCTGATACAGTAGATAATCGGCAAGCAGAATTGGATCGAGCCTGCCAAATGGAATTGCTCCGATAAGAGCTAGTTTTATAGCATGTTCCCAATTGTAAGCTTGAGGTACCGCGACTCCTGGCGTATCATAAAGGTATATCTTTGGTTCCTTGCTAATAAGAATACTCTCACTTACTTTGCGAGTTACACCTGCCTGACTGCCAGTTCGAGCCACCTTCTTGTGATATTTTCCGAATACTGCCTCTCGCATTTTATTGATTAATGAGCTTTTTCCCGAATTTGGAAAGCCAGTAATTAAGACTCGAAAGCCAAGGGGAGGCTTTGGGTGCTGAGCTGCAGCAAGCTTCTTTAACTGGGCCACGATATGATTCGCATATTTCCTTTCGTTCACGTCAATGAGTTGATACATACCATCGGGGTGAACGGGCGCTAGTTGACTTGTCCGCAGTAAACTGACATCTCTCTTTGTATATAGAATGAATTTCGGAGTACCCGGCAAGACTTGGTCAAAAAGTGGATTTATAGAAGAAATTGGCGCTCGTGAATCTCTTAATTCAAGGATAAAGTCAATCTCACGAGACATTCCCTTGAGATCGGCCAATGCTCGACGGTGGTGTCCTACGAAATTTGCCATCTCGACATTGTGTTCTGGAAAGGTTCTTCGAGGTACGAATTCGGCCGCTGTCGAGGCAAGAGCCCTAAAACTGCCTTTCATTCTGTATTAAAGACTTGCAAAAGTAATCACAGTATCAATATGCACTTTTTTTCGAAAAGTAGGTACTAACCCATATTACCTGTCCAAGATACGGTCAAATTATTCGAAACTTTTATATGGCGCTTGTAATTGTGTGCGGTATTCCAGCTGCTGGTAAGACTAGGAGAGCTCAAGAGCTTGCCGAATCGTTTCAAAAGAGATCTGATCAAGGGACTTTCTCTGCCATACACGTAATAGACGATAAGGCTCTCGATATCTCGAAAGTCGCTTACTATGAAAGGCAAAGTGAGAATGCTGCTAGAGGAAAGCAGATCAGTGCAGTAAAAAGGTTGTTGGGACCGAAAAATCTCGTAATTCTCGATGGAATGACTTATATTAAAGGTTTCCGTTATCAGTTGTTCTGCGAGGCCAAAGCTGCACAAGTTACATCGTGCGTGCTCTATATAGGAACGACAGCAGAACAAGCCAGAACGTTTAATAGCAGCAAAACTGAGAATTCGTGGCCGACGGATCTTTTCAATGATCTAGTATTCAGATTCGAAGAGCCTAATGGCATGACGCGATGGGATTCGCCTCTCTTTGTGGTAACGCCAGAGGATTCCCTACCTTATGATGAATTGTGGGACTGTCTAGTAAACAGAAAGCCGAAGAAGCCCAATGCAAGTACTCTGAAGGGAGCTGCCATTGCTCCAGACTACTTGAGCATGCTTAACGATACCACTTCAAAGATTGTTAAGGAGGTTTTGGAACTCCACAAAAGCAATCCTGGAGGCGTAGTATCTGTGCGAAACATGCAGGTACAACTTCCATACACTTTGTCTCTGCCACAGCTTACCAGAATACGACGGAATTATATTTCCCTAAACAAACAAGCTGACCTTTCGACAGAAGGTGTAGAAGAGTATTTTGTTCAATTCTTGGAGAAGAATTGGGAAGTCACCAATTAAGTTAAATATCATTTAGGTGTAAAAATACATAATTATAAAAGTAGAGCCAAAGAGGATCAAATAAAATACAAGAAGAAGGTGCAAATTATGGCTATGCAAGGCATTGCCGGAAGATATAGAACAATTTGCGAAGCAGATTGAACCCCTTTCGGATGTCCTGTTGGCTGATGCCGTGGTCCTGGCCTCCTTGAGCTTGAGCATAGCCATGCGGATAACCTTGCTGGTAGCCCTGTTGCTGCGGATAGGGGGCATAAGCAGGGCCCTGTTGCGGAACATTAGCTTGCGAGGGCATTCCACCACGAGCAACATGGATAATGACAACACCTGGGTTGTGCGTTTCCACTTCGCAGGGAATACCACGTTCCTGACAGTGTTTCATCACAGCAGGCCTGAGCTTTGAAATGTGGTCTTCTGAATGAAGACCCTTTCCAACAATAGCCTTGATCACCGGTTGCCGGCGCTGCTGGCTAACACTAAGACGAGCATCCAAGGCAGTAATTGCTTCAGTCACAAAAAGCCCATGAAGGTCTATTTCGTCGGTCTTAGAGTCTGTATTATTGGCATTAAGAACATAAACCGCAGCCTCTTC
The DNA here is from genome assembly GCA_030564665.1 of Entelexis apis. Classification (NCBI taxonomy): domain Eukaryota; kingdom Fungi; phylum Ascomycota; class Dipodascomycetes; order Dipodascales; family Trichomonascaceae; genus Entelexis; species Entelexis apis. The sequence continues at coordinate 2,026,662 of JAJLWA010000001.1, read as the reverse complement.
ATTAAGCCTATCAGCTTGACCTTGGAAATGCTTCGACTTTTGACTCAGCTCACTGGCCTCTTCTTTCCTGCCGTTCTTATAAGCTGCCGAAGCCTGAGAGGCGAAATGTGCATGTTGTGATTGGGCCTTCCTGGCTTCATCGCGTAGATTATGGTACCGCTTGTCATTTGCATGATTACTGCCATCATGATTGGGAGGTCGGCCGTCTATAAGGGCATTAGCCAACTGCGTGGACGCCTCAGCCAACATAAGGATCCTCTTTGAGAACTATATCAAACGATCGTTTCCGGCAAAGAAAGCCTTGAAATTTATTATGTGACAAAATCCAGAATCAATATTGAACTGAGAACGCTTACCACCCTTACCCCGGTATAAATAAGTTACCGCATGATACAGACAACTACGGCTCTACAAAGCTACGACAACCGTATATAATATTCGTCATTCATCGCGCTATCGGTGGTGACATAGCATGCAAGTAGAACCATAGAGCCGCGATCGGTAATCGACAAACAAAAAAAAGACAAACAAAAAAAAAATAAAAACAAGGCATCCATCCGAGAGCGTGACACAATAACACCAACTTGACAGCTTTTCCTAATCGACTAAGTTATATACATTTTTTTAATCATTCCAGCTGTGGTTCATTTTTTTGGTATTTCTCAAGTAAAAGACGAATTGAGGAAAAGCCATCTTGAGGGCCAGTGCTAACGGTTGCTAATGCAAACTCAAGAGTTGTGACAAGGGTCGGAGATAAACTGATTCCCTTTTTCAAGACCATGTTTGGAAGGAACGTCTGAATTCCATACACAATTTGTTCGTGTTCGCCGCTCTTTGTAATGAGAGCTAGTGCGAGCTCAGTAACAACCTCTACTAGTCGCTTATCTGAACCCGCTGTTAAACTCATCAAGTTTACTACTTTCCAGAATGCATCGAATGACTCGCCGTTTATCAGTGATGTCAAAACCATTCCTACGGTTTGTAAATCCATAGCTTCGGGTTTCTCTTCGAGTAATAGCCTTAACGGCACTAGTCTTCTTCGATCAAAAAACATATCAAGTTTATGAGAGGCAGCTTGTCCAGGAGAAGCCAATGCCTGTTCAGGAGATACACTTTCTTTAGAGGGACCAACAAATGTGCGATAAAGCAGGACGAGTAGTCGAGGATTATGCACTAGAGAACGTGACGTAGGCTGAAGGGCAAACTCAAAGAACCTGGCCAAAAGGTTGGCCTTATAATCACAGAGCTGCTCCCATAAAGCCGAAGTTTCATAATTTCTAGTCAATTGGGAAAAGTGGTTCTGTCCATGATAGCAAATACTGCTGACCACCATTTCTATATCTTCGGCATCGAGGACAAAGCCACTAGCTTGTTGTGTTTCAGCCTCGTCAACCAAAGACCTTAACGAAAAATTTGCACTCTGAATAGTAGCCACAGCAAAAAATCTAAGCCGGTGCTTCCAGTCCTGTCTAGTTGGCAGACTTGGGAAATGAGCAATAAGATCATGAACTTCAGCGCTATCTTCCGTCAAGTCTTGGTTGGCCTCCGCAATAAGATTTTCCAAGGCAAGCTCTTCTCGTGTCTCTGGGATACCCCTGGCCTCCGTATGAAGACCCCGTCTTCCAGAAAAACCACTGCCGTCACCTCGTTGGCCGGCTTGAGGAACAACAAAGTCTGTATTTGAGGGCCCGGCATCTTCAAGGTCAGTATAGTCATCCTCATCATTAATATGCTCCAGATCAACCTCATCTCTTCGTTCCTGCGTCATAAGATGCACGTAAATATTATCGACTTTGGTGTCGATAACAATCCACGACCCGACGCGCTGCAACACGTCAGTATTGGTACTACTACTAAACCTTTGTCTTTGTTGCTTACGTCGTTGCCGCTTGTTATGAAGTTTCACATAATTCGTTGTAAGAATTCCTTCTTTGTCTGCATAAATATGAAACTCTTTCTTGAGCCACGTTAAGAATTGCAATCCAGCGCTCTGAAGATGGCGAGCGCTCGTACCAGTTCCAACAACCATAAATGATGGATTAAGCGCCGTAGTAGTCATTTCATTTTTGTTTCTTCGATCAATGATTTGCACATTCTTCAATCCCATGTCAGTAGCAGCATAGGTTGTTACTCTATGAAGAAGCTCTGGAGAGTTAGGGGGAATTGGTGGTACCTCCGCTTTTCGGTCTTCTAAAAATTCTAATGACTGTTTCTCTGCCTCCAGGACGTACCAAGGCTTCACAATGTTCGAGTTATCAGAATCTTGTTCTTCATGCCGTGGCCTTGAATAGGAAATAGCTCTATAACCAACTTGCCGTAGTTGCCAAGAGTATGCGGATCTGAGCAACAAAGGCTTCGTATAAACTCCTGGCCTCATTACTTGCTTTCCGAAGGTTCGGTTAACCAAGCTAATACTGGTCAGCGAATATTTATTTCACCTCAACAAAATGATGTATATGGTTTACCCACACAACTAATCAAGTATAAGATCAGGTGACGCGCTATATTACAGCTGTTGGTCTGAGTTATGAAATATAACAAACAAATGTCAAAGAGGCCCAGCATAATGGCGCTTCAGCGTAGAAATATTTAGCAATTAGTGATAAACACGAGCCAGCTTTAAGATTGTTTTGCGCTAAAATTAAATATCTGTCGAACAACCTTTTGGTCATTTTGTTTTATTTTCAGCAGACATACAAGCGAAGAAGAGACCGAAGTATAAACAAGTCTCTTTCGCTGATTATCGAGTTCATTTCCCTTTTCTTAAATAAATTCAAAAAGCCTCTAAATGAGTAGTTTTAAGCCATGAGAAACTCAAGCATACCCTCAAGCTCCTGGGAATCTCTGGCTCTATCGATTTGCTCATTCAATTTAGTTGTGAAAGTATCAAATAGAGCGGCAAGAACCGGAGAAGACTCAAGAAGCGTCGCATACATATCTGCCAGCACGCTTACCCAGTCTGCGGTAATGTCAACCGTACGCGGATCCGATATGTGGTTCACACACCATTCTAGAATAGGCTCTAAACTAGACTCATCATGATCGGACAGACTCACGGCAACCTTTCCTCGCATTCTGAGCTCTTCAAGCACCATAATTGTTTGATCAACCGTAACATTAGGTCCAAAGGCGGCATCTAAAGCATCGCCCCAACGGAATGCCTTGATATGCTTTTCGTATAGCTTGAGGCGCGAAGCAGCTTTAGGTTTATGGGTCATTCGTAAAGACTGCGTCTCAAATTCACCCCGGTAGTTTTTGTAGCGAGAAATAGGATCCTCAGACTGAGATACAGACTCCTTTGGCTTGTTTTCAGGTGGTGACTTCCGTGTCCTAACACTCAATAAACCAGTTGTTAAGCCAGTGGCCATCTGTCTGAGATCTGGTGAAATGGCAGTGCTCAAGACTGGTCCACCATACTTCCAACCAAATTTCACCGGGAAACTTGGATCATTCGAATCGAAGACCTTAACGTGACCATCAAGGGAGCCAGCCAGAATACCTTTTCCTTCTGCAGCAGCTAAACAAGTCACTGTTTTCTGGAAATTACCTAGTTGCTTCATCTTTTTGCCCGCAGTAAGATCCCAGATCTTTACAGATGGTCCGCCAGATGAGGCTAGCATAGAGTCATTTAGTGGAAGCACAGATTCAACAGGATCTCTTTGAAAATATTCAGCTACCACTGACGGTGAGCGAGGATCAAACAACCGAATATATCCATCATAGCAACCAGTCGCAATTAAATTCAAATTACCAACAAATGATGCCGAACGAATGTAGTCTTTATGCTGATCTTTGATCTCTACAAGTGGGTCACTAGATGTGAGGTCCCACAAGCGCACAACTCGGTCATCACTGGCACTAAGAAGTGTAGACATCGACGTGGGATGAAACTTTGTTACATGCACGGCATGTGAAGATGGCTTGAGTGTAACAAGAACGGCCTTTGTGGATGTGTCAAAACATTGAATGAGACCAGTTGCGTCGCCAGCTACAAGCAGACGCCCGTCTGGCCTGAACTCACCAGAGTATACAGTATCCTTGAACTTGGCAATAGTTTTGTAAACTTGCTGAGTTTTTGAAGACAAAATTTGGATCTTCGTGGAACTTGTGAATGCCATATCGTGAGGATTGGCCGGACTGAAATGTATATGATTTACCGCATTGTTCTCCTTAATCAATAGCGGAGCAGTCAACTTTCGCCAAAATAGCGTATCTGGTGTAACAGAGTCAGGAAGAACTGGCTTGCGCGCCGGTTGTAAATGTGTAGCCGGCGCACTCATTGTCCTATGTTCTCACAAAAATTCAACTATGGGAAAATGAGACAGGAAAAAAATTAAGTAATCGAAATCTCAGTTATAGAATAAACGCTCATGAAGCCACTGATTGCAATAGTAGGAAATACAGGCGTAGGGAAATCTCAATTTGCCGTGGAGTTGGCAAAAGCTTTAAATGGTGAGATCATTAATGGTGATGCGATGCAAATGTACCAGGGGCTTGATGTCATGACAAACAAGCACCCCATAGCTGAACGTGAAGGAGTCCCGCACCATTTCATAGGCACAGAGCCCTGGCTCAAGCACTTAACGGTACAAGATTTTGAGTCTAACGCAATGGCACTAATTGAACAGTTGCATAATAAAAACAAACTGCCCATTCTTGTCGGCGGTACACATTACTACATACAGTCGCTTATTGCTGAGAATGCGACAATTAATGACAAAAAATCGAACTCTGCGGACGTAAAAGAAAAATCATGGTCCGAAAGCCAACTCGGAATCCTTAACAATCCAGCTAAGGTAGAGGCGCTTCTAAAGGAGGTAGATCCAGTAATAGCCTCCAAATTCCACCCTAACGATACACGCAGGTTACGGCGCGCACTCGAGATCTGGTTTGAGACGGGAAGAAAGGCCAGTGATATTTACGAATCCCAAAATACTGGAGAAGATGGACAAAGGTTACATCTTCGATACCGGGTATTGACCTTTTGGATTTGGTGCAATAAGCCCGTTCTTGACGCACGCCTTGATAATCGAATAGACGAAATGCTGAAGAATAATATGCTGGATGAGGTGAAGCAGCTCTACGAAAAATATAATCCCGACCAACCTCAAACTGGAATATGGCAAGTACTTGGGTTTAGGCAGTTTTTACCGTATCTCGAAAATCCCACTGATGAAAGTTTAGCTTTAAGCATTGATACTATGAAAGCTGATACACGTGGATATGCCAAGAAGCAGACTAAGTGGATCAGGAACAAACTTCTACCGATGCTACACTCGCTTGGTGGTACATATGCCTTATTGGATTCGACAGATATAACCCAGTTTGAAAAGGATGTCACACATCGTGGAACCACAATTGCACACGATTGGCTGCTCAATAGTTCCGGACTTCCCCAAGTTCCTTTAGTTCCTGAGAATCTGGTCGGGGAAACAGAAAGACGACGTCAAGCCTTTTCAAAGGGCCAGTGGGTCCGTTATAGATGTGATGCCTGTAGCGAGCGACGACAGAGTGAAATCGTATTAGTGGGCGATGAGGACTGGCAAATTCACTTGAATAGTAAACAGCATCGTAATACGACAAGAAAAAATCTAAAAGAAATACGGGCTGAGAAAATTAAGACTAGATAGTTGTATGGAATTAAATGAAATTTATAGTCATTCCTGGTTTCCAAGTATACTCGTTAGGCCTAGTTTTCATGTCATGAATATTCTGTTCTTTACCCGTGATGCTAATGCCAGTACGGTTGCATTTGTCCTTGAAGTTTGTTATTGCCGTGTTCAGTGTGGTATATGAGCGAATAGCTTGGCTCAAATTGTAGCTGATATCGTAAAATTCCAAAGCAGCAAACATAAGGGATTGTGCAGCTTTCAGTTTGTGTTCGTCTATATGTGCCATTCCGCGACGAAACCTACGCACTTCATTTTCGAGCTGCAGAAGCTCCTGAACAGACTCTTCAGCCTTGAGCTTTTCACTCTTCACTAAGTTCTTCTCTGGGTCAAATTCAGACAGAGCAGATTCAAAACAATCTTTCAAGTCGTTCAGAGTCCATTCTCTGGGCTCGGGGGATGAGTCCATAAGAGTCATGATTGGCTCGAAGAAATTATACTCTTTTGCCTTTATTTCCAATTCCATGCATTTTTTGGTTCGGTAATTGATTTGTTCACCAATAGCAGCAAAGAAGGAGTCTGTCTTACTATAGAATGCAGAGGGGATATGTTTGTTCATAGTACGGGGAAGGCTGAGTGGGCTAGAGCTATTCGTACTTCGCAAAAAATTTGCAATATAGGTATCTCCACGCTCGAGTATCTCTATAAGATGAGCAAACCCCTCGAGCTTTGATTGAATCATCTGCATGGCATTCAGACCAGCATTAACATAGTTCTGAAGGATTTCTTGCTCATCCTTGTCAGTACCTGACGATTCAATGCTACGAATTACAGAGTCACAGTGCTGAGCTTTTTGACTTCCAACCCCCAGCATATCTTGCAAATATTGAAGACCACCTCTTTTTCTAATTTGGGCGCCAGCTCGTATCAGACTTCCTGGTGGAGCTCCGAAATTACGAAGCAGTTCTATGTTGTATGGTAAGTTGCACTTCACCATTGTTGAGCGAATGTATCTATTGAAATCATGGAGCTGATCGCAGATCTCCTTCTCCACATGATGTTTCAACTTTTCACTTAAAATTAAGGGTGCTGAAGCAATAGTGATCGGTAACACCTTTTCAAGCATTGAATGATCTGATTTAGATAAGGTAACTGGAATTGGTGTGACAACTTCGATAGAAGTGAAGTAGTTGCTTTCTTGGAACTCTGGGGGCTCTATTTCAGCGGAAAGATTTGACTTAAGTCGGCGGCCTCTTGGTTGCTCGATCAGCAACTGTGCTTCGGCACGAACTTCATCCTCAACTGCCAGCTGCTTTGTTTTCAAAAGTGCAGAGTATTCAAGCGCTTTTTCAGCCTTCTTGCGGGAGTTATGATGGATATAACTTGCCATCAGGCATGCAATGCTACCGCTATGACCGGCTTTGTACTGAAGAACAGACTGCCAATCCTTCAAAATAGTGGTTGCGGAGTGATTTTCAGCCAGTTTCAAATACTGCAAATGGGCAGCCCAAGCTTCGGACGGATTTCTGGTCAGCATGAATTGGCATTCTGTGGCTTGTGTATTGCTCACACAAGTTAAGAATTCAAGTGTTGAATCTTGGAGCTCCAACGGCAGACTATGACTTAATTGATGGAGCTCACTTTCCCGCGCTCGAATGAGCACGCCACTTGCGTGCTGGAATGACTCCTTTGCCCCCTGCCAATCCATCTTATCGGCAAGAAGAGCGCCTTGCCTCATATAACAAGAAGCAATAGTAAATAAAGCGTTCAAACACTCGAAATGCAAGCCAGAACCTTGAACAGGTGCTCTTGAGCAACCCATACAGTTTGTCCATACGAAATGGACATGCTCTAGGTCAAGCTTCAAAAGAACGGCTTGTAGACATCTCACATACTCCAGCAAGACATCAATATCTGCATTTTCGACATCTTGTTCTATTTTGGACCGCAATGTTTGTAGATAATCGCAATCGGTCCGAATACCCTGCATGTTCGAGTGTGTGCTGCCATACACCGCTGAGCTACCAACTATACTGTTGTAAACAGCATCACCAACTTGACACGGTAAAGGGCACCGTGGTGGAAAGCTTAACATGAGCAACTAACAGAAGTGTTAGTAACAGAAAGCCTCAATTATGGTCTTCAACACCTAGGTTATTTTCAGAGCCCTTATTGATATATCGCCAAGAAGATGAAGGGCTTGGGTTTTTCGAAACATAAATAAACCATCTAGGCTAGCAGCCCGGACCTAACCCTTCCCGTCACGATCAGCTCACGAAATCTATTACTTTTCAGTAATATAACTTAACTTACCAAATAGGAAGTGTTTAGAAGTTTGGACGGAGCGCAATCGTTGCGATAGATTTTATGACTCTTTACACGCGTAGACTTTATAACTGCAATTGAAGCTATATGTAAACCTACTGTCAAAGACTATAACTCATATCCTGAATTTTGAGCTCATATTAATAAAGGCCTTAAATATTGACATATGTTTTATCGTGCAATAAGAGGAATTCGTGTGCATGCTTCAATGGGCGAAAATTAGATGTCTTGTTTTGCTTTCTGTGGCAACCTTAGATAGTAGCAACACCTCTTTCTGATGCCTGTCTCAACGTCGTATGCCCGCGCGGCCAGCCGCGTTTTTTAGTCTTATCACGTGGTTATCGGCATCTTCTCGTCTCCGACAATGTCATCACAACCCCAGGAAAACACCCACCTAAGTGCTGCCGTAGCCACGAATTTAAAAGTGGGGAAACAGATATGCCAATTATTGCGGGTGAGCTGACCCGCTCAATCAAGAGGTGTTATCCTCCGGGAAGACATCAGGACAAGAGTCCACTTCCAAGCGAGTTATCGATGCTCATATTCTTTCTTCAGACGCGTCCTACCAAAATTCATAAAGCGGGAATTATACTGGAAATGAGAGCTCGAACCTATGCGACTAAGGACAATATTGGGAATCTTCTAGTTACAGTAGAGATTCTTCATGAAATGGTCCGCAAACTCAACACTCATTTGAACTTGTTCGCTGTACAAGCACTAAGCGTCATCAATATAGTTGCCGAGAAATCATTTGGACCTGATACGACTTTTATTGAGGAGGCATCGAATTTATTCCAAGACTTTAACAAGTATCATGATGGCGTGCTTTTCTCGGGGCACAGCTCCTATTCCCAGGAGTTTCTGGCCACCACCGCAAAGTTTACAAAAGTAGCCAAGGCTAAAGAACCCCATTCAACGGTGTTTGCCTTAGAGGCTTTGTACTCTCTGGGCAGTTCTCCGGCTCTTGTCACACGCACAGGACAGCAGGCACTTCAAATTGCCATGCACGGACTCGAAGCTAACCTCCCGACTTCCGATCCAGAGGTTTTCGACGAAGAAAGGGACCATCAACATACGCATACAAGTACACAGCATGACACTTCACGCAAAGCGGTTTGTGGAGTTCGGGCCTTCGTGGACACAAACTCTCTCGAACAGATTACAAGAATAATCATATCTGTTCTTGAGTGGCTAGGAAAGAGTGAAGGCGAGTGGCAGCAAAAGCTTATGGTGAACCTTGCCAAATGGGTGCCACCTCAAAACCGGTTTATTGTCACGAAGACACTAGTCAGTGAGATGGTGAAACTTCCCATTCAAGAAGTGAAACAGCAACGCATCTACACCACATATTTAAATGCTCTTTTAAGGTCTGATGATTCCAAAATTGGGCTTTCTGCCGTGGATATCCAACGTCAGATTGTTTCTCTACAGCATCGGTTAATCACGCGCACGCCTGAGTCTGTCGACAACCAGTCAATTCAGGACTTAATCGTTCGTTTGCGAAGCAACATCGGAAGTCTTTCTGCCATCAACATTTATCCTGGTCAAGTAGCTGATATGGTCGGTGATATTATAACCAAATATGCTGCGCCAGTGCCAAACTCGGCTTCTATTCGTCTTGCGGCCAACCCAGACAGTACACCAAGAAATGGGTCATCTTCCTCTAACTCTGGGAGCGAGCGCCCGGTCGGTATCATTTTGAACGATCTCTATGACCTTCGAGAGATTTTGAGCTGTGCATCTAACCAACAGAGACTCTCCATGGACTACTGGGTGAATACCCAGTGGCTACTTGCATCTCAAGTACCCCAGGTTCTCACGTTCTATACATTGACATTCACAGATTATGTCAAGTTTGCGACCAAGGTTGAGAGCCCGGCGTCTAAGCGAGGATCGCTGATTTTTAGGCAATTATGCCAAATGCTTCTAGATCATGAGACACCCCAACAGCCAGCAAATTATATTGCTATTTACTACTGCATTGCGGCTTTTGTGGATCGACTGGATGGGGAGGCATACTGCTTGTTGCCCTGGATATACAAGCTACTTCCTGATGAGAGTAGTTTTGAAGATCCAAAAAATAATGATTCCAACGTGTCCCTAATGTCTGTTGCACTCGCATCTATGCTGGGCATTGCTCGGTCGACTTCTAATGAGAAGGCATCGGCTCGGCTTCTTGAGATGATAACGGCTCGTGTCAAAGAAAATGTGTGGCTGCCGGGAATTATATACCCAACTACAGTACCAGTAGAGCGCTCGATCGGCATCGCAGCCAAGTCTGCATTGCCGCACTTTGAAAGAGCTCAGTATTCTGTCATTGATCTCGCTAATATTGGGTTGTCTTCGGAGGAGGAAGCGGAATCCATTCTGAATCCCGAATTTGAAATGGATGAGCCTCTAAACCAGGATGATTTCCGTATTGTCAAGCACAAGGCTATGTCCATTTCTGGCATGTCGAACAGCTCTGGATCGAGGAATTTCTCTGGAAAATCGTTTGGGTCTATCGATCAAGGGCAAGCGCCAAGGGTTGCAGACTTACGCCGTAGACAAACGGACACTCAAAGCTTGCACACGATTGGTCTCAAGACTGAAGTAACTACACCAAGTGCCAACCATAAGGCGCTTCCAGTACGAAAGCCGACCAGTCTAGCGCATTCATCTGAAGCGACCAATTCACCGAGAAATGGATCAGCAAAACCTCCTTCTAGTGCTGATCTTCTCAGCATGTTGGAAAGCGTAGGAATAGATGAAACTACTACAAAAGGGCGGCTGACTGTCTAGGTCATCTTAAGCGAGATAGAAAGAAGGACACAAAATCAATAAAAAAAAAAGAAGAAGACCATCATTCTAGCCCACCACACCACGAAATAGGCAAAACAATAAAAAAGATCCAGTATTAAAGAGAAAGTTTAGTACCCGAAGGGTCACTATGTACAACAACTACGTAATATATGCTTATACCTTTTGGATTTAGTTTTTAGAGGAAGGAACAGTAGATTCCGAATTTTCTGTATCAAGATTTGTGATAAGGAAATGTCGAATCTCTATGGCAACCTCAATCATAATAAGAATGATAATCATCCACTCCAGACGAATCGATGTACGCTCACTTAAATGCTGTCGTAAAATAGACACCATATCTGCTGCGTAGTCCAGCTTTTTATTCAAGATACTGATACGAGGTTCTACGTCCAGACTCTTAGAAATGAGTTCATAAAGAGCTTCTTGTTCTGGCTGCGACCAGTAGACATCTGGCGTCTCTGTGATAGTGCTATAGAGGTTCAGATTACCTCTAAGCTGTAGAATACGGCCGGTGAACATGTCGACTTCCTTGGTTTTAAGTCCTGGAGCGTGGCCCTCTGCCATACTACTACTGATGCCTTTCACTTGCTGCAGAATATCTTCAGTAGCAACTTCGAGAGCACATAATTTCGTGTGCCGAGCCATACCACTACTGAATGCAAGCTTATCCAGCAGTCTTCCTTTATCAGTTGGGCCATGTACATACATAACATCTCCAATCATACCGCTATGCGTATCAGTCGTTTCCTGTTCAGCAAAGTCCATATCTTCGGTTTCTACTTTAACATATGGAACCAATTCGGCTTTATGAAGTAAAGGAACCAATTTTTCAACAACCTCTCGCTCAGTGAAGTCCCATCCCACCACGGATCCATTTGAAAGAACTAAAACATCGCGATTCTCTGGATATTGAGCCCATGCTGCTTCGCCGGCTTCAATGATTTGTGCCTGAAGGCCTTGAATCCGAAACGCCTCAACTGCTTTTGTTAGATCATACTTTTGGCACTTCGAAGCTGACACGCATAGCTTCAATTGCTCGTGTTCACGAGGCTGTTGAGGAACACGTCGACGCAGCATTCGCCTTGTTTTATTCGACTGTGGACTACCTGAGGCACGTCGCGCACATATGCGCATGGGAAGTCGGATTCGGGGTACTAATAGACGTAGCATAACCGGTCTAAGAGCTTAACAGAATAATTGATCTCGTAACCAAGCTAATAATATGCTATGGTAATTTAACGAGGGTGCCATATGCACCTACCAGACCTAACCCGCTTTATCAACTGCTATTATTCCCCGCTAATGTGGTCCACTAACCACCACAACAGTCTTCATTAAATAGAGTCTTTCTTCTTCTCAGATTTTGGTTCTTAAGAAAAGAAAAAAAAAATCTTATTACTTGAATTTCTAGTGAGATTCGGTAGATTCTTTTTTTTTTTCAACTATATACCATTTAAGGCTTAGAAAAAGCCAAATATTTTAGCGCTCAAAGAAAAAAAACAATCGCTGGCTAATTTGGTCCACTAGTTGTGCCATTTCGAAAATGAGCCACCCTTGCGAGTGCGTCGCTGGCGGTTCTGCTGCACACTAACCCATCCGTCGTCCTGCTCAGGAGCTTCTTCTTCAGCAACAGCCGAAGCACCTTCTGTAGAAGAGGGGTCAGCCATCTTCATCGACGCAGCTAACGCAGCAGCATACTTCAGATTCACAACAGGAGCACCATCATCATCCTTTTCTTCCACGGGTTTCTTGGTCTTAGGTTTGCTACGGAGCAGGTAACGAGCAGCAAAAGCATCCTCGTCCTCATCGCTGCCCTCAGCATCCTCGTTTTCATTAGATACTTCAGCCTTCTCCTTATCACCATCACGCATCGCTCGCTGGGAAAACGGAATAGCCGCCTTGGGCATCACCGCTGGGCGCTTCGCGTGGTGACTCGAACGCCGCCGGCCGGAAGCTTCAAAGCCAAAGCCGTTGGCGCTAGGTTCGACCTTCTCAATGTCGTTCCATTTGAACTCGGGAACAGTAACGAGCTCTGAGTCCTTCAGTTCAAGCAGGGTCTCCAAAGTGTAAACGGGCATGAGAAACTGCTGTGTCCGAAGGGTCCAGGTAACGTTCTGATGCAGCTACTTCAACTAATAGTGCTGGACTCTGTAAAAGTCGATGACATGCACATCATGTGATTTGAAGTCGGACAGACCATGTGAGGTCAGAGAAGAAAGTAGCAGTATTTTGTGATGAGAGTAAAGATTCGGGGTAAGGGCTAAGAGTCTCAGGAAACAATTATTTCAAAAAAACTAGGCCAGCGGTTGGACTGCATAACAGAGAAACCATGCCAATTGCCAAAAGTCTAGCGAAAGTCCAAAAGACAAAGGCAGATAATAAGCTTCATCCCCGCGGACGCAAACTAAAACAGCTCACACGGGCCGAGCTGCGACAACACAAGTTGGACGAGCACAAATCTAAACGGAACGATGCTCAGCAGCACCGACTAGAGCGGTTTAGATTTTTGCAGGAGTTATGTCGTCGAACACAGAAGCCAACGTATTCAATTGAAGATATTCGAACAATGTGCCAAGCCTTTATCGACAGGACTGTACCAGAATTAGAAGAATTGGCTAAGCAGCGACGTCCTGGCAGGCCACCAACGAATCGACAGAATCAATTGCAATTACAGTATGATTCTGAGCTTCAGGAGTTCAAGGATGGATTCAATATTGCCGACCTACAAGATGAGGCAACCGTTAAGAACCTACTCAATTGGAATGGTAGCTGGGGCGGTCTCAACATGCTAAAGATGACTCGTATCAGCCAGTCAAGTTCGTAGACATTCATAATCATAACTATTCATATATATATTGTCCTGCAAATATTGCTGCTGATAATGCTGTCACACTTCCCAGCAGTGTCGATGCCAACGCCCACGCCCAGTGTTTATCTCGCTGTTTCTGATTAAATTGTCTTTCAAACACGAGAATCTCCTTATTTGTACCAACAAATCGGTAATCGCTTTTCTCCAAGTTATACACTTTCCCCTTCATTGCTAGCGGCAAGTCCATTGGCAGTTGTGTTGCTTGTTCTCGCACCGGATTGTATGCGGATTTAGCCGTCACAATCTTATTGTCTCTGGGTATTATCACCATATATTCTTTTACAATGCCACTCTCTTGTCCATCTGGTCGTCTGGATTGCAGGTGCGGGGTGAAGAACGTACCATTTTCCAGCGTTCTAGGAAAGCTCTGAGCCAATAAGGCTGATTGCTTACGACGCTTCAGTTCAACGAAGTGGATGTTCTCAGCCTTATCGAAGCGTTTCTTTTCTTGCTTCAGAGCATCGCGCAGTACATTAGCCATCGCTTTAGCTCGGCTCATTGTCATCAACTACTAAGTAAGCATGTCAAGCTCACAATCATCAGCGCGGGCAGGTTGAGTGTATTATAAGCATCTTTAGCGCAACTGATCTGATGATTTTTTCTTTTACCTCCTTTAGTTGAGCAAATTTATAAAAGATAATCATTATAGCACAAGCTACTATAATCTTTGGAGAACAATCTTGACAACTCTATCAACGAACCACACGTAGTTCTCAATGCTTTCCTTGTACCCATAGATTCACCAGATCAGGACGCTAAACAGGCACACCTAAATCCAGCAGACCTCTGAAATAACGAGATGGGCATCAGCGTACTGAGAGTTATGCTTGTGCACTAAAGAAAGAAAAAAATGGTGTGACATCCTCGCCAGTATTGCGAGCGAGGAGGATAGAGGCTAAAGTAACTAAGATGAAATTTACAGGATATTTAAAATAAACACTCATTCGAGATATGGCTGGGTAATATCCTGGATCCATCGCCAGAACTTTTCTCCGCGCGGTCCATCAGCGGCCTCTTGGATATCTGTTCGCACACGAGCGCGCAACCCAAATGGAACAAAGTACTGTCCATTGTCTTTAGTTGAAATATCAGGACTGATCAATAGCTGGACCTCGGCGTAGCTACCCCAAACGGTAGGCTTGCATAGTGTTTCCATTACTGCCTTACGCCATTTGTTACTACGGCGAATATCGGAGTATACAGCTCCAGGGTGGCAGATTACCGACACCACGTTAGGATGATGTTTAGCCCATTGAATACCCTGGTAGATGTTCATTGCCTTTGTTTGGCCGTACATACCATTACCACGGCCAAGATACCCACCCGAATCGTATTCATTCATGGAGTGCCAATCAATACCCCCAAATTCTGGAGAATGATAGTGAATTGCACTCGAAACCCAGATAATCCGCGACCCCTCAGTAGCTTCCATGATAGGAGTCAGCAACCTTTGGATAAGATGCCCAGATACGACATTAATGACAATAATATCCAACAGACCAAGTGGCTCAATTATGTTTTGCCCTCGGTAATTGATTCCCGCATTGTGAATTATTCCGTCGAGACGCTCCTCCTTATCTAGAAATTCACGCACAGCTGGTGCTACAGTAGAAAGATCATCGTGATGAATTGGTAGTACAGCCACAGATCCTTTTTCTATCTCCATCAAGGCTTGAACAGCAGCTTCGATCTTCTGCGGCGTGCGGCCCGTAATGTATACACGTGCACCTTTCGACACCAAGAGCTTGGCGGAATCAAAGCCAATTCCACTCGACGCTCCGGTAACAATGTAAACTTTCCCCTCTAATGAGGGGTAATCCTTCTCGGTATAAGTTGGGCTTGGAGGGAAAACTACATCCCTTGTAATTTCCCTAAGATTAGAAAAGTACTCCATGGCTCAATGATTGATCTCCGAAATAACGCCTGTAATAATAGTAAGTTCCACGGATGATAGTGATGTATATAAATAAGTCAACCGATAACGATGCATACAAGAAATGTAAATCCTCCTCCTCACGCACCCTAACCTACCCATCTACCCCGTCTATGCAATCTGACGTCTGCGCTTGTTTCTCGCACTTATTTTATTTTGGCGGACACTAAGAAATAGAAGAGTATACGCGGTTTAGAAAACGAAATGAGCACAATTGGTACAAGATTCCAACGCTGAGATTTGATTGTAGTTGTGTCATTTAGATGTTCAAGATTTAAGTGCTGTTGTTGCCACTGTTGCCTAGTGTGGGGAAACAGACACATGCTAAACGGAGTACACCAAACCTGAGAATTATTGAAATACAAATTCAAGTACAGATTTAAGTTATTTTGGGTCCTGGTCCTTTTTTTCCGAAGACTCTTCTGTAGCAGGCTGCGGTTCATCTTCCTGCTGCGGCGGCGTCTCCAAAAGTCCCAGTTCCTTCTTGTTCTGGATCTTGTTATCAATCATATCGTGGAAAGCAATGATCGCCCGGACCATACTACTAAGATAAACAATCATTAGCTGGTCATTTGTTTTGATGGTGAATGACTTTTCGAGGTCTGGACTATGCTTTGAGCTAAGGTTTGGCAGCAAATTGAAGACGTTTTGCAGCTCGCCAAGCACAGCGTGATTCATAGGCAGTTTACCCTCAATGACTTGGTTCAAGTATTGCACGATATTTCGCAATCGATCGCCAAGGCCTTGTAATGATGCCAATTGCTGGGAGATGCGAGTCGCCAGCGTACCTGCCGCTGCGTTCCGCACGTCGCGCAACAAATGCTCCACGCCGATTTCTTCCGCCTCTTCTGCCTTGATTTCAGAAGGTACATGATGAAATGTGCGTCCCGAGGAGGTACCATCTGCCTTTATCTCGTCAATGGCGTAGTATGCATCCGTGGGCACGCCTACATCCTTGGGCTGTACGTCTACAATAAGAAGCAATGGATTAGGAGTGTAGCGTTTGAACAGATCATTGATAGCAAGGTCTGCCGCTCGTAGCCGTGGGCCGGAGTGATACCAGCCCACCAGGCGTTCTCTAGCATTGACCTTTTTGAACATTTCTTGCATGCCCTCGATGAAGTTATGATCAAGGTACCAAACCTCGGGATTCTTTGCATCTTCCTCAAACGGCACGGCAAAGCTGTTACTCACCCGCACAACGCCGCCGCTTCCATTGCTATCCTGGCCAATCGGCTCACCAAGAACAACGCCTACTACGCGCTTCTTGCCGTCCTGAGCAGCACGATTAAAGTGGTCAACAGCTGAAAGCAGCACTAGCGGCGCCACGGTAACCTTCTCCGGTACACTGAACGGCATCTTGTAGTATTCGCTGTGTGCTGCGGTTTTACGGCGTGATGTCGTTGAGGTAGTTACAGTTAACCAGTATAAGTTCGCCATTAGGCTGCGCGGCGGCGACTATCGGTCAGCATCCTAGCTGGTGACCGTATCTCGTTCCGCTTCTTAGTCTCGCCTTCGAAGGCAAAAAAACCACATGTTGAAATTTAGGTAGTGGTGCTGGTGTGTGTAACAAGCACGTAAGAAATTGGAGAAGAAAAAATAAAAAATGCCGTTTGGGCAACTTGTCATTGGTCCTCCGGGGTCGGGTAAATCCACTTATTGTAATGGAATGCACCAATTCCTAAGTGCTATTGGCCGCAAGCCTAGCTGTATTAATCTGGATCCTGCTAACGACCGATTAGCATATCGGGCTGCTGTAGATATCCGTGACTTTGTTACACTTGATGAGATTATGGAGTCACAGCAGCTTGGTCCGAACGGCAGTATTATGTACGCAATGGAAGCCGTGATGGATCAGGTCGATGAGTTTGTCAAACAGATCAAGCGTCTAGGGTCACACGAATACTTTCTATTTGATTGTCCTGGCCAAATCGAACTATTCACACATCATACAGCACTTGCTAAGATTTTTCAGAAGCTAGAAAAAGACTTGGGCATGCGCCTTGTTGTAGTGAATCTTGTAGATTCAAGTTACATTACTACTCCAAATCAATACATTAGCATTGTGCTCTTGACTCTACGAACTATGCTCCAATTCAATTTACCTCAAGTCAATGTACTTTCCAAGATTGACCTGTTGGCTAATTATGGTAAACTCCCCTTCCGGCTGGAGTACTACACAGAAGTCCAGGATTTGGACTACATCGCTAAACTAGAGAAGACGTCTGGTAAATTTGCGAAACTAACGGATGCGATCGCTGAATTAGTCTCAGACTTTGGGCTTGTAGAATTTCAGGTTCTGGCTGTTGAAAATAAGCGGTCAATGATAGCGCTCTTGAATGTCATTGATAAGGCAAATGGCTACTTGTTTGGGTCTACTGAAATTGGCGGTGACTCCGTGTGGGTCGAGGCGTCACGCCAAGGTGGTCTGTACGATGTCGATGTACATGACCGCTGGATTGAAAATAAGTCGTTCTGGGATGCCAAGGAAGCTGAAGAAGAGCTCGAACGGGCTGCAGCTGGTAATGCTAGTGAATGGCCTATTGATGAGTTCGAGGGTGTCAAGGCAGGAACATTTAGGAAAGAGTAACTTCTTTTTTATTTGATCATTCACAAATATGGATTATTATTTAATTCTTCTATTTATTTCACATACTTCGAAGCGTCCTCCAGTGCCTTCTGAGCTTGGGTTTGTTCCTCGGGCTTAAGGCCCGATAGACTGCGTACTTCATCTATATGTGCCTTTAACGTCGTTTTCACCTTAGCCATGACCCGCTCTGTTTCATCAAGCACCTGTCTTGACCGTTTCACATCGTATTCGTCAACTGGGGTAGCCTGCTCCAATGTATCGACATTTGCCTGGAGGGTATCCCTTTCTTCAAGGTATAATTGATACTCTTTTGTTAGCCGTTGAAGGGCACCGATTTTGATCTGGGGCTTAGATAGGGCAGGCATTCTTCAAACTATTCCCACGGTGGTGCCTAACACGTTTAGTCTAAATACGTATGACCCTATGATCTGAGTGAGAAGTATGTCAGCCGCACGCACGGACCACTAGATCGTCCAAAACAGTTATATCATCACCACCATGAAAGTTGAGTTCATCAATTTCGTGTAATTGGGGAGATTATGTTTTGATAGTATGATAATTTCTTGTGTTAGTAGAGCTCAAATATAAATTCACTAATTCTTTTTTTTTCCTTGATCAAATAGTGTGCCGAATATTATGTGCTATACAGGAATAGTGCAGTATTGCACTAATTAAAACCACTCTAATTACCGACTGTTGCTGCAGCCCGGTTCTTTCCCGTATGTTATACGATCGGAAAAATAAATCCATTGAGTTATCATATATTCCCGACAATTGAGCATGCCGTTTGTGACGTTAGGCCCATGCATGCAAAGCCATGCAAAGCCACATATGCGCTTTCACTTTCAGGAAAATGATTCCGTCACGTGTATTTCGGGAAACAATAAGTAACCATTCACCATCTAAACGAGATTGCCGAGAGTCATGGAGAAGCTAAATGAGCGAGCTGAGGCATTGCGCGGCAAACTGGCTGAGTACCAAAATCTGTTAGGTGGTAAACTGGAGGATCCCACTTTACTATACCTTGGTGACAACTACTTTTCATCGATGCCTTTAGCGGAGTCTAAAGCTTTTCTAACTCGGCGAATAGATTCATTGCGCCAAGAATTGTCCGCTTTGGACCAACTTTCTGGTGTGGGAGAGGACGGTTTGCCAATATTCGATATTGTTGAAAGTCTTGATGAAGACGGACAGATTGTCAACTCGAGCCTCAAACGCACAGGCCTTGGCCTTGAGCAGAGTGAAACTGCTATTGGTATGGACACTGGCTCCCATAACAACAATGGAAATGAACCGATTGTTGGAGATCATAAGCCGTTAAAGCAACTTGCAGATACAAAGCCAGAGTCTGAGCAGGAAGATGTAAAGACAATAACCACATCTCCAGCCACTCATGAGCCAGTGGAGAGTGAATACGAACATGTTGAAACGTCGCAATCCTTTAATGATGATGACATCCAATACATTGAGGACGTGGCGGCCAATGAGGGCCAGGAAACAATTAGACCATATGAAGATACTTCTCAAGGCGAATATCGTGATATCGACCCCGCCGATGTACTAGAATTGGAATTATTAGAGGGAAGCGATGAAGAAAACGTCGATTTCGACTTCGAGCACATTGAGGAGGAAGATGAAGTTGAAGCTGCTCACAGCGATAATACTGATGATAATAGCAGTGATGGTTTCGATGATGATGACGATGATGATGACGATGACGATGACGATGACAGCTTTGCCTTCGGCTGGCAAGGTGGCTCATTGTTCCCTCAAGATGAGGCCACGCTCAAACTTCTTCAAGCAAATCTTGCCCAACAGCACCCTGCTAATAAAATTTCCGATCCTCTAACAGAGTCGTCTGCACAAACTCCGAAATCAGAGGTATCAACTACTAGAAAGTCTTCATCATCTAAAGCACACGTGCACTTCGCGGAGAAAGTTGATGTCAGGGAGTTTGAAACCACACCTTCTGAAAGAAAAGGTGTAATCTACGACCGAAAGCCTTCTCGGTTTATTATTGCACGCAACAAAGCCAAGACAGTCTCCCCTGCTTTGAGCAATGAGAAGGGGAATACATCTGTGTTATCATCGCCACCTAAAGCTAAATCTGTGGCTGCGGCTGCGGCTGCTGCTGCCGGGGCTGCTGCAGGTGGTGCACATAATAGTCATGCAGCGCGCCCAGGTCACAATGGAAGCCCTGTTCATGGGCCAGTCCGTGAGGTTAACTCCGCCGCATCACACCCTGTAACCTCACCAATGGCGAGTCGCCGCCGGATCGCAATACCATCGACATCGTCACCCCCAGGCCCAGTGGCCTCGAAGTCTGTGACATATAAACAGGCAGGGATTCAACCTAATCAATCACAAGCTCCCGAAAAGTCAATTCAGCGAAACCAAAGCACACCTGAGTCGCGCAAGCAGCCGGGCCGCAAGCTTATGGTTCCTCCTAAAACGGCGTCCCCTAACCAGCAATCGCATCCTCCTGCCTCACCCAGCAAGAAGGAGAAAGTTGCCGAGCGTGCGAAAGAATACTTTGAGGGATCCTTCATCCCTGATGTTGAATTCCTAAAATTGCATGATACTGAGGAGTCTAACCCCAGTGATGACGTTAATGACCATATTATCTCGGCGAACTCAAAGCAGCCCAAAGCGGAAACTCAGAAAGAGAAGACCTTTGATGAAGACCGGCCAGTGGTCTCTCCAGTTGTGATGGAGCGTGAACCAGAAAGTGAAGATGCTGAGGATAGTGCTGGAGACAGTGACGATAATAACACGCCTGATATGCGTGAAATCAAGCATGAATATCAACGTCTACGCCAAGAACTGATTTACGAATCTGGCGGATTCAAAAAGAAGGATTCCGAAAAAGCCTTAGAGCCCATAGAAGAAAACGGTGCTCCGAAAAAGGTAAGTCGTTTTAAGGCTGCGCGAGTAACACTATGAAAAATTTTGGACCTTGAATGTTCATCTTGGTAGCTTATCTCTGTAACTTGGCTAACTACATTCAGTGAGCAAACACACATATTTAAATAGGCTTTTTTTCTCTAAGCATAACATTTAGATGAGAATTACTGGTTCTTTTCTTTTTTCTTACTTGTTTTTTTTTTTTTTTTTTTTGGCTCAAATAACTCGGTTACACCAAGCTTAGGCCGCCGATCCTGCTTGACTCAGCGCGTCGATAAAAATAAATATCGAACCACTGCTGCGGACCGTTGAGTAGTATCTAATAACGAGAGGTTCGTGACGCGTGTCGCATATGGGTAAGGGCTGGGTGATTGGCAATGTGACAAGTTAAACCGTTTGTTAGATACGAGCTGTATGCTCCAGTGGCTTCACGGACACAAGCGATGATGTCGCGTCCAAGAATAGCCCCAAAACCAAAAATTAATATCAATGACTTCCGTAACGAAGACGGTTCCATTCGTACAAAGAAAATCGCTGAGCCTACGTTGTGTCCACCCCCACTTCCTGACCGACCACGGCCCTCTGATGTGACTGAAAGCTTATTGAAAAGCAGTGCTTCTTCATCAGCAATTAACGACGCATCTTCTAAAGAGGAATTGTCGAACCGTCCTTCCTTCCAAAATGGTTCGGCATCTTTATACGACAGTGAATTGCCGCCAGAGAATAGCCAAACCTCTTCTGCAAAACAAAGCACTTGGGTTAATCGATATGATGCGAGTGCTTCACAATCAAGAACTCCAGAAACTAATTCATACCGGGATGAATGTCCTAGTGATGCCGGTATATTTCGTGAAGCCTATTCCGGAAGGCAACCAACGTATTCACTCAACAGAAGCCAAACAACGCTTTCGTCCTCGAGTGTTAGCCGTAAGGGTTCAGAGCCATTTTTGGAAGTGAGATCACGAAGCAATAGCGTCATACCAAACTCTAATCAAAGCTCACTGTTAGCTCAAACACGGCACGCACAGCATGAGATTAAGCTGAAGGTACATGACGCAGACCATCGACCACCGTCATCAGTTCCAACAAACTTTCTAAGTCCAAAAATGCGCAAGTTATTCAATGCAGATGGGCGTTACGTTTGCGTGACAACCGGTTATAAGATTTTGCTCTACTCTTGGCGATCAGGATCACTCATGTGGGAGCAGAAAGTTCAGGCAACTGCTGCCCTTATTGTTTCACACTCGAACACAGTTTGGTTAGGAACTAGTTCTGGCTGCCTCAAAGTCTGCAGTGTTAATGGAGGTGTCACCGAACACATTTTGGAAAAGGGCCATGTTAAACCTATAACCTTTTTGAGCTTGACTACGCAAGGCTGTGTTGTATCACTCAGTGCTGAAGATGGCAAAGTAAACATATGGCCTAATAGACTACCTAAAAGTGGGCACGATGGTGAAATCTACCCAGAGCATACATATCGCATCATGGGTAAGTGCTACATGGTCGAATGCAGTGCTGATTTCATGTGGACTGCTCGTGATGTTCAAGTTGATGCCTACAGTTTGAGAGGTGGAGCTGTCCATCAAGTCTCCACTGCTCTTAAAAAGAGAGGAGTTTCTCTGGGCTCGGTGACTTCAATGGCCACGCGTGGTAGTCTAGCATTTTTTGGGCAAAACGATGGGTTCATTACGGTTTTCGATGGCTCTACATCCCTTGGGTCTATTAATGGTGGTATCCATACAATTACTGCATTAACGGCACCAACGGGCACAGAGCTATGGGCTGGTACGCGCTCGGGTGAAATACTGATATTCTCACTTCAAACAACACACGACTCCTCAGAGAATATGCAGATGGGTGCAAGCCTAAGACGGCAGTGGAAAGCACACAAAGCTGCTGTCATAAAGCTTCAAGAAGCAGAGGCACAAGCTGCTGTCCTTAGTGTTGATAGGGGTGGTGAGGTCAAAGGCTGGAACTCCACTCCTAGCAGCATTCTGCCGCTCACTCCTGACTCCTCCCAGTCATTGAATGTGCAAGTATTGACATGGAATGTCGACGCTAGTGTTCCAAACTCCATTGATCCCGAGTGGATTGTTGCACCTATCCGCGATGCGAAAAGCCCTGCTGATATTGTGGTAGTAGGTCTGCAGGAAGTAATCGAACTGGAGAACAAGTCACAAGCTGCGTTGAAAATGCTCATGGCTGGTGATGCAGAGCTTTCTGGTGAGTACGAAATATGGGGCTCCTATATGGAACAATGGATGGCCCCGCTCGGGCTTCATCTGATAACAATGAAGCCCATGGTTGGATTAATTTTGTGTTTATTTGTGAGACGCCCGCTTGTAACGTACGTGAGTAAAGTTGAATCTCGTGTAGTAAAAACGGGAATGGGGGGAACCTATGGCAATAAAGGTGGCGTAATAATCACACTTTGTATAGGGTCGATGTCAATCTGTTTTATCAACTGCCATCTCGCTGCGGGTCATACCTCCATAATTCAACGCAACAATGATGCAGACCAAATCGTGCTTTCTTCCTCTCACCTAGATTTTGATGCTTGCTTTTTCTTCGGTGACACGAATTATCGTATCAATGCTGCTCGCGAGCAGGCAGATGGATTTATCAAAGCTCAAAACTGGGAGCGGTTGCGCCAACAGGATCAGTTAATTTCGCAAATTGCCAAAAATCCCTCATTCTCTTTAGGAAAGTTCCAGGAAGGTGGGATTAATTTTGCTCCGACATACAAATTTGATCGTGGAACGAACCGTTATGACACAAGTGATAAAAAACGCATACCTTCATGGTGTGACCGCATTCTTTTTCGTGGCAAGTCCATCACAGTAGATGAGTATAGATCGCTTGATACACGAACCTCGGATCATAAGGCCGTGTTTGGAGCATTTTCTGTCCCAGTCCTACGAAAATGATATACGCATTGTAAATAAGGCATGTTTGTTTAGATATGCTTTCATTCATGGCTTCTCATATTCATTGCCAGAAAAAATTCATCAAATATGAAAATGTTTCCTTTTTAAAGCTACGCGGTATGCTATGCTTTGCCCTCATTCGAGCCCAACAAAACAAAACAAAGCAAAACAGATAGTAATTTGCTCTCATTGTACTGCTCTTACATCTAATATTTCAGGTTGAGGTACTTAAATCTGCTCCCATGCTCCCATCAGAGCTCTCTAAATTTTAACAAAATGTCCAAACATTTGTAACCTTGCACATAAGAAACTAAAATTCACTTGAATGGGTTCAGTCTCAACACTGCAATAGCAACATCGTTCTGAGGCTTCTTTGTAGCTCGAAAAAAAAGCTTTTTTTTCTCGAGCTCAAACTACTCGAGCTCAAACTACTGTCATATACTAAAATGAGTCTCATATTTACAAGAAACGCCATGTTACCTACGGATAAGTAAGTACTATAATGCTGCGGGTATTCGTCCAATTTTTCACAGTTTATTATTGGAGGCTTCGAATTTTGTACCTACTTACTGGCTGCGGCGTAGACATGCATAATGCGTTGAACTTATTGATAGCTCAAATGTCTTTCTCATGTAATAACAGCTTTGGTGAGGTGAGCCAAGTACAAAACAATAGATTTATATCTACTTATTTTACACTCATGTGAGAACGAATTGATTATTGCGTATACTAAAATGGAATAAGTCTAAATATTGATATCATTCATGTTAGCTTGCGCCAAGAGATATTTTCATGTATTGCGCAGGTGATGTTCAAAGATAGAATCTCGCATATTAGGGTTATCAAATACTTACCCTAGCAGAGAGGCATTAGTGTAGTGGGTGGTACTAACAGCATAGTAATGCGAGATAGGAAACGTAGAACACGCATTCATCACATGGAATATTTGCCGATTGGATATTTTAAGCTTTCTTAAGCTGCAATCTAATTTAGAAGTATTTGCTGCAGCTCTTAACTAACTGTTGAAATGGACTAAATAGTTATGAAACCCTAACCAGACAATGTCCTTTATTAGTAGTTAGGGAGTGCTTGGTATAATGAAGACCTAGCATGCCGTACGAGATAATGAATGAATCAGGAAACTCGTGTATTGTCCTAGAGCACACTGGTTAAAACAGGTATCAAAATCAAGCGAGTATATATACTTATTTTATGGTATACTTAGATCATAAGGCAATGATTTTTCGAAGAAGAAGAACTCCACCGCCAGTTATTCGTAGTACGCCATGGCGCCGTATAAGACGTTTAATGAGATGCATTCGCAACTTGTTCGGTAAGCGAAGAAGTGCGATATCTAGACAGGTCATAACAAAACGCGAACCACATTTACGCGTTCAGGGTTTACTTGACAATGAATTGGTTACGAGACGCCAAGATACAAGACACTGGCAGTTCAAGAAGCAACAAACTAAAAATCTAGAGTCCATGCAAATTCCTAGCCCTCGATATCGCATTCGAAGATTGCGAGGGCTTCGCTCAAGGTTCATGTCTCGTATGCAGCAAAACGCTCTAGATAGGTTGTCGAGCCGGAACGCCTTGAGGTATGCTTTGCCAAGGAAGTTCAGAAGAGTGCCTAATTCGCGCCCGTATACCCAATGGGGAAAGCGCGTTGGTAAGATATGGATTTTTGGCATACCAATTATTAGATATTTCGCACCAGTGCGGCGTCAACGCAAAATGAGAGTTAGTCTCACCTTATGATGGGTTGATTGTTCTATGCAGAGTTTGGCAATTGCTTTATTTATTTATTAATTTACCATCTTAAATCGAACTATACAAGCACTTGTACGTTACAATCAACTCCGAGATGTGTGCCAAATTCGGAAAAAAGCGGTTCTAATTCCCGCGTAATCAACGCAAGTCCTAATTGGTGCATTATCGACAGAAACTTCGAAATAACCATTCTCCGACGACGTCATCCATATGCTCCTGTTGGCGCAATGCAGGCAGGGTACACCAATCAGCTGATAGTGGAGACATGTAGCACGTGATGTGGGGTACTTCCCCAATCCTACAAATAGTGTTTCCAAACTCAACATCTGCTCCTAACATCGACGTGATTGTTAACAACTATTGCACATGAGCTCTGTCTTAGCTTCACGTATTCGTCATAAGGGTCTCCTGGAAAAGGTCTGCCACTATGAAGACCTTCTTCCTCACTTCAAAAATGACATGTATCTCGGGTGGTCAGGATTTACCGGTGTGGGTGGCCCGAAGCTGCTGCCCACGAAACTGGCGGATTTTGCCGAGAAGGAGCATCTTTCATCAACCGGTAAATCTAACTTGCGCTTCAACCTGATCACTGGCGCATCCACTGATCTTCCGATCGAGTCACGCTGGGCTGATCTGGGAATGATCTTGCACCGCACCCCGCACCAGGTTGGCAAACAGATTTCTGCCGGAATTAACCGGGGTGACATCCTTTTCTTCGATAAGCATTTGTCTATGACTCCCCAGGATATGATGTATGGATACTACACGAAGAACCGCAAAACTGGCAACAAGAATGCTATTGACATTGCTCTCATTGAGGCTACGGGAATTGACGAGCACGGTCGTCTAATTCTTGGCCCTTCTGTTGGTGGAACGCCTGAGATCGTAGCCTATGCGGATAAGGTAATTGTTGAATTGAACACTAGCCTTCCTAGCTTTGAAGGTGTCCACGATATTAACATGCCAATTCAGCCGCCTTTCAGAACACCGTATCCTGTGACGAAGGTGGATGATCGCTTCGGAGATTCCGCTGTTTCGGTTGATCCATCTAAGATTCTTGGCATTGTGGAGTCCCACGAATTAGATACTGTTCCAGAGAACACACCGCCGGATGCCATGAGTGAGGGTATCGCGGGTCATCTCATCGACTTCTTTGGACAAGAGGTAGACGCTGGACGTATGCCTGAGAATCTGCATCCGCTTCAGAGTGGTATTGGAAACGTAGCCAATGCCATTGTTGGTGGTTTAGCGAAATCTCGCTTCAGCAATCTTGATGTGTGGACTGAGGTATTCCAGGACTCTTTCCTTGACTTCCTGGAGAACGGTAAGCTGAACTTCGCAACTGCCACGTCTGTGCGTCTCACTCCCACCGGATTTAAGCGCTTCTTCGCTGATTTTGACAAGTTCAAGCAAAAGATCCTGCTTCGTAGCCAGCAGATTTCAAACCATCCCGAGATTATTCGCCGTCTTGGGTGTATTGCCATGAACACGCCAGTTGAGGTTGACATTTACGGACACGCGAACTCTACTTGTGTTAACGGTAGCCGCATGTTGAACGGCCTTGGTGGCTCGGGTGACTTCCTGCGTAACGCAAAGCTTTCTGTCATGCACACGCCATCTGCTCGTAAGACCAAGACCGATCCAACTGGTATCTCGTGCATTGTCCCATTTGCAACGCACGTTGACCACACGGAGCACGATTTGGATGTTGTTGTCACCGAGCAAGGATTGGCTGATCTGCGTGGATTGGCTCCTCGCGAGCGTAGCAGAGAGATCATTACCAAGTGTGCCCATCCAGAGTATAAGGATCAGCTGCTTGACTATGTCAATCATGCTGAAAGTTACTGTGCTAAGATTGGTGCGCTTCACGAGCCCCACACGCTAGCAAATGCGTTCAAGATGCAGGCCAACTTGTTGGAAAACGGCACCATGAAGTTGAAGTCTTGGTAAGTGCATTATTTAGTTTATTCCCAAAACTTAAATCGTTTAATATATACTAGATGTCATGTCATGGAACAGCCTTTCTGTGCAAAGCATAACATACCAATCATATGATTCCTGTTTAAGTTGCATATCATGTGTGAAACATCTTGTACACTTGCTGTAAATTGAATGCGTACATTGCGAACACACATGTCAATTGTGAGAACATCCACCTTAAAGACTAGCAATATTTACAATCAATTCATGAGTTTAATATCCTTATCATTGTTTATGGAAATAATGAACAGTGTGATCAATCTGAGGAGATGGTTTCGCTCAGCTAGTACCTAAATAAAAATTATATAATCATTAAATTTAGCTGGGTTCTGAAGGCCTCTCTCTCTCTCGCCGGAACAACTAACCAGAACGGTAGTACCCATGAAGTACATACCACCATGGAAGGAACCGTACTTTATTGGTATTGCCGGTTGCTCTGGTAGTGGGAAGACGTCAATTACAGCTGCACTCATTCAGAAGCTTAATGTTCCATGGACGGTATTACTATCCATGGACAATTTTTATCGTCCTTTAGATTCAGCTCAGCGCGAGCGCGCCTTTCAATCTGAGCTTGATTTTGACCATCCTGATATTCTCGATTTTGAGCTACTTTTGGAAGTGCTTATGAAGTTAAAGCGTGGTGAGAAAACCGACATTCCTATTTACTCTTTCAAAGAACACAACCGCACTAATCAGAGCGTGACGCTGTATGGAGCGAATGTGGTGATTTTGGAAGGCATATACGCCCTTTACGATCAACGAGTTCTTGATCTCATGGATCTAAAAATCTTCGTCTCTGAAGATTATGATGTATGCATGGCTCGGCGACTTCATCGAGACATCTTGTATCGCGGACGTGAGCTCCAGCTCTCAATTAAACAGTGGCACCGGTTTGTGAAACCAAACTATTTGACCCATGTACTTCCAACTGCAAAGAGCGCCAACATGCTTATTCCTCGTGGTATTGAAAACGTGGTTGCTTTGAACATGCTATTTTTATTTGTGAAACGTCAGCTTTCTGCGAAGTCTACAATCCATCTAGAGAACATGAGAAAGTTGGGAACACAGAGTGGTTCTGATGCCAAATTGAGCTCTAAGATGAAGATTCTCGAGGCATCTAATCAGACCAGAGCCCTACAGACGATGGTCGCAAATCAGACATGCAATCGTGAAGACTTTATATACGCGGTTGATCGTCTCGCTGGAAGGCTGGTTTACTACTCTTTGGACAAGCTCTGGTGCCAGAGCCAGGGGCCAGCTCAGGAGAGTGAAATGTGTGCGGTAACGATGGTTCGTGGTGGTGAGTGTTTTGAAACAGCTTTGCGACGTATGGTGCCCACCATATTCCTTGGCCGCCTTCTCATTCTTAGTGATTCTACAACTGGCGAGCCAAAGTTGCATCTGTCTAAGGTGCCATCGCGTTTGGATGAACGAACACGAGTCATATTAACAGACGCACAGATAATATCTGGTGCAGCTGCGGTAATGGCTATTGCAGTTTTAGTGGATCATGGGGCATCACCGCATAATATTGTTTTCACTGCGCTTGCTGCTTCCGAAATCGGTGCGAGACGTATACATACGGCATTTCCCGAAGTCAATATGTTCTTTGGAAAAGTCGACGCACAACCTGAGATGCTTGCGATAGACGAGCGTTACTTTGGAACTTATGTGAGACGTTGACTGATGTCTTTCCTATTGCCCAGACGACTAAGAATAGGAGTTCACGGGTCATCTTCAACGTGCAGTAGACTTGTCTACGTTGGATAATATAGCATTTATTTTAAACGCAGTGGCGTTTGTACTCGTACTAAAGTTCCCGAAATGCATTTATCACTTGCATACAGCTAGCTTGTTTTATGAGAGATACACTCAGAATGGACTCAATGGATACATTGGCGTAATTTACTAGTAATACTGTTTATCACCTCTCTGTACTGCATGATCCTTAATTAAATTGAGATATATAGTTCAGAGTTTAGAACTTCGACACATATCTGGGTAAACATAAGCGGATCAACATTCATGCCTCCACACCCTTGCAAGTGCTTATATAATAAATTTAGTGGTCAAGGGTAAGGGTAGCATTTTTAGTTACACAATACGGAATCGTCACGACCATTTTGATCACTCAAGGCGTGTTTCACACGTGCCTATTAGTGCTATCTTATTGTGAACCGCTAACCGTGTGCACTTACGTCGCTGTAAGTAGTCTTACTCCGTATGCTGAACTCAAACGCTGCTGCGGATGCTGTCGTTCATGATGGGACATGGGCGCGTCATGGTGCAGCACCGTCAGACCGTGATAAAGCTTTCCAGGAACGTCCAGCAACTAGCACGTTCCCAGTCATGCTTGACGCGCCAAGTGAGCCTAGTCTGGAAAGTGAAGGTGATTCTGAAGAGACGATGATTTTGGAGGATCGCGTTTTGAACGAGTTAACCGAACCTTTGTTGACTTCCATTCTTCAGAGGCCGAATTTGCTAAAGCTAAGTTTGAAGGGGAACCAGCTCAGGACGTTGCCACCTCCTATAAACCGGCTCAATCATCTTTATTATCTGAATTTAAGCCACAATGCATTCACCGAAGTGCCGCCTGTTGTGTGTTTTTTGCCAGCTTTGGAAATACTAGACTTGAGCTTCAACGCGCTGCCTTATTTGCCCGATGATTTAACGCGACTGCAAAACTTAATGGTTCTCTCTTTAGTGGCAAACAATATAGAGGTCTTACCACCCCAAATCTCAGATCTGCGCAAGCTTGTCATTTTAGAACTTGATGATAATCCAATACGTGTACCCAGTACGCTACCTGCCCCTGAAGATGATGAAGAAGCTTGGCTTTCAATGCTACGCGAATATACTCGAAATCATAAGAGTGAGTTACAGCGGGCAATATCAGTCTCAAAACAAGCCAATGGTATTCCTTTAGATGGTACCGAATCAGTGACTCCAGGTCAGCAATCTCCTTTCGCACCGGCACATCCACCTCAGCAAGAGTTACCCGGGGACACTTTACGAGCTGCGAAACGAATGGGGTTCGTGATGCAGCGCAACGCTCCTGGGTCCTCCTATGTGGCTAGCTTGCATGCTCGAGGGATGAGCCATGATGCTCATATGTTGGAGAGCTCTTCAACTGACGGCTCGCAGGCCACTGACGATATTGAAAGAGCGACTGCTGGTGCAGGGCTTCACAGCCATAGTGTTAGCAGCTATACTGGACTCGAGCCCGGTCTTGCAGAAGCTACTACCCCGCGAAGTCCTCTACCGCGGAGTCCACGTGAAAGCCCATGGAGTAGTCCCCGGCTCAGCGTATCTGATACTATAGAACCTCAAACTGGTACGGGAAGCCGCCTAGGGACGCTCGCAGAGGAAGGCGAAAAAGCTGAAAGTGACGATGACAGGGAAGAGCCCATTCAGACTCCGAATACCGAAGTGACGACAGATGTTGCGAATGATACTAGAGTAGCTTCTGCTTTTCCCAGTGACGGCCTAGAGGCTAACAGTTCCCTGTTTAAGGAGTCATATCTTGCTGAGGCAGATTCAGGAGCGCTTGGTGCAAGCCTAGAGAAAATCACTTATGCACTGTCACAGGTTGTGAATGGAGTTGCTCCTTTGGCCTCGTTTCTTCCGCCAGATGTAGTGACACAGCTTTCAGATTCTCTTTCTCAGGCTGAGCAAGGCCATCACGTATTAGCATTAAAGATATGCACGACAGCGATGGAGCGCCTTACGGCTCCCCTTGTATTCCGTTCATTTGTTTCACGAATAGAGCGTCGCGGGATGCGTGGTCTAGTCTCAGCACTCCTATGTGCGTTCCCAGAACTTGAAGCAGCTTGGAGAGCTGTTCAAGAGGCGCGGCTGCCGCCACCAAATCTAGAAAGCTCAAACTCTATTAACGGGGCAGCTGGAGTTGATGCTCAGTTACACATTCAGCTTGAATACGCAACTAAGCAAACTCAAACGGTTTTATCACTTTTAAACGAGGCCATTTCTCGCGCTGCTAAAGATGCTGCGAATGCATCTGAACCGGCGACTGCTTTAGCGAGTCGCATCCGTGGGCTAAGTGAAAGTTCTCTTTCTTGTGCAGCTACAGCACGTAGTGTTAATGATCTGCTGGACAGATCTTCATCGGCACGCATGCGTGCATTATCGCTAACAGAGCGAGGTAGGTTCTGGGACGAAGTAAACCTGTTTTTAAAGTCCATCATATCAATGTTGGGGGCTGTGAAAGAAGCACTTGATGTAATACCGTTTCTAGCGACGAGCAGAATTGGACCAGAGGTATCTAGTCTAGCTCGCTGCGCGAAAGAAATCCCGCCATTGCTCGAGCAAAGTAGCTACAAAGTTCTCTTAGATGGAGAACATCAAACAGGGGATGCATCCATAGGAAAGAATCCAGTTACGCTTGCACCCCCTACGCCTCTGACTGCTGCTATTGGCGCGGCAGCTCAGGCACTCATATCTCCAAGCACGCAACCACAAAACCCATTCTTTGAAGATGCCCAATATTCAAATCATACGACACGGCGATAGTCCTATTGTCAACATCTAGGTATTCATGTACATAGCTATTTATTTATTTCTGCTTATAATTTATTATTTGGTTTCATTTTATTTCCCCGAAGGAAAATCACAAGAAGAAGAAGAAGAAGCCCTACCACACGTATCAATTCATTGTTAAATCATAATATTCACAAGCTCACCATGAAGAGAGCACAGCAAATATAACTTTAATAATGTCAACAAATGCAAAAACTCTCGAAGGATGGTAAGGAAAACAGATGCGTGATGATAGCCTTTAGCATCTCAAAATCCGGCCATGACACACAAGAAGTATCCAATACTGATGACCACCAAATATGTGATTAGAGACGCTGGGATTCCGCGAGATATGAAATCTGCAGCACTCAAATAAGGGACACCTAGTTCATCAACCATACATACCGCAGTGACATTTGGGAAACCAGAAGTTGGTAATGCCATAGCAGCGGAACAAAGCAAAGCCGAAATCATTACAACGACGCGGGGATGCGGGTCATCGAGCTGCTCACCTACAGATTTAACCAGTGGTAGAACAATAAGAGCAGCAACAGTATGCGAGATAAAGGATGCAACAACAAGAACCATAAGACCAAAAATTACACATATGGTAAACAAAGAAAGGCCTTGGACTTTGCCTTGTATAAAAGTTGCTGCTGTGCTAAGTAGGCCACAGGATTCAACACTTTGTCCCAGAACGATGCCACCCATTGCAAGAGCAACAATGGTCCACAAGAAGTTGTTGAAATCTGCAGCCGAAAGAACACCTGTGCCAAAGAGCAACACAATCGGGACAAGGGCCAAGATTCCCATGTCTCCCATCATGGACTCGAGTTGATGTGAAAAGCACCACAATGCAATTGTGAAGAAAGTGACGAACAACACATATATGCGAACCCAACTAAACTCGAAGCTAGTGCCTGGATGTGGATGGCGTATATGAGCCATAGATGTTTTTACTTCCTTTGAAATGGGTAGCGTGAGGTTCAAGAAAAGCCAGATCAAAAGCACAGAGATTATCGATATGGGGAGACTGATTGCGAACCACACGCCCCAGCTTGGTACGGGATCCATATTTTGAAGAGCAAGGATATTCTGGGGAGATGCGATAGGACTGGCCATACCACCAACGTTTGAAGCCAGAGCGATACCTAGAATAAGTGACTTGCTATAGGGATCTCCGGCGGGCAAGAGACGTAGAATAGGCTGCACGACACTAAACAACAGTACTGGTGCGGCAACGTTTGAAATCCACATGCAGAGAAACGTGGCAACAAACATTAAGACCAATTCTACCTTACGCGGGCTCTCAGTACCAATCCGACTCAAAATAGATTGAGCTAGTGCTTTTGCAAGGTTATGTTTTGAAAGCGCTGCAGCCAGAGTGAAGCCTCCAAGCAACACAGTTATGACTGGTGACCACATTTTAGCAAAAATGAAAGCACTCGCCTCTTTTGCACTCATTGGATTTCCATCTGAAGCAATGGGAATACGTAACAGCACTACAAGAAGTGGTACAAGCAAGCCGGTGACAAAAAGTGGGATAGTCTCTGTAGCCCAAAGTAAGGAAGTTGCAACAACCAGTGCGAGACAGCGAGATTGTACCGGGGATTCAAGAGTCGGAATTAGGAGCAGAAACAAAAAAATTCCACTAATGGCAATGAGACGCAAAGCTTTTTTGCTGGTCTTCCCGAACTTTTTATGTGGCTCCGTAGTCTGTTGGACACCTTGAGCTTGACGTTCCATACCTATGAGTTCGCGCCAGACTGTATTTCGCTCATATACGACATGTTCTCGAAGAAGCCCCTTCAGAGTTGCCTCGGCATATTCAATGGATTCTCCGAGCAATCTTGCGAATCCAGCTGTTAGTGAGTCAACGTGGGCTCCGATTAGCTGAGTCGTGGAGTCAGCAAAAGTATAAACTGTGCCTAGTTGATTCATGCATTCAGGTAATAGATGAGCACCAAGCACTTTATCAAACTTCTTTAAAGCCTTTCGGATTCCTTCATGATTCAAGTCAATGAAACTCAATAGCTCATTGAGAAGAACATACATGCGGGTTACGTCGCGGCGCAAACTGACATTCTCGAACGAAATCGACTTTTTCTGTACAAGTTCTGCATGGATGGAGCTCTTCCGTCGACGAGGCACATGCGCCTCGTCGTCACTACTATCCGAGGCTGCCTCATCATTACGATCACGAACAGCAACTGAGTCAGGACCATCAGTGGTCTCATCTGCTACTGCCTCTTCTTGGTCACGAAATGTTGTGCTGCGTCCACTCAAATAATTTTCAAGCCTAGCCTCGAGATCAGTTACTTCAGTGACAACCTCACCCTCTCTGCTTTTGTAAAACGTGTCAATCTTAGACACTTCGTCATCGATCGCTTTGCGAAAGACCGGAACTGGGTCTCTTCCTACCAGACTACTGCTTTCAGGACGAAAAGCTGGAACCTCCGCACGCTCCAGTCGAAAGATAAGCTTCTTTAGTTGATCATAATCAACGTAATGCTCGCGCCATTCAGGGACAGCATTAAATTGAAGAGTGCTACAGAACTTCATTGGCTTGAAACTCTGAAGCTCTACCTCTTCAGGCTCAGAGATAATTGTGGACTACAAAAACGCCGGAGACCTGGTTGGCGCGTCAGAAGTCAGGGTGCGATGACAAACTAGGATAAGATATGCAAGATAATACCCACAAACAAGCTCACGAGCCTGATTGATACGCCTGACTGACTGATTATTTCAAAATGCATTAAGAAATGTTTAAGCCGACAGCTCGACACCACATTCAAATTGGTGCTTGAGTTTTATCTCCTTTTATTACTTGTTGTTCCATCCGCTTCAACAAAAACTCTTAACTAGGTGAGCTATAAACCTAGAATACAAATACTAATATGCTTTTTTCCGGAACTAGAGACAATTTTAGTTAATAAAGCAATGAGATCGCGGTTAAGGCCAAGTGAAAAGTATTAAATTCATCGCTAATTGGCTCAAGTGAACTATTTATTCTGCAAAATTAGCTAGTCTAGCTTATGCGTACCAAGTGTGGAATGATCAGTATTATCTGATCTGACATGAGCAATCCAAAGTAATCACTTCCATTGTCCCATTTTTATCACTCAAAAAACTATTTTAAACTCGAAGTACCAGCAGCGTTCTCCACCACCGTTTGCATCGCATTTGCTAAAGTGGTGGTGCTACGAGCCATCACCTGACAAACGCCCAATACTGTAGAGCTATATAGGAGACGCTTTTGAACGTTTACAGACTTTGAATCGCATTATGCTAATTATCGCTGCGCTAAAGCTACCTTATACGACTGTTTTCGACCAGCCTAGTGGTGCTGAGCAAGTGCAAGATACTCAAGTTCCAAATGAGCAGCTTAAGCAATCGCTTGTGCGCCCGGAATCTGATGCGCCAGCTGTCACAAAGCCAGAAGTTCCTTTCGACTTCGAGGCAGAACCGGCTGAAAATCCGCAATCTCCGCACACAGCCAAGACGAAAAGTGCTAGACCTCAAAAGTCAATTGTGGATGAGCGAGTACCCATTGAAAGACTCACTCAGGAGCACCAACGTCGTGGTACAGACATTGAACCTCCGACGCCGAATTTTGGCTTCAGGCTTCCAAAGTCAAAGGAGAGTGCTGATCAGCAACGTAATATAGAAGTATTAGAAGGGCAGAAACGCAATCGATCTCTACTTGCAACATTGAAGGGTACAGCTCATCTTGATGATGATGTGATTTACGAACGCGAGCGGCTTTCGAAAACGAATGGTCTAGGACGCTCTCCTTCGGCTGCAAGCATGACGTCTATGGGCTCGCGCAATTCCTATCATCGCCGTCGTAAGAGCTCGGTTGCCTCACTGTCGTCGCGTGAAGATACGGCCGGGCTGCTTGCTGGCAAAGAGTTTCACACAGACATCCAGAGATCTTCAAATCAGGGACTATTTAATGCACTCGAGGGTGCCAAAGCCATGAATCTGATCCCGGCAATGAAGACAGTAGGTATGATTGGAACCCCAACTGATATCATTTCTGAAGAATTAAAGTGGGAGATATCTGATCGCATGATGCAGGAAAGGAATTGCTATCCAGTCTTTGTTCCAGACTCCGAGCGTGAGGGACATTACGAACAGTACTGCAAGGAATTTCTATGGCCAACATTTCATTGTCAAATTCCTGATACCCCAACATCGAAGGCCTATGAGGAGCATTCATGGGGAGACTATGTAAAAGTGAACCAGGCAATTGCTAACAAGGTAGTGGAAGTTTACGAAGATGGTGACACTATTTGGGTGCACGATTATCATCTTATGTTAGTACCTCAGATGGTCCGAGAGCGTCTGCCGCATGCTCCAATTGGTTTCTTTATGCATGTAGCATTTCCATCATCTGAAGTCTTTCGCTGTCTTGCATATCGTGCCGATCTTCTGTCAGGTCTTCTTGCCGCGAACCTAGTTGGCTTTCACATCCAGGAATTTGCGCAGCACTTCAAAATGAGCCTTGCTCGAATCTTGGCTGTAGACATCACCGGACCAAACATCATAGAAACAGAAGATCATGATGTCTTTATCACCAGCAGTCCAATTGGCATTGATCCTGCGCGCCTCGATCGCATTCTTGATCGTGATAATTTGGATAGCGCCGTACAGCAGCATCGTCGCGTTATCCGTAGCAGATGGCCTTATCAACGTATTATTGCTGCACGAGACAAAACAGATCCCATTCGTGGCCTTCATCATAAATTACGCGCATTCGATCAGTTCCTGTCGGAAAATCCGCATTGGGCTACAAAGGTTGTTCTTGTCCAGATCTGTACCAGTACCGCCGGTACGGAGTCGCTGAGCGATAGTGGATTAGAAACTATGGCCGAGCAGATCAATTCGAAGTATGGTGATATTGCTAGTGGCGTCCAGCCTGTGGTTCTACTTAAGCAGGATGTTAAGTTTGAACAGTATCTTGCACTGCTTGTTGAGGCAAATGGGTTTTGCGTGTCATGCTTTAGGGATGGCATGAATCTCACTTGCCACGAATATGTGTATTGTAATGATGCCTCACGCCAGGGTCCCCTTATCTTGTCTGAGTTTACGGGCAGCGCGTCTGTCTTCGGCGAAGAAGCACTGATCGTAAATCCCTGGAATCTAGATCAGATGGCCCAGGCATTCAAGGCCTGCGTTGAGATGTCTAGTTGGGAAAAAGAGCATCGCTGGTCTAGTCTCAAAGCCAAGGTAATTAGCCACCAATCATGGCAGTGGGCTGATACGCTTTCCAAGCGAATTCAACAGGCATATGAGGATGAGATCTCCCGTGAGTCTAACAAGCCAAATTTGAGCGAGTTGAAGCGGATATATGCGGCAGCTGGTCCTGAAGATCAGCGACTCTTTCTTCTTGAAGTTGAACGTCCCCTCACAGAGGAGGCACGTCAAATTATTGAGAGGAAAGGTGGCACAGTACCGCGTAGCAAATATGAGTCGTCCGAAGTGACATTGTCGAACCCGTTGCAGCCTCGTGATCTTTCAAAGATCCAAACATACTATTCATCACGGTTGGACTATGTCATTCGTGATCTTTGCAGTGACCCAAGAAACATTGTTTACATTATGAGCGCCGAATCGCTGGACCATATGGAGCGCATTTATCGATCTCTTCCTGGGCTGGGATTGATCGCAGAATTTGGGAAATTTGTGAGATTACGAGGCGAAGATGAATGGAAGGAGATAGGTGTACCTGAAGACACCGACTGGCAGGTAAAAATGCAACCCTTACTCAATGGGTTGCAGGAGCGAAGCCTAGTCTCTGAAATCAGCATCCATGAATCTTCAATTTGTCTTGAGTTTACCACCTCCGCAGACACAGGTGAACAACGGGACCTGTCGACCATTGGCGAGTACTTGTCTTTGATTAATGATCAATATGCAAGAGAGCATGGTGTCCGCACAAAGCTAGAAAATGACAAGCTGACTGTTTATACGAACCACCTTGGAGAGATTCGCAAACATGCCTATGACTATATTATGTCTAGCGTGAAGGCCGATCAGCTTTCGATGCTTATGATTGCTAACCAACCATACGCGATGGATGCTGACGATGTTATGTACTCTTGGGCAGAAAATGCTAAGGAGACGGGCCGCACGCGTGAACTTATTACTACAATTATAGGGAAGCACCCTACCCA
This sequence comes from Entelexis apis, assembly GCA_030564665.1. NCBI lineage: Eukaryota > Fungi > Ascomycota > Dipodascomycetes > Dipodascales > Trichomonascaceae > Entelexis > Entelexis apis. The sequence goes on along the minus strand of JAJLWA010000001.1, from coordinate 1,988,235 downwards.
TGCCAGGTACATGGTTGAGGGCACAAATGCCCTGCTGAGCATCTTGTTACGCATGAAAAACTCTGATTAGAAAAGTCAGTTCATTATAGCACTTTTAAAAGATTATACTGTATACGAAAGTTGCAGCGTCATGTTATTATTGAGCAAAACTAGCAAATAGCAATTCAGCTAATTCTCGGAAATCTTATTTACTTAAAGCATATCCTCATCGAGATGCTGCATTAAAACGCACAATCTCGACGCAGTAAACGCAACAGATACACACGTACAAGCCCTGCTTAGTTGCAAAAGGTGTCGTAGCTTTGTTTAGATGAGCAAAAGGATCGCAGTCTCAGCCCACTAGACATACTATTTGAGAACCTAAAATATGCTATATAATTATTGAAAAAATAAAAAAAAAATAAAGAAATAATTGACTGCCCAAATATAATTTGACTAAAAACAATTTGACTCACGCATTTTGCGCACCGTTCACGCGAGACTACTAGCGTCCGTACAATAAATAAAGTATTACTTTTAACGTAATTACGATTGCAAAGCCTAAATAGGGCAAGGAGTGTGCAGAACGGCAGGAATCATTATTGATAAGTGTGATCACATGTTTTCGGGAAAATGGCCCGCGTAGGTGTGGGGTGGTGTGCCGTCTCCGCAGTGTGGCGGCATCAGCACTGCCACGAATACTACTGCTATATAAGCCAGACTAATTGGATTAATTTTGCTCGATTCCATAGCACACTATTTCTGCAGATATATGAGTTCATCCTCCAACATACCTGTTGCAGACTCTGGGCGGCAGCGCAGCAGCTCTCTCTCGACTTGGCTATTTGGAACCAATTCTGTGCACCACTCATTGGATAAGCCACAGATGATGCGCCCCCGAGCAGAAAGTGCTATTGATACCGATGAAGATGCGTCGGCTCAGATGCCACATCACCATAAACGCACAAGCTCCCTAAGTGAAGTGCTTGGTCTGGCAAAGGTCCCTTCCCGGGATGAGGAATCGATTTTACGAGGTGATTTCCACTAACTATTTATACTAATTCATCATGCATTCATCATCGCATTGACATAACTAACATATCTTATGCGATTAATATCTCAGCATCAACTTCGCTTCATATTGGCAGATCAGCCAGATCATTAAACAGACTCGCCTCTGAAAGGTCAAGAGCAGAAAGCGGGCCTAATGCGGCCCACAAAAACTGGAATTCGGTAGGGTGGGCAATGTCAACAGCTAGTTGTCGTTCTTTGAGTTTCTTGCTACGTTCGCGGTCATCTTCAATACGACGAAGCACTTCGTCCTTAGTGACCCGGTGACTTGTTCGACTTGAAAGCTCTCTCAGTTGCTTCAAGTTTACTTCTTTGGATTTAAGCTGAACTTCGGCTCTCTCGCAGGTAACATCTTCAACGGTCCCTGTATTTCTCAAGTTCTTAATAAATCCCCGTGTTATTCCCACATTTGCTAACGAAGCGGGAGCCAGGTGTGATGGGATTGCAGCATCAATTATACGAACGAGATCGCGTGCAACGTACGCACACCAAGACGGAGCAGCGTTCACGTTGCCTATCATGCCAGTGGCGTATTCCAAAAAGTTAACGTATTTAGCCCGTGAATTCAAACTGACGCGAGACATCTCCTTCAGCATGCACTTAAACAGCACCTCCGCATGGTCTGTATTATCATGAATGAAGCGTACGCATAATTCATTTGACCCCGCTGAAGGCGTGAGCCTGCTTAGCAGCCTCAGAAACTCATCTACTGGGGCATCAGGCATGCGACTAAAAGCGGGAGCTTGAATTGTAGCTTATGATAGAAAAAGCTTGACATGTGGATTTTTGTGAAAAAGACAGCACACCATTTGGTCCATGCAATAAGCAAACGGGAATGAAGAACCTACGCATACATATACTGTTATATATAGAGTATTAGTATTAGTATTAGTCTACGAAAACTACTTACACTACGAACAGTTACTTTACCTATTTATATTATCACAAGTCTGTCCACATGACTACAGATTCGGCTGGTGTGCCTTTTTACTCAGCACTAGCTGAACGAAGTTGTCTTTTTTCACAACTATGCCCAAAGCCAAGGGAAAGGGCGGTAAAAACCGCAGGCGCGGAAAGAACAATACTGGATTCAAGCGCGAGCTTGTGCTACGCGATGAGGGCCAGGAATATGCCCAGGTAGCTAGGATGTTGGGTAGTGGCCGAGTCGAGTGCACCTGTTTCGACGGTCAGGAACGCCTTGCTCATATCCGTGGCAAAATGCGGAAGAAGGTATGGATCATGCAAGGCGACATCGTTCTTGTAAGTATCCGTGAGTTCCAGCCTGAGAAATGTGATGTTATTATGAAGTATCACCCTGATGAGGCGCGTGCTTTGAAGGCTCAGGGCGAGCTCCCTGAGAACACAAACATCATGGAGAACACAAAGTTTGGCGAATCCGACGAGGAATGCAACTTCGAGTTCGACAATGATGATAGCGACGAAGATGGTGATGATGACGAGGACCTCAATATTGATGATATTTAGATACATCCACGCTTGGTGGCACAAGTAACCGTGCATCCTATTCCACAGCTGGATGGGTCCAAGCAATGCTATCTTATCACTATGATCCTTAATAGAAGGTACAATAGATAGTACTTGTAAAAAGTCTTTAAAATTATAACAGCCACTTAACAGCAGCTACTTAGCGAGTTGTCAAAAAGAGCTATAATTGAGGTGGATCCATAATTCAGCGCGACGATCTCGCATAGCAGCGTAAGTCGAAGCTTTGAGTCGTAACTTCAGTCGTGACTTTAGTCGTAACTTTAGTCGTAATTAGCCCCGCCTGCCGGCGAAAGCGGAAATGTCTCACGCATTCGATCGTTGCCGCTGCTACGCTGTATATCTTCTAATGAATAAGACGAGCCATCGGAACGTTGCGAAATGGACCTGCGATGGGAGCTGAAGCTGCGACGCGCCTGGAATCCTGCTGCCGTGTTATCCATCGGCATATCGTCCGTAGCATGAGATGGAAGTAAGGTACGAACATCCTCCGAGCGCGAGATGTTCAAGAGATAGACGCCAATAAAAGTGGTCACGAATCCCAAGATAAGTGAGATGATATTAATGGAACTAGAGGTGTTGAATCCCTGGAACAACAGGAATGATGCGGTGAGCGTGCACGTTGTGAACGAGACGTAGTAGAGTGGGTTAACAATTGACGTATCGAATTGATCTAGCGCTTTGTTGAAGTAATTCATCTGAGTCAAGATACACACAGCGACAACTATAATGAACACATAAGTGCTGGCGTGTGTGAACTGGTTGTTTCCGCCAAGGGTTAGCTTGAGTGCAATACCAAATGCCTTAATGGCCATCACACTCACTGAACCCACCGATGAACAAATGGAGACATAAACCATGGGGTGTCGTCGGCCATTTCTCGGTGCTACGAAATAAATCATGTACAGTGAGAAACCCAAAACAATACCCACGTAAATGAGAAACGAAGGATGCATGGCGTATGCCAGAATTTCGTCAACAGTCTGCACATCTTTATCTGGTGGTGCATGCAAGATAATAATCACAGACCCAATCAAACAAATAGCGCATCCAAGCTTTCCCAAGACTCCAAGTTCTTCTTTCAAAAATATGGCTGCAAGTACAGCTCCAATAATGACACTTAGCGCACCAAGCGGCGTTACAAGAATGGCCGGGGCAAATGTATACGCAGCAAAGTTCGCAATTTCTCCAATGGCCATAGTTAGCATTCCAGCCCACCATAATGGCTTTTTGAGGTAGTCATAGCTGTCTGGTTGGGCACCAGTTTTCTGTGCTGCTTGTAGTCCTTTCTTAGTTATAATGAAAGACGTACCAATAGCAAATGAACTTGATACGGCCAAGCCCAGACCTATGTATTTGTCCTCGAGAACGGTCATACTTAGGTCTGTTCAGCTGTAACAACGAAAACAGTAACACTACGGATTCTGCTCTTCTAGACACGCGACGGTATAAACGCGAGCCTTAGGTTACGCACGTGATTATAAACAGGTGGGTAGCTAGCTAGCATGCAAAGAAGAAGAAGCTCTAGTTTAGTTGGTTGCTAATTCGAAATCTTATTTTTCTATGCTCTTTTGTTTTTGATTGTTCGTTTATTTATATGTATTATTCGCGGGGGTTCCTATGGTTTTCATAGTATTCACCAGTGTAATAAGTTTATTATCATCGAGACTTATGCAGGAATCGATTACATCAATGACACTGACCAGTTGTCGCCCACATGAACACGTGGGTTTCTTACAATAAACCCATTTTCCGTACGAATAACATCTAAATCATTGCCGCCCTCTACCTTGGCAGAAGTGGCCGTTGCGCCGTACACAATTATCCGTTCAATAGGAATATCCTTGAACTCACTTTTAGCAGCGTGCCTAACCGTGCCGCGAATGTTGTCGGAAGTATACGTAACATCAGAGACTAAATAGTCGTTCTTCTCGCTATAGTCAAAACTAATGCCATCGTCCACATATAAATGACCCTTAGCCGTACCGTCCTTGCCAACTGTAATCAAAAGTGAATAGGGGTCGTCTTTCATTTGCTCTGTCGAGCGACGCGGTCTATCCTTCCGGAAAATTACAGAGCCACCCTTGGCATACAAGGGAATAGTTTCAATAGTAACGTCATCCAGATCAATAGAAGAGCCAGAATGACGCTCACCGGTAAAGTAGTCGTAATAATACTCAGAATCTGGAAGAACGACCGACACGGAGTTTGCACCTTCATCAACAATTGGCTTTGCAAGCAGAGATGACCCTAGGAAAAACTCGTCATCGATTGCATAAAGGGCCTCATTCTGCGGCGCTTCCCAGAATAAAGGTTTCATGATTGGCTGCAGTGTCTGTGATGCATCCCAAAACGCTGTATAAATTGTAGGAAGCAGAGCGTAGCGAAGTTTCAGGGCATCACGAGCTGCCTCACGGAAACCACTTTCTAGCAGATAAGGTTCACGATACTTTGAGTCGATATGGGCGTGATTTCTGAAGAAAGGATAGAATATGCCTGCTTGCATCCATCGTGTAAACAACTCATCAGAAGGATTTCGGAAGAACCCACCAACATCTGCACCAGCAAATGGGAAGCCCGATACACCCATAGTAAGGACCATCGGTGTCGCAGCGCGTAAATAGGACCACTCGGCTTGGTTATCACCTGTCCACATAGCCGAAATGCGTTGAGATCCCGGGAAAAACGAGCGAGTCAGAATAAATGGACGCTGTTTGCCCTCGTAGCGATCAAGCATGGCCTTATAAGTGAGATTTGTGATAGTATGGCCATACACGTTATGCACATCTCGGTGTTGCCAGCCACCATAATGCAGCGTATTCTTATAAGCCGTTGTTTCAGATCCAGAGAACACACTAGGTTCGCTCATATCATTCCAGATGTGCAAGTTTGTGGCCCCACCGTCTTCCTCAATAGCATGAAGCTTGGTCCAGATTGGTTCGGCTTCCGGGTTGAAGCCATCAACCCAAACAGACTGGCCAGACCAGCAGTGAGCTTGAAAGGGTTTATCTCCTTGTTTGTCTAGGATCAAAGCCGATGATTTTCTGAGGAGTTCATAAGGCCTGTATGAGTTTTGAACCTTGATATGCGGATCAATAAGTTTTACCAACTTTCGCTTAGTTTCATCAAGTTGCCTCAGCATATTCACAGCATTAGAAAAACTCTTACGATTCCATTCAAAGTACTTGCGATCTTCAGTCCATTCAAGATCAAGCCAAAGGACATCAAACGGCATTTCATTCTTGTCCATTTCTGAAGCAATTTGAAGCACTTCTTCTTGAGACCAGTAGTTCCAACGGCATTGGTGGTATCCCAATGTGAACTCTTGGGGCAGCATGGATGTACCAGTGAGAAGTCCATACTCGGCTAGAACATCACTTGGTGTCGAACCAACCATAATATAGACATCAAACTTACCAGTTTCCGAAATCCAATGAGCACGCTGCTCTTTATCCAGTTTAGCAATATCGACATAAGTGTCTGCAGCATTCAACCAGAATACACCAGCACTGTGTTCGGGTCGGTTACCGAGAATAAACGGAATTGAACCATACATGGCCATGGGACTCTCAGTCTCGTACTCGAAAATATCGACATTGAAAAGTCGGTAAGGCTCTTTGCCCCTGGTGTCACGCAAACTCAGGGAGTCAGCGTGCTCAGGGATTCCGTATATATGAGTGTATTTCTCAAAAGACGTGTCTACGGCAATGCTTTCAGGCCCTCTGACACGTTCGTCAGTCCAACCATCAAAGCGATCCTCCCAATTGGCGTTTCTTTCACCTTCACGCTTGTGGCGCAGATGCTCGTAGTTCAAGAAGTTGTATTTGTTAAGTACAATCTGTAGTTCGCCATTGTGATATACTGACAATTTCATGGGAACAAAGTCAAGAACAGCTGTGTTACTGTAACCGTCACCAAACATGATCTGCAAGCTTGAGTCCGCGAATTGCAGTTTAGGCTTGACTTGCGGTCTTCGAATCGCTTCCTGTGTCTCATCAAGCACTTCCAGTGCAGGATCATACCGCTCAGGATTAAGCTTCGCTTCCAGAGACTTATCTTGAAGATCAAGCTTACGTCTCTTTTCGTCAATCAACAAATGTACCATGTTATCTGTGGTGATCTCGAGTGTGAATGGCAGCTGTACTTGATTTTGCACAGCCGCCGAAGCCACTTCGGCTTCAGCTTCAGTAAGCCGCTTCAAAATCGTGCCTTTTACATGCGTCGAATCGGAGATATCAAGGCTAGCTATGTCAACTCGATAAACCGGCTCAGATGGTGGAGCAGCTGCATACTCACGATTCCGCTCACAAAACGGGTTCTGGTCACAGCGCTTGAACATCCAATGCTTTACGGCAGCAGCATAATGAAACGACTGCAACAACGCCAGAAAAAGGTACAATACTTGCATTTTATGACCGCAATCGAGCAATCGGCCAGTCCCGTAGGTTGAGATAATGCAACTCTGTCTATGCGGTTCGTGTCTGGGTCAAGGGTATTCGATGGCTGTGGACAGCTCAGTGGACTAAGCGCAGATAGCAGATGTATTCGACAGTTAACTAATACTAGAAGATAGAAAACATTAGCTACATAAACTGGTTACCGGAATCGGAGCCAGATTCCAAATGTTACGTATTATATTTTGTCAATATGAAATCAATACTGTGAAATCAATGCTTTGGAATAACTTTCGTTGGGCTAATTAAATTGGTGGACAATTCACTAGTAGTAATTTTCGTTTTATTTAATATCGACTTAATCACTGGTTATTTCCTGTTCTTGCGTTGAGCGTAATATCTTTTTGCGGGGTTTTCTTTTAGCCTGCTTTAGTTTTATTTACGAGGTAGAAATTGAGGGGGAATAAAACACACACACACAATTTTCAAGGGGTAATGTACATGGTATCCTGCGGCATGTGATATGGGGATTATTTTTATACAATGTTTTCATAATAAAGCAGAATAAAATATCGCCACTCGCTCAATCATTCGCGCAGCGATTTGTGCGGCTACTTCCATGCTGGTGGTAATATCCGGGGGATCTCAAGGACTTGGCTTCGCGCTCGCAGAGCAATACGTGCAAAGGGGCTGCGACGTCGTAATAACGGCACGGACGGAGTCGAAGCTTGTCGCAGCGGTTCGCGCTCTGGAAGCCAGTGACGTGTCAGGTAGTTGCAGAATATCATACTTTACTGGTGACGCAAGCTTGCCCGAGGATTGTGAAGCGTGTTTTAAGAAAATCGGTGCTGTACCTGATATTGTGCTCTGCTGCGCTGGCGCGGCACAGCCGGGTATGTTTTTGCAACACTCAGCGGATGATCTAGGAAAAAACCTTAGAACTGTATATGACACTGCGCTTTACTTCTCGCATGCGGCGTTGAGAGTCATGGCCAGTGCCCCTGACAAACATATGAAACGTAGACATCTTGTATACTGCTCTTCGACGGTTGCCGTATTCCCCTTCATAGGCTATTCTGCGTACGCACCGGCTAAAGCGGCCATTCGAAGTTTGAGTGACATCGTGCGTCAGGAATGCATCGAGCACAACATTAGGATAAGCCATGTGTTGCCTGGAACAATGGACACCGAGGGCTATGCAATGGAGGAATTATCTAAACCGGCCATCACAAAGCAGATTGAGGGCGCGAGCGCACCTCTACTTGCTTGTGATGTTGCTCGGCAGATCATCAGCAGTCTTGAAAACGGAAGTGATACTGTGTATACGGATACGATTAGCTGGGTTCTGGGGTCTATGATGATGGGTCACTCACCACGGCACGGCTATGGAATTCTTCAGACTCTGGTAGGACTTTTGTTGATTATTTTTGGTCCACTTGTAGGCTGGTACCTAAACAGTGATATTGCCAAGGCCGTTAAGGCTGGTAAGAATAAGGTTCAGCTGTGAGAAAAAATTAAAATAAAGGGGTGGTTTTTGTATATTTGTTCTGCGAATTAAAGTGACATTTTGTATCATAATGTAATGGTAATAATTTTAGCCGTACTCAACTATGTCTAAGAATGAGTTTGCTTTGTTTGCTTTGCTTGCTTTGCTTTTGTTTGCCTGCTTTATTTGCTTTTAAGCGAGTAAAGATAGTTCATGCCTTTGATGATCTCGCCATTCCAGATATCGGCAAACGTGTCTTTGAAACTCTGCGTCTTCAAGTCAATCGGGTCAGTATAGGGGCGCACTATCCGTGGCCGATCCCTTGCGAGATCATCAGCATGCCTAAGTTCTCGATGAATGGCTGCCGTATTAGTCTGGATCAGCAATACGGATGCGTAGACGGTCGAGAGACCAACAACAACACCGCCGAGGAACCCATAAACTCGTGCCATTTTGAATTTCAATCGTTGCCGAGCTTGATCTAATTATCTGGCTGAAGTCGAACTATAAGAACGCCTGTTCCAGTAAAGTGACGTAATATCGGAGTGCTTCAACCAAACAGGACTACATATTACCGTTAATCGTAGAAGCCAGGAGCGTTCATTATAGGATTGTGAGCATAATTTAAATGGGGTTTCAAAATCGATAAGGCTGGTTATGTTGCTTTCTTTTTTCTTTCCTTTGATACACTTTCTTGTAGCGTGACTTCCTCGATTTCTGAGATAGGGTCCTTCGATAAAAGCATGGTGAGTTTTATTCGGTAGTGATGTGTCTTGGGTTTAGCCAATGGCTCCTCCGGATTTTCAGGTGCTAATACGGGTTCATACGCGAACTTATTAGCTTGGTATACCTTAGTTCCTGTGCTATGCAGCCGGCTCTTAACCGTTTCTACCACGGTTGTAGCGGCCACTGCGTAGTCGCTTTCGTTTCGTACCATGATCCGCTGGCCCTGTGTTATTGCGTCAACTATTTCATCTTCTACTTGGTGAAGCTTTTTAGCAGAATCTTTGTTCTGTATTTGGTACTCCACAAAGCCCTCTGGCATTAGTCTCTAAACAATAGGTGTGATATGGTGCGCCTGTTGCATATGTAATAAGGTGAGGGAAGGTTGTTGTGTGCTAAAAAGATGATTATAGCATCGACAAATTAGTACCGCTCATAAATAGTAATTTACGTATCCTACTTCCTCTTATTTATCACTATATAATTGTTACATTAGTTTATTTTGCCTACTAATAGTGGCTACGTTGGCCGTAACTACGCCAGCTTTCCTTTCCCGGACTTTGTGAAAATCACCTTAGTCACAATAGCCTTCATATTCCCTACTTTTCAAAAGCAGTATTTTTTTATCGCTCCGATCATGGCCGGTCCGCGTTACGATCTTACTGCGAATATCGCGCTATTTCTGGATCCACAGCTTTTACGTGCTGTAGAAGACTTCAATAAGGGTACAAAAACAGAGGCTAAGCCTGTTCAGGAGGCTTCTGAGCCTAGCATAGAAGCTGCAAAGGCTCTCTATGACGCTGGGAACTATTCCCAGGCCAGTGCAATGCTCAGTACGCTAAGGAGCAAGTACGATCCTACTTCTTCAGAGTATGAGACTGTGACATGGGGTAAGCTTGCTGCTGATCTGTTGGTTGCGCCTGAGCCTCCTACCAAGGTCGATTCACAGCCGGTAACGAAGCCTAGTGATGACGTTACTGGCGAGGAGGAGAAGACTGAGGAGGAGCCCGAGTTGACTGAGGGCTCTCACGAAATTACTGACCCTGTACTGGTCGAGCTTGTGAAGACACAAGCCCTTGTTGATGACCAGCGAGCGAGTGATAGCCTATCCCAGCTAAATCGACGTGCTTGGCTCATTCATTGGTCGCTCTTTGCTTACTTCCCCTCGCGCTTGGAGAAGTTGTGCGAGACCTTTTTTACCTCTCAGTACATGAGTGTCATTCAAGCTTCGTGCCCATGGATTCTTCGTTACGTAGCAATCGCTGTTGTCTGCACGCACCCTCACACTGCCCGCTATAACCGCCGCGTTAAGGATCTCGTTCGAGTTGTGCAGCAAGAGCTATATGAGTACAACGATGCCGTTGTTGATTTCGTCCACTCTCTTTACGTTGATTATGACTTCGCGCATGTATCTGAGAAGCTCGACGCCGCTGCTAAGCTGCTTGAGAATGACTACTTTGCACACAGTCTTGTCGCCAAGTTCAAGGATTCGGCACGTGTGCTCATCGCTGATGTCTACGTCAAGGTCCATGAGGCAGTATCCGCCGAGGATCTTACAAAGGTTCTTGGCCTTGGGTCTGATGCGACACAATGGATTGATAGCTTCATTTCTAGCAAACAAGAGGCCAAGCTGGATGCATCTTACAATAAGGAAAATGGCCTTGTGCGTGTGAATTATACGAAGCCTACAACCTACAGCCAAGTCCTTGAGAAGGTAAAGACTATGGACCAACGTGCTGTACAGCTACTGCACCAGACCCAGTCGCGTACCCAGAACGTTTAAAAATAGTGATCCTTTTTTTCTTACAGCAGGTTAATACTTGAAACCAGGTTGTTGCAGCTGCAGATGCTAACAGTCACGTTCTGGTTTGTTATGAACCCTCGTAATTAGTTGGTGTTCTGCAATTGCCTTGCCGATAAATTTCAGTGGCATTGGCAATATATTTCACGGCATTAAAAAAAAGAGTTATATGATAATCGAAATGAATTCATAGGCCTTTATTTTATTTCCTTTTTAGAAAGTATAAGGTGGAGCATAAGTATGAAGTGAATCAGAAGAAACCGGCGGTGTGGATCAAAAATTTTTCATATAATATGACACATGTAGTTTTTTTTTTATAGCTATTATCATCATTACTCCTCGAAATATTAATACCTTGAGTGTGACATGACCATTTGCACTACTATGGCGCTTGAAGCAGCCGAACGCGTTGTGAGAGACACGTAGCCCTTACCCTAACATATATACTCATCATCTCTATTTAAATTGTAACAATAAGAGCAATGCAAACATGGAGAGTCGCGTGCGCAGAGGAAGACCTTCAAAACGCTATCAAGGCGTTCCTCACAGAATCAATAAGGCCGATTTGCGCAATGGTGTAAAAGTAGCTCCTCGGAAAGAGGCTGGCTCACAAGCCCAACGTGAAATCGAATACTATCAAAGGACAACGAACCTTCTAATTAAAAAGATTCCCTTTGCTCGCGTTATAAGACAAATAGTCATTGATTTATGGCGTGGAGAGAAAGAGCTCTACTGGAAATCAACTGCTTTGCTGGCGCTTCAGGAGGCAGCGGAATGGTTTGTTGTGTGTCTTTTCCAAGACGCTAATTTATGTGCCCAGCACGCAAAGCGAGTCACTGTAATGAACGAGGATATTGCACTAGTTCGCAGACTCAGAGAGAGACATTGAGTTTCATCCTTGGTCTATCTTTCCCTTATTTATTTTCCCTATTTATTATTTGAATAGCTTATGAAGCTCCATAACCATAAATAGCATTCAATCGTGCTCGGATTTCTAGAAGCGGGCCATTAGCACTCGCTTGGAATGGTGTACTCCAATCGAGGCCGCTCAGCATTCGCTCAGCGGGAACCTCTGGCATATGAGAGCAGTAGATGCCTTGAAGGTGTATGTTACGTAGCTCGTCCCTAAACAAGCTCTCCTTTTCAACCACAAACAATGTATCAGATGTGTCCTCAAATGAGGCGCGAGCCTTCTCTGCATCAGAACCAATGTTCTTTACTAGCTGAGAGGTGATATACTTTGGGTTAACTTTTGCCAAAATGAGTGGCTCACAAGCAGGTGCCGCTAAAGGTGCTACTTGAAGATGCTCTGATGCCACCAATGCAGCCTGGTGTCGAACAGTTTCTTCATCATCACTCAATAGTTTGAACAGAGAGTAAAATAATGAACTTCGCTGATCGGAATTTAGTCTTGATTCGCCAAGTGGCCCGTTGAGAAAAACGCCTATGCTTGTTATGGCACACATACGGCACTCTACAGCAGCCTCGTCTAGTCTGAACTCTTCGATGGTTTTCAACCAGCTGTTCACGTCAAGGTCGTAAGCTTTGCTAGATAGAATCAGCGCATTTTGTCTTACACTCTGAGCGTGGCCTGGACCCAAAAACTCGACAGCAAGATTACCCATTTCTTTGGTATATTCCATGCTTTGCAGAGCCTTCAGACAGCAACACTGAATATCAGGAAGCTTGAAGTTAGCCAAGACTGCTCTACTCAACTCAAGATTCCATTTGTCCTCAGGTAAACTCCTGAGCACGGCAGCCCATTCTACCTTTCCGTATTCAATAAGGTCTGTGGGGCTTTGCTTCGCCTGCTCCGCCTCAAAGGTAGCAATTGACGGGTTTAGGTGTTCAGGTCGTGGAAGTGCTTCAAATTCGATAAGCCTTCCTCGACCACCTAATTTACTCAAAGCTTTGTAAAGCTCTCGGTTGGTCTCCATAGCTGCATTAGACATGATTATTTTAGCAAGTCGCTCCTGGCACTGCTTGTCATCATACTTTACAGTTTCGGAATCCTCCCATAATTGATTAATTGCCATACCAATGCCATGCATCTGATTCTGATCTTTAGGTGAGAGCCTCGCAATTAATATGCTGGTAGCCTCACTTACTGCTTCTTCAGGGGTAGCAGATTTTAACGCGCGTGCCGCCATTTCCCGTACTTTCCAGCTCCTAGATGCCAAAAGATGGGCCACTGGTTCCCAAAATTCATCAAGAGAATCATCTTCGATACTGGTCTGCAGATTTGCTACAATCGCTAGCGCAGGATATACTGAATGCAGGTCAGAGTCCCTGGTCTTCGATGCCAATTCTGTCCTCAGAATGGTTCTCATACTTTTATAACGCAAGAAAAACACTTTAGCAGCCATCATTGGCGCCTTTACTCCGAAGAGACGGGTATGAAGCTTAGCAAAAAGCATAGCTGCACAGTTGCGCAAAGACCATGAGGGAGAAGTGTACCTGTTTAATGCCAGCTGAAGTGTTCGTTCGATATAGGGAGCAGAGCGCTTGGAAAGTTGGGCATCAGTAACTAGAGCATTCAAGCAGTTCATACCGTGCACTTGAGGAAGCTCTAAGTCTTCGCTCTCATCATTATTTTCAAACGGAATCTCTGCAATTGAGAACAAAGTCTCTACAATATTCTCTTCAAAACGAACAATCAGCCCTGATGTTACAAGCAGCGGGAGCCCTGCTGAGCGGCGTGTTACAATTCTTGTACGCTGCTTAGATTGCAGAGAGTTCAGCTCTTTCCAAATTATTTCAGAAGACAAATCTGCATCGAGCTTCGCAACAGCACGAAAGGCTGGGGGTACAGCAGAAAAGGCTCCCCAGTGTGTGATATCGGTAAGCATACTGGCAAGTCGTTGCACTAGTGGCTGCAGTTCGCCCACCATGCTCGAATTATGAATAGCGATAGATTCGATTAAAGCACAAGATTCTTTCACTGCTTTCCAACAGTAATTCATAACCTCATCATTAGTTCCTTCTGGTGCATTCACAAGCAATGGTCCTATGCACGCATCCCAGGTTTCACATATCAAAGGTACCACAGCAGAACTGTAATAGGGGAAAATGCGAAGCGCAATGAAAAATCCATGGAGACTGTGATCTTTAGCAGCAGCAACGATATCTTGCTTCGCATATTTAACAGCAGCAGAGATAGCTGCAATTACGACTTCTCCGAGGTTGATTTCCGGCTGATAGCTATTGAGAAATTCAAGGAGCCTCGCACCAGCATCTCCGCTACGACTACGAGACATCAGATTGAGCGAGGTGGCTACTAAATCATCAAAATGTGAATCAACAATAGGTAAACGGGACGCAGTCTGTAAGAGCGCAACTGATGACTCTCTGATATCGCCGTAGTCACTAGCGACGCAGTTAAGCAAACTGAAGATAACCTGTGGAGTGAGGACTTTAATAGAGTGATCTGACAACAACTTAAGGAGGTTTGTAGCCATTGCTAAGCAACGATATGGCATTCCGGGCTGTAGACTAGTAGCAGACCATTCAAGAAGGAAACTGATGAATTCGTCTGCATCCTTAGAAGCGAGCTTTCTAGAAGATGTGTTTATTCGCAACATCAAATGTCGCAAACATGAAATAACATCAGCCCGAGACTGCGGGTCGCCCTCGGCAAAGAGGCTTGCGCTGTTTTCGCGGATGAGATTGAAGGTTTGAACGGGAACCGGAACCGTCAGTTTTCTAGTCGCCCTACAAACTAAGGTAAAGGCGTCATAGCGTAACGGCTTTGATAACGCCTTGAGGCTATTTGCCACCACTTCTGATCCATTGATGTGTTCACTTATGTCTAAGGATGCATTTTTTGCCGCTTTTAGACACGCAATTTCAACACTACGATCATTGAGAGACTTACAAAGTTCCAGATACTTAGAGAATCTCGGAAGGGCATGTGTTGACTGTTTCAGGCTTGGTTCCAAAAAGTATACAATCACATTCTGTTGTTGAGATGCTTCCGTGAGGTGTGGCTTTGTGAAATTGTACCACACCTGAGGGTCTGCGTCAGAGAGCAACGCTGCTAAACAGCGGCCAACAGAGCCCCCTCGCTGGGGTTGATGTGCCAAAGTATCAAAAGCTTCAATAAAAAAGCTACTATCCAAGGACTGAACTGTATGCAGAGCAGCATCTTGACTGGATCGGGCAAATACCTCAAGCACACCGAAAGTGGTCCTAGAGCTTATGCGGAGGTACGACACTACAAGGTTCACAAGTTTTGGGAAGTACTCAAACCCGTACATTGCTGCTCGGAATCTAAGAACCTCCTTCAATGTCCGCATAAGTGCGCCCTTATACGCCGGATCACCCTTAGTCCAGCGGTCTACAGAGATATGAATTATTCCATCGATTTCAGAAATTGTAGGCAGATCTTTTCTGGGCTCAGGCTTCTGCTTCATGACACGCTGAAACCAAAGACCCAGCATTTCGACAGACTCTGTTTTGGAAGGAATAAAATCATTGTAGTTTGAACTTATCTCTTCGAATTTGGCTAATAACCATTCCAGACTACCTGCATGCACAGGATCAAGTAGTTCCTGTTTTAAAAGCATGAATAGCGGAATAAATCGCAGCTGTGAAAAATTATTAGATAACGGCCTAGTGACACACATAGGTCATGGAAATAAGGTGATATGTGGCTAAAAAGTTCTCAAAACAATGAATCCATAATGTTATTGCCCAAATTTCATATTCAGTCGGGTTTAAAGATATGTACAACTAACCTCTCGATCTTAACCATATATGATACATGAAGAAAAGGAGCATATCGAGGTTTCATAAGAAAATGATTATGCAGAAGAAAAGAAAACGGCTCGATATAAAATAACGCTAGCATGCTGTTTGTGAGCTTTAAGCATTGTAGCAGAGGCTTTGTTCACTGTGAAAGTGGATTTGGCATGATCTTGATAGGTGCTTTTCGCTTGTGCTGATGCAAAGCACTAGAAATGAAATCTTGCTTTCCCTGTTCTATATTACCAAAGAACTTTTCTTTCATCCGTTGCACCTCATCTCTAAATTTCTGCTCGATCTCTGGGCCTCTACGGCAAATTTTTGCTACGTTTTGCTCGGTGATCGGGTTTAGTGGTTCACCAAGAGCCTCACAGCGAGCAACTGTCTTGGCCACTATAGCAAATCGCATATCCCTCTTTCCGTTAACGAGCTCCAGAATTGACTGAGGCGCATTATCACCTACTCGCGGTTCGAGTTTCAAAATTCGTGTGTAACCACCAGTAAAGTTCTCATAACGCTCGCGCAACTCACCCACAAGTTTGGGGAACAAAACATCCTGCTTGTAAAACCGATTCTGAAGGCGCTGCGTCGCACGTAACACATCTTCACCTTTCAAATTCAGATGCTTGGCAGATGTAATAACACGCTCCGCAGCTGTTTGAGCCTCCTTAGCCTTCGCGTGCGTAGTAGTGATACTCTCATGTTCCAGCAAATTTGTCACAAGGTTGCGGAGCAGTGAAGAGTGATGCTTGGCTGTGCGTGTGAGCTTACGGTGAACCATTATAGTGAGCTGCTGTAACCGCTAGTACCCCTTTGAGCGCACTCACTTGTTCGTTCGTATGAGATAAGTTGTGGTTGGGAAATTTTCGCAGGTCTTATGCACGTGACATGTGTTACAGCTCTCGGACAGGGCGTGGACATGTGGCATGGGCCCACCACCACCACCACCATCCGCATATGCATGACTAAGATGTGATGATCATTAATCACCTGCAGGCTACAAAATGACGTGAATAATCAGAAACTTATAAGCTGAATAGCTTGAAACTAAACATAGTATCTTCCTAATAAGAGCATACGTATCAGGCTGATAGAACAAGAATATCTGATGATTTTTGTTTACTATAACAATGGCTTAAGCGAGATTAGGATCTGTGAGTAGTGCGTTTCTAGTGGGTGCCTTTTAGTCTCTTTGTCATTTAGTGCGTGCCTTCACCCTCATGATCGTTTTGATCGGAGGAAAGAAAACAGTACCTAGTGTTGGACAACGTATGAGATATTCTAGGGCACATAAAATGCTGACGAGTTATATAGAAGTACATAAATAACTACTGTCTATCACATATGCTGTAATTGAGATCACAGAGGCCTTATTATATTGTTTTCTACAATGGCGTCCCGATGGCGATGCGGGCTATCACTACTAGGGTTATATAAACCTAGCCCAAGACCACTAGCCCACTTATTATTAAGAAAAGAACAGACGACTAGGCGATCTCCCTTCGCCAAGCTATCTTTGTTTAAACGGTGTCACGAATTGCCGCATAATGGTCTCGGTCGCTCTGCAAGAAAAAAGCAGAGACACAAATTTGCAGCATAGTGAGCATCTAGAGTCCCAGAATATACAGCGTGCTGTTAGTCCACATACAGCTGCATCGTCTCCTGGTAATGCAACCACCTTATTAGAAACCCCGGAAAAGCTAAAACATAGTGATCCTGATGTGGAAAGAGTAACACCAGAACGTGAAATACCTGCATCACTTTTATCTCGCCCTGTGCAAACGGCCTCTATTCCAGCTGAAGTGCCAGACCACGCCCGTACTGAAAGTCCGGAAACGGACTCTCACGAGTCCACAATGTATGAAGAGCACCCGCTCGACTCTCCTAGTAATGACAGGAAACCCATTGAGGTCAATGATGATGGAGCCAACCGTAATGAGAAGAATGCGCTAGAAAAGGTCAATCATGAGTCTGACACTAAGGTTCATGAGAGCACTAATCAGAGTGAAGTCACTGAAGACAATAATAATGATGCGTGTTCGAACAGGCTACCAGCAAAAGGTTCGTTTGCCACGCCAGTTTTTACTGCAGCTGAGGCGCGTGCGTCAGATAACCGAATGGAGCGGTCGCGCGATGGTCCAATACAAAGGCGCTATGGACGAGCTCAGACACCAAAAGATCAAAACACGGCTGTTTCTGATGCTTCCTCCGCGTTACCAGCAAATAAGTTAGCGCCAGAACCAACGAACTTGCCACAAACTTCTCAAATGGCTCAAATGGTGCAAATAATGCAGATGGTCCAAATGGCTCAAATGGCCCAAATGGGTATGCAGATGCCTATGAATATGCAGATGCAGATGCCTGTAGGAATGCAAATGCCCATGCAAGTGCCTATGGGAATGCAAACACCTATGGGAATGCCAACGTCTCTTGGTACACAGATGCCTATGGGATCTTGGGTTCAAGTTCCGGGTCCTAATGGGCAGCCAACATACACATACCAGCCCATGACCCCACCACAACAATCAGGACTACAGCCCCAGTTTTTAAACCAGCAGCATTTACTCCAGCAGCAGCTGCTTTTTCAACAACAACAGCAACAGCAACAACAACAACAACAACAACAACAACAACAACAACCACAACAACAGCCACAGCAACAGCCACAGCAACAGCCACAGCAACAAGCACAACAGCAACAACAACAACAACAACAACAACAACAACAACAACAACAACAACAACAACAACAACAACAATCACAACAACAACCGCAACAGCAACCAGAACAACAATTACATCATGAACCATCAAGGCTACAACAGCCGAAGAATGAGCAACCTCAAGGACACCCTGTAAGAGATGATAGTACTGATGAGGAAGGTGATGATAATGATGATGATGACAAGGTAGCTGTTGAGAAGGGAGCAATGCACGCTGAGTTCATGAACAATGAGGCCTCCACTCCTTTAGGTCGCCCAGAGCGGGACAGAGATGCCACGCTAAGTCCACATCGAGAACAATCCTCTGATAACGATAGAACTCCAGCTGATACAACAAAGATGGAAAAAGTAAGTGATAATTTACCACCACCTTCCGATCAGCCATCTGATAATTTCAAATCTGACGTCGGTCATGATTCCCAAAACAATGACAGGTCAGCAGAAATTGCCGAACTTCAACAATATCTGGCCAACAAACGAAAGTTGGAGGAGTCTACGCCTTTGCCTGAGAAGGGACAACGTAGGCCGTCTAGGCTGAAACCGCAGCTCCAATCACAACCACAGCAACAGCAACAGCAACAGCAACAGCAACAGCACCATCAACAAGAAGAACACCAGCAGCTACAGCTCCAACAGCAACAATTACAGCATCAAGCATCAGTCATGATGGGCATGATGCCTGGAATATTTCCTTGGGGTCAGAACCAAATGCAAATGATGGGGTTTCCCTGCTTCTCTGGAATGTTTGGAGGTAACCCAGGTCAACCCACTCCTTCATGGCACATTCCAGGAAATTCCCCGCTTAATGTGCCACCCAATGTGCCCTCACCGTCCCCGCGTGCATCTGAGGATGAGGATGTCATTCGTCAACGCTTGGCTTTAGAAAGGCGAGTACAGAAACGTAAGGCGCGAGAGGAAATGACATCTTTTTTGTCGGATCTTCAGTCTGCAGACTACTGTCCTTCTATGGGCACTCTACCCTCCGGATCAATGCCACAGATGACTCCCCAATCAGCAGCTCAGATAGCAGCAGGTAATATGTCACATATGATGGCTATCCCACCGTTTGGAGCAGGTTCAATGTTCTCCTCTAATGAGAATTCTGCCTCAAAGCGCCGAGCTACATCTCCTGTAGATAAGGAGACGGCATATACTGTTCTTAATGAATCGTATGTAGAATTCCAGAGACGCCGAGCTGCTGAGTACGCTGCAGCAGCTAATGTGACACCTCAGCTCACTAACATGGCTGCAGAAATTGCATCTGTCAATCGTAGTGGGCAGTATGCGCGTCATATGGCTCATCGACAAATTGAGGAAGAGTATGCGAAACAGCGCCGTGATTTTCATGATGCAGTAGATCAACTCAAGGTACCAGCTATTCAGGACCCTGAGGGTCGCTGGGTTTGTGCTCTCTGTCCTGAGCGATCTCCTACCTATCAGTATTACAAGCACTTACTGCGCCATGCTGCAAATCATTTGGACATCAAACCATTTAAGTGTCCCTTTTGCGAGCGTAGGTTTAGGCGTAGTGACACAGCGCGAAGGCATCAGGCAACGTGTCAAAGGCTAATGAATGCTTTGAGTACTCGTGTGGATATTGATGATGATGCTCGTCCTCGAGAGGATAGCTTTGAAGTGACCGGTAGACCCGTTAGGAATACTTGGCCCAAGAATCCTCCCTCAATAACACAACAAGTATCATCCGAAATGCGTTTCATTGGTGTCCATCAAGATAAGACGGACAAAGGTGAAACGCAAGAACGTACGCCTCATAAACAATCCGATTCAGAGAAGGAAGATGGTGCTGGGATTCCCCCTGTGGTTATGCCGCTAGCCCAACCTTGACTATTTATTTTAACAGCGAACACTGATTTTATTTAAACAGTTGCATTTACTGATAAGCCAACTACTATCTATTGATATATTTTATGACTCGTGGACACACGAAGTGTAATTGTTGCTTTTTTTGGTACATAATTATTACTTTTTGCCAAAGAACGACATCAACGTTTTTTGTTTCTTCTGACCCATTGGTACTTTTGGCGGAGCCTTGGCTACTCTTTTCGCATCACCGTCTGGCTCTGTCTTAGCTTCTTTCTTTTTAAGGGGTTCTTTCTCACTTGCTACTTTCTCTTTTGGTCCAGATGTACCCGGTAAGTATGTCTTGGTCGACTCAGTTGAGGTACTATTTTCACCAACAGATTCCATAGGCACATCCACCCAAATTTCTTCGTGAATGTCAAAGCCGTCCTCATCTTTTCGAACGACATCTCGACGTACCCTTCGTGTTTGAGGTTGCAAATACTTCGGAGCGTCAGATTGGCACTGCCCCGAGATCTCATTGAAATTCTGACCACCTTCACCTGATAATTCAGCACTCTTACTAGAGTCTCTAGAATTAGGTTTCGCTTCTGATGAAGCATCAGGGGCGTTTACGTTGGATTCATTCTCAACCTCCATATTATCTTCATCGGCAAAGGCGGCGTCATAGTCACCTAGTTCATCATCGTTTTGATCAAGCATTTCCTGGTCACTTCCCTCTTCATTCAACATACTTTCTCGAAGTTCTCTTAGTTGGTCTTCTTTTGACGCTTTATTAAGGGGCTCTGTCTCTATCTCCTCAAGATCCTGATCCTTGACTTCATCGCTGATCACCAAGGCTTCATGCACTGGCTTAGAGTCTGGTCTCCTTGCACGCATGGACTTAAGGGCATCATCCTTGCTGGCTTTAGTGAAAAAACTTGGAGCAGTTTTCGACTTCTTCGGCGGCACTGAAGGAACATCAGATTTCTGTCCTGATATTGGTTTCTGAGGTGCGGATGGCTTCTCTTTTGATGGATTATTTGGAGCCTTTAGGGGCTGTTTTGAATCAGATTTTTCAATAGATTTCGACTCAGCTTTTGGCTTGGTTTCGTTAATAGTAGGTGACACAGTTCTATGAGACGAGTTAAATGCTGCACCATTGGAAATAGTGAACTCATTCTCAAGCAATGGATTTGTAACGAATCCTATATGTTTCAGTCTGCCAATAGAAAGGCCTGCTTGTAGTTTCTGGGCTTTCTCTGATACTGTAGCAATGATCGCCCTGTCAGCGGCATTCTGAGAACTAACAATCCAGATTCGAGACGTGTCCAGCATACTCTGATCTAGATCATTGACATTGACGATTTTGATACATGTTTTCGAATCTTTTTGAAATTTCACTTTATACGACGCATCCAGCACGTCACTATGCGACTGGTAGAATGACTGAAGAATATCAGCAGCTTCGGTAGGAGTTTGGCCGAGTTCGAAACTGAGAAGTGTTGTAGACACAGGCTCTTTAGAGCCAAAAAGCTTCTCCTGAAGATGCTCTTCGGCGGCTGTCAGCACCATGACTGCTGCTTTCTTCTGTTTAGAAAAGTGAACCAAAGGTTTAATTTATATTGATATTACGCGACGTGTGTGATAACCGGTAACCTGGGCTTATCCATACGCGTTTGTCGTGGTCACATGATATAATCAACTTCCTTGTAAACTTCAACCAGGATAGTATAGTGTTTTTTTTTTTCCAATATCGTTGGAATCCAGTGGCAGTTTTAAAATAAAGTTTATACTGTCATGATTTGGTCCTCCTTTTCAGCAATGTAAGATATAGAATTATTAGATGATGTGAACTTAAACTTATATATGTGGCAGTTAGGGTAATAATAATATTAATTTAGCATGAAACACGGTCTATAAAAGTAATATTGTAAGCTTTTTCAAGAAAGTGTTCACGGGAGCTAGATTTCTTGAGCTAGCTCTGCTGGAATCCACTCATCATCCTGGGGCAAGCCTGATATCCAATTTTTAGTGGCAAAGTCGATCGGTGATTTGTCCTCAGAAAGATATATTTCCAAGAAGCGCATCATCAGTTGCTTAATTTTATTGTTTCCAGTTTTTGCACCGTAAACAGCGGGAATGAGGGCCGCACGGAGTGGACCCCAATCAGCAATCTGTTTCGCAAACCAGCGCGCTGCCACAAGATCAGGGTGTACAAAATTGCAGCTCGGGAACGCTTTGGAAAAGGATGCATGAACCCAGCAAAGTTTCGAATCATAAATATCTGAGTCTGGAGACACAATGTTATGAAGTTCAGAAGCAACTCCGTCTACAGACTCAACGCTTACTGGACGTCCTGTAGCAAGTAAATCAGGCATATCAACAATCTCCTGTTGCATTCCGCTCAGTATAAGCCTAAACTTCGATGCAGGCTGAGTGCCTTGGAGTCTTCGGGCCAAGGCACGTAGCCAATCCTCTTCCGCCAGCTCTATATTTTGAATAATTAGCCACTCACCGAGCTCCATTGCTTGACCAAGAAGTCTATCTGCTCGGGCTGCTGCCTGGCTGCTGCCCATGGCAACTACTGAGCATGATGTCATGGCACTTTCGGCTATGCGAGAACCAGGGTCAACTGTTTTAGGTGTCGCCATGCCAATGACTACAGGCACTGTGTTTGGCGTTTCGTCGATATATTGCATAAGGCCAAGCGTGTGAGAAGCATTCAGCTGGTGCTGCGCTGCTTCAGATAGAGACGCTGCTAGTCGGTTTCTATGACCAATATGAACCACCTGTGATACACGTGCATATACTTCCTCAGCGAAGTCTTGCTCAAATACTTCACTAGAAGCACATTGCTGAGCTATTGCGCACATCCAGTCAACGCTCACGACGTAAAATGGATCCCAAGTAGAAATATTGCGAACCATAGCGTATATAGCCGCTGCTGTTTGTGCCGCTGGTGTATACTTAGCATAAGCATCCTCTAGTTCAGCAAGCGTAGTCTTAGTACTGGCACGAACACGCTCCAGTTGAGCCGCCTCCGTTTTCAGAGTTTCCAAAGAGTGCAGCAGTCGAGCATTTTCAAGCAAACCACTATCATCAGATTCTGCTAATGTATTCAAAAGCTGCGCTTCTAGCGTGCGTAAGCAGTTTTGAGTTGTATTGTCCAGTGCAAGCAGTTCTGCTCGTCGTTTTGCGAGTTCAGGCATCTTCGCCGAGAGTAGTGCATCACGCACTATTTCACTGTACGTGCTCTCCGATACGCTGAAATCAATTAAAGTGACACGAGACAGCAAGTGAGGTTGGTTTTGCACAATGGCTCGACGATCGCGGGCATGAAGAGTCAACCTGAATCCAGGTGCAACGTCGATGTCTTCACCCCCGAGATTCACAAGCAACCTCACACCACGTCGTATATACTCACGGTTAAGTAATGGGGCCAATAGAGGATCATAACGTTCTGCGTGCTCTATTATTATGTGTTGGCCAAATCTAAGAGCCGTATCAAGCTCCTTCAAAACAGCGTTAGGATCTAGCAAGAAGCTCGTAGTCTTAGTATGCTCATCTCTTTCCCAACGATTAGCTGGATCAACTACTAATACTACAGCAGAGCTTCGTGATGCAATATCCGCACTTGAGACTTCGCATACCGTGTTAAAGGGGATATCATGCATTTCCAATATGGCCTTAACATCAACCAACAACTCTTTACGTGCCGCCGGATCACGTCCACCTGCTAGAGCAACATACGCAGCCTCAATAAAACTGTTTCCTGCTGTTACCGCTTTGCGATCCTTAAATTGGGATGCACATTGAGCCCAACGGCTCTGTTCACCTTGCAGACTTTCCAAAAGTGCTTCTGAGCGTGTAAGCTGGTTCCCAACAATAGAAATTTCGGACTTAATTGACTCGCATTGTGCAATAGCTGCACTGTAATCAGATTTCGAGCTCTCGATTGCAATTTCGAGGTCGCTAAGCATGCTTTGAATAGCTTCCAGCTGTGCAGTACTTTGCTCAGCCTGTACATTCAGTTTTTCGACCTCATCCAATAGTGGCTGCACACTGGTAAGAGCCTTCGCATAGGCTACTTGAGCAACTACCCATCGAAGTAATGGGCCACATGCTTTGGAAGCACGATCTACACGTTCAAACGTAAAAGATGGCATTGACATATAGTCGGCTTCAACGCGGCGTACAACATCAGCATGTAGCCACGAACTGTCAAATCGAAGAATTCTAGGAATGAACTCGTCACTACGCACTGCTGTTAGAACTTGTCGCCAACTTCCATCCGTAAATAGGCCTAAAACCAAGCAAACAGCTTCTAGTGTTACTTTCACTGGCTCAGGAGGATTTGCGAATCCTCGAAGTTCATTTAATTGCACTTTTCTAATATTTTGTACGCCTTGAGCAGCCTGCTCGATCATTGGCTGTGTAGCAGCGAGATCATTATGTGCCTCCGACCGCCGTTTCTCAATCTGAGCAGTTTGTGCCTGCACTGCGGCTTGTATCTCAACAGCAGAAACACGTTTACGCTCAGCTTCGCTCTGATTTTGAAGCATTTGGGATAGAACTTGCGAGCTCCGTGCATTCTCTGTATCCAGTTGTGTACGCTTGTTATCCAGTTTTCGCTTAAGTTGTGCTATCTCAAGAACAGCCTCTTTCAATCGGTCGCCACCGCCTACAAAATGACGCTGTGTGTCTTCTAGTTCACGCGACTGATCTTTATAGGTTTGAGCCACTTGAAAACAGAATTCTAAGAATTCGTGTCCCACGCATGGTAGCATCGCCATAGCATCAACAATTGGTTGGCGAAGTTCAGTCGCTGCTACCCAATGTTGCGCTAACTGTCGTTTAGCAGTGATATCCCATTCATTCACTTGATTCACATAACAGCGATTCAGCAATGCAGGTGACATGCCAGTCAACTTTGTAGCTGTAAAGACAACATGTAAATTCGACACTACACGCTGTCTAAACCAAGAGATGACATCGCCTCCTGTAAATCCGGCGCGGCGGCAAGCTTCCTCAAGCTCAGCTGCAAGCTCATGTGTATCAAATAGTCCGGGTATCTCGCCATTAGCTAACAAAGAGTTCATCCGCTCAACAAATGCCGGTTCGAGCAGCGCATCTTCTGCAACAATAAAACATAGAGGTCGGCGCACTGAAACGAGAAGCATACGACGCAAATCTCGGGTAAATTCCGATTCACTGTACCTCGCATGCGAACGTAGCTTGATAACTTCTAGACCTGTAAGCCAGCAAACGAATCTTACAATGGTAACCTTCCCAGTGCAATGCGGGCCCACTAGTAACGCGTGACCTTGAGGCTGTCTTAGAATGCGATCTACCCTTAAAGCATGTTCCACAAATTCATCATGGATGACAAGAGACAAATCGCCGTCACTAGCTGCTTCCTCGACAAATACTGAAAGGCGCGAAGCCAAGAATTCACGAAGGCTCTTGAGAGCTACAAATTGAGGTCGTTGTGTCATGATATAGGACCAGACACCGGGCAAAGTAATAGTCTCAGGTGCGCAGGCTTCCAGTGTTTCAGATACCATGGCCTGTTCTTGAATGTTGAGGCGGTCAGCCAAAACACGCTTCCCTTCAAGAAACCATAGTTGATACAATAGTGAGATGCTGTGCTGGGATTCACTGCTGGCGGTCCATGCAGTGTAGATTCCACGAGTCCATCTTGTCAATTCCCGAGGAGTCCAGATCTCATGTGGTAGTAAGCTCTTAACCTGTTCGTAAGCTTTAAGCATAGGTTCACTCAAAGTCTGTGCACCAAAAGAGCGTAAGAATGACGTATAAATAGTTCTCAGCGACATGATGGAAGGGTATCCGACTTGAATCACTGCGAGATGACGAAGTAGTCTTTGTGGTAATGGTCTGCGTCCTGGGGGGGGATTACAAGCCCCGACAATCTGTAAGCGTTCCAATCGAATAAATTCACCGAGTGAATCGTAAAAGCCTCCATATTCCATCATATGTCGCAGGAACTGTGTAGTAGCAACAACACCATTGATATTTGGTGTCGGAAGATTAATCTCGTCGATGAATAGAGCGGCCCACCGAGTACCTACTGGTGCGAGTATTTTAGCACCATCTGAGGAAGTAGAATATTCGCAATGAAGTTCCAAAGCTTTAATAATGAGCTCAGGTGTGGATGAAGCACTGAAATTAATGGGTATGACCACCAGCTGTGGTAACTGTCGCAAAGCGTTAAAGAGTGTCATAGTTTTACCACTTCCTGGAGGACCAACAAGCAAGAGTGGTCTTCTAGAACGAAGTGCTGCCTGCAGTAGAGCCTCATGAGTTGCAGTATCTGCCGTGGGGACTACAATTTCTGGTTTGGTTATGGCATCTGAACTCAATTCAGTTGGTGCAACGCTCTCAGACCATAAATGCCATTGACCAGTTAGAGCTGAAACATAATACTGAGAAAGATCTCCAGGTGGTAGATCATCCGTAGTCGATTCTCGAAGTACTTGGGATATCAACTCACGGCCTTCATTATTTGAATCTCCAGCAAGGGCCCAAACTAGAGCAAGGTATTTGTTTTCGAGATCCAAAGCATTATATGTTGCTAAAGCACGCGACATGCTGAACTCCATTGCATGATCGATTTTTTCAGCAGCCTGAGATACTTCAGCAGCAACACCGAGTTCTTTGCAAGCATCAAGATCCTGAGGAGGCAGGTATATTACAGCACAACGACTGACTGTTGCAGGCGTGGCAGCTTCTAGGTGGGTTGTTTCAAAGATAAGATGTATGTTCACCGGTAAGGACAAGATCTCACCAGTTGGTAGTGTCAACCTGCGATTGTCATCAAGAACTGAGTTCAGTGTCTCTGCCCAGTCAGGTTCGACCTCGCCATCAAATATCAAAAACCAGGGATGAGCTTGCTCACCTCGTAAGTTAGTTGATACTTTGCGCAAAATCTCAGTCAGTAGTCCGTCTGTCCATTCACGCGTGGTCGGGTCTAGCCATCCGAACACTGAGCGCTTGGACATTGCAGATGGATCGAATACCACAACTCTGGCTTGGACCTGATGGGCTAACTCACGCCAGACTGTTGTTTTGCCACACGCTGGTTGGCCAAGCAGAATTACGCCAGCGGATAATTTGCAAAACCGATCAAGCGTCAACACATAGGGCTTTAGGCTGGAAATAATCTCTGATTTAGAAAGATCTACATCCCCAGGAATCTTCAATTCAATATCACTGCTTCCGAACAGTTCTTCCATTGATTTATCAAAAACTGTGCGATCTTGTATTATAAGCCTTGGTCTAATGGCAATTTTACAAGCAAGCGAAACAGATCCATGAAGCACACGACACAATCGTAACACACTTTTTAAGGTTCTCAGCCCCCAATCATAGTGTTTCTGATCCGTTGCTTGGGAACTCATGCGTAAGAGCAGTGATACGGCAGCATCGCCGATACTTTTATCTGCCAACCCCTGTGCATAAAGGAGCACATGAGCAATCTCACGAGAATCGGGTGCAGCCATAACAAATTCGCGAAACTGTGGTCTCATATTCGGTGGGAGCAGGGTGCGACCCGCGTAACCGGGATTCATCGTTACGAACACAGGAGTTTGTTTTGAAACGGATTCACTCACAAGCTGAGCGACACTACTCAAAACTTTGCGACTCAAGCGATTAAACTCGTCAAAGCATGCCCAACAGTTGGTACTGGCACATCCTTGAATAACTCTTGCTACTGTA
This sequence comes from Entelexis apis, assembly GCA_030564665.1. Classification (NCBI taxonomy): domain Eukaryota; kingdom Fungi; phylum Ascomycota; class Dipodascomycetes; order Dipodascales; family Trichomonascaceae; genus Entelexis; species Entelexis apis. Next base: position 1,960,272 of record JAJLWA010000001.1, on the reverse strand, counting down.
TTGAAATCAAATGTCTCATCACAATTGAACACAACAACACGACGTCCAAACAATGATCCAAGCGCTTTAACGCTTTCTGTTTTACCTGTACCAGCAGGGCCTACAACTGAACCGCCTAGACCCTGTGCTATAGCTGCTGTTGCCGCAAAGAAGAAATCGTTAGTCAAAGGCGTCCGGACAAGCACCTCTGGAACACCTAGATATTCATACCCATATTCCCAAGAGTCTGGTCCACGACGCACAACTACCGTATCGTGGATTTCCATTTGGATTTCTAGCTCTGGATAGCCAGGACGGAGTCTAGATACCTGATGGGAAAGCTCCGCGATGATAGTTTCACGACGACGCGACGCTAATAAGTCATCCGATTGATCTTTTTCAGCCAGAAACTTCAATAAAGAATCATATTCTTCTTCATGTGAGGTTTTGTCGTGAATGAAAGTGCTCCATTGAGCACGTAAAGATACTAAGGCTGCCTGGCAAGGAACACTTTCAAGCCACTCGATGAATTTATCTGGGGTTTTCCAGGCATGTTCCAACAACTTAGCCGCACGTTTCATCTCTTTGCGTAAAGAATCTTGCATAGCGTGTTCGAGACGAATCAAAAATTCTACATTATCGTCAGGTATGGTGTCGATGGTGATAGCAAGCTTCTCACCTTCTGGTGAAACAATAGAACGGGCACGATTTCCTTCCAGTTCAATCCCAGCTACACCGGGAAAGATAGACGGTAAATGTTTCCAGCCCCATTCATCAACCTTTGAACCCACAATCTCTAAGAGATCATCGTCACCGACGAAAAAAAATCTTGAAAAGCGCTTACGCTGTGATTCTAGGAAACTAGAGAGAGAACGGTGAAGGGTAGTCAACTGACCAAGAAGCCTCCCGAGATTGGAGGCTATACGTGATTCCGACGAAAACTCCAGGGCTGGTCGATTTACAGCAGCAGAATACATTTGAGTAAATTCGTCGCTCACAATGCGAAATCTTCGAGTTTCATTAGGAAGAATAGCCTGTACGCTTGGGGCGGCCAGCACTCCTCGCAAGTAGATAAACTGGCGCTGAACATCAACAAATTGGTCAAAAACACTCCGTGCACCACTAAGTCGCTGCTCCCAAGCTTGCGCAACACTACTTACTGCACCAAAGTACGGACTCGATCGCATAGCGGAGAGGGCGGCAATATGATCAGCTGCAAGTTGAATGACGGCATCAAGATTCCTTAGAGCTAGCCCACGGCCTGATAGTTTTGTATCAGCCCATTTTGCCTCAACATCTTCCATGTATTTTCTTAACTGCAACTCTCCTTCAGCACTTTCTACTACTGCAGTTATTGTTGTTTGCTCTGGAATATTAAGCCAAACATCATCCAATATGGGATCATCGACAACTTTATGGCCTAAAAGCTTTGATAAATGGTGCACTCGCACTGCCCTAGACTCACGAAGTATTTTAATTCGTTCACAGGCGTCGATCCTTTTTTCCACATCTTGCACAAGGTGCTCGTAAGCGCGAAGCTGCTGGGTTCGTTGAGGTAGTTCATCGACTTCAGCTCGCAAAGACTGAAGATCCCGTTTTAAATCAACGATTATCGTTTCGAACCATTTGCGACTCCCTATTTGTCTCAGTGTTACCCAACATTGTTGCAAAGACAACCATGCTGATTCAAGGGATTCGATTTCGATTTCGATACCATTCATTTCACTTAGTGTTGAATCAGTATTTACACCTCTGATTTCAGCCTTTTCATCAAGGGTTAAAAGTGCCTTTTTGGTATTAGTGGCTTCGCTATTTAGCTTTGCCACATCAACTTTAAAACGAGATAGCACTTCGAGAGCTGCTTCCGCTTCAATCGTGGCCTTTAGTGGTTTGTTTGCAAGCCAAGAGGTAAGTAAATGTTGTGCATTCGTGCTTAATATCTTTAAGCGTGCGTTAAGATGTTCAATAAGACGCGGCTTGGCAGCTTCTTGATCTACACTACGCCCTTCTAGGAGTGATTGAAGTGCTGCTAACTCACTAGCTACTTGGTCTGCATAGATCCAGCTCTGTGGAAAAGCGAAACGGGAACGCGCTAGCAGCTGGTCAGCCTTTTGCAAGTGGCTAATCATAGCGCTCGTTTTATCCAAAAGAGATTTAGCTTGAGTTAGGGCCATAAGGGATGGCAAAAGAGCATTAAGTTCAAAGCGAACCGATTCGAGATCATTTCGAATCCTGCGCGATTGGGTTATTAACTCGACAGATTGTGAGCCGACAAGGTCTGCAAACTTTAGTACAAGTTCATCTTGCCATACATCGCATCTGGCGTCTACCAAAGTACGGGCTTCGCTGGTATCGAACTGGATGCATTCGTGCGGTTTTCGGCTTGTGTGTAGTTTAGATCGCATATCTCGGAGTTCACCCAAAGCAGTCATCCATTTCATAAAGTCATACCCCAGCTCTTGTGCGACTGAGTCTATTCTCAGGTCCCATAGTGGCTGGAATGCAAGCCAACCAGCTACGGTGTACTGAGCTACTCGGATTTCTGCAGCTATTTTTGCCGTTGAACGTCCGTAAGAAGTGAGAAGCTGATGGTTTATACTGAGCGCGGGAGCGACAATAGAGTTAAGCTCATGTAGCCATACTTCAAGGGTTGCGCTGAGTTCAGGAACAACGACTATTACTTGATTTCGTACCTCAATACGGTGCAGTGCCTGTGGAGGCCGCCAGTCAGCGAGCAATTCAGAACAACGAGCATTTATAACATGAATCATATCCTGGGACACGCTGCGGGTATATTCGGGCACAGCTACGCTATCTGCTAATTTTTGTACACGCTGGCGTAGGGATTCTGGTGGTATTGATGTGTCTTGTAGAGATTCGCCAATTCCAATGTCAACACTTGCAAGTTGCGCTACACGAGAACTCAGAGTAGCTAAAGTTTCTTCTAGTGTATTGATAAAAGGGATGAGATGCTCACTCTGCCAAGTAAGTTCTGTGAGCCCTGCACGTACAAGTATGATGACTTGTTGCAACAAGCTATAAACAGTAGGAACGGACTTGATTCGTGGGTATGTTGAAAGCTGCATTCTCACAGAAAAAAAATCGTTAATTGAGTCCACAAGTCTACCTCGCAGTACTTCTTGTTCCCCTTGAAAGTCACCGAATTGCACAATAGCAGGATCTAATCGGAATCCTAATGCTCTTAAAGCTCGAATATCAGAATAGATATGACTAGGCCTGACACTTAGTGTGAGTTTGCCGCCTCGTGATACGAAAACTGGACCTTTCCAGACAGAATCAAGATTTATGTTCGAAGACCAATCGTCTACCTCTTGTTTCGTGTCAAGCTGCGATTGTAAAATTCCGCAGTCAGTAGCCAAAGCAGAGCCATCAGCATGAGCGCGCCAATCAGAGCCTAGAACAGCAGCTGTACGAGTTAAAAGTTCTTCCACGCGTATTGCCAACGCTTTCATTGAAACGATTCTCTCTACAATTTCAGTCCGCGGAGGCAGAGTTCGAGCCCGAGTTTGAAGATCAACAAGATCAGCACGAATACGCACCGCTAGTGCAGTCTGAAATTGATGAACTACGGTGCGGACCTCGGGGCGACTCAATACTGCGCGGTGTTGTGCAAACACCTCGAAACGTTCTGAGTCTGTATCAGCTTGCTCAAGCTTTGTACGGAGAGATTCAGCAACAGTTTGTTCGGTCTTGTGAGCTGCACGAGCATATTTAGCCTCTAGTTTCCGCCATTCTGCATCACCAAGCTGAAGCAGACCTTTTGTATGCATGACCTCATCAAAGGCAGCGTCGAGCTCGACTCCAACGAGAGAATGCAATTCGTTATGCTTAGCACACAGGTTTTCAAGTGCTCGAACCCTTGTTGCTAACGCGGTATGTGCTGAAGCCACGCGAATAACCACAAATCTTTCAGCCCTTTTACGCATTAAATCTCTAGCCAGAGATGCAAAGTCTCTGACATGACCATTCCACGCATCCGAGAGTTCAGCTACAGCACGCGCAAATACAGAAAACTCACCACCAGTTTCGACAAGCTCATCAAGTGCCTGGTCAGCAAGGCGAGTCAGCACACTAGCAAAATCCCTACCTACAGCTTCAACAAATAGCACACTGCGCTGTATAGGGTAGCCAGACATCCTCAGTCTGCGGGAAAGCTGAGCAAAAATAGCATCAAGAGCAGCAGCTAGCTGGGCAAACGTTTGTGATGCAAGAAGTTCACCTAGTGCAAGGTCCTTGAATAGTAGCTGGTATCCGGTTACGCGTGTAATTGCTTCGGGAAGACCAGTATCACCAACAAAATTATGGGTTGCATGGAACCTTTTAGCACGCTCCAGCGTGTCTACTACGCTGGCAACATCTGCAGTGTGCAATTGAGCCTCGGCACTTCGCAATGCATCTTCAAGGGCAGCCCAGAATCCAGCCTCATCTGAGGCCGAGCCTTGACGAACATCACGATCGCTCGAAGCAAGCTGAGATAGTGCTCTTTTCCAAGCGTTAGCAATTCCTTGCAACTCATTCAAGTCATTAGTAGCAAGGGCTCGTTTTGCTTTGGCCCCCCAACCACCAACTAGATCGACAAATGCAACATGCTGATGTTGCAAAAGACTTGTGAGAGCTCTTTCAGCTTCTAAAAGCTTATGTCTTGTACTTGCAGTCGACTCTGATGCCCCAGGAGCATCAAATAATGGAAGTATCACTTGGCCCGTCAAGCTATGAAGGAATCTAAACAATGCCGCATTCACTGGCATAGACACTGCTACAACCTCACGATCCCAGTTGGATGAGGAAAGCGACCCTGTGGGTTTTGCAATTGCGAGTACACGAGCATCACCCGTTAGTTTTGGAGGCGGGCCAATTATGAGGCCATCGGCTTGCTCAACAACAAATATTGCCCGAGCATCGGGAGCAGACACAAATTCGGCAATATCTTCGTCTACATGTGCTGGCCACTCATGATCACCAGTGGTAGCCAAGCCTGCAGCCTGGGCTAATCGGAGCAACGGCTTGTCCATAATGCTGGTGTACCAGTAGTTGTTGTTGTTACAATAATTATTGTCAATAGATCCATCCAGGGTAAGGTCGAAAACAACACGAAAGGTGAGCGCTTTGACGCGTCAAGAACTAAGAAGCCAAATATTTTATATTGAAATTCGGATAGCCTGAAGAGAAAGCTAGGAATTCTGAATGTGTGTTTCCAATACCTAAAGTCATAAAAATTAGCGTATTTACAAAATATCATCAGCATCATTAAAAGGTAATTTCATGTCTTTACTGTGCGGTTCGCCAGCAGCAGTATCGAAACTATGAGACCATCAAGTTGTCTCTTCCAAAAATGAAGATCAAAGTTGAGGCCCCGCAATCGTCGCAATCCCGCCGACACCGAAGCATACTACAGAAAATAGCGTCGCTTGAACGAGTGCTTGGGTCATCCATTCTTGGTTGCTGCAGAAATTGAAGGCAACATCACCGGCGCCAGCAAGTATCAAAGCAATGGTAAGAAATAAAGATAATGCGAGTTTAAGTCCAAAAGGCAACAATCCAACGTCCTCAGTTAACAAAATGGTATACACAAGAGCCACGATGCCAATAGACAGACAGAAACAGAGAAACGTGAGAAGAGCAAGCCCTTGATCATTGCGCTGTTGTTGGAAATTGCTTTCAGCATCAACAGAAAGATTCGGAATAGATCCGTATGACGACATAGGGCGAGGACGGATTCTAGGAGAAAATTGGCCAGTTTCGTTGGTTAAAGGTGTGAACTCAGTTGACGAAGTCGTTTCAATACTAGGAGTATCTAATGCCGAGCCAATGGTTGATTCAGAGCTACGTCGTTCAAACAACGATTTCCACTGTCGCCGCATGCTTTCGCCAAGAGCATATACAGGAGTGGTGATTTTCGCAGCAACACGAGCACGTCGAATGGCCTCATCTTCCTCATCAATGAACTGAGTAGCATCTTCATTTTCGTATTCATCGCCATCATCAAACTCATTCCAATACCGTGCGCGGGGTGCGTCTGGGACATCTGAGTGCAGCTGTAAACTCGACATACTTCGCCTTGTCTGGACGCGACTTGTAGCAGTCGGTTCAACTTCACGTCGGATATCTTTGCCACTGTCAAGTTCATCGAGCCATCTTGGCATGACGCTGATTTTGCTTGTTTGCGTTCGAAGAAGCGTCCAGGCATATAGTGAGAATGAGGAGCTGACTGGATAAAGGAGATGTGATTTCTTTAAGCTTTCAATCCAGTCGATGCTGCTTTTCGCGCGAATTTCAAGAACAGAATACGGAAACCTATGCTTTGAACCGACAATCTGAACGTTGGAATCAATTGTAGCCCAAGCAGTGTCTGAAGAATTCACAAATCTGGTACGATGCGACACGATTTCAGAGACCGATTTAGCATGATGGGTTGAGATCCAGCCCAGAGCGAGTTGAGCATTTACATTCAGAGATTCAGCGAACCCAAAATCATCATTTGTGATCCTTACGACTTCATCCTCAGTGAGCAATGTTGCTGCTGTGTGCCTTAGGCCGCTAGGAGGTACAGCAAGTATGTGTTGGACATTTCCCACCCCATCATATACTTTCTGGAGCTTAGCCGGGCCATTTTGGCCTCTAGCAAAGTCGAGCTCTTTGGTGTCCAAGAATGTTGTGCGAGTTTGTTCATGTTCATCTGAAGTTGCAACGAGATCCATATGTTGTAGGAGGAGTACTTTGGCTTGGACAAGGTTCTCTGGATGTACCCAGAATAGCTGTACCGTATCGGCCGGCGTGGTCTGCATAACCAGGTCGAACTGTACGAATCGGTCAATAGTCGACTCTGCTGCATGGGTGGCTGGTGAACTATAGTTGCTAAAATGCTCAGCTCGCAGTGCCTTATATAGGACCGAGAGTTCGAGGAATTGAGGTGTAAGATCGACAGTAGCAAAGGAGTCCTTATTGGCAAGTGCACGCTCGATATCTTGCAGGTTATGGTTCGTAAGCTGTTCAGGCGGGGCATGACGACGATATTTTTTAATGAGCTTTCGCACGCCTGTGTATTGAGCAGTTATGAACCTCGACAGGTTCTGAATCTCTTGGGCTAGCTTTTGGACCTGCCAATGCAATTGCCAGTACTTCGTATCTTCGTGCTCAACAGCTAGATCACGGACCAGCGTGTCACACTGCTGAAAACGATACTCAATTTCGCCCACTTTACAATGCACGAACAGCTTGGCACTCTGCAGTTCTTCAAGAAACGATTGCACTAGATGGGCATAACCATCCTCTGAGAATGATGCAGTGTCCGTAGTAAGCTCTTTTATTTCGAGCTTGATATCCTCGTAAAGTATATTATGGGCTCGCCACTCAGGAACGCTGCGCTTTCCCAAAAGCTGCCCATACTTCATCTGCAGCTCAATACCCTGGGCTGTCCAAAAGTGCAGCAGCCTACAGTTACTAATCTCTCGACTTATCCGATACTAGACACCACCACTGCACGGTGATTACTGTTAACCTCATTAGTCTATGTCATATGAGCCACTGCGGCAGTAGGGTTTTATACCGCTTCGTTGATACCATTCTTATGCTACTGTGATATCATTCTGATATCAAGCCTAGATGCGGCGAAGCGGTGTAAATAATTAAAAAAAAATTGTTTTGCAATTCAAAAATACGCAAATACTTAGAAAGCAGACATTTTTAAGTGATGACCTTGTCCGGAAATCATTGATTGATCTCAATTTATCATATGTTTGCTACTTGAGAACTAACTGCAGGTGTATATGCTCTACGACATAGGATTTCTCATTAGCAAAGCGCAATCCAATAATAATAATAATAATAATAATAATAATAAGTGTCGAAAGAACGACAACAGACCTCATATATCTATTATTATATACCTGTTATGATTTAATGGTACGGAAGGCACTTTAGTTAGTGTGATTTTTAGATACGTTATTGTTAGATGCTGAACGAGATATGAGGACAGAAATATTCTTACAGATCAGATCATTTGGCGAGGTCCACGACCATCACATGCACTCATATAAATAACGAATTTCCTCAATAAGTTGCGTTTTTAGAGGCGCACATCTCTTTTCTGGTGTATATCTGGGAACAGCCTTAATCAGTAATGTTGTTTACCATTATTGAGAACTAAGGCCACCGAATCAGAGCAAAGAACCAGTGACAGTAAATGCAGATGAGCTCCTAGGAATGATCTGACCATTTAATTTAACCCTTGTAGTGCGTATGCTACTTTGATCACACAAGCTATTGTATACAGAAAAACAAGAAGAGAATTTTTAGATAAATACAAAGAATTTTACTTTAGTAACGCAGAGACACGTTTACTCGGCTTTCTTGCCAGCAATAGCGAGCCCGCCGTAGTAGACTGGGGTGATCACGCAGGTGTATGCGAACAGCGCATAGAAAGGGTAAACGATAAGCTTGGAGCGCGGGCTGCGCATCCACAGTGGCACATTCGGCTTCGACTGGTAAATCTTCTGGTATTTCAGAATCTTCTCCGTGCTGGGCATTTTTGAGGAATGACTTATTGAAGTTGAGGAGTAACGGTGGACGAGTTTGAATTTGGAACGTGTAAAGGTGTTCGCTGGTTGGTCAGCAACAATCATTACCTCGTATCCGCTTGTCACTGGATCTGGGATACGACCCGTACCACACAGGGCACGCACATGATCAGTTGCGCGGCCTTCGATTAGCGCATGTCGGGCGTGCTCAGGCCAGCTCGGCTGCCTCGGACGATTTCATAAGTACGTGATTAGGCAAAAAGTGCGGGGAATGAGTGTGCAAAAACAAGCTTGGAGTAGATTGGTCCGTTTCGTGTCAGAAGGCGGAAATGTGTACTATGGTGATGCTATTGGTGCCTCTGGATCAGTGCCTAAGCAAGCAATCACCATTGTGGGGAATCCGTTTCAGGAAGGATATGCATTCGGACCTGCTCAACCGGTAAGAGAACTTCTGGCGCCCATTGCTCCACAGGACGTATCAACTATTAGGTTGCTGGGCTTAAATTTTCATAAACATGCTGCTGAGGCAGGAATGAAGCTTCCCACCTATCCAGTGGTGTTTCACAAACCTGTTACGTGTGTAGGTGGTCCTAATGACCCCATCGGCGTGCCTGTGATGGCACAAGCTGGAGGTGCTGTTGATTACGAAGTTGAGCTAGTCGTAATTATTGGCAAGCGTTGTTCTCAAGTATCTGCGGCCCAAGCTCTTGATTATGTCGCAGGGTATACTGTTGGAAACGACATTAGCCAACGCGTCTGGCAATTGGAGCGTGGAGGTGGCCAATGGAACGTCTCAAAAAGTTTTGATGGCTGGGCGCCCATTGGTCCCGAGATTGTTAGTGCTGCTTCAGTTCCTAATCCAGGCCAACTGCGTCTCACGTCTAAGGTGAACGGAGAGTTGCGTCAGTCAGAGTTAGCCAACGATATGATTTTCGGTGTTGCAGAGGCCATTGAGTTTTTAAGCGCTGGCCAAACACTGCTGCCTGGTGACCTCATTTTTATGGGCACTCCCTCTGGAGTAGGCATGGGATTTAAGCCTGAGCCGAAGTGGCTTAAGCACAATGATGTTGTTGAATGTGGCATTACTGGAATTGGATCAATTAGAAACAAGGTGGTTTTTGCCAAATTCGAGAACAAACTATGATTCTAGAGCGCTAGTCACTAAGCATAGACATCTGTGAAACTAGTTATTTCACTTCTTCCATACGTGAATATGATATTATAAGTATCGTAGGAAATGTATGATAACTGACTTTACAGAGTAAAAACAAAGAGCTTTAAAAAAAAGCTAATTTCAAAAAAAAGACTTGATACTCAAGTGCCCACAGCCAGAGTCGAACTGACGACCTTAGCATTACGAGTGCTACGCTCTACCACTGAGCTATATGGGCTACAAGCTGGAAAAGCTACGTACTTACACAATAGATGTAGGAAAACTGATTGCACATACGTTATTGATCGATCCGCGAACAAACTTGAGTCAATTTTGTTCTTTTGAATGGACGCTTTACAACAGCAATATGTGTGAACTCTCCATAATTCTTTTTTTACAAATCAGAGTCTTTGTTTATTTGTTGATAGTGGTTATTCAATCGAATTACTGTCTAACTGACCTTTATATATGTACTTTATTAGCTATTACTGCTCATATGCTTTCATTCTATAGCAAAATATGGGTCAGAACCTATAGGTTGAGTCACGCGAATGATAGTGGGTGTGACTCGTGCGGGAAATGGGGCTACACACGCTATAACGTAGGTTCAGCCGAGTCTACTTCGTTCCTTCACTGAAACAGTACTTGAGGGCTACCTCAATGAATTATATATTAGATTTATGAACTCTACAGTCTCTACAATCTATCTATGGTCAACATAGATCATATAGTTTCTGTTAATAAAATCTTCAGTCAAAACTCTTTGTGCAACAATGCAGGTGGCATTTTCAATCTTGGCTTCGTTGAGTCTAGAAGCGCGGCTCTCATCGCCAATAGTCGCCTTGTCTTCACTATGGCATCATGAATAACTTAACTTTAATCAGAGTCTTCATCATCAATAACAACTGTTCGTGTGGATGCCCATGGGCGTGTTTCGCGGACATCAGTAACCTCAATATCATCGTCGCCGTCAATATCACTAGAATTATCGTCATCGTCATCATCACCATCATCGACCACACCATGGTTGGTATCAGAATTGGAGTAGTCGATGCTCTCCCCCGCATAAACGTCGGGATCATCGTCATCAACAACAAAATCTATATCCTCACTATTCATCTCATCGCTGCTCGAGCCAGCATAGTTTCCATCATATCGACCAGAAGGCAACTCTCTATCAGCGTACCGTGAGGCTTGGAAACTGCTAAAACTCTCGTCCGAGGAACTTCGGTCGAAATCAGGAAAGTGAAGGCCGCATCCAGAACAAGTTCCACTATCCTCAATTTCATGGTCACAGCTTGGACAGCGGTAAACGCCATCTTCATTGTCATAAAGTGGTTCACGTTGTCTAACTCCGGGAAATAGCTTTTCACCTCGGGCAAGCCCCAACTCCTCGGCAGGTATATCAACCTGTTCATGCTCTGGATTGGCGTTCCATGATTCAAGCACAGCAAGTGAAAGCTGTCGAAGCGCGAGATTCGGCACCGGCTCTGATGTGACTCGGTCTCTACATGTAGGACATGAGGCGTCATGCGACCGCTCCTTAAACCATAATGCGAGACAGTTGCTGCAGAATGTGTGACCACATCTTAGTGTATAAGGTGATACCAATAGCGAATTGCAGATGACACACTCAAGCGCATCGTGCAATGCACTCGGAGAAGAACTTAGAGCCTCTTTATAGCTTCTAGTGAACTTGAGAACCTGCTCAAACTTTTCTGCGTTCATCAACTACGGCCAAAATTGCCTTTGGCAACCTCCAAAGTCAAGATCAAGAGTCAGTTGAAATCGCCATCTTGAGATAGATCTAACAAACCTAGACCACCATGATTAGACCAGTTTGACTTCCGCCATGTTGGCACTATCAATTTCTACGTCCCTCTCTAATTGAGCGAGATTAAAATATTGAAGCCTAACTCAATGCAGTGAATATCGCAATACAGGTCTTTTAGAAATAAGAATATTGAGAAGAAAATTAACTTGCATCATGATTTAGTTTTGCTTGTGTGTCTCATTTTCAAGCGATCCATTGACGTGTCTTCGTTACTTGCTCTTTTGATTATAGGCATTTTCTGGGACCTTTGAATCATTTCGGTCGTAAGCAGGTGTACATAATGCTCGCATTCCTCATTAATCTTGATGAGATAGTTTCGAGACTTCTCTTCTGATGTTAATGATTTGGCTGCTGCGAGCTCCATTAGCAGGGTGTGGTTTCGCTCTCGATAGTGGTCAATTGCTACTTTTAGCCGCTTTATTTGCATGGTTAGTAGCTTTTGTGCTCCGTCATCCACATCAGACTGGCGCCTTTGCAATTTCTTTACCGCCGCTTCGAAGTCAGTCGATTCTTTGTCAAGAGACTCGATTTCCTGTTCAAATTCCCTAATCCTTTCTTGCTTTGCCTTCATGCTTTCTGAATAAGTAGGCTCATCATTTTCTAGCTGGTTAAGACGTTCTTCGTAAGGATCATGGACTTTGGGTGAGTCAAAGCCCTCAAGGGAATCTAGCTCTGCAAGATTTGCCCAGGCCTCATGTGGTACACTTCCGTATAACTCATATTGCTGTATTTCATGCTTAAGTTTCTGTTGCCAGTAATGTGTTTTAGCTAGGGACTCGAGTTCCTCTGCACTCTGGATATTATTTTCAACCAACTTCGCTCTGCTACCGAATCTGAGAGAACTAAGAGATTCGCGTTCGTGAACTGCTAAGGGTGAACAGTTTATAATGAGAACTGTCTTAGAATTACCACCAATAGAGTCACGTAGCAGTTGCGTTAACTTGGAGTCTCGATAAGGAACATGCGACATGCGGGAGCTGAGTGCCTGAATAACCATTGCGAGCACAGTCAAACTCTTGTTAATATTACCCGCTTCCCCTAACTTCGTGCCACTGGTACCTGTTTTTGCCGCTTTTTCAGAACCGGCCAAGTCAACGAGTACAAGTTTAGCGTTGTTATGCTGCGATCCGAGCTTTAGCTGCAAAACAGCATGACTGCGACTTGACTGGCTATTCAAATTTGTAGATGCTACCGCACGCAGAACATTGGCATGATGTACAGCATGCACTAGATCTGCCTCACTAACCGCGTCGACAACCTGTGCGTTCTTCAGGGATCCATCACCTTGCATGGTTACCGGGCTTCGTTTGTTAAACAAGTCTTGAAGCTTGTCATTATATAATTCAACAAATGTAGCATGTACGGGTGAGAGAGTATTAGCGAAAATACGTTCAATAGCGCGGGGTATGATTCCTTGTGTTTCCTGCGTGTTTCCGCCAGTCATTGTATATGACTTGCCAGCTGCAGTCTGGCCGTAAGCAATAATACTACTATTGACGCCGTCAAGAACGTTATCTACGCTTTCTTTAAAGCGTTCCTCAAAAATGGTCTCTTGGTTGTCTTGTGGACCAAACACGCGGTCAAAAGAAAAGCGTTGCGCGTTAAGTTCACAAGTCTTGGCATTGAGCAACCTGAACTTAGTGCTTTCATTAGATAGGGACTCAATACAAAAGGCTGGCTTCACACGCACAACTACTTGAATGTGAGCTGAATTTTTCGACATTGTGGTGACTGCTCACTGCTTTGTTTACCTTTTGTGCTACCACCGCCACTTCACACATGATACATACAATACCCTTACCCGCTATACTCGCGAAGATGTCTAGACTGCATACCTGGTTATGTAAGCGACTCTTTTCCCAGGCCCATCAGAATCGCCTGGATACCAGATACATTACGCGTGGCTAAATCTCTCGTATATAACGACGAGCAAGAGCTCTTCTCAGTAAAAAAACAAAGCTTCCGAGCACTTTGTTTGTTTCTACGAGGGCTCTACATAACTGTATCAATGGCAAAGCCATCAATTCTATCTCCAGAAGACGTGGAGCAGAGAATCGAGCATGGCGACGTCCTTGTAATATACCATGGGGACGTGTTGAAGCTGAATGAGTGGCTTCCCAGACATCCGGGTGGTGATAAAGCTGTGCTCCATATGGTCGGTAGAGATGCATCTGATGAGATGGATGTCTATCATAGCAAGGAGACATTAAAAAAAGCCAAAGGATTCAAAGTTGGGCGTGTGGAGCTTCCGTGGAAAAACCTTGTGCCGCCAATCCAGCGGGGCAACTTCGAGATGGGTGAGCTGAATGTTGAAACTCAAAAAGTCATGGACGCAAACTTGACCCGTGAGAAGGAAAAAGACGTAGAAAAGTATCCCCCAGTGGACACCATGACACAACTGCGGATCCGAGACGAGTTTCATGAACTCCAAAATAAGATGGAAGCAGAAGGTCTATTTCAGTGTAATTACTGGAGCTATGCCCGCGAAGCTGCTCGCGTAACTCTTCTGTTCTCACTTTCTATTTTGTGCTTTATTTACCGTGGTCAGTCGCTTTCAATGCTAGCACTTTCTGCTACTTTTCTAGGATTCGGATGGCACCAGTGTGTGTTTACTGTTCATGATGCCGGTCATCTTGGTATCACCCACAATTACTGGATTGACAACCTGGCAGGGTGCTTCATTGCATCTTATATTGGAGGTCTCAGCATGATGTGGTGGAAACGCAACCACAATGTTCATCATTTGGTAACGAATGATCCAGTACATGATCCAGATATCCAGCATTTACCGTTTTTTGCGGTTACATCAAAGCTTTTTAGTAGTGTTTGGTCAACATTTTATGAGAAGATCATTCTTTTCGATGCCGTGGCTCGGGTCATGGTGCCGATCCAGCACTACATGTATTATCCTATTTTATGCTTTGGCCGGTTCAATCTCTATCGACTGTCATGGCTTCACGTAGTTTGCGGCCTTGGTCCACGAGAGGGCCAGGCAAAGTATCTCCGACACTTTGAATTGGTGGGTTTAACATTCTTCAATTGGTGGTTCTTCTATTTGCTCTGTACCAAGACATTGCATACTTGGTCTGAGAGACTTGTATTTGTGCTTGTGTCGCATATCGCAACTATGCCTGTACACGTCCAAATAACGCTATCGCATTTTGCCCAGTCGACGAGTGACTTGGGACCTGGAGAGAGTTTTGCTCAGCGACAAGTTAGAACAACAATGGATGTGGCCTGTCCTGCCTGGCTGGATTACATTCATGGTGGGTTACAATTTCAAGTGATACATCATTTGTTTCCACGAATGCCGCGCCACAATTTGCGAACCGCTCAGAAAATTGTCATCGACTTCTGTAACAAGCTTGGACTGCATTATGAGATCTATGGCTTTAGCAGAGGTAATCAGCACGTCATAGACCGGCTATACGATGTTGCCCAGCAAGCCGCTGTTCTTAGAGAGTGCAATGATTTCTGTAGAAAGGAGATTGTAGGCTGCTAGTTTAGTTATTATCGGCTATTGTATATTGTTTATAAGCCACCCTCAGCATTTCGTGTATTTTACCTCTGTATATTATGCTAAATACGATATGAATAGTGTGTAAATTATCAGTAAATGACTACTAGTGCTGCTAGTGCTGCTAGTGCTGCTAGTGCTGCTAGTGCGCCCTGAAGAAAGGAAATTAATATGTACGCTGAGTGTTGATATGACCTAGCCCTGAGGGGACGTACCTCGAGGTTATAATTCAAGCGAGTTAAGCAACAACGTGCGGTAAAACCATTGAGGTTTCTCATTTAAGTCATTATGCAAGAAGACAACGAGATCGGGTATTTTGAATTGCTGAACTCTTATGCAGTCAACGTCAGTCAGGAGCTCAATAATCGTATGCGCCAGCAGATGCGACTGCGCAAGGCGGATTTGAAACGGGTCAAGAACCGCATCGAGAAAATTGATATTGATCCTCGTGTAGATGATATGCGAAAAAATATGCAACGTAAGATCGCACAACTTGACAAGCGTGTTAGCGAGATTGCTGTGGGTAACCAGACTGAGAAGCTATGGTACACCCTCAGTTTGCTGAACATCTTCTGGCTCGGAATCATTGTTGCGCATTTGCCACATATCCTGCATATTGTTTATACGGTTGAGCTGAGTTTCTTGCTACCGATTCGTTTCTGGACTTATCGGCAAAAGCACTACCAATACTTTCTGGCTGACTTGTGCTATTTTGTAAACTTTTTGGTGGTACTGTACATCTGGGTTTGGCCCGGATGGACCCCACTCTGGGTTTCATGCTTTGCATTTTCATTCGGTACGCTGGCTATCAGTGTTGCTTTATGGCGCAACTCGCTAGTGATGCAGTCTGTGGATAAAACAACATCGTCATTCATTCATCTGCTGCCTCCGCTCATTTGCCATACGATCAACTTTCGTCTTGATCCAGCCTATAAGCGGGAAAGGTTTTCTGGAGCTGAGAAGGCCGAGACCTGGCAAATTCTAAACAGCATTGTGTGGTCGACAGTACTTTACTTTCTTTGGCAGTCCTGTTACCACTTCTTCATCACTGTGCGTAAAGCCGACAAGATAAAACAGGGCTGGGTAACAAGTTTCGAGTATATGCGACGCCGCTACGCAAAGATGCGGGTCGGAAAGGTCGTCAATGGTCTCCCGGGACCGCTTCCAATTCTCGCCTTCACAATGATCCAGTTCGCATATCACTTGGTGACCATGATTCCTTGTCCACTTTGGTACAAATACGAGACGCTTTCAGCAGTATTTCTTACCCTCATATTCTCAATTGCTGCCTATAATGGGGCCACATATTATATCGATGTATATGGGGAGCGATTCCACAAGGAGATGAAACAGCTGCAGGCGAAGCTGGACAGCCTCGAAGAGGTTGGTGAAGATGGTGAGAGTGAGAGCGAAAGCGAAGGCGAAGGCGAAGGCAAGGTTTTTGTAGACTCGCAATAGTTGAGCTTTTTCGATAGATAAGACGACGGACTGATTAAATAAATAATAGAAACTAGCATAGACCCCTGTGAGACTCGCGCTGAAACCTTGTTTAGCAAAATTTGCAAGTACTTCTTTTCAAATCTCAATCATCACCATTTTATACTTAGCTCGTTTTGTCGGTAAGCATGTCGGCTAGTTTCATTTGTGTGGATTCAGTGGTTTGTTGTATCTGCTGCCTTTGAGTGTTCCGAGTTATTGGGCACAGGCTTGGGAAACAGTGGTCGGTACTGTTTTTTTCCACATCTGCATAGTGCTACAAGAACAGGCCGGTTTTTAGATTTGCTTTCGTCTTCAATGCGCCATGTAGTAGATTCTGGTGAGCGGGGCATAAAGCATTTTTTACAGAATCTCGCTTTCGTCTCGGGGTGTAAGCGCACCACGCTTTTGCGCGCAACCGATGCCATAGCTGAACCATACAAGCGGCCAAGCTCCGGACTGGGAGCAGCTTGAGCAAGCTGGGCCAGAAATACAATACGCTCTGGCGCTGCCTTCTTCTTCATAAACAAAAGCACATATATTTACACACCCACCCTAGCCACGAAATCAGAAAGGCATTTCTGCACATGAAACAATAGTCCCACAACAGCGATGATTAGTGAAGTACGTCTAATGTGCTATTAACAGAAGGAGTTATAGCTTTCGCCGTTCTTCGTTGTGTATAAATTAGTGGAGATAATAGACTACAAAAGTTTTGAGCCATGCCTTCATTTGGTTTTGAATTCAGGCACCACTGATGCCGAGAAATTTCAGTAGTCTGAACATTAATTGGACGTCTGGTATTTAAGCATTGAATTGATATTTCATTTTTTTTCTTCTTTTATGATTCGTAGACTTATCCACGAGCGCTAGCGGCTCACTATTATAGAGGCCGTCGCCGTCCCATTTTGGCCGCTTACGAACCACACACTCTGGCTACAAACCCACCCTTCCTCCACACTGTCCACGCCACAATGAGCGGATATGATCGAGCGCTGAGCGTGTTTTCGCCTGACGGCCACGTCTTCCAGGTGGAGTATGCTCTAGAAGCAGTAAAACGAGGCACATGTGCTGTCGGGGTGAAGGGTAAAGACGTAGTTGTACTGGGCTGTGAGCGCCGAAGCGCATTGAAGCTGCACGACCCGCGCACGACGCCAAGCAAGCTCTGCCGCGTAGACGATCACGTCACGCTGTGTTTTGCTGGCCTCAACGCAGATGCGCGTGTTCTCGTGGACATAGCTCGCCTCGAGGCGCAATCACACAAGTTGCAACTGGCCGATCCAGTAAGCGTCGAATATATGACGAAACACGTTGCTGGATTGCAGCAGCGATACACTCAGAGCGGAGGTGTTAGGCCGTTTGGAATTTCGACGTTGATCGTTGGATTCGACCCGCAGAGTTCCGAGCCTAAGCTGTACCACACAGAGCCGTCTGGCATTTACTCGGCATGGAAGGCGAATGCGATTGGAAGATCTTCGAAGACGGTTCGGGAGCTTCTAGACAAGCTATGGACCGAAAATATGGATGAAGATGCTACTGTGGAGCTTGCTGTAAAGAGCTTATTGGAGGTAGTACAAACCGGCAACCGGAACATCGAGATTGCTGTCATGCGTCCCGGCAAACCTATGGACGTGCTTCCCTCCGAAAAGCTGGAGGCGATTGTTAAGAAGATCGAGGAGGCAAAGGCCAAGGAGGCTGAGGAAAAGCAGCGTGGCCGCCACAGTGATACATCCAAACAGTAGATCAACTACTACTTAGAACTTGAGCATTCTTCCGCGTTGCACTGATTCTATTAGCGTGGATTTTGGGATGTGAGTACGATTCTTCTACTGGTTGTGCAACTGGTCTGACTAGTGGTTTAGCTAGCGATATTACTATGCGGCGCTTCCTTCTTTGACACGAATCTCATATGTATTCCTTAGTTGACTTGTCTAATCCGACTAAATTAGAGATTAAGCACTATTCAATGTGTACATATTTTCATTCCAATTGGTAATTGTTGTCGTCTCACCTCAGTAGCGTGATGCTTATCCTTCGGTCTCCATTATTCGCACTTAGCTAATCAGCTCGACTTCATTTAAAGCGATCGTGATGAGCACTGCTGGAAGTGCGAATGGACCGCACGGTGCGGCCCCAAATGGCTCGTCGACACAAAGGCCGGCTGGATCTTTGCTTTCTCTCGATGAGTTGAATCGCATTGTTCTTGAGTTCCTTCACAAGAAGGGCTACTCACGCACGGAGGCTATGCTGCGTCTCGAGAGTAGTCGTCAGGCCACTCCAGCCTCAGCCGCTCGTGGTTTAACTGCTCCTGTACCCAGCTTGACTCCTGATACGTATGCAAGTGCCTATGTACTTCTTCAAGAGTGGGTAGAGTCGAGTCTCGATATGTACCAACCCGATCTTAATCGGTTCCTGTATCCACTGTTTGTGCACATGTATTTGGAACTTGTGAATCTCGGTGAACCCGAGAAGGCGCAACAATTCTTTAAGCGTTTCTCCGAGGGCCAAGAGCTGCGCCACCCCCAGGATGTGCAAGCCTTACAGGGCATCCGCTTGCCCCAGCATGTTGAGGAAAATGAAGTTGCTCAGCAGTTTATCACTGAAAGATATAGGATACGCATCTCCCCAACTGCGTTTGATCTTTTGCTGTACTTTTTGCACTCTATTGAGGCAGTAGGTGGGTCCACCATTATTCGTCTAATCAATCAGCATTTCAACTTGGAAATCGTACCTAAGGCCTCGAAAGATCAGGTAAATGATGCTGAGGATCCAGATCAAGAGATTGTACAACAGCCCAAACGTTCTCTGAAGCTTGGCCGCATGCCGCTGGACCCAGAATTTAAACAGGAAATCCTATCAATGCTCGAGTACAAGGACAAAAATGAGGACCCACCTCAAAGCCTCGTAGAAACGTTCGAAAAGGAAACAAAACCAGAGTCCGACTCGCCTGTAGTTGACTCATTACCTTTGCCGAAATTCAAGGCTGCTGACGTCGACATGGCTTTGCGACGGGTGGAAGACGTTGTCCACAGAGCGGAGCTTGGTTTTACGCACCGTGCTCAAGCAGCTCTGCCCTCCGTGGCAATGTACACTTTTCACAATACCTATGATGATTTGAATACGCTCGCATTCAACGAAGATGCGTCGCTCGCCGCAGGCGGCTTTGCCGACAGCTATATCATGCTCTGGAATCTCAAGGGTAAAAAACTCATGAGTTCAGTGCCTAGCGAAAACGCTGAGGATCAGGGTCCTACTCGTAGACTAATTGGTCATTCAGGCTCGGTGTTTGGCCTTTCCTTTGCTCCAGATGGAAAATCTCTCCTGTCCTGCTCTGAGGATCATACGGTCCGCCTGTGGAGCACTGACACCTACACCTCTCTTGTGGCCTATCGGGGTCACACTGATCCAGTATGGGATGTGGCTTATGGGCCGTTTGGTCACTATTTTGCCACAGCGTCGGCTGACCAGACAGCGCGCCTGTGGTCTTGCGATCACATCTATCCATTACGCATTTTTGCGGGACATATGTCCGATGTGGACTGTGTGACTTTCCACCCCAATGGAACGTATGTATTTACAGGTTCTAGTGATAGAACTGTTCGTATGTGGGATATCGCCAAAGGCAGTTGTGTGCGTGTGTTTGTGGGTCATGTCGCGCCCATCACGGCATTGGCGGTATCGCCAAATGGACGTTGGGCCGCGTCAGCCAGTGAAGATGCCACAATTTATGTATGGGACATTGGTTCTGGTCGTCGATTGAAAAAGATGCGGGGACACGGCTTAGCATCTGTCTATTCACTATCTTTCAGCATGGGCGGAGAAGTTCTGGTAAGCGGTGGAGCTGATCGCACTGTCCGAGTATGGGATATGAATCGTAATACTGCTGATGTGGGTCCTGCACCAGAACCTTATGACACACTTTATCAGGCGCAGGATCAAACCCAAGATACAGGCGACAAGCGGAAGGAAGTAACGGCATCCACTGATCATATGGCAGTTTTTAACACGAAACGTACGCCTGTGTATAAAGTACAGTTCACAAACCGGAACCTTGTTTTGGCAGGCGGGGCGTTCATTCCTTGACTCTCTTGTGATAACAATATTGTTAGGAAAAGACAAATCAATTAACTCAAACAAAACGAAACAACACAATATGAAATCAAAATAAACCAAAAACGCGCCCAAGTAAGAAAGGGTTGTTGCAAAATGTATTAATTAAGATCACGGAAATCCTGCTATTATCTATGACAGTACATTAATCTAGTATTTCATTCCAGGTCTCCACAACTCTAACGGCATGCTTTTCCGCCTCTTGCTGAGCCGTATTTCTCAATGGGTCTCATCTCAATGGGTCTCAATGGGTTCTAGACGTGCGCCGATACTTTCTGCCCATTTGCCCAAACGACCCCGTAGCTGGGCCGGAGCAGCGTCTATGATAGGCTTCAAAGCGGAGCCCCGTACCACGACACGGTCATTAGCGAGGGCATCGTTAACTAACTTCACAGCACGCTCAAATTGATTGGTCTTCACAAGCTTATAACCCAGTGTCTCTAGCGAATAACTATTATTCGCTCCATCACTGGGTTGTTTTATATGCAAACGGTTGAGAGCGTCACGATAAACCCATTCAGCAGCATCTAGGCCGCCTCTCATCGACGCCAGAAGCTCAACGAATTGGTCAACCACACGTAACGAGGTTGGGGTTTTCGAGTACAGTGTATACTTGGCATAGAGTTTGTAAAGATGCAAAGCATGTTGTTCATCATCAATTGTGGCTAACACAGCTTGATAGGTTACGTTGAGCCAAGATTCATGAATATGTTCCACCTTGAACCTACGATTTTCGGGACCTAATCGAACTCGTAAGGGCTGCATATAGGACGATTCAGTGGCTTGGGAAAGTTGCTTCTCATGTTTTCTAATACCAAGTATGGATAGTACTGGCGAAATTGCGGGAATAACTCTACGCAGGGAGTCCAAATAAATGTGAAGGTTGTAGAATTGGGCAACGTATGCGAGGTACTCGCCTATAAAGGGTGGACTTAACCGCGAGTAAGTAGTCAAAGTGCGCGTCAAAACCTCAGTGCATTTATCTGGCCGACCGAGTCTTCGAAATGCTTGAAATAGCAGCAACCATGTAGGCTCACTGACGCCTTTTGGGTCAAAGGAAACCCAGCGATCAAGAACAGGGGCCGTAGCTTGCACACCATCAGTTTTTATGATTCTCATTACGAGAAGGTGTAAGAGAATATTCGGTGGAATTTCACTACGACGAGGAAGTACATCATCGAAGCAAGCATCCAAAAGATACCGAGCGTGTTCGCTGCCAGCAGCAACACGATCACAAAGCCTCCTTATAATAAACGGATACATTGTGATAGGATATAATGCACGAGTGACACCATTTAGGACTGCATCTGCTCCGCGGTCACTATAGCTAAATACTCTTCTCAGTACTTTGTCTATAGTGGGGCTGGACAAGTCAAGGTCAGCCGCAATCATAGCCTCTAGCGCGTCAATACAAGCCATGTCAGTGGTGTGTGCGCACAGTCTTCGCTCAAGGTCAGGTTGCAATTTGAGCTGAGGAGGCAACGGAATTGTACGCAAAGCTTGGATGATGACGGATGGCTTCATTTCCACAGCATAGAGTAACGCGGTTAGTCCGAATTGACGCACTTCCGGTTCCCAATCCGAACGGCTTAGCACTTCTATAGCTAAACCCGGATTGTGCTTGCCGATTAAACCTAAAATTGTTGGAATAACATATAGATCTGTTGACTTGGAGTTGGGTTTCAGGATTCTGCGCACCACATCAGCGTTAGTGTTGTGGAAGCCCTTGATGGATTCCAAGATGTTTTTGAAAATAGGAGGACCATATGTTCCACTTGATGAGAGAAGAGCCAGCTCTTTCCAGGAACTAATGTTGCTTTTGCAATGCGTATCTGCTTGAGAAAGAAGCATGGACCATTGTTGCTCCGCTGTCTCAAATTGATTAGCCATCAAGGCTTGACGCACTAGTTTAAGCTGATCCATGCATTCATATAGACCTGCCAGAGCCTGCACGGTTGGTCTGTAAGCGTTCTTGATCTTGCCATTGAGATGGGTTGTTGGCCAAAGCCAGTTTTTATTGACAGGTCTCCAGAGCTTTACGGGGATTGTTTCACGGCCTCCGAGTTGAGTAGGACGCCCCAATCGCTTTGATATAAGCTTCAAAGGCTTTGACCTCTCCATAGCATTCTGCGGGTTTATTTAAATTACACTGCCGCCGCTTGTTAGTACTGGGTAGAGCTTATTCTGGCTGAGGCTGAATAATAAATATATCGCGGCAGATGCAAGATCCCATACCTGCTACCTGCGGGTATCAACGGTGGTTTCTCCCAATGGGGCAGTACAGAGTTATGCTTTTTATTATAATAAAAATACAAATAAATTAAGGGAATTAGAATATCGAAGTGTTAATAGTGACGTCATTGATCATCTTCAAATACACTTCGAACATCGACATCCCGCCGTTTGTTCTTGGCAATAAAGTATGCCTCGCGCGACTCCGACCGTGACGCATCAGGCTTCATACGCCTGACCTCTCGAAATACCTTTTTAAGCCGTTTTTCTAGGTCATTATCTTCAGTGCCAGTGTAAAACTTGCACACATAACTGCCACCTTTTCGTAGATGCTTAATGCAGAACACGAGTCCAGCGTCACATAAATCCTAGTCGTAGTTAGTGCTCTGGTCAAATCATATCATAACCATTGGTCTTTTTTATACTTACCATGCTCGATGTGTGGTCGCGGGCAATGATTCCGCTGGTATTTGCAAGCCTGTAGGGATAGTTAATACTGTTCGTCCAGAAACCAGTTTCTTGGGGCCAGATACCGCACATGTCACTCAAAACCAAGTCCACATTGAACTCCGGCTCTACAATTGATTCATCAATTGATTCGTTATTTAGCTTCTTTACCCTTCTGTTGTCCTTTAATTCCAGATTTTGCATTGCTTCTGTGGCCTCCTTTTCTGTCACGTAGACGCTATCTTTAGCTGAGGGTGTCCATCTGCCGCGCGCTGGGTTGCTAAGAATCTTTCGAAGTTGCTCTTGAACACCAGCGTTAAGAAAGTTCCCTTGCACTGCCGTCACACCGGCAGGGGGTTCCACTGGTAGAAGATCAACACCAATAACCCGACCACCAGGTTGTGTATGCTTTACGGCTACTTGACTCCAGCTTCCTGGCGCAAAACCAAGATCCACTACCGTTTGGTTTGGTCTGAAGATGCGATATTTGGTATTAATTTCTTTCAGTTTGTATGCTGCACGCGATTTATAGTTATCATCCTTTGCTTGTTTTGAAAATACATCCCCCTGCTGACGATTTAGCCAAATCGACGACGATTTCGACTTGAACCGGGCAAACACAAGGCATTGCACACGTCTACATTTAGGTTGCTGGGCAAATAATTGGATCATTTCCCAGTGGTCAGAATGGCCTATGCACGACGCGTTACACCGTTATGTACAGCACCTGCTTATGTTGTCTTGATCTCGCAGCACAATACATATTTAGGGCTTAGGTCCATTGGTATGGTAAGCAAGATGGGTGTAGAGCATATTGTGTAGTGTTTCTTCATAGTGGACAGTATATGCAAACATGTGACTTTGTGGCTTACGTACTCAAAGAACGTCCCAGTTTTTTCACTCTCGGTCTGAGATTGATTCTTCTTCACAGTCTTCAGACACCCACCAATTCACTTGGTAGATTTTTCTTGAAATCGCAAATGTCTTCGAAGATTTCGTCTGCCGGCGTCCGTGAGGAGGTCCGCAAGGTTCTCAACCACTCCCAGGAGAAGAAGCGCAACTTCCTTGAGACGATCGAGCTTCAGGTCGGCCTCAAGAACTACGACCCTCAGCGTGACAAGCGTTTCAGCGGCACCATCAAGCTGCCTGCCGTGCCTCGTCCTAACATGACGATGTGCGTCTTCGGTGATGCTGTCGACTGTGACCGTGCTAAGGGTGCTGGTGTTGACTCGATGTCTGTTGAGGACTTGAAGAAGCTGAACAAGAACAAGAAGCTCATCAAGAAGCTTGCGAAGAAGTACAACGCCTTCGTCGCTTCTGAGGCTCTTATCAAGCAGATTCCTCGTCTCCTTGGCCCCGGTCTGTCCAAGGCTGGCAAGTTCCCCACCCCGGTCTCCCACGGTGAGGATCTTGTGTCCAAGATCAACGACGTTAAGTCCACCATCAAGTTCCAGCTCAAGAAGGTTCTCTGTCTTGCTGTTGCCATCGGCCACGTCGAGATGGAGGAGGACCAGATCACGCAGCACATCATGCTTGCGTCGAACTTCCTCGTTTCGCTCCTTAAGAAGCACTGGCAGAACGTTGGCTCCCTTGTAATCAAGTCTACAATGGGTCCTGCGTTCCGCATCTACTAAATCTAAAAAAACACTTTTGTCTGTATTTAGTTAAACTATTTGCTGATGCTTTCACGGCGGTTCATTCCGCGAATCTTCGTAATGCCTGAATCTGAATGCCGCTTATGGCCGTATTCATATACTAGTTATTAGTAACTCTCGCCTATGCTGGTTACTTTTGGTCTTTAGCGGCGGATGTCAGACAAAAGAAGAATACCTTTTTATGAATCGAAATCCGAGTAGCAGAAACCACGAGGAAAATGTATCCTTCGCTCCACTAACGCGTGACAGGCTTCCAGAGTTAATGGAGATCAGCGATGTCCAAGCCCTCGAATATGTGTCACAATTGTTGCAACAGCTTATTTCGCTTCATGACGCATGTAAATACACTCAAGAGCAGCAAGGGCAGCGAGACCGGACGCCTAGCTTTGAAGTATCAACATCTGAATCAGAAACTGCAGTACAAAGACTTGTGCCAGCAAGAAACTTTACAATAAATACAGGCCCGGAATCTAAGAATGCGCCAGTTTTCGAGTCTGTAGCAGAGTTTGACAATGCTGTAGAGTTATACAAACGCTTTTGGCTCAAGGAGGTGCCTTCAATTTCCATATCACAATATCTCCAGCGATTTCACCGATATTGTCGCTCATCGGCAGCCACTTATTTGACTGCAGGAAGACTCATTTATTTGTTGTCTGTTGACCGCCATATAGTACCAGTCACAAGGCGTAATGTCTATCGTTTGTTTTGTGCTGCATTTATGGTGGCTGCAAAGTTTATAGAGGACACAATGTATCCAATGAGCCGGTATGCAACGACGGCCGGTTTGAAGAAGTCCGATTTAGCTCGCTTAGAGACCACATTCTTGCTTCTAGCAGACTTTGATGTCAAGGTTGACCGTGAGATGCTTAAGTCGGCGCTGCATGTCTGGGCGGATTTGAATGCTGCCTCTGAAGCTAATGTATACGGCTCTACTCAACATCAACAAGCCACTTGCCCGTCTACACCGGTAGTATGACATTACTTCTCACTTGCCTTATTTGTTCAAAAGTGCACTGACTTCCTAAAATAGACGTTGTTTATGTGGTTTTTTTCTCTTGTTTAAGTCGGCCTTAGTGGTCTGGGGTAAGGCAAGGACGCTAGCACTTTCGTTCGGGAAAAATCACAAAAACAACCCACATATCATGCAAAATATTTATTAAATTTATACAGTAAAATGCTTCGCTGTCTCATATTAATGGCTGGGCTTGTCCCTGTCTTAAGTTTGAATGCTCCGGACCTGCTTTCGTTCGCGAAACAGGAAAATCAACTCTGCAATAGTCCAGATGGCCTCCCATTTCCTTATAGCGGATTCCGGGCCTATCAAGTACTAATGTTAGACTGGCCATTGCGTCACTACTGGTATGTTGCCAGGTGCTCGCAAGGTGCAGTCGCTGAGCGACAGTTTTTCCCCACTAACAGAACAACCAATTTTATATTTGGTGAGCCAATTTGTTTGAGCAGAAATGATTGCTATATTATTGCTCGACGCCGAAAGTATGCTCAACGTCAAAGTCCCATTTTCCGGCCTTTTGCGACCGTGGGTGCTATTTACAAATACAATCCAGATACAAACTCCACAGACGCACTTACCCTAATGAAATCCGATAATGCAGGTGCTACTATCACTCTTGTATCAAGCTTGCATACTAGAATGCGCTTTACGCCTGTGTTGTCTTCACCTGGGAGGCTATTAGGCAGTCTGCGAGCTTCTTACATGGATATCTCACCATTTGAGAACTACACTTACACTGCGGCTGATAAATATCAACCATGGTGGAAAGTTAACGAGTTCGTGAATAGTCTTGTTACAGCTACACATGTTAGTGATAAATTCGCTTTTTGGGAGTTTGATGCCTTGCAACGACACCTGTGTAATGAAATGGGCTGGCGAGACAGAATCAATAATGCCGTCACGGTTCCAGACACAAACGTTGAATGAGTTACAAGCATAATGGTTATCAGAAATATAAATATGTAACATATCGATAGTAGTCAGTGTTATCGAGCACTCAACATCAAAGCTATTTGCTATTCAGTTTCGCTTGAACCACTTTGACAGCCGCTGTGTCGTACTATTTTCTTGTTTTTGGGAGCCTATCAGGTCATCACTAGATTTTTCTCCGTTATCCAATGCGAATGCTGTTTGTGATTCAGCCTGTTTATGTCCTAGTGTTGGTGAAAGCTCATTCAACCCAACCGATGCATTTGGCGTGTAGCTCGTGTCAGAGGCCAATGTGTAAGTTCTGTTGTCATATTGTCCCGAAAGTCGTTCACGCTCTTTTGAGCTTGGTGGTAGAATTGGAGGCTCGAATGGATTCTGACCTGCCTCGTTACCAGAATGATCAAACCAATTAAGTTGGCCGGGCAAATTCGATGTCTCACCGTCATGGTCGGCTTGCGCAGCCTTACCAAGAGCTTCAAGTTCATCGGCATTGTCCTTGCCATATCTCATTCCTGTGTTAGGGTCGACAATAAAGCTTTGGCGGTCATCATTGATATTGTGGTCGGCATTGGTACCGCTTTGAGGACGCCAGATAAAGCAAATCAAGGAATAGATGATGATGTATAAAAGCAAAACAAGGGAGAATGCAGCATTCAAAATGAAAAAGACGACGCCCATAACACCGTTCACGATGAGCGGTTGGGTCATAAGGTTTGAGAAAAACAAAAAGAAGCACGCGTTCAGCGTGATAATAACGTGGGTTGTGATTTGAATGGCATTAACAGCCTTCGACAAGAATGGTTTGAGCACTGCAACTGTAATGAACATCGCTAGCTCGATAATGAAAATAGCTAGTGCCTGTGTCTTACCACTTGACTGGGAAAATGCCAAAAAGCATGCCTTAATGAAGTTGTACACAAGATATACAACGCCAAAATAGTAGTATTTTGCATTGAACATCGAGTACAGGTAACCGTATTTTTGAAGAGTAGTCGGATCACCATATAAGAGGAAAGCAGCCGTTCCAGTCTCTCGATATGACTTTCGGCCAATGATGAACACGCGAAGCGTGTTAAAAAGCATAAGCACGAGACAAATCAAAAACATGAATACAGAGGTGACAATTACAGCAGCGCTATCGCGTTGAATCCATTCCCACATTGAGAATACCATTATGGGTGGGAACGCTACACACCACAGTTTGAGCAATGTACCCTTAAGCATAAAGGGGAGAATGCTGTAAAAATACTCACCACGACTCATTGTTTCCAAACTGCGTGCACTGTAAGTTTCATTATCTTTTTCCCCGAGCTCGTACTGGTGATTCTTACGGCGGAAGCTCGGTACTCTACGGCCTATAACAAAATGCGTAATTGTGCGCAAAACCGCGAAAATGAAGACTACACATACGCAAATAAACACAAAAATGGTGAAAGAAGTCAATACTGTAGATGTAATCTCGATACCCGAGCTGAACGAAAGGCGCTTGATACCACGGTATACAACAAGGTTTGGACTGGAACTCACATAAGCCTCAGAAGCAGCAGCTGAATCACGTTTTGCTATTGACTGTGTGAGTGGGGCTAGCTCAGCGGGCTTACCATCAACTCGGAGCAAACCACGTTGCATACCACTTAGCCACTCGAGTGAGCGAGGCGAAACTTGCTTGATCATGTCGACCGATCTACGGCGCAGTTTTTGAACAAGCACTGGAACTGTTGGATATTCGATGTAGGTTGCAGGATTACCGCCAGTTGCTTGGACGTACCACCTGAAAATCTTTTGCATGAATTTCGTATACACAAGACCTACACTCCAAGCAATATTCTGATTCCACGCCGACGCCATTGGTGGCACGCGCTCAACCGCTTCCATATCGAGGAATGCCATGCTCTGGAAATAATTCAACATGAGCACAGTGACGGCAGAAATACTTTGGCCATTTGTTGCTGTATCTATGAACGCCAACAATATGCTCACAAGTAATCCTACACCACTCAAAATGGCAGTAACCCACTTCACTGCCGTTTGCTCGACAGTTTTAGTGTTCTTGATCTCTATACGTAGACACGAAAGCAAGTCAGAAGATTGAAGGTCTCTAATCTTGACGATCACATACGCGTCGACGTCTGGAACCTGGAATGCAATACCCGGGATTTGATTCACGATATTATCACTGAGTGACGTCGTGCCACTAATATCGATCTTTCCGGGGTATACTGGGCACAGTTCCTTTAGTCCGCCAGTACACGGGTTCACTGTCTCTGTTAACGCGTGCAAACCATAGACGTAAAGTTCGATGTCAGCGTAGACTGACCCGTTGATTGCCACATTCACGGACGCGTCGTAAACTATTGTCTTGTTGGTGCGATCCAACTCAAAACTCAGCTTCTTGGACGTCACACCGGTCGTGTTCATACAGGGGACCAGTGCATTAGCAAAGAGTTTCTGGTCGGCAAGTGTGCACGGCAACAGCCATGCCAAAGTCGTCACAAGCAAGCAAAGCATTCTCCTCACCGCAATGGAATGGATCTCTCTACAATAGGATATTTCTGCTGCGTATTAGTTGCGCAACCGGGTCCTGAAAGGTGTCTGCTCAATGTCCGACGCGAGAAGAGGCTGTGGCTAACTCAACAAACTTCCCTACAAATGCGAGAGGTGATCGAGACTTCTCTCTTTTTACTTGTTATGTCACCTTTATTTGCGGGCTTGGGGGGGTTTTTTTTAGCTCAGCAAATGGTCATGTGAGTATGCGCGGTTCCGATGATCACAGATTTTGAGCCGTCAAGTACTGCTGGGCGAGCTATTTTCTCTATGCTAAAGAGCTGTTCCATATATTAAAGCTTCAAATACTATGGGTACTGTGCATGTTGTTTTAGTGATGATAGCAAACTTTTAGTTAATGCTACTACTGTGCTCGAGCTTCGCGCGGGTTAGCCACTCTATGATTCCTTGCCCTGCTGATGGTGGCACTCCGCCGAAAAAAATGTGGCCTGACCCTAATACGCACCATTCGAAGAGAATGTGATATTTATAGATTGCGACGCCTCGTTAGGCAAGTGGCCTTTAAGTTCAGGTAATAGTACAAATCAAGCTTACACAGTATGGATCCAAGAATACGTCTGAGGCCGCTCTCAAGTTTGTAAGTCCTCAAAACTTTTATTTCAGCGTTTATGTGCCAATCTTCTTGACACACAATGCAGGGAATGCACCTAGATACCATCATTCCCAGCAATACGCGAGCAAACCCCACCCCTAACCCATTTATTTCGCGAGAAAATCATACCCCACTATATTTCCCCACTTGGCCACATAGGCTAGATGCCTGCCAAGTTCATATTATAATTAGTTACCGCATGTAGATTGAGACTTGCATTCCTGTGACCAGAGCAGCTATATTATTCTTATCAACTTCTAGGGTTAATGCGTGACTGTGTTCTTCTTTTTTGTTTTAAATCAGCTCAGGCTCGCCAGGATTATGATGACTCCTACTAGCCATGATTAGTGACTACTTTTTAGGCTCAATATGCACAAAACTTGTAATTGTGCAGCCACTTACATTATCGCCCTAATATGCCACAGGTCAGTAAGCACAGATGACGCGTCTAAGAATTGGTTAGTATGCACTCCGTGATACCGCCTTTTCTGCTCGGCAACCCCTACAGACACCAGCGGTCTCTACGTACTGATTAGTTGCCGATTGTTCACGGCGGTAAGGGGCCAATGGACACGAGTCAAAGGATTCGGCAGGCTATAATAGAGAATCATGTCGAGACTGTCTCGCTGATCCTAGATCTGCACCCGAAACTACTTCTCAATACCGATATCGAGAACGGATGGACAAACCTGCATTACGCGGCATATTATGGCCATTATGAAATGTGTAAGTACCTCATTAATCGTGGTCACGATGCAGATGAGGTGAGTCTTAGCCACAACCGATGCACTGCCCTCCATTTGGCTGCCATGCAAAACCATGAGCGAGCATTACACTACTTAGCACAACACTTGGATCGTAGCATTGATTGGGCCAATGCTGATGGCCAAACGCCATTGATCGTTGCAGTCGCCCATGGTAATGACCCAATAGTGAATCTTTTACTGGATTTTGGTGCAAATATCGATCTTGGAGACTCTACCAGCACCCGACCTTTACATGCTGCTGCGGCGCACGGCCATGTCAAGGTTTTGCGTACACTCGTGGATCGCGGAGCAAACACTGTACAACCTAATGATTTGGGCTGGACCCCTGCAGATTACAGTGCGACGCGGCAAGTCGAGACGTATTTGCAGACTCTTGTAAATGATCTCAAACGTAACAACTTACCTACCACGCCTGTAAGGCAGACTTTTGAGTGGTAAATAACGAATCTAACGACAATCCTCATATCATCTACATGTATATAGCTGTATATAAGTATTACTTGCAACACCTATAATCGTTAAAAAAAAATATCTAGTAACAACAAAGTCCATTACACAAACATTGGATTGTTGCCATTAAACATGCGTAGTCCTGTTAAAAGGAGGGCGAGATGCTAAATTTACAAAGGAACTTCCATAATTATGCATATGATGATTGTTGAAACATGTTGAATTCAGACTAGCCAGGTACCATCCATCCGGAATGTCTTCGTGGAAACAATCGGAGCAATTAGATTCTCAACTGGTTCAGAATCTCTTGGGCAAGATTCTTATATTGCCAAACATTACCCGTCATTTTCTTGAACTGTACGCCATGTAACGATACAATCGGTACGCGTACAATATCGATTTCGAAACGTACGGGAATCTGTGTATGGTTGACGCCTGAGTCCAGGCCAAGCATATCTGAACCACCAATCTCCATATCTACCGAATCCGACGATGTATTGGACCACATGGCTGGTGACATGACACCGTTGTCGGAGACCCCACGGCGGTGATTTGGCGTGAATGGTTCACCAGAAGCCGATGAATGTGGTGTTCTGGGGGTTTTAGGAGTGCTAGGCACCTGGTGCTCTACGTCACGGTGTGTACGAGCTACACAAGCGAAGCCACCAAGAACTTCGACATACTCGATGTTCATTTGAGTTAAAACACGAATTATCTCGGCCCGAATCTCACGAAGAGGCTTGGTGGAAGTAGATTGTACAGAGAATATGCCACGGAAAAACACATGCCTTGGTGCCTCAATAGATGGCATGCCAGAACCAACGCTCTTTTGCGAACCATTCGACCCATACGACGCACGACTCTCATTATTTGAGAGTCCGTTCTTCATCGTGTAACTTGTAGACTTAGCCCGAGTGTGGCCTGATGAACGTGTCCGGCTATGACTTGCGCTCGAAGTCCGGTCAATGCCACCAGGAGTTGGTGGCACAATTGCTCGTCGCCTTAAAGAAAGTTTTCGGAAAAGCGACGAGAACTGCTGGTTCGGACTAGCTGGGGGGAGTGTGGAAGATGGTTCTGCGTGAGGTGCCAATGGTGGAACCGGAGCCGACGCTGTGCGTTGTTGCGAAGTCGGTACTGATGGCATGGGTGGAACTCTATCGTTGTGAATCTCAATAGGCACTGCAGCGCTCACAGGAGTGACACGGCCAGTTTGCACGCTGTTTGTAGGCACAATTCGCGAGACAAAAACTGCAGGTGGCTCTGTTTGCACGTCCGCTAAATCTTCACCTGGCTCAGACGATCCTGAAGATTCCGGCGTTGGCAGCAGAGCTTTCTGGGGCTCGGCAACCATTGGTATATCACTTTGAACAGGCTTAGTTGCCGGTGCATAGTCGGCACCAAGGGTTTTAGACCGCGAACGTTTAGCAATCACAAGCTTGTCTTCTGCAGGGGGCGGTGGATGAGGCGTGGGAGACACTGGTGGCAGTAAACCGACACTTGTCGTACTGCTGTTAACAGAAAGTGTACGTTTTGCAAGTCGTTCACGCGCTAGGTAGTAAAACGACAGCTCAGGAGCAAAACTATTTAAAGGGTCCGGCATGCGGGCACCGAGTGTGGCTTGGGACCGTGTTGTCATATCGGCTTCATTAGCTTCTCTCCAGGCCGCCAAAGCCACTTCGTATTCAGCACTACCCACAATTGCCTGCAGATGCGTGGCCAATGCTACAGCATCGCCCACCCCTAATTGAGCGAGCTCGTCCACAACTCCAGGGTCCAGGTCTTCTATACGCAACGGGAGTCGTGGGGGCATATAGTTCTCTGGCGGGCCTTCATAGCCCTTTATCATCCAGGGATGATGCATAACTTCGGATAGAGTCGCGCGTTCACTTGGATTTACTGTGAGCATACGACCTAGTAAATCGGTGCATAGTGAACTCAGCCACGTAGGATATTCTACAGTGCCGCGCTTGATTTTCGCATGCAGCACCGTCATGGACTTGTCTTCGAATGGTACCTTACCGCATACGAGAACATAAAGAACGACGCCAAAACTCCAAACATCGATCTCAGGTCCAACATAAGGTAATGCGTTCAACAGTTCGGGTGCAGCAAAATAGAGCGAGCCGCAGAATGTCTTAAGAAGATTGTCTCTGCGGAAGAGGTTAGAAAGGCCAAAGTCAATGAGCCTGATGTCTCCGTCGTCAGCAATCAAGATATTCTCTATCTTTAGATCACGATGTACAACCGAGTTGTGGTGGCAATAGTCAAGGGCACTGGCAATACTGCGCGCAAAACGACGCGCCTGAACCTCCTTTACGCACCCATGAGTGATGATATAGTCCAGCATTTGACCGCCAGCAATGTATTCAAAGACAAGATAGAAGTGTCCAGTCATCGAATATACATCGTAGAGTTTTGAGACGTTAGGATGGTCAAGCAAACGGCCAATAGCAGCTTCTCTAATAACACGGGCATCCTTAGCTTCATTAGTTTCACGGCCACCGTCGCGAGGACGCTGTGTGAACGCCTTCGGCACGATCTTAATGGCTGCAGGCTGGCGCGTGTACCGATGCACAGCTAACTTTACCTGGCCCATTGATCCCGCTCCTATTGACTTTACAAAATCCCAAGGACCAATGGATGTACGCTTCTGTGGTTTGCGTGGTACGGGTTCAGTTCTAGAATGTGAATGCGAGCGCGAATGGGTGCGTGAATGAGTGCGTCTCGGCTGTTGACCCGGTATTGTCACGGAACCCGGCGGCGTCGCCGTGTTAGCCGGATTTGTTTGCGTGTTGGGTGTGTACTGCATTTTGCCGGGCTGCTGTGTCCGTAAATGATGGGCAGCGCTGGAATTGCTGGTCGTGCTAGGAGCCCTGTTAGGAGTGGTTACAGGGACGTTTGCAGAGCCACGCGGTGTTTTGGGAGACGATGGCAACCCCACTGATGATGACTGGCCTTGAGTGAGGGGCCCGGGCCCGCCCGGAACAGGAGAATCTAGAGAGTGTCCTGGTTTGATCTGGTTGACAAGATTATCAAGAGATGCGTTGTCGGAACTTGCTGGGGTGTTGTTGATAGTAGCAGTTTGGGCAGGAGAATGCGACGACGGCGTGCGTCCGCGTGCACCATACGCCAGCGTGGATGCACGTACTTTCGGGCTATCACTCACATCGCCACCAGCGACTATGATCTGAGGCGCAGCCGCTGATGTGGTACCAGGACTACCATTGTTATGTGGAGGTGGTGTTATAATGCGCGACGGGCTTTGGGGAGACAAGTCGCGCAGAGGGAGTTCTCGCGGACTGACGACACCTTGTCGCTTGGTAGAGAGTTCAGAGGAACCCATACTTCCTGCCTCGACTTCTGAAATGACACCCCAGAAATATGAGAGACTCAGAAGTGTGAAATTTGCAGTTTATACCTTTGCCTCCGCGGCACACACACTTACACTTTCAATAGCTAACGGCGACTGATACTCCTGTTGCTTACTGCTGAGTGATCCGGCTCATCCCAGTATGCAAGTTGTTAGGGTTTTCAGCGACTCATTCTGCCGTCATGTCATCAATCAGCACTTCTCTGTCTTGCTGGTAGGAGTCATTGACTAAGAGCCACGCGGGCCACGTCGTCAACCGTTTCTTTGCATACCTCTCTCGGTTGAAATAGTGATACGTGCGGTGCGGATTTACGACGGGGGAATACGGCATTGTTTCCTGATAGCATTTTTTTCAATTCAATTACTGATTCTAAAATTATAAAAATTGTCCGGTCGTAAGCTGCACGCAGGCCATAACTTTCTCGTGGTCATGCATGATACACTGCATATAGATTACTCGCTTATTGTCACGTGTGGTTTGGCATCTTGTCTTGGCTGCATCTGGTCTATTTTCTGCTCTTCTCTTCACAGCTTTATGATACGTACTTAAAGAATAGTTGGCATAACAAAGTCTCGCATTCGAGTTATGTAGCTGGTATTTATGCGACACTCAGTTGAGTGCTCAGTTGAGTGCTATGGTACAGTTACTTTTCGTGTCAACACTCACACCAGGATTCAGGCGAGTAATCGCGCATCTCTTTTAAATCATTTTATATTATTGCCACCAAATGTGATCAATGGCTTTTTAGTGATGATCTGTAGCGCCACTTCTCAAAAATGTTTTGAAATGAAAACGAGCTAGTTTATGCGAGCGAACCTCGCGGATGGTGGGACTTTTGTGCTGACAAAACGGGCTTGGATCTCTGAAACACTGGGTTGACAAACGACACCAGGCAACTGTTTTTGTTCGAAGTTGTACGAAAGTATGCGAAGAGATACGGCTCAGGATCCAACAGTAATCACCTCAAATGAAGGGGTGCGTGTTCTCTGTGTGGCCGAGGCTCGTGGCTCGCTGCGTCGTTTGAACGAGCTAGCTGCCAGCTACGCGGCTGATGTCATTCTACACACGGGTTCCTTCGGTTTCTTTGATGGCGACTCGTCTGCAAGTATGAAACATCATATACTTGCTTCCGCTGCTACATTCAGTTCCGTTGTACGGCCTCAAAACTTCCGAGCCCTCGGTGATACAGAGCTCCGGGAGGCGGTAGGCTCACAACTAAGTGAGCTACCTTTATTCCTTGCTGGTGCTGAATCCTTCAGCGTACCTGTCTATACTGTCTGGGGTTTCTCAGAGGATGTTCGTGTGATTGAAAAGTTCCGGGATGGCTCTTATGCTGTGCCAAACCTACATATTGTAGATGAGAAGACGGCCCCGCTTATTCCAGACACATCCATCCGTCTCATTGGCCTACCCGGTGCATTTATCCCGTCAAACTTATACGACTCTGGTGATGGGTCGGAGACTGTAGCAGGCACTATAGGTCAAACGTGGGCAACAATTTGGCAGATCGGTGAACTCTTTCACACGGTACGTGACACATTTAGTAGCAAGGAAATTCGCTTATTTGTTAGCCACTCGGCACCATCCAAGAACCCAATGTTGCATTATTTGGCCCTGTTGTTGCGTGCTGATTTCACGCTTTCCGGATCCCTTCACTATCGCTTCACATGTAGCTTCAGTGATAACGCTACGGACTCAGACCTACATCAATTTGAGCGGCGTTTTGATTTGGCTCGATCATACTTCCAGAAAGTGTGGAATCAAGTAGAGTCACAAGTAATGGAACATACGGTCAACCTCCCGCAGCAGCGCGAGCTCATCCTATCAACTATGGAAATGCTTCTAACCTCACCAAAGGGGGCTACCCTGCATCATATAAAACAAGCTTTCCGCAATTTGTGGCACTTCAATATCTGCGACATGGATAATGGTGTTCTTGTGTTGAAGGTTTCCTCTGATGGGCTCATTGGTGCAACCTCCGAAAGCTCAGGTTTTGATTTCGCTCATCGCAGCACAAAAAAAGCTGTTAGTGAGCCTAGCACTGATCTTGAAAGTCCTCAGATGGCAGAGCCTACTGTTGTAGAAGACGGGGCCAATAAGCGCGACTATCGTGATCAGCGAGACCCAGAACAGAAGAAGAAAAAACTCAAGGAAAAGGTACGCAAAGAGAGAGACGACAGAAAGGAAATTCGCAAAAATACTGACCATGAAGCAGAGCCTGCTCGTCCTGGCCTCTGGTTTAAAGATGGAAACCGACCAGCCGAGGAAATTCTAGGTTTTCTTGATGAGGCGGACCGGCCGTTGGCCCGCGTTGACTTCCGCTCCAATATGCGTGCTGACGGTATTAGAACCCGTTTTGCGCTTGTCTACTTCGATACTCAAGAACAAGTATCTCAAGCTTATGATCGTGTGGACAAGGATGCTGCTGGAACTGTTTCTATTCTTCAACCTCAACAACATCAACGGCACCCAAACCGTAAATTCAAAGGACGTCCTAAGTGGTAAGGGGCTAGTTGAGGAACTCATCAACCTGTACAACACCACATGTCGCTAGTCTGTGAGATCACGTCAAAAATATGAATTCTCTGCGGAATAAAATGCAGTTTTTTTTTTCATCGCACTTAAAACGTTTTTTTGCCTGCTTTTACACCACAGGATGCTCAAAACTTCCCTACTAAAAACACTCCTTCAAGTGCGAGAGATAAAGACAAACAAGTCATAATTATTTGTGTTAGCACTCTAGCTAGATAAACCTCAAAAAAAACGGTAATGGCATGTGAACCAAACACTCTAAATAAAATCAGTGCTCTATAAAACTAGTTAACTTGTTAATGTGAGACTAATTTCTTAGCAAATATGTCAAACTAACAACTCTTAATTGGATACTGCGATCCAAGTGAGAGTGGATTTAGAGCTTTCGGACACAAAAAACTTCATCTTTTGTTTCCTCTCCAAGTTTGGAACATTTTTTATGACACTAGCATGATTCTTGAAGACGTTGAATAAATTTTGAGTGCCAGTAGGTTTAAAAAAACAAAAAAGACAACACAGTATCCTTTATAGAATAACAGGTTCATATCAGGAATGGTCAAAACATGATTTGTTACATGACTTTATGTACTCTAAGCAGTTTATATAGAAATTTTAGCTTCCATATACGCCGTTGAACACCCAAGTTCCGATTCTTAAGGTTCACCTATAACTTGAACTTAATCCCCTACGATTGACTATAGGAATGTGAAGCAACATAGTCAAATGAACATGCTGAAATCCTCAAAGTTTGACCATATATTATGAAACTAGAGATGCTGTATTCATTTTCTGTAATGCATGAATTCAGTCTGCCTACCGTTTGTAGGCAAGTAGAAAATCATGCTTATTAACGTTAATCTTCGCTTGCATGTACGTGCATGTGTAATGTACGATAAGCCATTCCGCTTATTAAGAGATACAAGAAAAAGCTGGGATTCTTCATAGTGTATCACATTGGCAAGCAATCTTCATACAACATAGACGAGAACTTGCAAATGGAATTGTCATTGCTCGATGTCGAAATGTCTCCGTTTTAAATATACCTTACTTGGCACAATAGATCACGTTTCAAAAAAAGGGTTCCGTGTACCAGTAATTTATAATAGAATACACGTATAAAGGTTTCGAGGGGGTGAGCGGCCAAAAATGGCCGAAGTCAAGTTTTCTTTTTTGACATACAACTTTGAAGTACTCCTGATATGTGATATCAACCTTTTTTACCAGGTATATGAATCTCAGGCTCAGTTCAGGCTATAAACACTAACACATCAGAAATGTCCCAATTCGAATTCCAAAGTTAAGAAAAGAAAAGAAATGGACCTTTGTATGCAATGACAAGGATGGAGTATGATGCTCGTAAAACGACATTAAATGATGGCTCTTTTACCTATTGACTGCCAACATTTTTAGAGTATTGATATAGTGGTAACGCCATTAATTTGACTAAATCTTTTTTTTTTCTTATTTCACTCTTTTTAACTGGGCAGCGCAACACCATTGTGGGAGTATAATGGTCGTGATGGCTATCTGATCCTATCACCATGTTAAATGCGCATATTACGTGTATTACTATAGGTGAGTGTTTGAAATATGTAAAAGCCTACCAATAATACTTTACGCTATAATATTCCACGTCAACGTTTAAAGGGTCTATTGTCGCAATTCGTTTTCAGTTATTAATTTCGCTAAGTTTCTTCTGAGCCCATTGCTCATCTCTTAAACATAAGATAATGGCACTACGCTTGGACTGGCTGGATCTTGTTCAAGCAAGGGTTCCTTACCCTCATAAAAACATATCGCTATTCACAGCCATTAGCACAGACATCGGCGAACTAGCATGGAAAAAGAGCCATATCGAGCATTTCAATATCATGCAAGTCTTCCATATGCTACAGAAACAAATGCTGAAGCACTGTCTGATTTGGATCGCATTGTTGCTAGGATAGAGGCATTGTACGACACGGGGGCGTTCAACGGTTCGTATGTTTTTGGCACCGCATACAGCCACGAAGTCGGACAGGCTACGCGTGACCTTATGGTATGGATGAAGCGTAAGTTAGATCTTCCTCTAACCACCCGTATAAAACTCACTAGGATCTACGTTGGTGCTTGCTTCGAAGCAAGTGAGGCGGCTTTAATCACTCGTTATGGACTTGCAGCTTGTACATTATGGAAAAGTAGTAGTGCATCACGGCTTTTACCTGAACAAAAAGGCCTAGTTCGCTGGGACTATATGATACGTGCTGTCAAGAAGCTTGTTTTAAATCGTCACAGCGAGTCTAGCAGCAACCTCAATGATCGCGACTCGCCCTCTGGAGTCATCATGAGTATGGCTATACTGTTTAGGTCTACTGTCGAACTTAATCAATATGATGATGAGCTTTTCGCCGATATTTTGAGCTACTTGAGTCCTACTAACGACCGTCTTAACGCTTTGGTGTTGACTGCTTTCGGTGCTCTTATCCCGTTTGAAGATCCGGCTGCAGCAAAGTATCAGCGTCTTCTGTTCAGTCTTTGGAGTTTAGTTCCTAGCGAAGTTGCAACGAGAAGTATTCTTCCGTCGGTTGCGCAGTTCACGAAGGTCACGACTCTACGAGGGTGGACAACCCCGAAACTGACCGACTCTCAGCTTGATGTCTGTTTTCAAGGCACACTTCATAGTCTTAATATTCCGCTGATCTCTCTTTCCCAGTCGAAAGCAAAGGAGCGTCATGATCAAAATCGCCGCAGTAGAATGAAAAGTGACGTTATTGGACTCAACAGCTCTGCATTTGCTCAAATCGTTGTTTGGTCTTTACGAAAGGATGATCAACGCGCATTAGATTTACTATCAACTATGGTAAACACTTTGCAATCGTTTTGCCATCCCTCGAACCTTGGACCTTGGACGGCTTTAATTATCACCATGTTAGCAGATCTTGCTAATACATTCATTTTACGCATGAATACGGAAGAGGAGCTTGAAGTTCCCCAGGTCAATCGATTATCATCTGACGCAGTCGCCAGGTTTGCTAGTATTCTCATCGAACCCATGCTTCTTGGTGTTCATAGTCATGCGCCTATAGTATTCGGGACTGCGGTGAACTTGTGCCGAGTGTTAGCTATTTTGGCGCCGGATATGGTTTTACCTCGTATACTCAGTGAGGCTTATCCAACCCTTCGACAAGGGCTTCACCAGCCCCATCGGATTATTGCTGTACTTACTTGCATTTCTCGAGCGGCTGTCCCTCTGACTGCTCACGCAAAGTACCGAATGCATCTTACAACACTACTTGAGTTGGCTTTGCCTAGTATCGATGCTAACGAAGTCCGTAGGTGTATGCTCGCCCTGACCTTATTTCAGACTGTTGCCGCTGTAGTCTCATTTGAAGATAAAAGCGATGATGATAGCGTCTCTACGACGGCTCAGGTACTTCCTGAGATAGTGCATGAGCTTGAGGAGGGTGGCTATCCTGAGCTTGATCCTGATCTGTACGAAACTGTAGATCGTGGTGCATCAGCTGCGTTTCCTGAAATTCTCACTCAATACATGCGTCGTATATTTGACTTATTAGAAACAACTGGAGAATCAAGTCTCGGATCAGCCGC
The DNA here is from genome assembly GCA_030564665.1 of Entelexis apis. Taxonomy (NCBI): domain Eukaryota; kingdom Fungi; phylum Ascomycota; class Dipodascomycetes; order Dipodascales; family Trichomonascaceae; genus Entelexis; species Entelexis apis. Next base: position 1,919,525 of record JAJLWA010000001.1, on the reverse strand, counting down.
TTCAGCTAGCGTAATGCGCGTACTTTTAGCTTGTTCGCCGCAAATTTTTGATAAGTTGCTTCAAATGACTCTTGTTGAGATGTTGAACCCACAGCAACAGGCTAACGATGCATTCGCTCAAGTTTGTGGAGCTTTCATTCGTGCAGATTGTAATACTGCTTTCCCTCAGTTTTGGTCACTCTTGACGCGCTATATACGAGAGGAGATTAACGAGAACCAGGCTGGATCTGGCCGGAGTGTCATGGCGCGAGATCGAGCTCTTCTCAGATATCTAAGTGTTCTCAACATGTGCCTGCTTGCTGCTAATAGTGAATCACTGGTAAATATTGCCAGTGAATTAAGCGATCTTATTTCTTTACTTCGTGAGGTTACTCACACAAGTGTCGTATACACAGTGGCCAACACTATACATCATGCCATTGCAGCACTCGTTGGGTACAGCATTGTGCTCCCCTCTCCAAATGGGTTCGAGGAAATTGATAGTAATGGTAACTGTGATATGTTGATGCTAAAAGACTCTGGAAAATTACGAGATTTAGCCGCTATCAAACAAACGGGTTACCGGAACATTCCATGGAACATTCCTACAGAGAACTCTAAAAAATTGGCTGTTCAAATATATCAAGATCAGATTGAGTTCTCTTTTAAGCATGTTCAAAATGCCTTAAAACAAGGAGACTCAACAGTTCAAACGCGAGATGTTATAAGTAGTGCACTCATTTTCGTGCGGACTTCCTCTGGAGCGATCGCTCCATTAGCAGAACACAGTGATGTTATTGTTTGCAGAGAGAGAGTTGCACGGTTTTTGCTTGATTTATATCCGCATCTTGGTCATGATGATATTGCCAGTCTGAAAGAAGTTCTGTTTGTGGCTAAGGTTTGGTTGTGCGACGTAGGTTATGAACGCACTGCCCGTATAGATAGTCATCAAGACTCACTATACAAATACGAAAAAAGTGCTTTCAAAGTTCCTGGTTGTAGAAAACGTTACCCACCCACAGTGCTAGCCCGTCGAGCTCAACTTTACCACCATCAGCGCCAAGCGTTGGCGACTCAGAGGCGTAGTCCTACATCTTTGGACAAAGAGATTTTGAATAATATCCTCATTGATGCGTGTTTCTCAGCTTATCCAGCTGTGCGGCGCAATGCGTTTTCTGCACTTTACTCTCCATTGAAAATTTTCGCTGATTATGATCTCTATGCGGACATTTATCGTTCAGTGCTTGATATGATCGAGGAACTGATTGCAAAGAAAGATTATGAGCGAGCTGAGGGTGGATTCGCCTTATTGTCCTATCGCTCTATGAGTATGCATACTGTTTGTCACGACTATACACAGCTGTTGAGGTATTTCACGTTGGTGTCTGCAGCTGTTGCGACTGATGACTTTAAGTTGAGTGGGCATGCGGCAACAGTGTTTTGGCTACACAGCAATAATAGTTTTCGACTGGCTGTCAGTCGTGATCCATCTGCAACAGAGGTATGGAAATATATCAGTTCGTTCATATCTTATCTTATTCAGGACCCCTTGGAGTCATTACATTGGAACCAGGCTCTGTTACGCACTTCAAGTCTTATGTTCTTGAGTCAAAATTTGCGCATGCCAATAGATCCTGTGGTGTTCAACAGGTTTGCCGAGGGGACTGTTGGGCGTAATATACATCCTGATGTTCGTTATGTCTCTCTTCAGGGATTACTGCTTTTGTCTCAACACGCTTTCCGGAAGATTCTAAGTGACTCTAATTACGAAGCATTCAGAGTCAATGGTCCTGAGGATATACCAGTAGATGCATACAAGTCTACGAATGATACTGAGCTGAAAAACGATTGGTCTTTTTTCATGGACGGCGCTCACACCATAGAGTCAAAGTCACCAAAGATTCCACCCAAGCTGCGAGTCAGTTCAGGTGCCGTTGGCACGCAGGGCTGGCTGCTACAACCAGAAGGTGGTCTTTGGCGAGTCCCTAGGACAGAGCAATTCAGAAACAGAATTAACGAAGCCGATAATGCGATTTTTTTGAAGGCATTGAAATTTAACACGTTGAGTTTCTGGTCAGATCTTGCCGGCATTCGTCAAATAGAGCCTCGTCAAGACGAGGATCGTCTTGACAAGCTTGTGGCTTTGCTCTATCGTGATCTTACAGTCTTTTCATCAATGGGTTATGGGATACCACTTGACAGTTTGTTGCAAGATCTTCCAGTTCTTCGAGTCACTAATGATCAAATTGGGGACAGAAATTGGCATCGCGTTGCTTCCGAAGTCGTTTGCGGTCTTCTTCTTGCCTTGCCCCTCCTAGGTGATAGTGAAGTTGAAATGATTCTGGATCGAGTATCGTCTTTATTGATTGCGGTACTTGACGTTATTGCTTCTGAGACTATTGAATATTGGATATCAAGTATGACTCTTGTGGTATCTAGTGTAGACTTGCGTCGATATAATCGCGTGTTGACGTTGTTGGAGGAACTAGCTCGGCCTGAGACTAGTGGAAATGGTGGAGGTATTCGGTTGGCGCTAAGAACGACTTTATATACGGAAGTCTTGGCAGTAGTAAGTTGGCGAATGCCCCGTTTAGCTGAGATTTCAAAACTTTGGCTTGGTTGGAATCATGAGCTCCAGGCAACAAGAGAGAGTGCAAGTAATGGGCTTGCTGTAGCTGCATCAGGTGCACTTAAGCGAGTTTGGAGCTCAATTGCTGATGCAACAAAGTTAGCAAATGCCGAAAAATCTGGCTTGGGTCAGCAGCCAATAAGACTTGATGATGACTCTATACAGCATTTGTCGAAGTGTTTTGAATTGGACACGTCAAAAATAGACCTGAGTCTTTTGAGCCTGTCACGACGAAGCTTACAACTTATGGGGCCCAATGCTAGTATTGGTCTTGCTCCATTAAGTCTTGAGGTTTTGTTGAGAACCACGGGTGTTCGCGACGATCCAGAAACACTCGTTCTAGTTACAGCTTTGTTTTCGACTCTCGACACGGCGGTTTACCATCCCACCGCGGTTGATCAATTGGCTGTGATGCTATCTGACGGTGCACGATCCGAGCAATGGCATCAGCGCATCAGAATGTTGCTTCTGTGTCAGTCCTTCTTTTTCAATCATTTACTTGTATTCTCAGCACAGCGTCGCGAGATGTTTGCATATCTGGCGGTTGACTCTCTTTCAGATTCTCAGGTAGAAGTGCGAGAACTCGCTGCAGACACATTATCCGGCATTGTGCGTTGCTCACCAGTTACTGAACAGCAGCTTTATATTCAAAAATTAGGTCGCAAGTTTGAGCTTATTCTTGTTCATCGTCTGTCTTCGCTTGCTGATAGACATGCTGCAGTGTTGGGACTCGGGGCATTAATAGGAGCCTTCCCTTATGTATCACCACCGCCTTTATGGTTACCACAGATGCTTGCCACGCTTGCAATTAGAGCTGCTAGTGATAGCGGTCTTGTTGGCAAATCTGCCAAGCAGATTCTTGGCGATTTCAAAAAGACGCGTCAAGACACATGGCACATTGATCAGAAAGTGTTTACACAAGAACAACTTGACGATCTTGAAGGCGTTTTGTGGAAAAACTATTTTGCCTGAGATATATGTATTATTGTAAGATGAGCTGTGAGAGGTCATTCCAAAGGTACAAAGTGCTGTTTAGTACTTATATAGGCGCGCCCAGCTCATAAGCATAGATAGATAGCGGAAATATAGACAATGTATTTTAGCTGAGGCAATATATGTATCCTGTTAACAAACTAATAAACTTATAGTTTACGCTCTAGCCCTGATAGGACGCTTGCCCGCGCTTTGCTCAGGAACATGGCCATCGGCAGCGAGTCGCTCATTGCGCTCAGAAAGTTGAGCTGCCTTCTCGGCCAAAGCCAATGCGACCATTTGCAAGCGAGAAGCGTCGGCCTCAGGCTTGAACACCAGATATTGTGATGAAACATCGAGCAAAGCGGCAATCTCGTCACCGGCGATCATTTTAACAAGGAGCTGGCGTGTATCGGCTTCCGACAGCTTGAACTCCTCCTCAAGGAACTTCAAGCCGATCGAATGGTAGGCCTGGCCACCAAAGGTCAATAGATAAGTTCGCAGACCCTCAATCTTCAGCTTGTGCTCAAGCATCTGCAGGATGTGCTGTTTAGTGTTGGTAGCGGGGCTCAACAGGTTCCAGACCTTGACGTTGCTCAACAGCTCAAGCGCACTAGCCCAGTCGCCCGTTTGCAAACGCTTAGCAGCCTGAATTACGTAGTCCCTCGTGGTCTCTGACGGGCCAGAGAAAATTTGGCGATCGTGTACGTCGAGCAGACGACGGAAGGGTCGGTTCTGCGAGCGACGTTTCAAATCAGACTGTGAGCCGCGTTGGCCTGCCAGGTTTGCCAGGTAAGGTACCTCAATAAGCATAGATGATGTGAGGTAAACACACTCAACAAGCTCAAGGTTAATGTGCATGTGGTACGGCAAAAGTTCTGGCGCCTGAACCTGAGCAGACGCCAGTGGAGCATCACCCTGGTTAGCAGAGCGAGCCTGGCCTTGGCCCAGAAGTTCCTTCAGTCTAGAGGATGAGCAGATCTCTTGAAGTGACTGCAACGCATCATTGATGAGGCCGGCACGGAAGGCACATAGCCCGACTTGCACCAACGCACGGTTAAACAGAACCTGCGTAGAGGCTTCCATAGCATGGATAGAAGACTGAAGGTGAGACATAAGCATAAGATCGCGAGCCTTGTAGTAGTCGTCGCCCAGGGCGTATTGGCAGATCAGACTGAGCATAGCACGAGCACGCAGCAACGTACTAGGCTGTTTGTATAGCACGCTACAGAGTGAAGTGATCAACTCAATTGCGTTAATCGAAGCAACATCAGTCGCACGAGGAGTAACTTGAGAAGACAATTGCTGTGGGACGGAAGCCCATGCTGCGACCTCCGTAGTAGAGATCGCACCAGCAGGCTTGTAATAAAGGTGGTCGATGCGGCGGCTCAGAAGTCGGCAGTATGACTCTGATTCATGCGTTGGAACACCTAGAAGCTGCAGTGTGCGCTCCTGATGGCACTGAGCGCGCAAGATTAGGGCAGCCACCCTCGTTTCTTCGCGCAAATGCTCGATGTACTCTGTCGTGTGCGGGTCATAGGTAGCAAGAATCCGAGCGTGCTCATCATCAAGGCGCTCTACGAGAGTGGGAATGCTACCGGCAATTTGGCGCACGCCATTCACACCCGGCTCAGGTCCACGCTCAAGGTCTGCTGCCTCCGGTGCAGACTCGACAATAATATAGTCATTCTGGCTCTCGAGAACCTCGAAAAGCGTTGTAATGTCTGTCTCAATGGCCTCCCATTGACTGAAGTCAGCTCCAGAATATAACGAGGATGAGGAAACCAAGGTTGATGAGGCAAGGTCAAACCGGATTGGAATGAGCATTAGAAGCACAGAGATCTTCTTGTACGCACTGTCTGACACCTCCAACAACTGCTCCAATACACTCACCTGTTCGCCGCGGTCAGTATTCTTCTTACCACGAGATTCCATTATACCAAGCAGAGTTGAGATCACAGTGGCAGCACTGAGCTCTTCCGTGGCAGCATCAGCAGTCTGAGAGGTCTCAACTTTTGTGCTAGTGGGGCCCTTCGCGGCATCTTGTTGGGTCAGCGATGGCACACCAGGAACATAGTTCTCGGGATCCTGTTTGTACTGATCGAGACGTGAAGCATAGTCACGCTCCACGCGCTTCAGACGCTGCTTCAGCGTGTTTAGCGCACGGTTCTGGCTGGCGCTTAGTTTCTTGGTTGGTTTGCCTGCCACTGCAGTTTGGACTTCCGTGATGGTGCGAACAAACGAGACCGGCACGGTAGAGTACTGTCGGTTAGAGCGATCTAGAACCTTCACGACGCGGTCAAATACAGCAACAGCCTTAACCCAATCACCGGATTTACGAGCAGAGTCAAGTTCACTGGAGTCCTCGTCGATCTCGTCAAGAACCTTCTCTTTCGAGCTCTTCACCACCTTGCGTTCATCTTCACTTTCGCTCTCGCTATCAGAACCACCCTGGCCCTTCAAAAATTGGTTCCGCAGATATGGAGTGCGAGACTGTTCGGCACTAGCGGTATCTTTTGTTTCAGACTCACTTTCGCTTTCGTCCTCATCTTCTTCTTCACTGCTGGCACTTAGGTCTTCGCTCATGCTGTCCGATTCCGCATCAGAGCTCAAGTCCTCAGATGCTGCGCTTCCATACAAGCTCTCCTCATCAGAAGAAGACAAATCGCTGTCCTGGGCAGTGCCGGGACCCTTGAAAAACCTCGACATGGCGGCGGTCTAATTTGGTCCGTCTGGAGAATTTTTCAACTAAAGGTAGGTAATAGTTCGGTGTGACTAAGGTACACACCCCTTTCGCGTTAGTGGGTTGGTATAATGGGGGGAGGACTAGAGCTACCTACTAGCAAGGGAGATATGATTAGGAAAAATAAAGATAAAAAAAATAAAAACAAAAATTTAGAAACATTTGGACTCATTTAATATGTTATTTATTGAGCAGCATGTGGGTGTGGGTGTGTGTGCGTGTTGTTTTTTTTTTCTTGTAATGTTGCTACGCTTTAATTTGTGGCGATTCCCTGTTTCTTCATAGCGTCTAATCTTATATACCAAAAATATACTGATTTGTATTTACTTGTGTGGTTTCAGTCAAAAATGCTTTTGATTTTGACAATTCAGAAAGTCATGTCTTTCGGGCAGTCTATATGAATATTCCCTTTAGCGCTGCAGTCTCACGGATATCACGGTTATGACCTAGCCCTATCGTTCTTCGCCGTCGTGAATAAATTTCACAATGATGTCATTACGCCGAGCTGTTCTTATCTGCGAGAGCTGTGGGTCGAGGCCACCAGCATTGAAGCGTCCGCGAAACGGGAAGAAGGTTTGTCAAGAATGCTTCTTCTCAGAGTTTGAGCAGGAGATCCATGAGACAATTGTGACGAACAATCTTTTCTATAGGGGCGAGCAGGTCGGCATTGGCGCCTCAGGAGGCAAAGATTCGACTGTTCTAGCGTGCGTGTTGAAAACCTTGAACGAGCGCTACGATTATGGAGTTGATTTTGTGCTTCTCAGTGTTGACGAGGGCATTAAGGGCTATCGAGATGATTCGTTGGAAACGGTCAAGCGAAACAAGAACCAATACGCTATGCCTCTAGAAGTAGTGAGTTATTCGAGCTTGTATGGGTGGACTATGGATGATATTGTAGCCCAGATCGGGAAGAAGAATAACTGTACATACTGCGGTGTTTTTCGACGGCAGGCTCTTGATCGTGGTTGCGTTGGGCTTGGGATAAAGCATGTTGTTACAGGCCACAACGCTGACGACGTTGCTGAAACAGTACTTATGAACCTCATGCGCGGAGACATGCAGCGTTTGGACCGGTGCTGTGACATTATGACAGGCGGAGACACCGAATCTCCGGTGAAACGGTCCAAGCCGCTAAAGTATTGTTATGAGAAGGAAATTGTTCTGTACGCACATTACAAGAAGTTGGACTACTTTTCTACAGAGTGTACATATTCGCCTGAAGCATTTCGAGGCACTGCTAGAGCACTTATCAAGAATCTTGAGGCGGTGCGGCCCAGTGCGATTATTGATGTCATTCACTCAGGGGAAGCCTTCCGCTTGCAGCGGAAAACCAAACAGAAACACTCAGGGGCAAGGGTCTGCATGCAATGCGGATACATCTCCTCAAATGAGATATGCAAGGCTTGTACACTATTAAATGGCCTAAATGCTAGTCGGCCGCAAGTGTCAGTGGCCGGAGATGACCTGTCTGGCGGAGCTGCGTTGCAAGCACGGACGCTTGAGAAATTACATTTTTAGAAACTCGTAACTATTTAATTATAGATCATGTGTATGCGGCATGTGATCTGTTTTGCATGTACCTTTCCAGCCACCGAACCCTTTTAGGTATGGACAGCTAGGAGTAGTTGTTAAGCTGAGGATCATACTTGCGCCTCCAGGTTAGTACTAAAGAGACGAACCATTTGATAGTTGTATTCCGGGTTAGCCTGCAGAGTTAATGCAAACTCCTGAATCTTCGCCGGACCGTCGGAAAAGCCCTCTGTCTTCTCTGACCCAGAAGTCATGGCGAAATATACGCAGCAAAATGCAGAGCTTATCACCAAGTCCTCGCGACGACAGTCGAGGTCAGTTTGTTGTCCTTTCGTCTAGCCTCAATGCGCAACCAGAGCATCCAGCGCCCATTTCACCACCACTAATTACTGTTGCCCATCCAGATGAGGTCTTTGATAATAGTTCGAAGGAACGCTCTGCTATATTTTCGAATGAAGCCTTTAATCAAGACTTCAATAAAGACTTGAGTGAGGAATTCAATTTCAATTTAGAGCCGGTGCCTCCGCTCCCAGCCACTCCACCTTTGTCCCAATTTTCTGAGACGACAATGCCAAGACATGAACGTCCGATTGAAACTAATAAATTACAGACATTAGGCGAGCCCTTTGATGAATGTGCTGCTGCTTCCGACTCTGACCGAGGCTCCGCATTTTCTTTCAATCGTCAAATGTCTTGTAAATACTATAAGGATACAGCAGACATGGACAATGCGCTGGATTCTAGGCACTCGCCTTGTGGTTCACTTGGCTCTTTTGCATCTTATGACTCCTATGGATCGTTTGGCTCTTATGTTTCTGACGCATCGTATGTATCATCAGCAGATCTATTTTATGGAGGAAGTATGGAGTCGGACGATCCGTGGACTGAGGATCTTAGCCACCTTGATGAGCCAGACTGTTTCTCGGCCTTAGTTGCCGAAGCAAACGAATTACCCAGCGATGATGAACTCGAGTTGGATAGCCTCAATAATCTGGAATCTGGCGTGAGACGCGTTAAGTCAGCACCAAGCTCTTGGGGTCACTCTATTCACCGTCAACTCACATTTGACAGTAGTCACTCAAGTTCTCCATTTGTTGGCTACTTGAGACTCAAGCGTGCCCGAAGCACATTCAGTACCGTATCATCTGTATGGCCTATTATGGAGTGATATTACTCACTTATGCAGCAGCACTGCAGCGATAAGCAGGCCCTTTTTTTTACTGATGGTGCTGCTGCTGCATGCTAATTCATGTGCTAATCCTAAGCGGACGCACCTACATAATCTAGTTGCTTAATCATATACCAGCGACCCTTTAGCAATAAGCGCTTTTAATGAAAGAAAGAAAGAAAGAGAGAGATATGGAGAGAAGCCTGACTGGTTTTGTGCGTAAGTCGTAAGCCGCAATGAACATGCTGAATAATTTTTTTTTTTCTCTCTAAATCGGAACATTTCAAATAATTTAAGTGGGCCCTAAAAGTACTAGTGTGGACTTACGTTTTTAGACCTTAGACTTTTTTCTTAAAAAAAAAAAAATGGTGAGTGCATCTAAGGCCAAGCGTGACCAAAAACGTGCCGACAAGGTCAAGGCCAAGAAGATCGAAGCCGGCGAGGAAGTAGAAGAGGAAGTGCCGGTTGATAAGAACACTGAGCTCATGCAGCAACTAAAGATGCAGGAGGACCAGCACGGAATCTCCGACCGTGTGACCACCGGTGTTCTTGCCAGCTTGCCGACTTCGCGTGATGTTAAGATCGAGCAGCTGTCTCTTGTATTCCACGGTAAGGTACTGTTGACAGACTCGACTCTTGAGCTCAACTATGGCCAGCGATATGGTTTGTTGGGTGAGAACGGCTGTGGTAAGTCTACATTCCTGCGTGCGCTTGCTGCTTATGAGTACCCTGTTCCCAGCACAATCGACGTGTACCTTCTTAACGAGCCCGCGGAACCAAGTGAGTTCTCTGCTCTGGAATGGGTTGTGAATGAGGCCAACAAAAAGCTGGAGAAGATTGAGCGCCGCATTGAGGAAATTCTAGAGAACGAGGGCCCTGAGGACCCGCTCCTTGAGGACCTTAACGAACAGGTTGATGAGATGGACGCCTCGACGTTCGAGGTGCGTGCTTCTATTATCCTGACTGGTCTCGGATTTGATGCCAAGACGATCCACAAGAAGACTAAGGACATGAGTGGTGGCTGGAAGATGCGTGTGGCGCTTGCCAAGGCTCTGTTCGTGAAGCCTACGCTTTTGCTTCTTGATGATCCGACAGCCCATTTGGATCTGGGTGCTACCATTTGGTTGGAAGAGTACTTGAGACGTTGGGATCGCTCGCTGATTCTTGTATCGCACTCTCAGGACTTCTTGAACAGTGTCTGCTCTCAGATGATTGATATGCGCTTGAAGAAGATCACTATGTACGGTGGTAACTACGATACTTACGTGAAGACGCGTGAGGAGTTGGAGGTTAACCAGATGAAGCAATACAAGAAGCAGCAAGAGGAAATTGCTCACCACAGGAAATTCATTGCCAGTGCCGGTACGTATGCCAACCTTGTACGTCAAGCCAAGTCGCGTCAGAAGATCATTGATAAGATGGAGGCTGACGGACTCATTGAGCCGGTTGTCCCCGACAAGGTGTTCTCATTCCGATTCAAGGATGTGGAAAAGCTGCCTCCTCCGGTACTATCGTTCGATGAAGTTGCTTTCTCTTACTCTGGAAATGAGGAGGACAACCTCTACGACAGCCTGAACTTCGGTGTGGATATGGACTCTCGTATTGCGCTGGTTGGTCCGAACGGTATTGGTAAGTCGACGCTGTTGAAGCTCATGACTGGTGCTCTGTCGCCGACCGGTGGTACGATCTCGCGTCACACTCACTTGAAGATCGGTGTTTACTCGCAGCACTCGGCGGAACAGCTGGACTTGACGAAGAGCGCTCTCGAGTTCGTGCGTGACAAGTATCCCCAGATCTCTCAAGACTGGCAGTACTGGCGCCAGCAGCTCGGCCGTTACGGTCTCACCGGTGAGGGTCAGACAGCGCTTATGGGCACTCTGTCGGAGGGCCAGCGCTCGCGTGTTGTGTTCGCTCTACTGGCCATCGATGGCCCCAACATGATTCTTCTCGATGAGCCTACAAACGGTCTCGACATTCCCACAATCGACTCGCTGGGTGAGGCGATCAAGGCGTTCTCTGGTGGTGTCGTTGTTGTATCGCACGACTTCCGCTTGTTGGATACCATCGCTAAGGATATTTTCGTTATTGAGAACAAGACTGCCACAAGATGGGAGGGCTCGATTCTGGATTATAAGAAGATGCTTGCTTCAAAAATCCAGTTGTAAACTTAATTACATGCTATTTAGATCTGTGGCTATTCACCGAAATAACTTATCTAAAAAATCTTGTTTTTCTGGGTTTATTTCCACTTTCGCATCAATCGAGTATTGCGGATTCTGCTCAAACATCTCATGCTGTCGCTGCTGATGCTGTGTCTGCTGATGCTGCTGATGCGGCGTCTGCTGTGTCTGCTGTGTCCGGGGGCTTTCCTCGTTCTCCTCATCTAGTTCGTCCATAAATTCGTCAAAATCCGAATCGGAGTCAAGCTCGAGTGGGTTTCTACGCAACTTCGCTGCTACGCTGCTACCAAATCTCTCTCGTACAGCTTTATTCATTTTACTTCGTTCGACTCCGGCTCTTGCCCTTTGAATCTCGGCAGGGTCCGCAACTTCGATGGCATGAGTCTTTTCTATTGGCTTCTGTGCGGCCAGTGCCTTCTCTCGAAACAGCCGCTGTAGTTTAGGATCAAGCTCCTCCTGGTCGGGCAGCGGCGCTACAATCATATTTTCTGATGCATTTACCGACTCGGGTTCACTTATTTCGACTTCATGTTCCTCTGGTGTCTGTTCCAGCTCTGGATCCTCTGGGTTCTGTGAGCTATTTTTTGCACTGTTTACCTGATTGCCGCTGAGTCCGTGCTTCTTTAAATATTGATGCTTTGCTCGCCTGTCCCATTTGTTGTTGTGCAAAACCATGCTGCCTTAAAAATGAGTCTTATTTGTCCACGGTACTTTACCACACTGACACTACTATTATTCTAGAGAGTGAGAGAGGTGGTGGTGGTGGTGGTGGGTGGTGGTGACCTAGTAGGCTAGATGCTGTGAATCCTTACAAACGTTATCAAGATATACATGGACAAAATCACTAAATCTAGGAAGCAATATTGCACGCTTAAATCGTTGCTATTACCCCCTTGCAATATATAACAACGTCGACTAAAATACAGAAACTCGTATCTGAACCTGCGGCGTTCATGATTGCCGGCTATGTGTGGATTAGGGTAGGGTTTGAGATAACTCCTGGAAGTGGCGTGCGAAGGTCTACGAAGTCATGCATAGGCATACATATACAGTGAGTCATATCTTAAGCAAAATTGGTTGAGCCAGTCCGCAACCTCTCATTAGCGAACACGATAAGAAACATGGGAAGTGTTATACTTTTTATATCTATCCGGTCACTTATAAGGTTTCCCTGAGCGAAGGTAGCCTCTCGATGACACGCCATTGCCATCACGTGTATGAACTCTTGGATGAGTAATTTGTTTGTCCGACAGTATAATTTAGGTACACCGCAGCGCCGAGCACCTTATCACTACCACACCAAGTGTTGAATTAATTTGACACCTTCACAGACAGATGATAACAGAAGTGACAAGAATATTGATCCCAGCATATCTTGATGACTACCACGATGCCCGTAAGTACCCCGCCTGTGAACAATGCAAAGAATACCCCAATCAAAGGTGAGCCGCGCCGCGGAAAGCCGAAAGGCAAATCTGGAAGGACGCTGGACACTCCTGGTAGCACTGATAACACCCGTTCTAGGGGAGCTAAGGATGTGCGCAATGGCGGCAAGTCTGGCGCTTCGAAGGATGCGGGCCGTCCTCGTGATGGTCACCGCAAACAGTCACCTGCCATTGCCGTTCCATCCTCGGTTGCGGCATCTGGAGAGTCTGACGATAGCTCTAAGTACTCCGGCAGTACATTCCACTCATCGCCAAATGCCTCGTCGCTTCCTCGTCCGCCTTTCAAGAGCAAGAGTGGTAACTCGCCGCCTCTCAATGGGACGCCCGTCTCAAACACGAACAATGCATTGTATGCTGCGAATATGCCTCCGCCCCCGCCGCAGATGATGTATCGACCTGCACCTCAATATGGTGTCCCCTATGGCGCCTTTCCCGGATACCCCAGTGGTGCCTATCCTCCCGTGATGCATACGCCCATGGGAATGGTTCCACCCAGCGGGGTGCCTGCTTATGGGGGGCATGTTGGTGCCAGCCCAATGGGTCCGATTGCTGGATTTCCTCCAATGGTAATGAATGCACCTCCCCAAAGCAACTTTCCTCATTAGATTCCGCGTCGTCTTATTTATATTTGAGCTTTTTTGGGTTTGGAGGTCACTGTTATTTTTTTTTTTAAGACCTGATTTTCCCTTTTTTTTTTAGATCTACATAGTAACCTTTTGTGTTTGTGGTGTTTAAATAAAGCGTCATAGTCTCTCAGTCTTCTGTTTGACGACGGTGTCTTCTTTCTAGGCGTTGTTCTTATTTGCAACAGTTAATTAAGACCCATAAATTTTGTTGTCTTGAAGTGCGTAGTCAAAGGTATGGCAATTTGCACTAAATTTAATCCAATCAATAAACCTTCATCTATTGAGTATTACCAGACATATCTACTAGAAAATTTCAGTCGTAGATTTCAATTACAACAATGCTTGTGTTCATGCGAAATCTCAGTATATTGACTTATTTATTGATCGGACAGCCAAGAGGAGCCAGATTACTCATCCAATATATCAACGCCCAATCACCGATACACTAAAGTAGACTGTGTCACACAAAATGAGCGGAGCACACGACCACCATGGCCCTCAATATTCTTCTAGAGCTGGCCCAGTACCTTTTCCTAAACTGAACTTCGCTCAGCGATTCGTTCCGAAAGCCCTTGGTGCCACTATGTGGTTCTGGATCATGTACCGCGTGCGTGAGGATGCACCGGTGCTCTTGGGCTGGAGAAAGCCCTGGGAACACTAAACATATATGTTTACTGAAACCTTGGGCTGACCCTCCTTTGGTTGCGATTTCGCAAGTATATGCTCCTGAACGAGCCCACCGTCGAGAAGGGCTATATTATAGCATCTAAAAAACCAGGCAGCAGAGCGAGGCGAACTATCATGAACTAAGCGCAAACGCTTTATTCATGAAACATCCTAATTGTAACTAAATATGGAATCAAATTCAAAGTAAATGAGAAAAAAATTAAAACATTAAAATGTTATTTATGCACCTAACTTGTCTTCCTCCATGATCTCCTTGTACCGGGGCCTTGTCTTGTGATAACCCAACTTCCCTGACACTCGTTTTACGAGATTACAGACCGGCCCATATGCGTATGTGCGAGCAAGTAACAACACGGCCAAGTTCACTGTCACTATTAGGATAATCATAAACTTGAAGCTTAGGGATGTGGGTGTAATATCCATGAGCCGCCCAATCGGTGTAGCGGGATCGATGAACATGAACACGGTAGTGATGAAAGTCGTCAATATAATGGTTGCTAGAAACGGAATGTTCTGCCACACTGGAAGACGGAACGGTGGGCCATCACAGACTAGCCACCCTGCGGCAATATACTGATAAGATGTCACGTAGAATAATGCCGTGTTGTCAGTGTTCTTCAAATTGTCATTGTCACCGGGTACCGGGGGTATGAACCAAGACTGATGTCGTCCATATTTCCACGTTATTATTTGGAAGACCCCCAGAATAAACATGCTGAAAAGAAGCGGAACTAGGACCTTACGACTCACTAATTCAGCACCAGGTCGCTTTTTAGACAGGCCCGGCGCTGGCCCGCTCCACGCCATGAACCCGGCAATCGGCACAATCAAAAACAAATCAATCCACAGGAACTGGAAGTCTCCGATGTTCGTGCCATAATCATATAGAATCGTCACTGTGACAAACTGAATTGCACTATAAAGACTCATATACTTGAAGCAACTGAAACTAGTTGACAATGCACATCGACCCTCAGCTAACACATCCAGCACGCACGAGATGTCAAATCTTCGTGAAGTGAATGGTGCTGCTACACTCGCCTCAGCCTCGCTAAGCGAAACCCCCACATCGGCTTCTTTTAAAGCACCACAGTCATTGGCACCATCACCGCAGAAGCATGCAGTATAGTCGATTTGCTGCAGCTTAGAAACAAGTTCATGTTTCTCGTCAGGAGACATGCGTGCAAATATAGAGCCCCGCAATAACATTTGGTCAAGCGCTTCGTAATTTCCTTCCTCAACAATATGTGAAAACACATCTCCTGTTATCGCTAACGTATAATTCGTGTTGTCAGAAAGACCAGACTCAGGTCTCAGCGTATAAGGATTCAGCTTAAGAGACGCATCATCAACACCTTCCCATCTCAACTCGTTCGAACCATCAAAATGTCCGGCAAACACAGTAGTCTTAGGTGGAATTATTGCACATTCGCGCCCAACACTAACTGCGGTCAACACATTATCTCCCGTACACATCAGGGTACGCACGCCAGCAGTTTTGAGTTTCTCAATAGTTGATCTACTTTCTGTTTTCAGTTTATTCTCGAAAATGATCAGACCAGCAAAAATAAGGTCTGACTCAAGTTCATCGCGGTTATAGTCAGTGATATCACCAACTTCACGCCACGCACAGGCAATGACACGGTACCCACGATGTGTGTATTGATGTAGAACCTCGTTGAAATTCAAGGGGAGTGTCTCCGCTCGACAAATTTGGCGCATGATTTCCGGCGCTCCCTTAGCCAACACACGCATCCTCGACGAATTACTTCCACTACTCGCAATAACGCTCATTCTCCGCAGCTGGGAACCAAACTCAAACTGTTTATAAACGTGTAACACCTTTCCAGTTGGCGACACAACTCTTTTGCGTTCCTCATCAAGAGTCCATCCAGTGAATTCAAACATTCTAACATCTAGAGGATCACCAACAATCTCGTCATCTACACAACGAAGCTCATGACAAGTAACCAGCGTATCTAGGAGTGACGTATCAGACTCTCTCGACAGCTCTCTTGCACTGTGGCGTAGTGGCCCAAACTTTCTTTGACTTTGACTGTTCTTGCCCACCAAGTGAACACCTAATACATCTAAGCCTTCTTCCGTCAGTGTACCTGTCTTATCAAAGGCTACTACGTTCACTCTTCCGCTCACATTAACACGACTCGGCGTTATGCAGAAGATACCTTTCGCTCGAAGTCGAGACAGACTAAAATTCGTGCCAATCGTTAGTGTAGCTGGAAGTGCAGGCGGCACAACAACAGTGATAATGTCAAGCGCTCGCAAAATAATCAGCGAGGCATCAAGACCAAGCATCACAAATCTCACAGCAGAGTAACTGAAGCCAATCATGGCCACGAGGGCCATGACTCCAATATATCTAAATGAGTCGCGATAAAACCTAAAGCCATTGGGTCGCGGGAACATCATAGAGCGCACTAAAGCGCCCTTTGTAGTAGAGAACCCAGTGTGAACAGTGAGACCCAAGGCCGGCAAGAAATCATCGTTTTCTGCGGGCGGCTTGCGGACCCGCACGATCTTGGTGCCACCATAAAGAAAGCTGCGAGAAACACCAGGAGATCGAGCACCACGGTCTACAAGTTCTTTTAGTGTCTTTTCTGATGCGGGAAGTTTTGTCACGGGCACACTTTCACCAGTTAAGATACTTTCGTTAACGATACAGTCACCGCTCAGCAGTACTGAATCAACAGGTAACATTGTCAATGTTGGATCGCTGAGCTCATATACGTCACCCGGTACGAGCTCTGAAGACGGTATTGTGAGCCAGTAGCCCGAGCGCAAGACAGTAATCTCACTGTCACTATTAGCATGAGCCACAGCCTCGAGCCGGGACATTGATTTTTTGGTCTCAGCTAGTGCCTCAGCCACTGAGAATGTAGAAATAATAAGAATGGCTAGTGCGTAATAAACGTACTCATCGCATAGCCATAATATGATACTGAACACCTGAAAAATATAAAAAGGGTGCAATACTTCATCCATCAGAAGTTTAACGACACCAGGCTGCTTGATTTCCAAGGTGTTTTTACCAAAAACCTGCTCACGTCGAGCCTGGACTTCACCATCAAGCCCTTTAGCTGCCGTATCTTCTGTTTCCCAGGAGGTTCCTACCCAATCCGAATTTGTGAGGAACATGTCCCGAACAGGGTTGTACAAAAACCGAATATAGCGGTACGTAATAATACGCAGATATGGTACATTTGGATCGGAATCAATGTACGAGGACCAAGATGAGCGGCGAGACCGAGCAGCTCCATGGGTCGAGGTATGCGCTGCTGTCGCACTTGCACTAGGTGTAACTACACCTTCATCATTCTGATAATCTACACTGTCATTAGGCGTAAGATTGAAAATTGTCGAAAGGGCATGGTTGTAACGTTGGGTATCAACGTCAACGATCTCAAGCTCTCCCCATTGATTCTCAATGACCACAAATTCACAGCGACCCAGAGGGGTTTCGCGAGCAACTAGATGCAAGCGCTGTCTTGGGCACCACCTAAATAACAAATAGAGAAGCCCTACAGATCCAATGCATAGGAAGTAGTAGAACCAGAGACGAATGCGCACGATACTGTATCCAGCACAAACAATCCGCATGTCCTCTTCTGCAATATAATATCGTTGTTGGACTCTCCGAGAACGATATTCAAACTTATGATCAGCAACGTGCTCTACAGATGGGCCACTAATGTCTGAATCGGTGTTGTCTAAGAGCATCCGACGCTCATGATCTGAATCTTCAGTCTCTGATTCATCGAAGTCTGCGAGCAATGATTCGTCGTGAGTAGATTCAGTGTGAAAAGAAGCCGCCGAATCATTATCCCCTACAACTGTAGAAGCACCCTCGGCGTGATTGATCTCATCACGACTGAAAAAGTGGAAATTCGCCAACTCCTCCTCATCTCCATCATCATCGGCTATGCCACTACGAATACTTGACCTCCGACTACTCCAAAATGAGTTTCGCCTCTCATCAGCTCCGCCATTATCGCCATAATCCTCTTCGTCAGCCGTGCCTGTGCCATGGTGCGGCCAATGATGATGGTGAAAGGATGTATAGGAGGACGGGACAAGCTCATGTGTCGGTCCACTGAAGATCTCATCTGCTGAGGGCTCCGCGTAGTACTCGTCTACACCCATTCGCTGCCTCAGTAGCTACGTGAAGATAGATCCGTCGTGCTTTAGATTTTGTGGTTCGTAGGTAGTAGCTTAGTGATGACTTTTAGTTCTGCACTACTAAGTTCAATTAAATATATATTGTGAGTGACAAGTTAGTACAAGATAGTCCTATTTGTAGGAGGGGGAGCTAAGAGAATTTTGTGCGAATTATCTCCTATAACTTTTTGAGGTAGAGGAGGGGCCCGCCACTACTGTGTTTTTAAGTGGCTGATCGTTCTCGACAGTCTCTGTCGCGTATCCTAGACTGGTGCAGTAATACGCTAAGTTTAGACCACTGTATACTATTGTTACTCGAGGAAACTTGATTGAGTTGAAGAATTAGCCGATACCAATTGGTAGAGTGTGTACGGTGAGGCAAACTGCAAACTACGAATCATAAAGATAAAGTTAATGCAGAGCTTGTTCATATCAATTGATTTGGATGCGTTCTATTGCGGAGTTGAGGAGCACGAAGATTCTAGTCTCCGCGGCAAACCATTTTGTGTAGTGCAAAAACATGTCATAGCAACGCTAAGCTATGAAGCGCGCGCTCTAGGAATCCAGAAGCTGGCAAACATAAATACTGTTAAAAGGGATTTTCCAGATCTTATAACTGTGAATGGCGAGGATCTCACTAAGTATCGCACTGCTGGAAAGATGCTTTACAATTGGGTTCGCGAGCTAGTTGGAGGGGAGCCAGTTGAACGCCTTGGTCTTGAAGAGATGCGACTTGATTTAAGCCCATCAATAAGAATTAACAGAAACCGATTTCCTGAGATCGGGCTGGTCAAGGAATGGCTACAGGATCCTGATTTTTGTGATGAGGTTGTAGGTTGCGGAGTAGAGCTTCTGTGTGGGGAGAATCGCGTCAAATTCCCAAACTTTTACTTCAGCTTCGAGGGCAATACATGGCCTCCAAACCAAGAACAGTTAGAACAAACCGAGTCACTCGAAACATATATTGCTGGAAATATAGCTCAATATATTCGAGATCGCATGTGGCTCGAGCTTGGATATAGCTGCTCAATTGGGGTTGCATCATCCAAGACGTATGCGAAAATTGCCTGTGCACTCAACAAGCCTCGTGGAGTAACAGTTCTTGTACCTGGACATGAGGCAGAGTTTATGCGCACATTGAAATTAGCGAGCATTCCTGGACTGGGGCGAGCGACTAGAAAAGTTCTAGGCTCAGCAACCACTGTATCTGAGCTACTTGAAAACTTTAACCAAGATTCGTTTGTTAAGACGGTTTCTGCCGTACTAGGTGCTAAGTCTGCTGCCAGTCTGTGGCTTACAATTTTAGGACAAGAACCGACTGAAGTTGGCCAAGTGATTCAGGATTATAGCCTACCCAAGCAAGTCAGTGTCGAGGAGTCTTATCATGAGCCCTGTGCACGTTCCCGGTGGAGAAAAGAAGTAGGACGGCTAGTGAAGGCTGTACTCATCCAAACGCGTATAGACTGCTTTGATGAACACCTGGGGGAATGGCTTGCTGTTCCCAGTACAATGCGTGTCGCTGTGATATTTCCGAAAACTGGGGAGAGTCGCAAATCACGGTCCGCGCGAATTAGTTGGTCACGTACACCTCCAACCAGTGTCGAAACACAGCTTGCCTTACTACTTGAAGCTCTAGTGCCCAGAGCCTTACGCCTACTTGAAGAAGTCGCAGTCAAAACGTTACCACGAGTTATAAATGTGGCACTTGCTATGGATCAAGTGCTAGATCAATAACTACCAGAGGAAACTGCAAATCTAAATTTTGTCGCGCTAGTATCTACTGTACAAATTTCGTATTAGTGCATTTTTACGCGAGCTTGTTGTGTAAAAACAATTCATAAAATAGTTCTTGTGAATCATTATAATGCGGGGCTCTTGTGAGGAAATTCAATGGGATTCTATTGTAGTACGTGGATATTGAGCTGGGATTTAGAATTGGAATATAAAGAGTTGTGATATGTGCCTGATTCAGCTTCGGAAAGCATATATACTCACAACTATGGGAAAACAAGGATACTAAACTGCCAGTATTTAAGGAAGCAATACTCTCTATACTATATTGGGGAGCCCTTTGGTACATCAGCGGACGCACCACTGTCGAAGCCCTCAGTTAGAATGTCGCCTGCATCGTCATCATCATCTTCATCGTCCTCAAAATCATTGGGTTGCCGCTCGTCGCGATCGTCGTCGTCATCATCGTCGTCGTCTTCGTCAGGATACCCGCCCAACTTGTGCACGATGCGATCGACAATCTCATTCCAAGGCATCATTCCTCCCATGCCAATTCCACCGGTAGACCCAGCAACCTTCTCAGTAGGCCTCAGAATCTCAATCCACTTCATCTCCTCCTTGATGACCTTAAGGTGATGTTTTGTGGCGGGATGGTTATAGGCATAGGAAACCATAGCGGGAGCAATCAAAATTGGATACTGTGAATTCCAGGCACGTACTACGTTTGTGAGTAAATTGTCACACAGGCCCATTGCAATCTTACCTAGTGTGTTTGCACTCAAGGGGGCAATAACTAGAATATCAGCCCAGCGACGCAACTCGATGTGAATAACCGGGTCATTGCGGCCATGCCAAGTATCCCACTCATCATTGTCGTGCCAGATTTGAACGTTCGAGTGATGTTCCCTTTCACGCAACGGATGAGATGTGGGAGCCGGCCCAGTTGCCTCGCCACCTGCGCGTGCTGATGCAACGAGCTTTTCAGCCGCAGTGGTGAGAATAACCTGAATAGCAACTCTGTCACCATAGATGGATTGCAACTTCGCAATCATTGATTTAACACTCGAGATATGCAGTGATCCAGTCAAACCAATCAAAATGTGAATCCTCCCATCATTCATAGGAATTCGGGGGTCACTAGGCTGCTTTGATGTTGATCGACCTCCTACTGTGCCTGAAGCTCCACTCGCTTCTCCATCTGACGATATGACACCAGGGCTGTTGACGCGCGGAATACCCGGCTGTACTGACGATGTCGAAGGCACAGGACCCATAGAGGATACTGTAGCGGGTGACTCAGTGCGAATTGAACCAAACGAAGCATGCTGAGGCTGTTGAGGCTGCTGCTGCTCTGCAAATTGTGAATGTGAATTTCGCGGTGAGGTCTGGAAATTTGGTGCCACAGGCACATCTTGCTGGTGTTTTTGTGGCTTTTGCTGCTGGAACGGCTGCTGCTGGAAGTGTTGGAACTGCTGTTGGTAATACAGCTGATTCTGCTGCTGCTGTTGCTGCTGTTGTAGTTGTTGTTGTAGTGACTGCTGTTGCGGTTGTGGTTGATGCTGAGCCATTACCTTCTCCTGGGCCTCTGCCTGCGCCTGCGCATGCGCGACTGCTTGAGCCTGGGCCTGGGATGCTAAATTTGGGACCTGGTTACCACGAGTGGCTTGTGGTACCAGAGGAGGCGAACCGGGCGTACGCTTAGCAGCCGAATCAGATGCACCACCGAAATGAAGCCTCGAGAGCTGCTCCGGCACATTCTGGGCACCTGAGGACGGCGGGTTTGAGCCCGCAGAAATGGAAGCCGAGCGATGAGGCATAGTATGCTCCACAAAATGTGGGTGAGCAGCCTGAAGGTTTACACGCGAGGCGTCTTTTTCATCCTTCACAAGGATCGAACTTTTCCGACTGTTTGCGGCTGCGAGGGCAGCAGCCTCGTCGGGTTGCACGGGGGGAATTCCGTCAGGCATCAAGCGCCGCTTTGCGGAATGTCTTTAAACGTCTGGATTTAGTGGATGTGCGGTATTCCAAGCACTCGACAATGTCTTCTTGCTTGTTGTATTGGTTGGCTGGGTTTGGGAGGAAGGACTTGACTCAGCTGGGGAGATCGGACACCCACGCGGTTCGTTAAGCCCTTTTCTTTTTTGGGTGGGAAGTGGCGAAAACAACCCAGAAGAGGTTGCTGCAAAGCGACTTTTTTGAAAGGAGTTGCAGCAGGAACATAAATCCTGTTTCTAATCAGGTGCTTTGGTTAAATCTGCATTAACTTTCATGACAGCAAGTACAAAATTGTTTGTTATGAAACATGTAAACTAGGACTAATTTAAAGGCATGTTGATCGCGAACAGTGCGAGTGTGCAGAGATTCCCAAGAAATAGTAGATACATAATGACTTGAATTATCCGATTGGTTTAGGTACTGCATGATTCTATATGATTGACATCAAGACGATCGACTTCATACTTCAAATTATTTATTGCACATGCGCGCGATAGGAAAAAACGCATCGTACTCCTTGCTGCTGCCGCACAAAGCAGTACAAGCAGTTTAACAAGTAAGATAAAACAAGACCCAAAAAATTAGCGAGGAAAAGCTTAGCGAAGAAGAATGTACAGAAATAAATTGCTCAAGGAAGCAAAATAATATAGCTGTGATTTAATAAACGAAAACCCGAGGCTTAACAGATTATTAGTGAAATAAGATGCAGTGCACTAAAATATAAGTTAGTGGGGTGGATGAAGTCCTGCGGAATTAGTTATGATGAAGTAGAACACGAAATGCAGACGCAATTAAAGGATCTGTCGACATGATTAGTGGACAAAGAACCAGGACGCTAAGATGTATCCTGCTTCCGTTTTGCCCGCTCCAGATTCTGCATTACAAGCTCATTGTCTGACTTCACCCCCTTCTTGCGCTGTCGCTCCTCATATTGAGATCGGTTAGTGAGCACACGATCCACGATCGTCGATGTGCGCAGCGACGCGTATTTACCGGGCTCAAGGACTTTGAATATCCCCTTTTGTTTAGCCCATTTGCCAACACCCTCATTAGCAGGATGCGATGTTTTCGAACCATGCAACACACAAATTACATTGAGGTCTGCCCGGCGCTTTAATAACTCCATCCATTCAGCGCCATCTACATTCAAGGGAACATTGAGAACAACACCATCAACATACTTGCATTGAAGTACACACAAGGCTCGCTCGAAAATGTTCATTATAGGATTGTTGGAACCCCGAACTTCATTAACAGCAGCATCAGCTCTCAGTCCGACGATCAGAGCATTCTCCTTACCTGCAACCTCTTTAGCCTTCTTTAGAAACTCAATATGGCCACAATGAAACAAGTCAAATGCTCCCTCAACGTAGTATGTATTATGCGGCACCTCTGGTGCAGGCGATACAAAACACTCCAAATCAGAGCCTGTATAACTCCAAACTCCAGCATATGGTTCGCGTGCTGAGCTATTTGCTGCATACATTTTGAACCTTTTGAGCGCCTCATGACTCGTTAAAAACTCGGATGCGACTTCACGGTGATGGCTTTTTGACGTCGAAAGCATCCGCGAAATAAGATCTGTTGTTGAGATGTTTGGGGTCCGAGCAAACTCCAGAAACCGGCCCATATCCTTCACCTCCTGGTAGCAATCATTTCCGTCGGCATCGGTGGTGATGTCGTCTCCATGTGCAACATATGAGCACCCATTAGAATTCATTACTTTTGGTTCAGTCACGTACGGTGCACCACTCACAATCGACGACGACCAACGGCACGCCTCGACAGCAAACTCCCGCTCATCTAGATGCATCACAACTGGACCCTTGTTAGCAAGAATCTCCTCGTCGGTATGAATTCCAACCACCAAAGCGTCACCCAATGCACGCGCCTGGTTGAGTGCGCCAGCATGTCCGTGATGAAAGAAGTCAAAACAACCATCGACCCAGATCCGTCCTCGATGTTCAGCAGCCATTTTGGAAATGGTTTAATGGCGTTAAATCTCGAGTCGAATCCTGCCTAGCCATACCACACCAACCCCTGCTGTATGTCCAGAGTCACGTGTAAACATGAAACAAGAAGTTACAGTCACATGACTAAATAAGAAAGAGATTAGGGATATGGGTGGCCGCGGTTACGATAGTTGGGCGTATCAGGTGGCGAGCAGACCGAACTCGAAGTTCCAACGCGCGACTTGAAAGCAGTAGTCGTTACAGTCACTCAAGCAGCAGCAGCAACAACAGCAGCAGCTACGGGGTTGGTTATTTTTGAATTCAAACAATGGCTGCGGATTCACCAGCAGAAGATCATGAGATGCCAGACTTTGTTGACCAGGATGCCTCAAACGACGATGAATATCGGGAGGACGACTCAGAAGACTCAGAAGAAGGTGACGATGGAGATGACGATCATTTAGAAGACGAGGATGCCGATGAAAACACGTCTAATGTTGAGGACGATGACCAGTCGAAGCCTCAGAGTCGAGACAAAAGTGCTACTGTCACCGACACAGATGTAAGTGCCGAACCAGTAAAGCGTAAGCGCGGCCGGCCTCCAGGCAGCGGTCGCAAGAAGAAGGGCCAGGGCACCGGTGGTAAGTCTGGAAGGTTTCAGGCATTGCAAGTTCCGCTTGATGAAAATGGGGCCCCGTATAAAGTAGAGAACGATGAGCTAGTCCTCCCTGAGGACCCTGCTGGAGAGCAGAAAATTGATAAGTCGGGCTTTTTACAAGGCGGCCGCGAGTTCCGCGTACGTACATTTACCGTATTGGGCCGCGGTGAGCGTCAATATATGCTTGCAACTGAGCCTGCTCGATGTATCGGGTTCCGAGACTCTTATTTACTATTTCAACGCCATCGAATGTTGCTCAAAATCAAACTCACTGACGACGAGAAGTTTGATCTCATTGAGCGTGAGATCATGCCCCATTCGTACAAAGGCCGCACTATTGGCATTGTGACGGCTCGAAGTATATTCCGTGAATTCGGAGCGCGCCTCATTGTTGGTGGAAAACACGTTGTAGACGATTATTATGAAGGCAAGTCCAAGGATTCGGGTCTGAATCCTGAAGAGCTAGCAGATCCCAGCGACATTTTGCCTCCTCCTGGTGAGGAATATAACCGAAATCAGTATGTGGCATGGCACAGCTCACAAACCCAGTTTGAGGGGAATGCTGCAGCGTTATACCAAAGCAATTTGAAATCTGTGCTTCAGGCTGCCGCAGATGCACCCTCAACAGCCACACAGGAGATTGCTGCATCACCTGTTGATCCAACATACTTCTTGGAGAGTACCAAGGCCGCCAGCAGTTATAATTCAGAGCTCACTGCAAGACGCCAGCAGCTTCTCAAGCGATCGATGACAGATGCTGGTATTATTGAACCACATACAGCTGTACGGTTCGCGCTGCAAAATACACAACCTAGTAATGCACGAATGAGCCGGGTTTCCGACAAAGCTTCAAAAGGTGCTGTTGAAATCACAACCGTAATGAACTGGCCTCGAAGCTCCCAGCGGCCGAACCTGTCAAAAGTAGATCCAAACGTTTGGGAGTCAGTTGATCCCGACACTAAACAAGCAATAATCGAGCAAATTGAGCTCGAGAAACGAGGCGATATATAAGCTACAGTTAATTCATCTCGCTTTAAAACTGAGGAAATCAAATCAAATCAAATCAAATCAAATCAAATCAGAAAAGAAAAGTTTTTTTTTACTTGTAATGAAGATCCATAAAATTTCTAACGAGATAAGCTAAATTAAGTCGTATTTTAAGTCGTATATCTATACCTGCAGGTTAAAGCATGCCTACATATCTGCAATTCCCCTTATCTTCATACCAGACAGAGCTTCCACCAAAATTACTTGTTTTGGCATGTCTGCATGAGATATGAGCATTTAAATGAGGTCGATATTGCTTGATTCACTTTTTGCTAACGATAAACGTAATATGCGTGCAAAATATTCTATTGGACTCGTGCTTGCTGCATCATTTACAGAGGCATTATTTGGAATTTCCACTAACCCCGCGTCTTCGAACGAAGATTTTCACAACTGGAGAGAGAGACTACAAAGTTCAAACTATCGCCGAACTTTACGGAGATTGAACAATGATGAAAACCTCTGTCAAAAAGCTTGGGAAACCACTGGTAATCTTGTCCATATTTTCAAAGCCTCATTCCGTGGCTTAAAAGGGTTATTATGGGGCTTCAACGATAACGACAATAATAATTTGACATGCACATTGACATCTACTAACATACCATCATGGTGCTTGGATCCGATGGCAATACTAATTATTGCTCTTGTAATTCAGGGAATAATATTTGGGTTCAATGCTCTACTGCATAAATCCCGGGAGCACAAATCGAGTTTAACTTATAAAAAGGACGACTCACTACGAGAAGAACTACAGTCTCATCGAATAACAGCCCCGGAATCAGGTTATAGTTCAACACATCTGCCTCGTGTAATTATGCAGCAAGAGTCTATACTCTCAGCACAAAGAGAGCGCCCGAAAGTTATATTCGAAATAAAAGAATGAATTTACCCACAATGTAGGCATTCTATTAGAACTCAGTAAGACATGCAAGTGTTAGGTATCTAGAGTATCATTATACAATGTCATTTAGTCTTTTTTTTTCAGTTTTTTTTTGGAACTCAGAGGTCAACTTCTGCTCGCGTGATGTCAATAGTAGTTTCCCAGGCCACTTCTTCGCCGATCTCAGATCCCATAACATCGCGAACGACCTTTGCAGCAGAATCTCGCACACGACGCTCGTCAGCGAGTTTTCCCGACATTACAATACACATGCTAGCAAGCCATAGATCATGATGGACTTGCCAAAGGCTAATATCAGTGACCTCGGCAACATTTGGATCACTACCAACCATATCAGCTATTTCCTGACTACGGTCCGTGCCACCATACGACATTACGAGCATCCCACCAAAAAGCTTAGCCGTAGCCCATCCGAGCCAAACCATGATCAGGCCAATGACCGGTGTGAGTAATGTATCGATCCAGCCACCTAAACGGTTTGGTAGTAATGGTACAATGAGAACCAGGCTCGCAATCATCATTGTGCTTCCCGCGAGTGGATTTGATGGGCCTGCGCGCAGCACAGACGGTAGCATAGAGAGCATCGCCAAGAGTACAATGATGATGTGCTGTTTAACATGCTTATTCGATTCCTCGTCAGTTTCATTGTGTGAATGACCATGGTGGCCTCCAGTTGCAAGCTCTTGGATGATGTGGGAAAATACGTCTCCGCCAATAAATATTAGCACTGCGGCAAGGCCGAATGCAACAAGAACCTCGACCCGTTTAAGAGCAAATGGCAGGCGCAAAGAGCTCTGTTGCCATACGTCGAAATTGGCCAGAACCTCAACCAGAGCTATGGTAGTAGAGACGACGGTCTCATATGCCAAAAGATGTGCCAAAGTAGACACAGAATGCACAACTGGACTACTTACGGAATACACAATCGCTGCCACAAGCATGCGCACAAAACACCAAGATAGCCGTATTCCTTGATGCCGATTAATACTTTGCCAATACTCGCGTAATGTTGGCACTGCCAGTGATAGAGGAATTGCTAGAGGAGCCCTTTCTTCTGGCTCTTGAAAGAAATTCAAGCTGACACTGCTGTGTTTATACCGATGGCCGCGGCGCTGACTTGCTCGGCCACCCGAACTAGGCCGCGAGCTCGGCACTACATAGGTAGACTGGAAGTTAAACGGATTGTACTCCTGATCTGGACCATCAGCAGACCCCGAAACTGAACGTATAGGACTCAAGCTACGCGAAGGCATGCCTGAATTGTTTTCAAATGGTACGGATAAAAATGACGAGCGACTATGTGGTTGGCGAGTTTTCCCCACTGTAATTCCAGCAGTATCGTCCTCGGGAAACGTCTCCGTATCGGCCGAACGTGCCGCAGCGTTTCCAAACTGAGGTGCTGGCGAGTGCAAAGATGGCCTTCCGGGCTTATGCATGCTGGACCGGCTACCACTTCTACCTTGCCAAGCAGCAGGGCTGCCCGGAGGAGGCAGCGTAGGATCGGTAGCCATGCCCGCATACCAAGAGCTGCGCTTGATCTCACCTCTTACTGGCACAGCATTCTGGCTCGCTGAATTATCCGACCTCGACGCGTCCGGGTCCAGTTGCTGCCAATCTTGCATTTCCTAGCAGCAAACTAGGTACTATAGAGATATCCGATTACGTATAGAGAATCACCACCCCACCTTTCCTTACGCGTCTTTGGCCAAAATATTCAGTTAAACGAGCATAGAAAGTAAAACATTTCGCTAATTTATCTCGCATTTGATTTAAATTTGATTTGAATGCAATATACAGCAAAAAAAAACCAGGTTCACTGACCCAATATATAATTACGTGAAAACAGACACTACGACATTTCAGTCTGATGTTATTTCTCCTGATAATGCAGGCCTGCCTACCCGAACAGATTTCTCGTTAATAAAATAGTTACGCCAGAAATTAGCCGCTTCTGCTTCACGCAGAGTGAGCATTATAAATATTAAGGTAGTGGTGATAATGTGAGTTGATAGCGGTGATGAGACACGACAGTAGAGATATAACATGCAAGTTGCTTATTACATAGTTAGCATTTTCTATTTTCTACTTTACAAATATAAATACATTCTGGCGATTCCAGCAAAACAGATCACGCAAGCCAAACACCACCACCCCTTTCATTCATGAGATCAACAAGTCCCATGAGTGCAGAGCTCTCTGGGCTCCAGCCCAGCTGGAAGCTTGTGGAAATGCGTTTCAATTTTTTTAGGTAGTCAGTTGCTAGGAGGACATCACCAGGCCGGATTTTGTCCGCATGACCCATCAAACCACTCGACGCCAGCGTCAAGTTTTCTAATGGATGGTTTTCAGTAATGAGCTGCGGGTCCAACACAAGACTAGTGACGTAGTCAACGCTGACGCGTAGCGTTTTCAAGTTCGGACAAAGCAGAAATACTGTATCCAATGTATCAGGATTTAGTAGTGGCATTGGGTAGTAAACAGCCAATCTTTTTAACTGGGGGCCGATTCTGCCAAAAAGCGAAAGCAATGCTTGAGTGTTCATATAAGGGCAATTTGAGATTTGAAGCTCAGTGAGCCCCGACGGAAAAGCCGTGTGTTCGATGAACTGTGAGGGAAATCCCCCAGAAAGACCCAACTGACGCAGGTTTGGCGGCCACTGGATATCTGAACTCTGTCCACACTCAATAGACGACCGCGGGAAGTGCAGAATCTCTAAGTCATGAAAGTTCTGGATAATTTTAAACAGTTGTGGCAGATCGACAGTCTCAGAGACCAGACTCAGATCTAAAGCCCGCAATCGATGACAGGACGCAAGTGAAACCATCGGGGCATAACCGAAATGAGACTGCGGTGCAGTAAACCGCTCTAGCTTTGGAGAGCACCGGCGTAACAGCCGTGAGACCATTGAGTTCTTGCCCACTTGGGCAATCTTGACAAGATCCAATTCTCGGACCATAGCACCAAGGGACCTGTCATTTGAAATTGCATTTACAAACATGTAAAAGTTTGTCGGCATCAAATTTGGTTCACTGTAAATGTGAGGAAGAGCCATTGCGTGCCATCGCCGGTTCACGAACAACAAATTGTATCGCTTAGGCGTCAACATACATATTAGATCAATTATTTCCAGAGGAAAATCATGCCATGACCCCCCGTCATGTTTGATCTCACTGATGTCCGTTGAGTCGTCCTCAATCGTACCTTCACCAACCAGGTTCTCGTCTGAGGGGGTCTCTACCTCGGGAAGACCTGCGCCTTTCACTTTGCGGTACACTACTCGTGTTTTATGGGGCCGCCGCTTGCCTACCATATTGTACACAGTGGAAGGAGTGCTCTATCTCTTCACGAAAGCGTGGAACTGAGATAAGAAGTAGGGCACGTGGGTACGTCGGGCCAAAATAACGGAATAAGTAAAAAGCCTTTGAGTGGCGAATAAATTTGATCTTTTGATTAATGTTCGTCGAAAGTTCACCTAATACATAAATAACCATTCATGTTCTCGAAGGTGAGATGTTGATGTATAATGATGTAACGCTTATTCTACTTTTTTGCTTTCACTGGGACTAATGGGATTCGCTGCTTCGCTGCATCCCTTACCAAGTTTAAAACAGATAATGAACTACTTAACTATCGTTTCTCAAGCTGTCCTTATTTATTATTGTCAGAGCTTATGCCTTAGGGACACGTCTTCGAAGTAACTAATCCATCATAACCATCGAAGCAGATAAACCTAACAACAAATAGTATCCTAAGAAATCAAACATACGAAAAGTATGCAAAACTTCAATAGAAAGAAAAAAAAGAGCAACCGACCAATTTGCGGTTTCCATTTTGTAAGGTATCATTGTTCAACGAACAATGCGTTTAACGTACTACATAAGTTAACATCCTTAGGAACACTGCGACGTGCGCGTCATTAGCTGCCACACCGAAGTATCTCTCGGGGACGCTAAAATAGCAGCAACGCTAGCAGCATGTGAACATTCACAATGATGGAATGCTTGTCTGGACATATGGGCGATAGACCTTACCAGGTGGAAACCACCTGGAGCATCAACGCTAACATATCAAATCAGCAGCACTCGAAAGGTGGGCGACACTCTTATTTGCTCCGGGCCCGGACCTTCCGCCGCTTACGCTTCAAACGCCGAACACGCTTCTTGTGCCACTTGGCTCTCATTTTGGTTAACGAAAGAGTCTAGCGACGATTAGGATGTGCTCCTATAACTTTGGGATGCACCACGTGATGTGTGAGGCCCCCCTCTTTGTAGCTTAAGTTAGGTGCCCAGCTGAATAATAACAGCAAGCCCTGAGCCCTCATGTAGTTTCACTTGGATGGGGGATCTATATATCAGTAAGAGAACACTCTGAGTACTAGAAGCAAGCAAGGACACACAGGTATATTTGAAACTTAGATATTTGTTTTTGTTTTTTTAAAAAAAATGGTATAAATCTGCTAGACATCATATTAAAATGTCTAGCCTCGATAAAAGTTGATTTAGCTCATAAATTAGCAACGCGACTTGCCACGAGTAAGAAAGAAAAACGAAATCAAGAGAGTGTGTCAAAATTAAAGCTTAGTTGTAGACAGTCTGTGTATGTAGCTCATGTTTTTTTTTTTTAATTGTACTTTCAATAAGTTCTAAATTCGTATCGTCTCAGCCGTTAGCGGTGGATCCGCTTTGTAATAACTAATTTACCATATTCTGTAAATAATAATACGCCTATAAGCCTCGAGTGATACGGCCATGTTGGCAATATTGCGACCCGTGCTTCCGCAATTGAGGAATCTATGCGCGAGAAGCATCTCGTATAAACTGCCTACTAGTATTGCTACCAAGGCTCTGGTACAGCTCCCCCGGTCCGTAATTGCAATATACGGGCGGGATAGCCCAAAATACCTTAACGGCCTCATCACAATACGTCCACCGGAACCAAGACCAGACATGGGCAAGCCGCAGGCTGGAGCATATGCGGCTATTCTCAATGCCAAAGGTCGTGTAGTATCTGACTTATTTGTTTTTGCAGCGCATGACAATGCTGAAGTACAGAGCGAGACCGGCGCGGATAACGCGTTTTGCTACTTGTTGGAGATTGATAGCAAGCTTGTGCCTAGAGTTGTTGATATGTTGGAGTTCCATGTCCTTACGTCCGATGTGAAGATTAAAGTTCTTGATAATTACAAGGTTTGGTCGGCATGGAATGACATAGAGGAAGTGGACACTACCCGTTTCGGAGAAAACAGTTTCTGGATAAACGACATGCGGGCCCCAGGACTTGGATATCGAGTGATAAGTAAAGATATCAAGGCAACTCGTCGCGAGTTGACACCTGTTGCCGAGTACAACCTGCGACGGTACTTGTGTGGTGTACCGGAGGGTCCCGGAGAGATTATTGCTGGGCGAACGCTACCTTTAGACGCATGCATAGACTATATGGGTGGTATAGATTTCAATAAGGGCTGCTATCTGGGACAGGAGCTCACCATACGCACTCATCATCATGGCACTGTTCGCAAACGGATTGTACCTGTTGTACTAACCCACAGTCATGACGAAGAAATACCAGAAGACATTTATAAACCGGAAATGTTTAACATTGTTTATGGAACAAACATCTTTGACGCAAACCCCGTTCCTAACGAGAGTATGATCTCTCCCATTTTCGGCGAAAGCCCTTTCAAAAGCTCCACCTCGAGCGAATTCACACGGCGGCTTAAACCGTCAGGGGCTATGATTTGTGCAATGGGAAATGTTGGGCTAGCTTTGCTCCGTATCGACAAAATTGGCCATGACTTCGAGATGGAAGATTATTGTATTAAGGCCCTTACTCCGTACTGGTGGCCTGAGTCGGACGTTAGAGCAGAAGAATAGGAAACAAACAAAAGAAAAAAAATCCAAAGCTTTTGAATTGAATATTCTATAGAACTTTGTGGAACTTTGTGCGCTGAACACATTTATTTACTATTATTGTCTCAGTAACCGCACATCATCACTTAAGCATATGTTGTCTAATGCAAACCATGCGATCCATATGCAGCCCCAACCCGGGCGCTTATGCCTGGACCTCATATATATTGTGCATTCTGTAACCCTAAATATATTGCCTTAACCTCATAAGCTCGTAAGCGTAGGACAAAGGTTGTTACCCGTGCCCAACGTGGCGCAAACCATAGCGTTGGTATTTGTCAAGAAAGAAAATGACTGAAAAATATTGTAGCAAGAGTCATAGGGCTAGGTACCATAAGTAGTGTGAATAAACCTCATCAGGAAACTTTTGTTAGTTACCGTGAAATTATGACCCCGCCTACTGCTGATTCTCCCGCGAAGAAACAGAAAACAACCAAGGAACAGTCGCCGATGTTCGGCCCCGACGGCATCTCCAGGCTCGGTACTCCTGTAGTTGAGGGCGAAGATGTGCGCATTTTGGGCTACGACCCTCTCGTCCCGCCGGCTTATCTGCAGTCCGAAATTGCGGCCACAGCCGAGTCTCTTGAAACAGTTGCTAACGGCCGGAGGAGAGCCATTGATGTAATTAATGGTGTGAGTGACAAACTGCTCGTCGTCGTGGGTCCTTGCTCTATCCATGATCCCGCCGCCGCTACAGAGTACGCTCAGCGACTCAAGAAGTTGAGCGATGAGCTAGAAGGTGACCTCGTAATCATTATGCGCGCTTACCTCGAGAAGCCGCGTACTACAGTTGGCTGGAAGGGTCTCATCAATGACCCTGATGTGAACGGCACATTTAACATCAACAAGGGCTTGCGCGTGGCCCGCCAACTTTACAGCGATCTCACT
This sequence comes from Entelexis apis, assembly GCA_030564665.1. NCBI lineage: Eukaryota > Fungi > Ascomycota > Dipodascomycetes > Dipodascales > Trichomonascaceae > Entelexis > Entelexis apis. Next base: position 1,886,309 of record JAJLWA010000001.1, on the reverse strand, counting down.
AAGTCCGGTGTGCCTATTGCCGCAGAAATGCTTGATACAGTTTCTCCTCAGTATCTCGCTGATCTGCTTTCTCTCGGTGCTATTGGTGCCCGCACCACCGAATCACAGCTGCACCGTGAGCTTTCTAGCGGTCTCAGTTTCCCCATGGGATTCAAGAATGGCACGGACGGCAACGTTGGTGTGGCAATCGATGCAGTAAAGTCTGCAGCGAGTAAGCATCACTTCATGGGTGTGACGAAACAGGGTGTTCTTGCCATCACAACAACCAAGGGTAACGAGAACGGCTTCATTATCCTCCGTGGCTCTAGCAAGGGTACAAACTACGATGCTCAATCGGTTAAAGAGGTAAAAGAGAAGCTTGGCAGTTCGAAGATCAACATTATGATCGATTGCTCCCATGGTAACTCTCAGAAGGATTTCAGAAATCAACCAAAGGTGCTCAAGTGCGTCGCCGAGCAGGTTGCGGCTGGTGACAGCAAGCTTGTGGGCGTCATGATTGAGTCTAATATCCATGAGGGTGCTCAAAAAAGCAACGAGGACGGTAAGGACCACCTGAAGTACGGTGTTTCTATCACTGATTCGTGCGTTAGCTTCGAGAATACTGAGGTAATGCTGCGCGATCTGGCTAAGGCGGTTCGTGAGCGTCGTGAGCATGCGAAGTAAATCTAAAAACAAGAAACCAAATCAAATCAAATCCAAAACCTGAGAATCATTTTAAACAAGCAATCAGGTACTGCTCATCGTCATATAGCTACAAGATTTCGTTTGTAATGAATTAAACGCAACTGCAATACCATAGATTCTTAAATTTGGTATTGTCTGTTTGTTCGGGCCCTCAACTTAAGCTCAATTCGAATGAGCTGTCCGGCTGCATGAGTCTCATCATTTGATTCGCATAGGGTAAGGTTGACGCAGCCGCCGATTAGCCGACAGATACTAACCTGCTAGCTGTTAACCATGATGTACAAGATGTGTGTGTATATAACCATGCACATAGATCTTACACTTGCCACGGCTTGCTTGGTAGTATGAAGCAACGTTTAGGTTTAACAACACTTTTCTTAACGAATCTCTTGTGGCTTTTCTACTTTGGAAACTGTTATATGGAGCTGGACTTCAGCCGGCACATTCAACATGGTATGTCAAAGCGAGAAGCCAAACATGAACTAACGTTGGAGAACATTGTGTCCTATTATAGTGCAGAAATCCTAATTGGCACTCCGCCTCAGCCAGTAAGTGTGCAGATAGATACTGGTAGTAGCGATCTCTGGGTCATTTCTACGACGAATCCGCTTTGCAAATCAACGTACAAGTGTCCTAAACAAGCCATGTTTGACACTCAAAGAAGCACGACTTTCCATCGTAATGAGTCTGTTCCCTTTGGCATAGCCTACGGCGATTCAACTTACGCCAATGGCACGTTCGCACAAGATACTGTACAAATCGGGCACGTATCAAAGTATACAGAGCAGTCGCAAAATTTAGGGCCAGTACCGTCGGGCTTCATATTGCGTGGTGCGAATTTCGCAGTTGCGGAAACGTCAAACTCAACTGAGGCCGTGTGGGGTATTGGTATGGAAAGCACTGAAAGCATGGCACATAACATTGATGCTAGTGGCCACGTCTCACCTACTTACCCCAATTTACCAGTGCAGATGAAACAGCAGGGAATTATTGCGACAGTTGCGTTTTCGCTGTGGTTAAACGATCTCCAATCATCTACAGGCTCGCTCCTGTTTGGCGCTGTGGATCACGCGAAATACACTAACCAGCTCCAAACTGTACCCATGGTTAGTTCATATAATGGAATTGAATTCCCCATTGACTTCTCAGTCATGCTACACGGAGTATCTGCCTACAATGATCAAAATGTATCTGCAAGTCTTGTGAATTGCAGTTTACCTTTCTTGCTTGACTCAGGAACTACGTACAGTCAAATGCCAGTTGAATTCCTAGACCCCATCATGGAAACTATTGGTGCGGTTCGCAATGAAATGGGTGGCTTCTACTTCCTTGGCGACGAGCAGAGAGCACTTCTCTCGACTGGTGGTCTCATATTCAATTTAAGTGGTGTAGAAATCTACGTAAGTTTTGACGAACTATTGGTCCCCTTAGACTCAGTTCGAAACCCAGAACGCCGATATCAAACTTCTAGCTTCCACGTCAACGAAGATTTGTACACTGACGAATCGATATATGATGTCCAAGATGAGCTCAACCTTGAGCTTGACTTCCAAAGCAAAACGGATGCGGGCACCACCGGGTTAAACAAAGCCCGTCGAAAAAAAGTGAAAAATACTTATCTTGTGGGGATATACTCTGTCAATTCCAGTGCTGATAGCGTATATATTCTGGGTGATACTTTTCTGCGTAGTGCTTATGTTGTATACGATCTTGAAAATAAAGAAATATCGTTGGCAAACACGATCTACAACGCGAGCAACTCACAGATCGAGGAAATAGATGCAAATGGAGTGCCCAAAGCGTTTCGGGCTCCTGGGTTTTCCGAAACCAAAATTGATAGCAAGATTGCGACCTTTGTTGCGAAAGACCTATTTCTATCTACAGACGGATTACCTGGTAAAACTAAGACTACAATTAACGATGTGAGTGTCAGTACCACAGTTATCGAACTTCCATCACATGCTGCTCTAGGGGTGTCGTCTACCGCACTAGACACACAGTCGGCACAAGCAAATCATGCGAAACATAATAGTGCGATCCGCTCAGTTCCTTTTCCACACACAACATTGTGGGGAACAATCATGATATTAATATTTTTGAGGTAAATACAATCCAAAGAATATGGGACTTGATGTGGCAAAATATTATGTGGCGTTAATATGTGGTCCAGTTCTGGGCCCAACCCACTTAATCCATAGTCTTTATAAAGGACATAAACCCTAACCATCATGACTCAGTTCTTGTGTGTTGATTTTCTGCTAACGGTGCTTCCATAAATTATTAGGCTCAGTCCCGTTCATTTTGTGCATTTTTTAAAGATGAGTGGCGAAAACCGTCAAGCCATTTTGATCATTGATGTGGATAGCGGGAACATCCGCAGCCTTCAAAATGCCATTAAGTTTCTCGGCTATGAGACTCAACTTGTGCGAAATGCAGAGGAGGCCAAAAAGTTCTTTCCGAGTGCATCTCGAGTGATCTTACCAGGTGTAGGAAATTTTGGGCACTTTATGGACCATGTTAGAGCTCGCGGACTTGTGGAACCTATCCAGGAGTACATAAGTGAAGGCCGACCGCTGATGGGGATTTGCGTTGGACAACAGGCGCTATTCTCTACGAGCTCGGAGAGTCCTCAGAGCCAGGGGCTGGGAATCTTACCCGGTAAGGTGTCCAGATTTAATGACAGTACTAAGAGTGTGCCACATATTGGGTGGAATGGATGTTCGATCCCGACACAACAAAGGGAGCTTTATTCAATTGCCCCCGACAAGAAATACTACTTTGTTCACTCTTATGCCAAGATAGGCACCGAGGGTCTTGAGGACTGGGACTATGCTGTCTGTACATATCAGGAAGAACAGTTTGTGGCGGCGCTTGCTAAAGACAATCTATTTTTCACGCAGTTCCATCCTGAAAAGAGCGGACAAGCAGGTCTTGACGTGATTAAGGCATTTATTTTGGGTGAAAAAGAGGGCGCTGTGGTTCCAAATATGCCTAAGACTCTCAAGGATGGTTTGACAAAGCGTGTTATTGCTTGTTTGGACGTTCGTACCAACGATAAAGGTGACATTGTAGTAACCAAGGGAGATCAATACGATGTGCGCGAGAAGGCAGAAGGTCAAGAGGTGAGGAACCTTGGAAAACCAGTCGAGGTCGCAAAGAAATATTTCCAGCAAGGCGCTGATGAGGTGACCTTTTTGAATATTACAAGTTTCCGGGACTCCCCATTGCGTGATCAACCAATGGTTCAGGTTCTTAAGACTGCCAGCCAATCTGTATTTGTCCCTCTTACCATTGGAGGAGGGATAAAAGATACAAAAGACCCTGAGACACAACAAATAGTGCCAGCCTTGGATGTTGCATCGCTATATTTCCGCTCTGGTGCCGATAAAGTAAGTATTGGTAGCGATGCTGTCGATGCTGCTGAAGAATGGTATCGTAACAATAAGCAGAAAAATGGAACTACGCCGATAGAAACGATCTCAAAGGCGTACGGAGTGCAGGCAGTTATTGTATCAATTGACCCCAAGCGACGCTACGTCAAGAATCCTAAAGATGTGAAACATCACACCTTCAAAACCCAGTTTCCAGGTTCTAATGGTGAAGAATATGTGTGGTATCAATGCACGTCGAAGGGGGGTCGTGAGATGCGTGACCTCGGTGCATATGAACTTGCCCAAGCGGTTGAAGCACTGGGAGCTGGAGAGCTTCTGCTAAACTGTATTGATAAGGATGGTAGCAATTCTGGATTCGACCACGAGCTAGTGCAGGACATTAAGAATTGTGTGAAAATCCCCGTTATTGCATCCAGCGGTGCAGGAAAGCCTCAGCATTTTGTAGACGTGTTCCAGCAGACCACCACCGACGCCGCCCTGGGAGCAGGCATGTTCCACCGTAATGAATACACAGTTGGGCAAGTCAAAGATGCCATGCGTAATGCTGGTCTTGAGACTCGTTAGATATTTGGGCAATCTTAGTTGTCATAATTGTAGTAGTAGTAGTAGTAGTAGTAGTAGTAGTAGTAGTAGTTTCTCTTGTCATATAGACAGTTGTAGGCAATTGTAGGCAATTGTAGGCAGTTGACTTGTTGGAAGCATTAACAATAATAGCGATAGTTATACAGTTATAAAGCTCAAGACGGCTTATGACAGCTTATGACAGTTTTTGCTGTTGTTATTCTTGTTTGCTGCTCACTCCAAGTGGGCACTAGCAATGACACTGAATTGACCACCCGCACCAGCCCACACCATGTCGCGACCGGTAGTGGCAGTGTTTTTGATTCTGCGAGGCAGATCCTCCTCCTCGGGTCCATCTTCACCGGCAGGCTTGCCGTGACCTAGCTGATACACGGCACCAAAGCCCCACGTCCATGTTGATCCATCGGACTTCGATACTGCAAGACAGTGATCTGTTCCAGCTGCCACGTACTTCATTGGAGGAAGCGGCACTGGTTCTTCCTCGAACGTGGCCTTTGTTAACCGAACTGCTGTAGGTACAAAGCTTGGAGTGCCATCTTGCTCGCGCACTGTGTTCTTGGGTAAATCAGAATAGGGAACACCAAGCTGATGGAAATTTGTTTCACCAACAGTCCACAGTTCGCCTTCACGGCCAAGCCATATTGAATGGTGACCACCAGCAGCAATCTGCACTATGTGCTTGTCATCCCACTCATCTGCGTGGGTAGGCTGTTCTATAAACGTGTTAGGGCCAACGGGATCAGAAATTCCACACTGGCCAAAGTTGTTCAAACCCCAGCTAAAGACACGCCCATTGGCATCCACAGCATAACTCGAAAAGTCACCTGCAGCAATAGAAACAATTCTGGAGATTTTAGGAACTCGCACAGGACCAATTGTACGAGTTCTTAGTGACGAACGTGTGCGAACACCTAGCTGGAAGGAATTGCCTACGCCCCATGCGTACACATTGCCCTCTCCAGTCAGAATTAAGAAGTGATCTTTACCACCAGCTAGCGCAACAGCATGCTTGATCATCGGAATGCGAACAGGTGTATGTTGGAACTTTACACGAGGGGCAAATGCCTTATTCCCATCGTCAATAAACGTGCCCCACCCGTAAAGGTGCCCGTCTTCACTAATCGCAGCACTGGCCGAATCGGTTGCACCCACCGCAACAAAATGCAGCTCATCCTTAAGTCCTTCCACGCGGGCAGGTGTACTTTCTTTCGAGTTCAAATCATTGTCTTCATCTACATCGTCGGGATTCTCCTTTGTGAAGCGACCCAGGGCACCCGTATCATTCTGACCCCACGACCACAAATGGCCCTCATGGTCGATTGCAATGCTGTGAGCTCCGCCTGCAGCGAGTGCAACAATTCCCACATCATTTGCAGGCAGCAACGGATTCAGACGCGGCCGCTTAACCTCGGTCACGCGGGGACCGAGCCCAAGCTCACAAATGGTGCCACTACCGAACATAAAGACATCAAGCCGATTTTCCGGGACACTTGGAATGGGGTTTAGCAAGGCTCGTGTTCGCTTCGCTGGTGCCACTTCGTCGGCTCTACTACGCTTTACAGCCATGTTTATGAAAATAACAATCGCGAACTTCTGCAATGAAGCGATTGTGATGTTTTGGTTAATAATCACGTGAGATTCTCGAGGGCGAGGGTAAGGAGTGCGGTAAGATTGTGATTTACGCAATCAAAATTTCGAGACTGAGTAAAGTTGTGTCAAGTGTTTGGGCAACACAGTAGCGGTACCTCACGCAAGAATAATTGACGTGAGCCCGAGAGTGCATTTGAAAGAAAAGAAAAAAAAAGTCAAGTCACCTCTTAAACAAATTAGAGTATTCAATAAATTAAAGTATTTAAAGTATGCTCTTTAGCAGTTGTATTAATATCATCAAGCATTAATCAGGCATATATACAGGCTGTCAACGTATTAACATTACCAGCATTATAATTCTTCAGGAATTTTCTCTAATAATTTGTCGGAGAATTATTTTCTTTTGGCCGACCCATTCGACGTAAATCCTTCTTGTCTATTTATCATTATTTACTTAGAGTGAGCGATCTGCCACAAACTGTCGCTTACTTAATTTTTTTTAAGATCTTGAATCTGGTTTTTCAAGTATACTTTGGCAGAGCACATAATGCCCAAATCCAAAAGTTCGAAGTTACAACGACATGATCCGTTACAACAATCAATAGAAGAAGAGTCTGGCCACCTTCGAAGCGCGAACCGTGCCCGGCACAAGCGCCAATCCGCCATCGAAGGAAGCGACGATGAGGGGACTGGCTATATGGAGCCTGCTGCGACACGGAAAATTCTGGACATTGCCCGTGCTCAGCAGCAAGAGATTAACGACGAGGACAAGGAGGAATCACTTAAATACGGACTGCGAGGCGAGGAGCAGCAAAGTGAAGACGATGAAGATGAAGATGATTGGGTAGACGATGGCGAAGCTGAAGATGAACAGGAGTACGCAGAGCTCGACTATGAAAATATGCCCGAAGATGCAGACCCCGAGGACTTGGAGATCTTTAGTCGTTATGTTGAGGATCAAGAAGGAGCTCAGACAATAAACTGGGCAGACAAAATTGTGGAGAAAGTAAAGGAGTTTCAGGCTCAGCGGGGCCGTACGTTAGACGAGGATGTGGACATGCAGAAGGAGCCGGCCTCACACAATGGTGATCCCGAACACAGTGACGAGGAAGAGAAAGGTGTTATGCTTCCTCCTAAAGTCATTGAAGTATACTCGCAGGTTGGCGAGCTTCTCAGTCGTTACCGTAGTGGTAAGCTGCCTCGTGCGTTCAAGATCATTCCCACACTTAAGAATTGGCAAGATGTTCTTTACGTGACAGATCCTGAGGGATGGTCGAACCAAGCACTATATGAAGCGACACGTATATTTGTTGCGGGAATGCCGGCAAACAAGCTGCACCACTTCATCCAAGGCCTAGTGTTGCCGCGGTTTCGTCACCAAGTCAAGCAGGATGGGTCTGTGAACTACCACATTTATCGCACTCTGAAGAAGGCGCTTTTTAAGCCTGCAGCATTCTTCAAAGGCTTTTTGTTCCCATTGCTCACGCAGGGCCAATGCTCGACGCGCGAAGCCGTAATTGCTAGCTCTGTACTTGCTCGTGTGAGCATTCCTGTCTTGCACTCGGCAGCAGCACTTTTACATATTGCCGAGCTCGATTACCAGACAGTGAACTCCGTATTTATTCGTGTGCTGCTCGACAAGAAGTATGCCCTTCCCTATAAAGTGGTGGATGCCGTTGTGTTCCATTTCGTACGATTCCGGGCAATCACCGAGCCCCAGCCGGTCATTTGGCACCAGAGCCTCTTGTCCTTTTGCCAGCGATATAAAAATGATATCACCGACGATCAGCGGGATGCTCTCATGACGGTTGCCCGTACGCATCAGCACCCGCTAATCACACCTGAAATTCGTCGCGAACTCCAGGCTGGCGAGCCTCGAATGGCATAAATTATTATTGAACGACTATAATTTTACGTCATATAGCCTTATAAAATAAATCTTGTTAACATAGATAATTATGGACGAGTCTCATCCTAACCTAGCCTAGTGCGGGTTTAGTAGTGGTTTCAAATACACCTTCTAAGCAGCAGTATAACATGATATGCTCATGCGTGTTACTTTTTCACGTATGAAACGTGTGAGAGGTGCATTGCTCTGCAAAAAAATCTTCATGCCTTATACATTGTTACACATCTAGCTATCATTAAAACCCATCACCATCAGAGCGGCCAATCACTTGATTTACATATCAGATGTGTGCTGCTACTACATGGCTTTAGTTTGTCTTACTTGTTATCCATTTATTCTACGATCGATAATCCAAATGAACCCGCTTGGATAAGTTCAGGCTCAAGCTAAACTTAAACTACGGCGTGGTACATTCGTTATACGAGGCGAGCCTACTCTGCATACGCGCGGCTAGCTTACAGCAACTTTATTCAACCCGTTGAAAGGCGATTGAAGTAATCAAGGTTAGGTTATGCAATCGGCGCAGCATGCGGTAGCTCTAAGCATAACGTGCATCTGGGTACGACGTTCGCCCTGGTGGTTTGCAATCTAAAGACACAGCTTCTGACACTTAGAGATGTCGAAAACAGGCGATATTGGTTCAATTCTACACAAATATGCGGGGTCTTTGTACGTTGTGAACGACAGACTCTTTGGCATACATTGAATGCAGTATAGATATGCAACCCCGCACGCGTGCAGTATTACAAATGAGGGTTGACCCCAATTATGTCGTGACCAAGTGGGCAAGATGTTGCTCCGGATCATCGCCAAACCCCCCCACTCCTAAAATGTACATAAACGTCGTTTAGCCGTCTTAACTTTCATTCGATCTAACATTTGCAATGATTGTGCCTTCGACCATGCGTATGGCACAGGCTGCTGGCGCATTGCGTTTTGCGAGCCGCGTTAAGCACACAAAGATTCCGTTTGGCGCTCATGCTCTGCGTTCGTACGCAACGTCCCCGGATCTGTATGAAGAGCTCACCACGCCAAATGGCTTGAAGTACAAACAACCCAAGGGTCTGTTTATTGGTGGTGACTTTGTCCCATCTAAGGCCAATGAGTGGTTCGAGGTTACGAGCCCGGCTACTGGAAAGAAGATTTTGGACATTGCTGAGGGTAAAGAGGCCGACGTGGATGCCGCTGTCGAGGCGGCAGAGACGGCCTTCAGTGAGTGGTCGCGTTTGCCTCCTTATACGCGCAGCCGAGCTTTGGCCAAGATCGCCGACCGCATTGAGGAGCGTGCCGACGTGTTTGCAGCCGTCGAGACATGGGACAATGGTAAGACAATTAAGATGTCATTGGGCGATGTTGCGCAGGTAGTGCAAACTTTCCGCTATTACGCTGGCTGGGCTGACAAGATTACGGGCAAGGTTATTGAGACTGACGAGGACCACTTCAACTATGTGCGAAAGGAGCCTCTTGGTGTTTGCGGCATGGTAATTCCCTGGAACTTCCCTCTGCTCATGGTTTCGTGGAAGATTGCACCGGCTCTGGCAACGGGAAACACCTGTGTTTTGAAGAGTGCCGAGTCTACGCCATTGACTGCTTTGCTGTTTGCCGACGTAATTAAGGACATTCCTGAGCTGCCTAAGGGTGCCGTGAACATTCTGAGTGGTTTCGGCCCGGTTGGTGGTGCTATCTCGGCACACCATGGTATTAAGAAGGTTGCATTCACGGGCTCTACTCTTACTGGTCGCCGTGTTCTCGAGAGTTCTGCCAAGTCAAACTTGAAGAAGGTCACACTCGAGCTCGGTGGTAAGTCACCTAACATTGTGTTCAACGACGCCAAGCTCGACGAGGCTCTAGATGCTGCGCTCTTCGGTATTTTCTATAACCAAGGTGAAGTGTGCTGTGCTGGCACCCGTCTGTTTGTTCAAGAGGGTATTTATGACCAGTTCGTTAGCGCCTTGAAGGAGCGTGCTGAGACTCTCAAGGTCGGTGACCCGTTCGATCCCGAGATCACCTATGGCGCCCAGACAAATGCTGTGCAGTACGAAAAGGTTTTGAATTACATCGAGAGCGGTAAGAAGGAGGGCCGTCTGCTTACGGGTGGTGCCAAGATCGATGGCGATGGTCTGTTCATCCAACCCACCATTTTCGTGGACCTTGATAAGGATTCTACTGTTGCTCGCGAGGAGGTCTTCGGACCTGTGCTTGCAGTAGTTAAGTTCAAGGACGCCGACGAGGCAGTCAAATATGCCAACGACACTGAGTATGGTCTTGCCAGTGGTGTCCATACTACAAGCATTGAGAAGGCTATCTACGTGGCTAACAATCTTAAGGCTGGTACCGTGTGGGTGAACACTTATAATGCATTGACTCCCGAGCTTCCATTTGGTGGTTACAAGGCTTCTGGCATTGGCCGTGAGCTTGGCGAGGAGGTGCTTAACAACTATCTTGAGACAAAGACTGTACGCATTGCAGGTATTTCGACTGGCCTTGGAGCTCCGAAATTGTGAACTGTTTAGAAATTAAATAAATAAACTTAAAGATTAGATTTCTTCGCTCATAGAGAAACAAAATCTAGATTTATACTTTATTCTTGAATTAAAGAAGCTAAACTGAGCTGCAGGTGCTGCATTTGCAAAAGTATTGGCAAAAGTTTGTGGTGGTGGTAGCGAGAGAGGTCTGTTACTATTGCGACTACAAAATATGGCTGGCGTATCATAAGATAAGTAGGGCAAGGCTCACGCGCACCTGTGTAGCTAGTAGTGAGGTCCAGAACCTGATATTAATTAATGCCGTGGCTGCTGAAGGCCGAGCCAAATAGCCGTATTGTAAAAGGTAAGGATGTGAAATACACCATCGACGATCTTCAGCACGAAAAAGTGAGCTCTTGGGATGGTGTGCGGAACAATGAGGCCAGAAAACACATGTGTTCGATGAAAGTCGGTGATATGGCCTTTTTCTACCGGTCCAATTGCACGGAGCCAGGAATTGTCGGAACAATGCGCGTTGTTAAAGAAGCACATCCGGATCTAACAGCGGGTGATCCCAATGAACCTTATTACGATGCAAAAAATCCCGACGGAAAATGGGTTGTTGTTGATTTCGAATATATATCACATATTCAGCCTCCTATCCTGCTTTCCGCTATCAAATCTGAGGCAAAGCTCCAAAATATGTTTCTAGTAAAGCGGTCGCGGCTCTCAGTATCTCCTGTGACTGAAGACGAATGGAAGGTAATCATGCAAATGCACGAAACAGAAGCAACAACAGAACCTAGCTCTAAGTCGGAGACAGAAACAGAGACAGTTTCGAAGTTTGGAACTCCTGCTACTGCCACTGAAGAGAGGAAACGCGAGCGCTCTAGGAGCAAGCCAGGAAAGGTAACAAAAACAGCCCCAAGTAAAGTACAAAAGCAACCAGCTATATCTGGACCTGCTCAAAGGAGACTGCGACGGCATGATAAGAAGTAATAGCAAGTAATATCTTCATCTTAACTTAGAATTTGAATACTGGGAAAAAATCGGCACCGCGTAAAACTGAAAAAAAAAACGTAATTAACTACTACTGATAATGACTCGCTGTCGATATGCTTTTTCGTAAATGCAGGCTCATAAATGCGAAAGTTCTGTTTTAATAAACAATGAAGAAAAGATGAAGTCCTCGCCTAAAGAGTCTCTCAACGGAACATGCCGATATCCCCTAAGCATAGTCAAGACTCGACAAGTATAAAAGGCAAATGGACGATCGTTTGAAACGATTGAGAATCTCAGAAATGCAAAGTGAAGGTCTTTTGGTTCAATATGAAGCTCACACACATGATTCCAAATTGGGTTGAAGCCATTGTCAAAGACGGCTGATGTTCTCCATTGTGGAGTTAAGCTTGCATTTGGACCAACCCCCAAGACTTCGAGACTTACGTAGGGGCTGAATGTCTCTGAATCTTTCAGGTTTTTTGGACGGGGTAGCTGCTGTGCGGAGATTATATTAACCACAAGCTTATGAGGCACCAATGCAAGATTGTTAAGTGCCGATGAGAGTGACGCATTGTGATGCATGAAGCTTGGTTTCAATACATAACCAACTCGAGTCGGGAAAAACGCAGAATTCAGCTGCATACCAAGGTCGCATTTTTGCCAGTTCAAAGCAACCATTTGCACGCCAGTTTTCCAAAAGAATATGGGGTCGAAGTTAGACGAGTTGATTCGATACGGTGCTGGGTACACGCGTGTAAGATAATACTTGTTGTGGTTCTCTAGCAAACGCAGCTTTTGCTCATTAGTCGCCATTGACTTAATAGTGCGCTCGTTGAAAGAATACACCGTATTGCTAGCCTCATGTTCAGGAAAGCAGCCGCTGAAATGGTGGCCACTGAGATAAACACCAAGCTCTGACAGTGCAGGCACTACACGGGGCTTTCGTTTACGACTTGAGACGAGCCCCGAAGAAGACAAGGATGTACCTTCCTCACTACTGGTAGCAGAATCAGAGGCATTAGATGCTTTGACTTTAATCAGAATCCGATGTTTCAAGGCGTCAGGGCTTGGAAGCACAGAACCATCATCGCCAGGCAAACGCTCTGTGACTAGTAAACCAGCCAACACGGTGCGCAGAATCGATACAATGCGTAATTGACTAGCCTCTCCACATTGGATTTCTAGCGATAATATCAAGGGATACGGAGAGGAAATGAAGGCGTACTTTAGTATCGCATCTACGACGTCACTAAATATGATGCTTCCAGAGAGCCGAGTCATTCCATGTCCGTGATATACCACCGGAGACTGAGTGTTAGACGCGCCGTCCCAGCAGTCTAGCTCCAGACACCGACAACCATCCTGTAGTGCTCGGATGCAAGACTCAATAGATGAACCATCTGCGACTTGTCTCCCCGACAAATACGTATTGTGGCTAGAAGATATGAAGTAATTGTTGAGTGGCAGTGATAGATCTGATTCGGCAGAGACGGTGGGGTCGCCATTGTCTTTCGTGGGCATGAGCATTTGAGAGAATTCTTCAAGCGAGGGTGGGCGCTTTAAGGGCAATTCAAGCGAGCTAGGCAAAGACTGCTTTTGCACTTCTTCGAAGAATGTAATGAGATTTACAGTGCTTTTTCCAATCTCATATCGTGCGTAAATATCCCTTATATCACTGCGCCGTTTCAGCAGTCTGACAAATTCCTGAAATTCTTGGAAATCAAGGAAGCCACTGCTATCAGCATCTGCCTCATCAAACACTTGACGGATATAATGCCATGAGCAGTTAACATGCAGTTGTCTGGCGAGTCGCATCACCTGAGCGAAGCTGAGCCGTTTAGGCTCTTCCTTACCTTGATCGTTCGTGGCAGCGTTTCCACTGCTACTACCACTACTACCACCACCACCACTACTACTACTTCGCGTCCAATGCACATCGACAAAATGCCTTCCTGCCTGGGAAAGCCCATTCATCAACTCACGCCTATACCGAACCAGACGGAACAAGCAAGCAATAAACGAGTCGAACTCACTCTGGTTAGCCATTATAAGGTGTAAAGCTCGAAGCTTCGTATCATTTGGCCGCTGGTGGATGATCGTGGCCCATCGAGAAGAGTGCTCTGCACTAACTCGAAACTCTTCACGGTAATTACGTGCCTGCTCACCAACATATATTTCACAGATTCGGTCTACACTAAACCGCGAGGATTGCTTTGTGTTCCAAGAGATTACTCCAGATTCTTGATCTACTTTTAGAGTACGTTGAACCTTCTTATTGTGAGTGATACGAAGGAACGGGAGACCCTCTACGAGACCGCGCGGGATACTAATATCATAGAGATCATGGTCGGCATTTGTGCCAGTGGCACGCGACAGCCCTGAATTGCGACGCACAGTTACGGGTCCTTGACCCACAGAATCTGCAGATTTAGACGGCCTTATACGGCTGCTCTCTACTAGGCTTGGAGTTGGGCTATTCGGGCCCACAGAAACCCCAACCTCATGGAAATAACCTGGCCCTATGCCGTTGCCACCACCAGTGGCACTACTGCTAGAAATACCAGAAGTGCCTCCAAGCACAGGACTACTGAAGAGCAAACCTGACGTACTGGCGACTTTGGAACCAACGCGCTGTAGTAAATTTGGAGAAGGAGGTGCATTTGAGTTAGCTGATTTGTGTGAATGGTGTGAGCCTTGTGAAGCATTGGGATGTAACAAAAATGGGTGCTGTTGACCAGCAGGCAGTCGGGCCGCTATTGAAGGGCTTCTGTGTGGCTCACTTGAGCTGGTGGAGGAAGCCACTGCTGGGGGTAACTCGAAATCTTGCTCTGCTTGTTGGATCCGCGAAATGTTATCCACAGCCTTCTTCAACGGTGTGAGTTCTTCGTCTCTGAATTTTTGAAGCTCAGCGTGTACCGTTTCTTGTACGATTGAGCAGATAGTTTGGACTAGATCATTATCTAGCTCCATTTATGAGCATGTACCTGGGTTTTCACCGAAAACGCAGCTGCCAATACAAGTTCCTGATATGAAAGGCAAAAAGACACACACAAACACACACAAACACACACCCGTGTCAGAATTACAGCAGTCTTTCTTTATTGGGGAACGATAAGATAAATTAATCAAATCAACTCTGCTCAAGAATCGGCGGCTAACTATTACATAATAATAATAATAATAGAACTAGAACTAGAACTAGAACTATAGTGCTTGATGTTCATTTATGACCATTGCAAAATAGGTACTGCACACATAATTTCTATCATGAATGATAAAAAATACTTTGTTTTTATTATGAACTTTTTTCTTTTCCTAATGACAGAAAACCTAGCCGAAAAGAAATCACGAATTTAGCGACAGAAACTCAAACTGCTTGTAGCGAGTTTGTATAGATTCCATTTTCATTAAGAGCTTAGAGCGACAGTAAAAAGGAGTATTAAGAATCTGATTCGAACGTGTCAAACAATACTTTAAGACTAATTTTACACACAATCTAGGAAAATATATCCCACACACAAGCAGGACCAACTTCATTGTAGTCCTGTCGGCTCACAAAGACACCTTCCATTCCCGTCGTGAACACCTGCTTAGCACCAATTTGAGCACCTAGAAACGGATAGTCTTCCCAGCGATGATTCTTCCAATCGGGAAAGTGGTCTGGCAGCCGCACTACGGTCAGAGCGGTTGGTCCCTGAGTATGAGAGTCAGCATCCTCAGCGTGAGCGATGACACCAGTGGGCCCACGAGGTCTAATTACATACCGAGACTCGATCATTTCGGCCAATCGTTCCCGGAAACCACTGATAAGCGCTCCATTACCGGTAAAAATTACGTTTTCGAACACATGGCTCTGTTCTCGTGGAGACAAGCCGCCAATTACGTCGGCAATAGCAGCAGTAATAACTTCCATAAGATCTTCTGAGCCCTCAAACCGCTCGCGACCAACCGTTACCGTCTCACCATTACGGTCTACGAATGTGTTTTCATTAAGTTCTGCATTTGTAACTTCATGAAGCTCTCCCTGCTTCAGCTTTTCCCTGCGCTCCAAGATCTCTCGCGTTCGGCCGCTCGATACAATTGCAGCAATATCAACGACGCCCTCATTCTCGTCCATTAGCTGGTTTGCTTGGTCCTGCAGCCTCTCGTCAGCGCTGAAAACTGCATAGATAGGCGACCGTTTCAGGTCCTCAATTTGGTTCGCATTAAGGTGTGGTAGTCGATTCTGCAATGTCTTGTTCACATCCTCACCACCACTGGGAACTATAAAAGAAGCATTACGGTTCACTTCATAACCAATGACAGCCGAAATCTCTGTTTTCTGATAGCCCACGTCAATAACTAAACAGTCACTTGTAGCAAACGCGTACGCCGTACTGAGTCCCTGCAAACTGATATCGAGCGCCGGCACACCGACCTCTTCAAACAGATAGCGCGCGAGCCGTTCCGTCTGACGCCGGTTCCAAGATAAACTAGCCACCATGTAAAGAGCTGGCGGCAGCCCATCAAATGGCTTCACAGACTTGTATACCATTTTGATAAAATAGTGAAAGGCTGCTTCATCAACTATTGCGCCCTGCACAATTGGGTGAATCGGCTCGTCTTCGCCAGATTCTGAGGCTGCTGTTTTGAATTTCCCCGTCGCGGCATCCTTATATACCACAGTCGGCACCTCATACGAGGCTGGAGTGAGGGACTCTCCAAGCCCCATTTGATAGTGAGTTGTTTGCGACCGGGGCGCAACAACAAGCACTTGATGGTCCCTGAATTCCAGAGTCATCGCCGCGGTGTTTCCAGTGTGGTCCGAAACACTGCGAGGATCACTTTATTAGTTTAGTCATACAACACATAGTATATGCCACCCGTTATGGCGTCCCAGGCACGCGCTAACAGACTTGGGAAAGGAAATGAGGTGTGTGAGGTGAGGTTAATGGGAGCCAACCACTACCCTTACCCTCACGCGAGTCAACCTAGCGACATGCGAATGACGACTCCATTTGTGAGCATAATAGGCGTGCCGTTCTATGTACAATTGAGGACTCAAGAGCCATCAAGGAAGGGCATGATATGAGCTAATATCGTTTACCGGTCAGTAAGCTAACGTACACAAAACAATGTTACATATGTGCGTTTCTTTTCTCAACTCCTTTCAGCTCCGAGGTAAGGGGAAGTATCAATAAATCGCGTTTCACCGTTTTGTCAAGCACTTTACGGCTTTGGTTGGCTAGACGTCCTCTGTGCTTACAGAAGTCAACTGCGCGGCATTGTTTGCCCGGCCAACTCAGAGTGTTATCACGTCTGCGAATAGGAAACTTAGGTCGTGCCGCTTCGCTAGTTTCCCCTATGTCTGCATCGCGCTCATATACAAGAAGAGCAGCACCATTCCCACCAAAAGATCTTATCCCTGATGGCGGGCAGACATACAAAACGGCGGAAGCGGCACAGCTGCCCAAATCGCTCTGGCGTATTCTATGCAAGCCATCTTCACCACATACTGTATTAACCACTACAGCACCGCCCGAATCCTCGCGTACAGAACCGTCAAAAGATGGTGCAAAGACTAAAGACGTGCTTCCTGAAAACCAATTAATCGAGGACTCTGCCACGCAGACTCAGCGGAGTGCCGAGTCGGAAGCCACTGACGAGGCTAATAATGTTGTGTCTCAAATTGTGTCTAACCCGGGCATGATGCTCAGTGGCGAGCAGAAGGCCGTGCTTCATACAGTGCTGACTGGGGACAAAAACATTTTTTTTACTGGTGCTGCTGGCACGGGTAAATCTGTACTTTTGAGGTGTATTATTTCACAACTGCGCTCACAGTATCGGCGTGATGAGATTGCCGTGACTGCCCTCACAGGAATTGCTGCCTGCAACATCGGAGGTATGACCCTACACCGGTTTGCTGGCATCGGTCTCGGTCAAGACACAGTGGAAAACCATATCCGCCAGATCCAGCGCAATCAGCGTTCGATGAGCCGATGGAGGAACGTAAAGGTTCTGCTAGTCGATGAAGTCTCAATGCTTCGCTCAGATCTTTTTGAAAAGCTCGAGGCTATTGCCCGAGGTGTGAGAGGTAACAACATTAAGTTTGGTGGCATCCAGCTGGTATTTACTGGCGATTTGTTTCAGCTCCCTCCAGTCCCGGATCGGTACGGTCAAAGTGCGGGTGCCCAACAACAATACTGTTTTGAATCAGATATCTGGGGTACCCTTATTGACCGCACTGTAAATCTGACGCGAGTGTTTCGACAAGCAGACCCGAAATTCGCCAGTGTACTAAACGACTTGCGTGTGGGCCTAGTAACGCCAGAAACTGCAGAACTTTTTCGTAGCCTCGTACGACCGCCAAGAATGCCAAAAGGAATTGTCCCTACGAAACTCTTTCCACGGCGTAAAGATGTGAATACGGCCAATCAACAGGCGCTGCTGCGCTTGGACGGAACCACATACGAATATGACTGTTATGACGAGATGACCCCAGACGGCCAACGCGAAAACGTAAACTTGAACATCACATCATTGGCAGAAGAACGCGTGCACTTAAAACTCGGGGCTCAAGTCATGATGATAAAGAATATTGACGATACCATTGTGAATGGCAGCATTGGTAAAATTGTGGCCTTCATGTCTGCCGAGGACATGGGCCTCAAAGAGCGCAAAAATACCCGAGAGCTTGTCCATGATGATGACAACGATTTTGATTTTAATGAAGAAGATAGTAAAGCATACCCAGCGGAGTTGCTCGGGGCCTATGGTGACTCTGACGTGGCCAACCGCAAGAGACGCCTTGCTGAGCAGCTCTCCATGCAACAGGCCAAATCAAAAGTAGTTTGGCCGGTTGTACGGTTCAATACGCGTGAAGGCACTATACGTTATATGATGGTTCGACCCGAGACATGGAGTGTTACAGATAGTCAAGACCGTGTCATTGCCAGTCGTACTCAGATCCCCCTGTTACTTGCGTGGGCCCTAAGTATACACAAGGCCCAGGGCCAGACACTTCCCTATGTTAGTGTCAACTTACAGCATATATTTGAAAAGGGTCAGGCGTATGTTGCAATCAGTCGGGCAACCTGCCTCGAAGGACTTCAGATTCACCGCTTTAACGAGAAAGCAGTTATGGTCGACTCAAAAGTACTTGACTTTTATAAAGGCCTTGACAAGGTTAGCGACGAAGAAATTGCCCATGCTGAATCTTACTTTGAGAACATAAACAAACCTTTGGTCAGCAGTCCAGTACAACAACTGAGTAGCAACCTTGAAGATGAGCCAGTGAAACCGGCCTCACGCTCAAAACGGCGGAGAGAGTCTGATTACTCGGTGTTTATCGCATCTGATGACTTTCCCATTGAGGACAACATCCCATCGGAAGATCCATCGTGGAAGAGTGACGCAAGTGAACCCATGTTCAGTTCAGACATAAACGGAAGCCAGATGTATACAGATGCTGAGCTCACGACTTCACGAAAGCGCGCGCGTAGCAGACAAAACCAAATACAAAACTAATATAGGCATTGCGCCAATTAATTGTACAGTATATTTATACTAAGGAGTTCTTTCCTTTCCTTACTATTTTTGTTATTATTACAAAAACTGAAGCTCTTCAACATCAAGTGTGTTCAAATCCAGTAGCACAGCAGTCCCTGTCGAGCTAAAATCAGGAACACACACAAGCCGCACAGAATCTCTAAAATCAGTCGCAAACTTGCTACAGTTGCCAGCAAAATATACCTGTGGTAACTCTCTCAATACCATGGGGTCGTCGTCAACATACGGATACGACCACAAAGTATCAGGCGCTGTGGGGGCAATGTGACCCCAAAGCAGAGTTTTATATAGCAGTTCAAGCTCTGTTAATCCGTCACCCTCAGATGTATACTTTAATAGATCTTGAATGGGCTGACCCGATGTGCCAAGAATAGTCCTGTCGTCAATAACAAAGTTTTGCGGATTTGTAGCAAGATTAAGCGCCAAATTTGATATGAATGGTTTCGACGACTTGAATAATGACGGGTGAAGTGGCATCTGAGGAAATGCTATTGTTGTAGGATCCGAAGCGCCTGGCATAATGTGCACAGGCATCAGTGATGCAAGCACAGCTAAAGACGAGTCAAGACGAGTAAGAGCGTCTGCAGACGTAGTTGGACGTAGAATTCGCGACCCAACAAGCTCTTCCTTCGGTGCGGATAGCGAATTTCCACATATAATTATCCTCGATATTTCTGGCGATTCTGCCAGGTGCTCTATAAGCATTTGTAACGGAGGGCCCTCATGTATCAAATCATCTAAGTACAAACCCGAGACAAAAGCAATTTTGTGGCCTGGTCCGGAACTTTTTTTGTCTTGGAACTCGGCCTTGATAGGAGCTGGTCCCGGCAATGACGGGTATGTGATTTCGAGAGCTTCAAACTCACCAATCGCATTCTGGGCACCAAACAGAGCTACTACAATTCCCGTCACCAAAAACTCCCGCTTCTTGACAGCACCAACGATCTCTATTCGACCATGGTCGTCCTCTAAGTATATTTTATCATGAGGTGAGCAGTAGCGTTGACGTGCTTCTGGTGAAAGACCATGTGTAATTTTTTTCAAGTCCTCAAGAATGTTTGGCTTGTGCGCTGTTTCTCGTGTAATAGTGCCAACAATCCAGGCCGGCTCGCGAGGCCCAAGGTCAAGTACTCGACGTACGTATTTGCCTGATTGAGACCACGTTTCAGGCGGATGTAACGCAGAATGTAGCAAGTCTAATCGAACCGAATATAAACTTGTGTATTGCTGACCATAGCCAGGAAGTTGTTTATAGGTATCGAACGATTCTGAGCGTGTCGCGACGCGTTCCATAACGTACGAATAAATTAGGGTGAGCTTAAATGATTACTTTGCTTACATGTGTGTACACAGATTTTCTAGGTCCACAATGGCTGACAGCAGGACTTCAGCTCATGAAAATTAGCATTTGTGAAAAAGCGAAACGATATTAAGCAAACAAAAAAGAAAAAAAAAACAGCTATAAAATACGGAAATCCTTATTATATGTAGTTTTACATCACTGATTAGCACCAATTGCCCAGCCAATTCCACTCACTAGTAAACTTGACAGTTGATTACTAGCTTGCCGAGAGTTCTCTGGTTTCGGCTCTATACTTTGAGTTACGGAATGTTGTGTAGCAGGGGCATCCTGACCAAATTTGACCTCTTCGGCTTCCTCATGTTCATGTTCTAGCACTGACCAGGCACGTAATACTGCAACGAGGTCCCCTTCAGGGCACAATGATATGCTTCGGGACAAGTATTGCTGCTGCTTTTGAAGAATGCTAAAGGGGCGCGGAAGGTCCCATTGAGGGGAGACATATTTTCCTACCTCATAGAAAGCCAGCCACGCACCAGGCGAGTCCTCCTTAACAAAATCCCGATCAATTAGTTCACAAGCCGCTGCAAAGTCGTCATTCGCCAGTGCTACTTCAATGCAGAGTTCCGCAACTTTAGCGCCGTTGGACTTACCGGCAACAATATTTTGGAGCTGCGAAAATCGCAAATATACTTGAGAGCCATGCTCAAGGGCATAGCGCACGAGCTCCATAGGTGGATGAGTCAATGCAAACACTGGGTCGATTCCAAATGTAGACTGCAACTGGTGCAAACGTTCGAACTTTGACATGATATCCGGAGAAAGTTGGACAAGTTCAAGGGTCATTAACACATGTTGAAGCGACAAATCCGTCCCCTCAGCTGTGCCGAACCGGTCAACCATCTGCTTGACCTCATTTTCCAGTATTCTCGAATGTTCACTATTCAAATATGATTTCAGGAACATAAAACGTGACGCTGCCAATGCTGCACGTATTACCTCAGTTGTAAATGTAGTTTCAGGTATGCTTGAAAATACCGTTTCACGCAATGTCTCCAGATCTTGACGACTTACATGCTTATGAACACCCAAGAAACGGATTAATAGATCCAGCTGCGTAGCAGAGTCTTTCAGTGTCCACTCCGCTAATTGCTGAAACTTTGCCTCAGGAAAACGCGCTGTCTTAGCCGTCTCTATGAGCTTGGTAAAGAATTCCAGCGATGCAGAGGTAGGCTCGAATAACGTTTCCCAGTCCACTGAGTTTTTAGATACTGAAGAGCAGTTATCTGAGCTAGACCTGACTTGGATATTCTCGATTACATGTTGTACGCGCGGCCAATCCTTGCTAGGGGTTGATAAACAAAGTTGAAGTAATGCCGAAGCAAGTTCAGGCGCAAATACCGCACCAGAGACATCTTCCAAATGATGTGCACCGGTGATCCATGTCTGAATTAAATCAATGCGGTCCACATATCGGAGGTAAGGTAGTACAAGAAATTCGAGTCTCTGACGCAACGTCCATCCAGGTGGACTCTGGTTGATAAGTTCATCAAAGACTATTTCAGGGCTTTGCTGCTCGAATTGATGCAGTGAGGGCTCATCGCTACCGGCAAACTTTCTCCATAATTGGAGAACCCGCACAATACCATCGAGCCACGCGTTATCTATGTCATTCAGGTGAGATATCGAATCAAGCCTTCGAAACTTCTCATCTGTTTTACGCAACCAAGTCTTAGCAAACACAGACTTTACAGACTCATGATCAGAAAGCGCTTCGCGCGTCCAATTATGCAAAGCGCATTGCTCTTTAACATAAGAAGCAGTTGCCTCGAAAAGAACCAATTTATGTGAAGTTTGAAACTCTAATGACGGCAACGGCTCTACCTCTGGATAGAAGGCCAGACAGAGACTGTACGGAGATGCCGGATCTGTGGGGTTATCGAACTTAAACGGGAAGCTTTCAGGAATTTTTCCAGCTGCCAGTTCGGTCAGCTCGTTCACACCACTAATATCAGGTGTGACTTCCGACATTTTAATGCCCTACAGAAGCAGCCTTTCTGATTTGCTCCGTTGTATTGAATGAGTTAGGAAGTACTTAACAACTGCCAGCTCTAGTATATTACTATTGTGAGTATCATGGCCCACACTCTTCACCTCTGCAACCCTTAACCACACAACATACGCTGTAAGCACATCGAAACCACTTGATCTAATTTAGTTGTGTACGGTCGGGGTAAAAGGCTCGTTGCAGTTCATTTGTGGTCTCTGGTTTACCCTAAATGAGTGATGCCGTGAGTGTAAATGGGAATGGCCTTTCTAGCCTGAAAGAGTCCAGCTCAAGTCTTCTTAGCAACCGGGTTTTTCAGGAATTGTTTGCGGCTTCTACCACCACAAACAATCCAGACATGCCGGGTAAACTGCAAGAATTCCGCAATTTGCTTGTGGGCTTGAAACTCAGACATGAGGCCATTGCTGAGGATAAACGTAATGCTGAATCCTCTGCCAAATCTTACGAAGCCCGCATACTCGATTTGAGACAACAGCTGGAGTCGAAATCGCGCGAGCTAGAAGCATTAAAAAGCAAATACCAGACAGAAGAGAAGATTGTGAGGCTTGCACAGGAGAGTTTTGATCACCCTCAATGGATCGATGTAGGTGGTGAAGAAGTATGTATGGTATTAAAACGCCCACAAGCAGAGCTCACCGACGAAAAGAAGACGCTTGAAAATGAAGTTTCTGAGCTAGAGGATGAAATGCGAGAGGAACATCATGAACTTGAAAGACGGTTGCAACTCACCAATGCCACGTTAAATACTGTTTCCGAACTGCGTAGCAAGATCGAAATGCCAAGAGAACAACGTAAACAGATATTTGGCCGTGACGGTGAAGAGGATGAGGAGCAGGCCTCCGCAGAGGATGAGGGTGATGGTTTAATGCTGGCCGACAAACCAGTCGATAGAGAAACAGATCTACAGGCAGACCTAGAGACCAACTTGGAAACCAACAAGGAAGCCGACAGGGAAATCAACATGGTGGATGAAGACGATAAAGCTATATAGAATCAGCATAGTTGTAATTGATACTTCAGGAAATGTCCAAACACCGAATCTCCTTGAGAGTAACAGTTTCATGCAATTATAAAGTCAGCGACCAACCCCGATCTGCGGCATATCAACCACATATCAGCCACATAACTAATCTTTCTGTAGATATATCAAAATTCATTCAACATTTAGTTAATTAAAGGAATTATATTAGTGTTACTAGAAGCCAAAAACTTTATCATCATTGGGTTTATTGTTCGTTACATCGAGGTCGGCCACACTTGCGGACCGCAATGCCGGCGATGGCTTCGGAAATCTGAAATCTAGCAAATTCGGGGTTGAGCCGCCACCAAGAGTGGTAGGCATTTTCCGTGCGCGCATCCCACTACGGAACTTCAACATTTCTCTTTCACAAGTCTCGCGGTGTTCCTGATGGTCCATACCAACGTAATTCTGCGGCTCACAACGGTTAGCTGAGGAAGCATAAAATTCGGAATAACCACCATCAAGAACGACCACATCAGGATAGAACAGCTTTGGATAATGCGGCGCATTGATATGCCGGTCCCATTGCCTGAGGTGGCTTGCCAAAAGAGGGCTACGGTATGCACTATGTTCACAATGAAACACAAGCAGAACAGATTGATCGAAGTTGCAGTCACGCTCATCAAACAAAACCTGCTCAAGCTGTTTCTTACTGTTGACGTTTACTGCTCCAGATATATGGCCCCCTTCATATTCATACTCGAAGCGACAATCTATGACAACCACCTCTGAAAACAACTCGTTAAACTCACCATCTAGCAGCTTGCATAATGTTCGATGATCTATGCGTTTGAACGGATCTTGTTTCACCGTGTATGTTGATAAAGGACAGATCGGACTGCCAACAATTCCTGTAAAGTTCTCTTCCGCTTGACCAAAGCGGTTCAAGGGCCGACCAATGTGACCTACCTGCTCATGAAGCAATTGCTCGGGCGTTGCAAACATGCTCTGCGTGCGGCGAACCTTAGAAGGTGGCATCCACATACGAACAGCTTTACTGAACGACGACCTAAGTGCACGCGGCGCCGGCGCCGGACTAGTGTTGTCATTGTTAAAAGCGTCCACCTCCTCACTATTATCATCATCGTTTTCCGAAAATGAGATTCCTATTGCTGACCGATTGGAGGCATGGTACATGTATCGAGGGCGTAACATTGGTGTCGACGTCTCGCGTGCTTGGTGAGAAGCACTAGCCGTACCTTCAGAAGTGTGGGCAGGATTTACCTGCGCGTTGAAATGCTTATAGAATTGAGGTTGAATTGATGGCCGAGATTGATGCTGTGAGTTTGGTAGCTGATTCTGCAGGAGCTGCTGACGCCGTGTTTTTATACATGCTTCCTGTTCGGCTTCAGTATCGGGCTCTGTTTCTGAGTCCATGTCTGTATCGCCTTCACTGCCCAATTCCGATTCCAGCTCGGTGCATACTGAAGGTGAAACTAAAGAAGCAGATGATAAATAGCCCTTGGCTGTATTATCACCACCAGTGCGTACACGCATATCAAACGGGTTATCACACGGCACAGACGTTGGTGATGCAGCTGCAGAAAGTACAGGGGACTCAAGCGGGCTTTGCAACGAGCTTGACGACGCTGAAGCCGCATGCAGTGCCGTATGAAGTGAATCAACATTACGAAAAAGCGGCGGTGGATATGGAAGCGAACTTGCACGACCTGCGTGCGTTGCACCAATGCTGTCGCTTCTCAAATTTTGTTGTTGTTGTTGTTGTTTTCCCGTCGAAATGTGACAAGTCTCCGTCAAATCCGCCATCATATCACCCAGATTAAGTTCGGCACGATTATAATTCGCTTGAACATTGGCACGCGAACCCATATCCTGCAGTACCGTGCTCGCATTCTTAAAACTATTTTGCGTGCGAGGCCTGCAGGGAGACAGATCGTCGTCGCAGTCTGAGTCCTCTGGACTCAGTTGTGGTATCCGAAATGCTTTTGATGGCCCAGGCGTATCAAAAGCAAAGTTGTTAGGAGCATGTTTGACCATGGCAAACACCTAAGAATTTAAATGCAAGATGTCAAGAAGGCCTGACTGACTAGCAGAAAGGGAATATATGGACAAAGAAGAAAACAAACAAGAAAAAATCAAAGAAATGAGGGTATATGGGACAAAGAGATATATTCTGTGCCTTAAGTGTGCGCTTTTGCAGGCAAATATCCCCTTGATTCTCGTTGGGACTCTCAATAGTCTCAGCAGTCGCCTTACAAGTTCAAGAGTCTCTTCGAGAAACTGTGGAGTATAAAAAAAGGATATCCAATGTGTCCACAGTTGTGTTTAAGGGAAACTTCCGTCAACGGCTCTGCAACTCAAACGTTTAATCTGAGTATGCGGCACCGACGACGACAAGGTACTCGCTAGCCAGTGCTGACAGTTTATTTATACATAGCCCAGACGCAGTTTTTATTACTTACTGTGCATTTGCCCGGACCCCGGCTGGCGCAAGGGTTGGGGCCGTGTACTGTTTAATTATTTGCTATCGCGCTAGTGTTTTTGTTTTCCGAGTTAAGGCACGCTTAGGTGACCCAAAATAGAAGATGTCGTGACGTGACAAACATGTATTCGGCAACCATAGTATCGATGGGTGTTCAAGTATCATACTTAAATTGTAATGAATCTAAACAAGGATTTATCCAACTAATTGTTTGCTTTTGCCAACAAAGGAAAGCGAACATACCCAGTGGTTTTGTCGCGGCGCCTCGGATCTTGCCGCTGCCAAACGCGGCGTGAACCCACACCCTATGACCAATGAGTTGAGGTTCTCTAAGCAGGCTTGAATTCAGCGGATAAAGCCAAAGGATGCGGCTATCATGCAGCCAACGCGCATATAATATTAGGCTCCAGAGGTGCGCAAGGGTACCGTGTACAACCGATAGGCTTTGTTTTTCGATGATACGGTAAAACGCAAGACTTCAGATACGACAGGTCTCGCTGTGATTGGGAAGATGCTCACGGCATTTCCCATTGTGCCTAAATTGGTCGGCCTTTGCTCCAAAACTCTCTGCTAGTGTCTATCGAAAGCGTTTTGAGGTTGCCGACGCGACCATGTTGTTACGTGTTAAGGGTTATACGCCCCGGGACGAGGGGTAAAAATGCGCTACACGTCCCCAGATTTAGGTGAAGTGTAGATAAGATTTGCTATTGCAAAGGTAAGAGCCTATTATTGACCGGTCAAACTGCCATGCCTCACAACCAAGCTATGTGCTTGGTTCAGCGATATGTTTTCTAAAACATTAACAACGATCGAGAAATATCTATACAGGGTTAGGCCACGCTAAAGTTATGCATATTCTGCAGCGTCCGTCCAGCTTTCAATGAGCAATGGAACACTTAGGATCACTGCATTACATAATGAGCATGGAGGTAGCGTTAGCTTCAACAATGGTTCTGCAAACTATTGGTTATTTAATTATGACTAGCAGCACTTCATTCTGGTTGGTTCTCAAATCACTGACATTGAGTGGCCATGATGCTCATTTTACTATTAAGATAAAATCATTAGTCGACCTTCATAAATGCATGTCTATCAATAAAGCATTAGTGAGCTTGCACGGTTAATCCTCCTGTGGCTAGCTTTCATATGGTCATTTCCTTGATCGTATAGTCGAGCGCATAGCTGCGTTCCAACATATCTTCAGTGCGTGTAAGATGGCGCTGTGTGTAAGGAATAATGCCATGAATGATCTTGAGCACGCGACCGTCACTCATTTTCTTTTGTGAATCCGGACCCTTCAAAATAATATGCAAAACCCTCTGAGCTGTCAAACTTGTTCGACCATTCGTGTTCCAGTCACGCACACGTTCCAATAGTTTCAATAATTGTGCACCTTCTAAGGATTGTAGGACATTGTCCACAACATGCAATCCGGATATAGAACCTTCTTCGTTCTGGTCTGCCACTTCAGAAAATAGCTTGAGTAGTCGAAGTGGCCGGTTCAGCTTGAGTGCCAGAGTGATGGCTTTTTCCCATTCGTGAGCCCGCACACTGTTCTCAAGCTCCTGCTGCTGCTCGAGTTCTTCTTCTTCTTCTTTGTCAACACGGATTTGCTCTTCCTCTGTACAATCTTGCCAAACCTTTAGCACACCATCACCACCACCAGAAATTAGTTGTTCCCGTACCTTCGTAAGTGACCATACCTTTTCTTCGTGGCCGTCAAGAGTGGATACACACTCGCTGGTTTTAGTGTCCCAGAGCTTGATTAAGCCATCTCCACCGGCACTAGCAATGTGCTGAGTGTTAAATGAAACCACCTTCAGAACGGAGTTCATATGGCCCTCGAAGGTACGGATGCAAGTAAAGTCATTGAGGCTCCACATACGTACGGTTTTGTCACCAGAACCACTGATCAACGTGTTTTGAGGTGCAAATCGAACACTCCAAACACCTCTTCGGTGCCCACGTAGCAGCCCTACTACTTCACCTGTACCAACATCCCAGATCTTGATGGTCCGGTCTTGAGAGCCAGTGGCAAAATGGCGATTACTTGGGGCAACATCCAAGGCATTGATGTCCTTTTCATGAGCCTTTCTTGTGAACTCGGCCTCGCCATCTGCGCCCCATTTCTTCACTGTCAAATCTTGAGAACCAGTTAGAACAAATTGAGGAACTTCACCACCACGACTCAGCGAGACAGCTCCAATAGAACCAGTATGTCCGGAGAACACAGCCTTACACTCACCAGTAACCATGTCCCACAATCGTGCTTCTTTGTCTTTACCACCAGATACAAGCCATCGACCTAAAATGTCAATGCTAATTACAATATCTGTGTGGCCTACAAGCGGCTCGAAACGCAGCAAATTTCCATCGAGATCAACAATGCGTACATCCTTTGAGTTTGTCGCCAGCGCTGCACGTCTATCAGAAACGAGCAAATCAATGATCTCACCATGGTTAGTTGAAAGCTGGCCCACTTGCTGAATGATGCCAGCTTGATCAATTTCTAATACGATGATTGTTTGATCGGAAAGCACAGCATAAATGCGGTTATCCCCAGACCTAATAAAATTCACCAGTTCACTTTCCTCAGAGTTCAAATCCCATTGGCTTACGACTTCAGCCGTCAATGACCATATCTTTACTGACTGCGGAGAGCCAGTGGCAATATGACCCTGTACTGTTGCTACAGCCTCGACGCTTTCAAGCACAGGAATTGTAGCACTAAGCTTTAGATCTGTCCAAATAGATAATACCTTGTCACGGCCACCGCTGAGAAGCGAATCACCACGAGATGTCCATTGTAGCGAGGTGACCGTGGATGTGTGATTTTCAAGATAACCCATGGCCTTAGACTTTACCAAATCCCATACTATCAATTTTCCATCATCAGCACCACCAGCAAGACGCCATGTAGAACTACTGAGCTGACCGTAGAAACTGAGAGATGTTACAATACTGCCGTGTCCTTTCAGGTTATGTGTAAGACGATGATTACGCAGATCCCAGACCTTCACGGCACCTTCAGCTCCACCAGTAGCAGCCAGCGTGGATGTTGCATCGATGGTTAGTGTCATTATAGCGCTCTCGTGGGCCTTCACAAATGATTTGAGCAGCTCATCAGACTCTAGCGAGTAGACATGTATTTGAAATGAGCGCGAGGCAACAACTAGTATTGTTTCATCAGGCGAGATTCCAAGCGCTGAAATGCTCTCTCCATCTCCCTCGAAACGATGCAGAACTTTTCCAGACTCAAGATCTGTCACTAATACAGTCTCTTCCAACGTGGTGGCTACAAGATTGTTCACAATGCTTACTGGACCATCAGATGAGAGTGGAGTAAGCGATTCTACTGGCTTGAACAACATCTCTTGCACTTCAAACAACAATTATAGCGCAGCCTGAAAGTTTCAATTTCAGTTACACTTAGGAAATTGGGATTGACTAAGAACTTTTTCAGGGTAAGGCCATGTACGTGATGTACCATGTGACCTACCCATAGAACTCCCAGAAGATCATAACAGGCGCTTTTGTACAAGCATTCTCAACAAGAACGACACGAGAAATAACACCATAGACTTGCAGCTATTCTTTTGAACCTCATTCACTATGAACATTTTCAAGCTTGCCTGTATCATCCCCATATTTATTGGGGTGCTTAAGGGCCTCGAGTACTTTATGTTGAACCACTTGCCGAAGCACTACGTGTTTGACGCGCCGTCGTTGCAGCGCATTGTTAAAGAATCTCTGAATTCTCTTGACATCGACGCATCTGCAGAGAAGGTAATGGAGAGCGTGCACAAGGGTCTCAAGACCGAGTACCCTGACTACATTGTGGATATGGAACCTGAGAACTGGATTTTCAACAACGCTGGCAATGCCATGGGCTCCATGATTGTATTGCACGCATCGATTTCTGAGTACATTATCTTCTTCGGCACGGCTGTAGGCACAGAAGGTCACACAGGTACCCATTTTGCAGACGATTACTTCACTATTTTATACGGAGAGCAGCTGGCTGCTCTACCGAACGCGACAAAAGCGGAACGGTATCTTCCTGGCGACCAGCACCACTTGCCTTATGGTGTGAACAAGCAATATCGTATGCCCCCCGGCTCGTTTGCTCTTGAGTTGGCCCAGGGATATATTCCTACCATGTTGCCTTTTGGGACAATTGAGGTTCTGACATCGACTTTCGATTTCTGTACACTTTACAAAACAGTACGAGTCAGTGCTAAAAACATCATCGGAAACCTTCTGAAGGGCAAAATTTGAAAGGTTCCTAAAAGAGCCTACTGATTGACGTTGTCTAACGAACCACTCCTTATGAGCCATATGATTCCAAGCCTGTTTCTACACTTCTGTTATCAAGCACAAGCACCTTTTGCTTCGACTCAATGAGTTACCGCATGATGCACTCTAAGATTAACAAAAAAATAGCTTAAAAATAGTAGTAGTACTTTGAGATTTTTAGCAATTCGAAAACATGGAATCGTTATATTAGACAGAATTTGCATTAGTGGAGTTACGCTTTAAGAACCTATCTGTTCGTTAAAAGCAAAAAAAAAAAGCACTGGGTTGCAAATTACACCATAAGGAATCATCAAACCATAGTTATAATAAGATTTGCTTAATGCATGACTAGCAGCTTATGAAAAGTCCAGCATATCTGAGATGGACCTTAGCTCATTGAACAAACAAAAGAAACTATATAAATTAACTGCTAGCATTAATGATGGTGTTTCTAGATACTGAACATTGCTTAGCACTTAATATGGTTAGTTCAGTAATGTCAAAGTTGAACACCATGCTAGTTCCAGATTGAAAGACTAAATCAAAACAGCATTGAACAATAAAATCAAATTATAATAGCACTTTGGAATATTTGGAATATTTGCAATGTTTGTATTAAATATTTCTTGGTTGTAGCTTCACCCGCATCACCAGTATGCCTTATGGTGTCTCATATATATTGACTCTTTTACCTAATCGGGCGTCAACTCCGCGACATACTAGCCGAATGTGGTCTCTCGCAGACGCGACTCCGGCGCGGTTGAGCGAGCTTGCGAAAGAGTTGAATGTGAGTGGCCGTTGGGCGAGCTTTTTAACGCCTCATGAGCACCAATTTTTCGAAGCTGCACTCAACGCAAAGGATCGCACTTGGGCTCTGTTTCTTGAAGGTCGCATCCCATGTCAGTTGCGTATTGCCAGTGCCGATGATACAACCCCGGCTACTATAGACGTTGATCCTGTAGCGCTGGCGTTCCGGGTCCGTTATATGCTGTGGGATTCGCAATTAGAGCGATTGGGTGAAACTGAGCCCACAAAAGACTCTCAAAACATTGTGTCTGAACAGAGATCTAGCTCCGAAAAGCCACCATTAGGTGACAAAAAAGCGCAGTTTAGCAGAAATGATGATGAAAATTACGATGACGATGAGTATGAGGATGAAGAGGGTAGCGAGTCTGAGTCTCGGAATGGAATAACAGAAGTTCCCTCTGTTCTCGTGGTCGAGTCCAAAGAGGAGGACAGTGAGCCAGACCCTCGTGGGCGCTTGCTCACTGTACAAAATTGCTCAAAAATGTACCATACTTTCGAATCCGATCACGAGTCTATGCAGCGCTTCCAGCAACTACAAGCGAGCGATGAGCAGATCGAGACCTCAGGTGAGGTATCAACCGACCCAAACACTTCTAATGGAACCACCAATGAGACAAGTAGACTAGGTGCATTAGCCATGACTGCTCAATTTGGTTCAGCAAGCTTAAGTTTGAAACACCTGCTTGGCACCATCGAGTCTAAGTGGTCTGAACTACACGTCACCGATATTGAGCTACGAAATCTAATCAGTGATGTGCGTAAAAATCGGTCAAAATGGGCCAGCGAAGAACGCATTGGCCAAGAGGAACTATATGAGGCCTGTGACAAGGTTGTGCAAGAGCTGCGGAACACAACAGAGCACTCTACAGCGTTTTTGAACAAAGTAAACAAACGTGATGCACCTAACTACTACCAGATCATCAAGAATCCCATGGATCTCAATACTGTTTCCCGCAAACTACGTATTTTTCAGTACAACAGCAAACAGGAGTTTGTGGACGACTTAAATCTCATCTGGCAGAACTGTTTGACCTACAATTCTGACCCACGTCATTTCTTGCGTGCGCATGCAATTGCGATGCGCAAAAAGACTGCCACTTTAGTACCCCTAATACCTGATATAAAGGTTCGCGACCGGGCAGAAGTTGAGGCAGAGGCAGAAGAACAAGAGCGTTTACGTGACCTTGAGCGTAATAACAATAATAAGCGAAAGGCAGAGCCTGGCACTGAAGGAGGTAAAGGGCAGAAGCGTAAGCTTGGAAAGGCGCCGGCTGCTACAACCGCGACCAACGGCGACTCTATTGATGAAGAAGCTATCATTGACGACGAAACTGGTTCAGATCATGGTTTAGAACATGAAGGAAACCGAAATAGCACATCTACAGTTTCTTCTGCTCCAGCTTCTCAAGCTGCTTCCGAAGTTGTTTCCGTATCCCCTTCAAGACCCCCATCGCGAGCTACTTCAACTACTGCATTCCGTACAGAAGACGAGAACGGCAAAAATGATAACGCAACAGATCTTGCTAAAGATAGTGAAATGGGAAATGATGGACTGCTCTCGGTAAAAGACGAAAGTGCTGCTGGTCAGCCTGATGATGAAAATGCATCGCGTGTTTCTAATCCTGATGACGCTATGGAGGTCGACGATAACCATGCCGAGAACAACCAGGCTAATAGCCAACAAGGAGTTGGACAAAAATCACTTGGTGGAGGTCAACAGGAAGATGCCGACTCGGGTAGTGTGAGTGAAAAAAACCTTGATGATGAGAGAGCCACAATGCCAATAGAAGAGGACTATTATATCCCTGATGTTGAATCAGTGGTTTGGAACACGGCAACTAAAAGACGAAGGCTTGAGTGCATCTCGAACCGAAGAGCATTATTTGTCGACAATAAGCTGCAAATGGATGCACCAATCGAATTGAGGCGCCCTGGGCAAATGGCTCGCTTCGACAACGCCATTAAAAGCGAAGACCCTATTGGGCAGAGTGCAGGCGTTAGTCTTCTCTCTGTTGATTCTGGAGAAGAGCCATTTCTCGTAGAATATGAGGTGAATGCAGGTCTTCCTGCGCAGCCTTTAGAGGACCAGAGTGCTTGGCTGACAGCACCGCTGCCTCATCCCAGTAATCTACCACCAACGCGTTACATTACTCAAGGGAAAGTCAGTGAGCTTGTTAACAGGAACTTGAATGAAATGCAAATGATTAGAAGATTATGTTCCAAGATTCTTTTTATCAGAGATCTCCAAAATGGCCAAATCTCGCAAACCGGTGATCTGGGCGCCGTTTCGCAATCTAATACTACCGCACAAGGCTCCCAAGAGTATCCAGATATTCACGAACCCGAAGCTGATATCAGCTCACGATTACCTGGAGCTATGCCACTTGATAGTAAGGCGTCTTATGCAGCCATGCACCGAGCAACTGCTAAGCTAGCTATGCATGCTGGATTTGAAGCAGCCCAGCCAGCAGCAGTAGACATTCTAGCCGAGATCGCCGGAGACTATCTTTTCAAGCTTGGGCAGACTCTTGTTGCCCATCTCGAAGCACCAGGATCTTCAGCAAGTTTTGCTTCTGTTATGACTGGTACCCTCAATGAGATGGGGCTGTCTCGACTTGACCATTTGTCGAAGTATATTTCAGATGACATTGTGAAGCAAGGTAGACGACTATCAACGTTCCGCTCGAGACTCAATACGACGCTTGTTGAAATTCTAAGGCCTGAAGTTGATCGATACAATGATGAGCAGTTCAATGATAACAGCGAACAATTTGTTATGGGACAATTCAGTAACGAACTAGGTGATGATTACTTCGGATTTAAGGAGCTTGGACTCGACCAAGAGCTTGGAGTAGCAAATATCGCCATTCCATTCCATCTTCTACGCCAGAGGCTTGTAGCAGACCAATCCGCTGGCCTTGCACGACCAGGAAGCAACATAGACGTATTAGGGCTCGAAGTACCAGAGTACCCACCACTTAACGTGGAATCAGTATCCAAATTGCCTCGCTTTTTGCGGGATGGCATCACCAAGGTGTTACCCAAATCAGTGAGGACCACGGTAGCAGCAGTCATAAGCGAAGTGGACAACAATGAAACTATGCCAGAGTTAACAGGGACGGAAAAAGAAGAGCGCGCCAAGTCTTTTGAAGCCCAAAATCAGGTTATAGCTAAGGCTGCGTCACAAGCTGCAGCGGCACGTTCTAAAATACCCGCATCCGGCAAGCTTCCAGTGCGTAAAAAGAATATTGAGAAGGCATTCAAAAGACAGAAACCTGCAAGCATACAACTGGAAGAGCCATCTGGTGAAGGGCAAGAAACGCAAGATGCGGCAATACCTTCGAAGCATGAACCAGACGTTGGTGACGATGAACAGAGTGTGTTGAACTCGTCTGCCCCATCTCCCAGCGAAGCACAGCAACCTACTTCAGAAACTGGGGGCCTATCAGTCTCCATAGAAAACGCGCCTGCAGACAATGGATTTAACCTAGATGATAACTTGACGACAGGAAGTCTTATGCTAGATGGTGGAGATGGAGAAAATGATGGCGATCCTGATGGGGGTGATGTGGACGGTGCTGGTAATGATGTTGGAGAAATGGATGATCTTGATATGAGCATGCCAGGTCTAGACTTTTAGTATATAGGTGTCTACTATGTATGATTACAGTTCCTCGTGAACTCCAAGTTCAGTTTGGGCTAAGTGTGAATCCTCAGAGTCAGGGTCCTCAGTAGTATACTCAGTGCCAACAGTATAGCCTTCACTGCCTTGAAGTTCAGTATGACTTTCTAACACGCCCTCAGGGTCATCCTGGTAGGTATTAGAAATTGGGTTTGTATTTGCTTTCAAAATTAAATCCTCATTTTTGTTTCCATTTCCATTTCCGTTCTCATTGTTATCTTCGTTATTGTTTCCATTTGACTCTGCTTCCGTGTTCTTTGGTTGATACAATTCGCGCTCAAGATCGTCAAATTTCTCAGAGTCAACTTGTACATAATGGTAATCTGAACCCAATTCATCTTCATGTGGGTCTTCTAAAACCTCGTCTGGGTCAATGCCACATCGGATGGTATTAACAGGTATTTCTGCCTGAAAACCCTTGATGCTACAGAGTTCGTGTATTCCCACGACGAATTCATAAGTGCATGAATACGGCTCATCAATGGAAAGTATTGTGGGAGTTCCAGCTTTGGAATCAGGAGAGCAAGCAAAGAAAACATTGGCCACACGCGGTTCCAACGTGAGATCACATTGGGTTCCATTAACAAAATGCGTATAAAGCATATGCTGGTCATCAACCACAACCGGTTTCGCATCGTCCAGCGACACAAGGCCAGGGGCATCGTCAGTTTTTCCAATATACACTTGGAAGCTTGAGCTTGAAAGGTGGAATACACCAGGTTCAGGGCTCTCCTCAGGGAAAAACTGAACGATATTCTCATCAAACTTAAAATTCCAGCCCCAAACATCGTCGAGATGCAAGTGGGTTATATTTTTGTAGTTTTGCAATATTGAGCGAGCTTGAGATATGGCAGTCTGGTCAGTTAATGGCTTGAGAGTGGCGTTTGTCGATGCGTCTGGAAGCAAGCATTTTAAAGGCCTTC
Source organism: Entelexis apis (assembly GCA_030564665.1). Classification (NCBI taxonomy): domain Eukaryota; kingdom Fungi; phylum Ascomycota; class Dipodascomycetes; order Dipodascales; family Trichomonascaceae; genus Entelexis; species Entelexis apis. The sequence continues at coordinate 1,850,597 of JAJLWA010000001.1, read as the reverse complement.
CTATGTGATTGATAGAGACAATGCGATCTGCGCTCACACCCTCAAGATCTAGAAATGGCTCATATGTAATGTCCACATCATAAAACGGTTGGCGTAGAAAGTCTGGTAGCTTAAATTGCTTCTCGACATGAGCCCCACAAAGGGAAGCTAGTGCGACCAATATGGGCCCGAAGAGTACGCGCATAAGTCAAGGGTTTAACAGCCTTTAAATTAAACGCAGGTTTTCTTCGCTCGACCAATCGGGTTTTAATTAACGTGTGAACGTACTTGTTAATTGTGTGCTCAAGCAGTTAACTACTTTCGTGATAGCGCTTGTGGACAACGATCGTGTCCACATATGTGAGGTTAGGGGGACACTATGTACGGCTAATATGAAAGACGGTTTCTACTGGTGAAATTTCAGTCTGCAAGAGTGGTTTGGTTTAGTTGGTTAGAATGAGCCTGAAGATAGCCAGCACGCGCATTCGCGAGGCCGTATTGAAGGGTGTGCCGGCTTCAGGGCCACCATCTCTGAAAAGCCGCTGGGCCCGCTCGCGCTACCAGTCACCAATCGGATTAAATGAAGCCTTTGATGAGGCTATGAAAGTCGTTAACAAAGATGCTGAGATGCACCGTGCACAGGCTGAGGCGGCCGAGTCTACAGCTGAAAAGGACAAGTTTTATGCACTAAGTGAGCGTCATAACCCTGAAGTAAAATACAACCACCTTGTTCAGCATATGGATCTGAACGAGCCTGTATACAAATACTTGGCGCAACGAGACTGGCAGAAGCGAGATATGCTTGTGCTCATGCAGCGCATTGAGCAGCATCATATGATACCGGATACTCTGCCTACACTTGAGCCTGAAGCTGAGGTAGGCGTGCGGTTCGTGACTCCGAACATGAGATTTATTGAGCCGGGCAGCTGGATTCCCAACGATGTGTGTATGCGCACACCACAGCTGCAAATCCGCGACTTCGGGCTTCCCTCAGGCTCAAGCGGAAAATATACTGTGCTGATTGTAAATCCCGATGTGCCTGATCTGCAGCACGATTCATTTAAGAACTGGTTGCACTTTGCGGCAACAAATGTGCCGGCGTCGCTCACAGAGCCGCTTGTAGATTGGTCAAAGAGCACAGTAGAAGTGCCATATGTGCCACCGCACCCTGAAAAGAATGCCCCGGGGCAAAGATTGTGTGTTTGGGTGCTGCGTCAAAACGAAGACCTGCCGGCTCTGGCCGATACCCAGCGCGACTCGTTTGACATCCGCGCGTTTGTAGACAATAATAAGTTACAGCCCGTTGGTGCATCGCTATGGCGCACTAAATGGGACCTTTCGTCGCCTATGGTTCGCGAAAAGTACGGCTTGGGCCGAGGAAATGTGTATTTCCGTGCCCGCACGGGCCACCCCGAAGCGTCGCTTCTACACATTCGCGAACGCGAGAAGTGGATGAAGGTAGACAAGCTCGATTAGAAAGGTCTATATAAACCTCGGGAATGTACATATAAAGCAAGAAATATCATAGTCATTCTATTTTAGTACACATAGGAGCCATTTTTAAGCATCAAGCTGCTTGATCTGCCAGTCGATGACAGCAGCAGGGTCGAACTTCGGATCGTTCAAGTCCGTGACAGGGCCACCGGTTGTGCTTTGCGGCTTCGGGTGCAGCTTGGCCCACTGCGCCTTAGCGTCGGCAATAAGCTTTTCTTGCTTCTTGAACTCGGCGTGCGCGTGCGCCTTTTGCGCATCCTTGTAAAGCGTCCGATTGTGCAAAAAGCCATATGTAATGCCTCCCGCAAACACGCTCCACCTCGCAACGTTATAGAAGGTCATCCTGCCGAATGCAAGGTTCTTAGTGCAAGGGTAGAAAAATTCAGGGGTGGGGCCAGGACTAGCCTATTACGATGTACGGTTCTGTGATCCCGACAGGCGATCTGTAGTTGACAGTATCAGGGCGTCAGCGTCAGACCAGACCCAACCCAACCCCTAACCCGGGATCCCACCTGCCGGCCACATCAACAACCATTACGATGGTGCTTGTTAGTTTGTTTATTTAAAAGGCTTTTGCCACGCTTGGTAGACGGAAACAGTGGTAGGCTGAAATAACGTCACTATGTATAAGTTGCATTTTATTATTTGGCTTTGTTCGCTGGTAATGCTGGCAAATGCTCTGGAATTCCAGCTTGCGGTGAGGAGCACCGCAGGGGATCTTGTTCGTTGGGGAACGTTGCAGACCCAGCCAGCATCTTTAAATTCCTTTCAGTTTACACCAGAAACTAATGATGCTGATAAGGTTACTGAAGGATGCCTAGGAATCATAGAACCTTCCGGGTTTTTATGCCAAACATTATTTCGGCGTGACAGCTCTCATCAAGCTCTTGATCTAGTTCTGAAACCCGACGGCAGTCTTTTGCAAGCACGATTCACTGAAGGTCCGCGTTCTAGTGCGTCTATCCAATATCCAGGCAAAGTTCCTCGACCCGTCCTTAAACCACCCACTCAAGCAACTGGTGGACAAGCAAAGAATCCACAATCAGGTGCGGGTCCTACTGAGGCCAAGGTAGACACTGACGAGCCTGAAAAGTCATTTGTAGAAAAGTATTGGCTTTACGCTTTACCTATCGGCATCCTCGTCATCAGTAACATGATATCTCCTGGCCGTGCAGCAGAGTAATAATGACTTGCCTAAAATGGAACTTATGGGACAGCACTTTTTAACTGACACGTACAGATATGCATCGGCCCAACATTCGATAAATGGTTGGATTTCAAGATTGATTTTCATTCGCGCTTTATTTTTGCAATTGATCTTTTCGTTGCTCAATGCTTTATCCAGGAATGGCCCGGCTTGTGCCGCTCGCGTCGGCTCCGCGTGTTCGAAAACCATCTGAAACAGGTTCATCCTTAAATCAAGTCATTCCCAAAGGTGCAGCTGGTCAGGGACTCGCAGCGTCCCCACTTGGAGCACCAAACTCCAATATGGTGAGAGCCTCGCCAAACCCCATGCAAGCGGTCTTCACTTCTCGTATGCCTGCCAAAACTAACAGCCGTCCAGTTCCTGGACTAAGTTCACCCCATATAAGAGGCCAGAAGGCTGAAGTCATGTCTAACCGGGTGTCTGTGGGTCATTCTGAAGCATACCAACCTGCCACGGGGCCTAGCTCCTCTGTAACAAGTGCCTTGAATGACACTTCGGCAGTTCCTGCTCGAACAGCACAGAGTAAAACATCCTTTCAGCAACTGCAAATAGGGAAAATTGGTGTTGCTGCAGAAAATTTTCGTGTTTCTGAATTTAATGTTGTTCAAGTGTTTGCCGAAGCACTCGTGTTTACAGGCTTGGTACTTCTCAAATGGGCCGTAACTCTTTCGACAGCTCAAAGAGTTAGTGCGGTAATTAAGGTAGGACTTATTACACTTTTTTTTGCACTACATCCAATCTACGCAATCTTAACCACAATCGCTGTTCTCGCAATTTATCTTTATGAAATGATGCACGTTCGTTGTCCTAAAAAGTTGGGTGATTGAAAAAACCGGACTTTGGATGGTACTTCGATAACTTCTTATTATGGTTGCACAGTAAATTCAACAACTATTTAGACCATACATCGATCCAATTCGAAACAGGCGGTATTGTGGTGAGCATTTCACTTTACTTTAGTCTGATGTTGACATTGAATTTAATTAACATTTATAATTAGCAATTCAGTGGTTATTGACATCAACTGCTCCTATTTACAGGACGAAATCTGCCCAATTTGTATTTAGTTTATTCATAGGTTATTTAGTATTTAGTATGTGTTCGTGATGTGTGTGGCGCAGGGTTAGTTTAGTTGGGTTCCCTTACATTCGCCGTTCAAATCATACTCGTCAGAGTCGCAGCTTATAGGAGGCTAAATGAAAGGGAAAGAGAGAATAGAGCAGCAATTTTTGCAGCTTCGAGACATGGTTGACGACCACAACCGAATGGCAGTGGTGGATCTGCAACCAACCGAGCAGGAGCGCAAAGATATCCTATCACTATTGATGGCCATCAAGAACGGCATCGAGAAATTGCCACATGATACTGCCATTGGCTTAAAACGCCAATATGAGTCTCTGGCCAGAAGTGTCATTGGCTTTAACTATACTAATAATGACGAGACTGCTCTCATAATCCCCGAGCCGCGGTCTTCTGAATTAAAACCTTCGGATCCACCGGTACTTCACTCAGTGTCACCCGAGCCCGAGCCCCGGTCCCACAATGGAAAGAAGACAGTGCGCTTCAACGATTTACTGGAGCAGCGCTACACAGACGATCCAAATAATAATGCCGACCCAGAAAGCCAATTACAGCTATATGATGAAAATGAACGACTATTTGAAGATCAGGATCGGCGACTAGACCAGATGTCTCTTAGTGTAGGACGACAAAGAGACCTAGGGCTATCCATTAACCAGGAACTGGACACGCACAATGAGTTACTTGATGGCCTAGACATGCAAACTGATAGCTCGCAGTCGCGGCTGGACCGCGCCACACACGGTATTGCCAAATTTAACCGCAAGGCAAGGGAGTGTGGTACATGCTCTATTATCATGGTTCTTGTACTTATACTCATAATCGTTATAATGATATAGAATACGAGAATACGTAAATTTCATTAGAAATCAATTGCTTGGTTGAACTTCAGCTTGTCCCATTTGATGTACTTATCGATGTTCTTCGTGAAGTCACCACCACAGTGCTTATCGTAAAATCGGTAATACAATGGGCCAATAAGTGCTTTTACCTCCTTTGCCATACGCGCACGCAAGGTTGGATCCGTCACTTGATACTTTTTTTGCCGCTCAACAAGTATCTCAAACTCAGTATTGAACTGCCTGAACTTCTCCTTGACCGCCTCGCGGTCCTTACCTGAAAGTTTGCCTCCCCCACTTCCAGCCCCGGAGGTGACGGTTGACTCCATGAGATAAGGTCCTAGATTCCTCCAGTCGGTAAGGTACTCTTTAAATGCGTTATCCATCAGCTTTTGGAATCGTTGAAGGGCCACAGGCCCAAGTGCAAGCATAAGCGGAGATTTGCGAGGAATGGATGCCAGTGTTTCTGTGTTAGAGTCAGTCATATAGTGCTCGATCGCAGCCAAGTTGGACAACATGAAGACTCCCGTCTTCGTAGCGTTCTTGAAGTTATCAGCAGCCAGCTGATGTAGAGTAGAGTACAAGCACTCAATGCAGTCTGAATAGTATTGCGACAAGGGATTTGCTCTTCCATCAGGAGTCGTATCTGAACGAAGAGCCCATTGTGGAAATGGTTGTGAAAGGTATGCTCGCGTAGGCACCTCGCTGAGTACAATCTCAACACCGCGACCAACACTTGAAATACTTTTTAGCGTCTGCATGAATTGGATGCTTGCAGGACTCACGGCAAACTCACTGGTGACCGGGCTATTTCGACAGCGCTGCTCAATCTCTACGAATACTTGGCTCAGTGTGGTCAACCCGTCGCGCTTGTACTTAGCCAGGTCTTCTTCGGCAATGGGTGTCACACGAGAACTCTCAATAATATCAAATAGAGTGAATCCAGCAGTAAGGCCTGCACTACTCGGTGAATTAACTCCCCCAGGACTATTAGGCCCTGCATTTGTACTACTAGTACTTGCTGAAGGTCCCGCACTTGGCATGCCACCTGGTTCGGATAGACCACCGCGTGGTGACTCAGTGACAATTTTAGGAAGTCCGCGAGGCCCTCTTCGAGCTTCTTCACTCGTCCTAGTACCACGCTGCGGACTGCTCTGATTCTCATCCCGAGATACAGCTTGTTTTGGAGATACTGAACCTGGACCTAGACCAGAACCAGGACCAGCATTCCATGAGGAATCGGGCTGAACAGATACATCTCGAGGGGCATCTTTCGCTGCGATCTGTCCGGTGAATTTAGACATCTCACGCTTGCTAAGCTGCGCAGTTACTGTCATAAGCTTAGCTGCGCGAGCCGGATCGTGGCTACCGAATAGTATTTTGATTGAATCATTCAGCACAGCCTTCACATCTTCACATAGCATTCCGAAAGCCTTTATGTTTGTACCACTGGCGTTCGTACTTGCCACTTGCTTGCGCACACCGGCTAAAGTTTGTACCATGTACTTATCCATGACTTCACTGAGCTGTGCATCTGTACGGTCCCGTGTTTCCGGATATTGACCCAGAACAGCGAGAAGTTGGGAAAGAGTATCCAAGTCTTCATGTGGTACAGGAGGTAATGGCTCACTGCTTCCAAAATACAGTGTTCCATCTAACGGCACATATACAGTCGCCGTAACCCGTCCTGCTAGTCGTTGGAGACGTTCAATACCACGCTGTCTGACTTTGCGCGTCCTATCGATTAGCGATGGATAATTCCTGTAAGTTTTGGAGTTGGAAAACTCGATCGTTAATTCATCAGCAGTGCGCACAAATGCTAAGTAAGGTTGCAAGCCAGTTTTTGCTGGACCAGCCTCGATGGGCCGTTGTACCTCTGCCAAACGGCGCACATCCCGCTCAATTTTGCCGTAAACATCGAGAACAGCATTAACATTCTTTGTATATTCTCCCAGATTATGGTTCTGATCACCTCTGTGACCTAGGGCACGCTGTGACTTGCGACTACTCTCGACAATGCCCTCTGCTTGACTAGAGATCGTTTGAGTGAGCGTCAATACCCGCGAAACCGTCTCCTCCAGTACATGGATATCCACGAGCCCCGGTGTATTGCTCATAATGACAGGAGCCGCGATGAAGTGACTATCACCTGATAAACATAAAAGGGTGCGGGAGGGGGGATGTATTATATACTATCATATGAACCGGAACAGGTGAGCGCTTCTTGCAATACAACAACCATATCAATGATTGCCGAAAAGTAGGCTTTTATATTTATAAACTCTACTAAATAAGCATATGGCACTGTAATGAGCGGGTTCTTTTGCAGTGCTCGTTCACATGCCACATTTTATCCACACGATGTAGATTATCTGGTCATGTGCTATCAGATACAAGTTGTTAGATACTGCAGGCTGACAACAACCAATATCAATGGAAGCAGAAGATTCTGCTGTCGTGTAAATATTCTGTTAAAGATCATGATTTGTTCGTACTGAGAATCAGGAGGTACTGCACCACCACCACCTAGAGAAATATGCACGTGATCATCAATGCACACAGACATGAATAAATGTCACGTTATGTCAATGAGGTCGTTGGCAGAAGCCGTTGAAATCTATACGCAGGCGTAGGTCTAAGGTTAAAGGTTGCGTTGATGGCTAAATGGAGAAGTGCTCGATTGCGCAGGCTCTATGGCAAGCCCACGGATCCTATTGAAAACTCTGATGATGCATCTCCGGCACCAGAAACTACTGGAGATGTACGCGCCACAAGCGAAACCGCGCCACCACCACCAAAGCGGATCCGCCGAGAGAAGACCAGACCAGAATCTGAATATGAGCTAGTCCATCAAATGCCTGTAACCCCTACTCCGCCTGATTACTCGTTGCTGGTGAATCCATTAAACGAGAAACAAGCGAACACTGTAGCGTACGCAATACACGCGTCACGTAACAATTGGCTTAGTGGCTCTATGTTTGAGACTTTCTGGACGCGAAAACCGCGAGGAAAAAAGTCTTCTGACAATCAACCTAACCTACGAGACAAAATGACTAAATTGCATGAGTGTGCGGTTACTTTGGGTCCACATACATTCCCAGTGAAGTTGTTTACTGTCAAAGACGATAATGTTCATTTAGATGAAGAAGAGGATCGCAAGGTTGAAGAAAAGTTGGCATTAATTGACAAAGACAAGAAAGCTAAAGAGCAAGCTAAAGAGCAGGCTGAAAAGCCGACTCAAGTGAACGAATCCGAACCTAATGATGTTAAACAAGAGCTTTCAATATCACCACCACCCACTGAGCGTGATATGAAGCAAATGGGCCCTCAAATGTCAGTTGCTTTGAATGAGGACAAAACCAAGGAAGTTCAGGAAGTCGATAACCATTTAGAGAATTCGGAACAGTTAGAAAAACACGATGAGTCTGAGCGAACACAATCACCTGCTGATAACAATTCAATCAAACCAGATGAGCACAAGGCTATGTATCCACACACACAAGATAACATGCATGGACCCTTAGCCGAGACTACGCCGTATAAGACTGCTGATGTCACACCTGAACAATGTGCACCCGAAACTAGAGTAATTGATGAGACTCATATTGGCACAGATGGTGCTTCCAAGCTAGACCCCCCTCTGAGCCCACCTTCTGCGGTTTCAGAGTCCCAGCCTGAATCAGCGCTATTGGAAAAGTCCTCTACTGAACTTACTGGATCTTCCGACCACGTACAATCGTCTACACAATCTAAATCAACAAAAGGACGTCGTAGAGGCCGGCCTAAATCAACACCAGAGCAGCCAGTAGACCCGCCTCCCTCTACGTCAAATGAAGTAGATTCTTCAGAGCGTAAAAAGAGTTTCGAAATGGAGAAGCAGCACTTAGAGGCAGAAAAACGACGTGTAGAGGAGCTGGAGAAGCAATTAAATGGCCATAATGTTTCTCATCGCCAATCAGCGGTACCAAACTCCAGTACGGACAAAGAGCCTTCAGAGACTGCCGCCGGCGGAGTCAATGATAATATACCTGCTGAGCCTCAAGTATCCCCACAACCTACTGAGACCGCACCCTCAACAATACCTGAACAAACTTCCGAATCCCAGGCACCGGCACCACCTTCGTTCGGTCCACCTCGAGCCGTGCCGAATGAACTTGTTGTATCTAAGCTTCAACAGATGGCTGCAAGAGATCCAACTCTAGGCGAACTTATGCGCGTTGTAGCATCACAAACTGCATCTCATGATGATATTATGAAGTTTCAAGAAATTATTAACCGTGTGAAGAGTTCAATCTTCACATTACCACCAGCACCAGCACCTCCTAAGCCAAGGGCAAAGCCTAAGCCCAAGGCAGTGCCACAGATACAGCGCATACAGCCCACATACCAGACTCGAGCACATAATAAGGCTATCATGCTAGCTATTGAGTTTGACGAAAATCCAACGGAAAGACATTTACTGCCCAAGCGATCAATCCTTGAGTATATTCCAGCCGAAGGACGGCTGCTATGGTCATTTTTGCACGTAATCGAAGATAACAGCAAACGAGCTGTGGGATCAGAAAAGCCGCGTCAAAAGATATATACTCCCGTCACGGCAACATTTCATGACATTCCACTGAAAGTGGCTCAAACCTTAGATCGTTGTGTGCGCAAACCGGAAATTGTGGCATATTATATGAAGGAGACAATGGCAAGTGCAGTGCGGTCCGAACCTTGGTACTTATGGTATCGTATCGAGAAGAACGATGAAGTGCTTCTTGAGTCTATGAAGAAGTTACAAGTACCAACCATGGCCCCTCCACCCCCGCCTCGAAAACCAATGAAACCACGCAAGCTGAAACCCCACAACAATACAAATGAAAACTTGGCATATGTACACCATCATCGGCCAGGTGAACCACTGGTTCAAACACACCCTATGATTGTTGGTCGACGAGGTCAGCCCATGGTACAACCACCAAGTTACTACCAGCATATACAACGAAAGACTCGGGGCGCGATGTCTAATCGTATCAGTACAACCACTTCTGGCTTCGCGCCAATCGTTGCCCCACCAGCAGGAAATGCGATGCCCAGGACTTCTGAGTGGTCTGGCAATCCTTCGGGGCAACCTCTGGGACCAGAATTGATTGGTAGAAAAAATCCTGAGGGGGGTTTCCAAACGCCAATGAATCTTCCGAGCCCCGCAAGCATTCATCTACCCTCTGTTGAAATGCCACCTCTCCCAAGAAGCATGCAACTGGATAATACGGAAGAACCACAAACACCATCACAGACCAACACAATGGAATCGAAGATGGAGATCGATACTTAAATATCCTATCATATTAGTATATACTATTTAGCTTTAGTTCTTCGTAGATCTTCTCTGTTCAGTCTAAGTGTGTCTTGCCATTGATGTGGTCGTAGGCCACGCAGGCGATGAAATTGTAGATCCTGTGTACCAAGGTGAAGGAAGAGGAATTTCTAACGAATCAATAGGACGGAACGAAGCGACAGTTGGTTCTGATAACGCAGTTGAATGTGAGTATATCCACGAAACACGCGTGGAGTACTCTGTATAATTTGATGCGGTGTGCACACCTGTAGACATAGTGTAATGGGAACTTGGTGGTAGTGACTGAGGAGGTTCTTGAGGCGGCTGTGGATAGCCATACGGAGAGCCGTACGGGTAATCATACGGATAGCTATATCCGTAGGGATATATAGGTGGCTGCTCAGGGGGAATTGGGCCTGCCGGTCCTGGTGGAGGTGGTAATAAATATCCTCCTGGAAAGGGATATCCGGGAAAAGTTCCGTCTGCTATACCGTAAGGATGCTGATATGGGTACACGGCACCCTGGTAGCCATCGTACGCAAATCGATGGTATTGGGCAGCAGCAAGTGTAGAGAAACCAGCGCCAACTAGGAGTGTTGAAGTAACAAATTTCATTAGTGAGCAGTTGGTGATTCTACTACACCTAAAGTGATTCCTCTTATATAGATAGACTAGTGATTGACGGGAACCTTCTAGTCATGAGCACGACCTAAACTCTAACTTAAGCCACAACCGTAGTCTATTTGCATGGCTAATTGACCATGTTAAAGAAAAAGTGAATATTATAATGACTTGGCGTTAATTCTGTTCATGAGTTGCTAAGAATAAGGTTTAAATTATACAATTGGAAATCTGAAAGCGTTTATTATGCACGGTATAAAAGGCCACTGTAGAGTTCCGAAACTTTATGAGAAAAAATGGAACATTTCTTCTTTTGTCTTTATGTTGCTTTTTTTTATTGGCTTGAGTAAATAAACTCAACACCCATCCTTATTGGTACAGCACGATTGCCATAACAAAACTTAATTCCAGCAGAGACTACAAAGTCTCGCAGCGAGCCCTCCCATAGGATTTGCGCCGTTTGCGAAGCCAGAGAAGTGCTGGCCTTAATTACTGACACGGGACCCTCGCGATCGCTTGTTCCACCCTGCGATTTCAAAGAAACCGGTGAATTGCGCCACAACTCACAGCCAATTGTAAGATCACTCAAATAGGAATAGAGGTTAAAGTCAAATCTCGTAGAAAATGCAGCTAGTGCCGTGGGCTTCAGGGCATATGCAACGCTAACACTGCCAAAAAGTGGGTTCGTAACCAGTGTTAATGTTAATGGAACCCCCGAGTAACGCGAATAAGTCGAGTACCTTAGGGCAGCAGAGATTCCCGGACTCTTTTTGTTTGCAGCGTAGAAAAGCTCCATCCCAGAAACCAACCTGCTTTGGCCCTCTCGCTCGTACCATCTAGCTAAATCAACAAGAGTGCGGATCCCGAACAGATTCTCATGCGTTGAGTATAAAATTTCACGCGTCCATTTAGGAGACGCAAATTGCATTGTTGTTGTCATGATCATGGGTGACGCAAGCCGTGGGTCTACAACCCATTTAGCAACTAACTGAGCTGCTGGCTTTAAGCTCTGAATGAGCATGCCTTCCACCTGTTGGCCAGGTAAGTACATGCGACCGAACATAAGAGTACCTCTTTGGTGTGTATTCCCCACTGTTGGATAGCCTCGGTAGCACTGCACAAGTCGTGAGAGAGGTACGTTTCGACTACTTTCCATTGAGGTAGGTAGGGATGCATAAAGGTATGAAATTGATCCTCGGAGCAGCTCAATATTGTTCAACATGTAATTGGTAAATGAATATGGCGTTGGTTGCGCAGACAAATGTAACGCTGCACCCTGAGGAACCTTAAAGTCAAGAATATTGTCTGAGTTAAGAGTAACATTGGCATAGGAATCATCAATGCTCCATCCAAGCTGGCCTAGGAACTGCTCCTCGAGATAATCCATATACCCACGCATATGAGGCCTGCTACGCTGCGAGTGATCCTTCCCTGCGCGAACTGAGCTTGTCGCCCGCTGGCCCAACTGTGGTCTGTTATCATCACGTGCGGAATCCTGTTTTCGCATGTGGAAAAAAAGAGTTGACATCGAGGAAAGAAATAAACACAATACGAGTCACAAATATCTGCTACAGTGAGACATAATAACTTGGTCTGCAGTATATTAGTAGATAGCTTCTTTGGCATTAAGCAATTGGCCACCAAGTGATGAATTCGGACAAATGGGTTCAGGCCATATCATCTTCGAGTTCACCTTCCTCGCAATCGAGTTGGCTAGCAACTGCAAGACAAGCAATTAATGAGTGTCCAAGCGTGGATGTGTGGACTAAGTATGCTGAATTATTGATGCAAAATGATATTGAGCAAAATTCCAACTCTCCTGCTTCTACAAACACACCCACAATTGATGCCGTACTTCCCATACTTGAAAACGGAATGGAACAAGTTGGACTCTGGTTGGACTCGAGTCATCACTTCTGGGCACCCTATATTGCTGCAGTAAAAATTGGAAGGTCGAAGGAAGCCGTCATACAAGCGTATTTCAAGCGTCTTTCCATCCCGCATCTTGCAATTGACGATACTTACGCGGAGCTATCTACATACGTGTCAGAGAATGGTGATTATGAGGAGATAATGATTCAGGCATCGAAATTGGTTGGAAAAACTCGACGGCTTTTAGTAGAGCGAGAGCGATGGGAATTAACAAAGCCAGTGCCGTATGAAGCATACCTAGGTTGGGAGCTTGAACGCTTTTCAGCTAATGCACGTTTTGATTTTTGCGTACCTCTTTTCAACCGTATTCTGACAAGGCAACCACATTGTAGTAGCACGTTATGGGCCCGCTTCATACGACATATGTGGTTTTATCATCCACATCAGGCATGGCACACCGTAGAACGGGCTTTACTATACTTTCCCGATAACGCGAATTTGTGGTCCCTAAAGCTTTGTATTGCATGCGCTCAAAATAACCGTGAACGCGTGTTTGATGTTGTTAAAGATGCGAAGGACGCCGGTGTGAACGTCGAAAAGACTCCCAACATGCTCAACACTTACAGTGCATGGCTAGTAAACTCAGCAGAACATACACCTGCAGCAGTACGTGAGCTTCGCATGTTGATAGAGCCTATAATTTTCAGCCCCTTTGTATCTCTCCAGCAGCTTGCTGTTCTTACAGAGGTTCTTGCAAACACCAAGGAGATAGAAATTGCGCGGAAAGCGTGGCGAAAACGCGCTGTTGCTGCATCACAGGATCCAGAATTCTGGGAGAGCTGGGTTACGTTCGAACTTAACTTGAGTCGACCAGAAAGGATTCAGGGACTCATAAAGCTATGGAAAGTGTACACACATCATTGCCGCATTGAAGATCACCCGTTTGTGCGGCGTAATGTACATCGCACACTGGTTGTAAATTCAAATATTATTGAGGCAGAGAAAATTGAACTCGCTGGCGAGACAACAGTCTGGGTAACCCGAATTCCAAGTGGTTGGGACGAAACTTCCATTCGAAACGAGCTACAGGTCTTTGGCCCAATTGCGGATGTACGATATCCACCAAATCGCGGATTTTGCTACGTCCAGTTTGAGACATATGATGCGGCGTATAGAGCAGAGACTGTTGGAGTTGAAGGATTGCACATTCAGCTTTCTGACCGGTCATTTAAAGTGCGGCATCCACAGCATAACGACAACCCTACATCAAAGTCGCATATACTGCCGCACAAGTCTAAGAAACGCCATCATGATCTTGAAAATACAGTGTTCTTTACTGGTATGCAGGATTCAAGTGATGTGGATAAAGTGAAGCAGCTTTTACAAGAATTTCAGGACACTAAAGCTGAAGAAGAAGTGTTACAAAACTCATTGCTTAGACTCAAGGTTATCTTTGCACTTGGATCAGATGCAGGTCGTGCACAGTTATCCTGGAATGGCATTATACTACCAAGCGGAGCAAGTCTTAGAGTGTCTTACGCGTAGCCAACAAATAAACCGTGTTCCACTTGACAGTTACAAGGTCATCTAATCCGAGTCCTGTAGTTTCCATGATTCTCGCCATTACCAGGTCCACTGGGTCGGGCGTGTTGGGGTTTGCTTGTTTATAGTTAAAGTACGATGACCAGGTTCGCAGCATGTTGTCCACGGCAGCCAAGGGCATGTTGTCACGCATGAGCTCAAAAGGATGGTTGGGTATAATGTCATTGATTCTGTTAACTCGATACTCAATGCTCGTGAATAGATCGCGCGGAATGGTTTCTTCTAAGAATTTATATCCATCATCAAGAATCTGGCGGCCCTCATCCCAAAAGGGTCCGCATTGATCTGGACTGTAAGCAAATTCATCGATGATAGAAGCTACAGCTGGATGATCTGGAAATCCAAAAGTCCAGTAGCCCCATAATGCTAATGTTCCACTTGGCTTTAAAACTGTGGCCGCATCGGCCCAAAACTCAGGGTATTTGAACCAATGTGCCCCTTGAGCAACTGTAAGTAGATCAACGCTATGAGGTTCTAATAAGCTAGTCATTCCCCGGTCACTAGTGACCTTAAACTCGAATTGAGAGCCCATGTTCTTCTTCTTTGCTTGTTCAATCATTCCTACCGAATGGTCAATACCAAGCACTCTGGAACAGAAACCACCCAACTCTTTTGTGGCTTGCCCGGGACCACAAGCAACGTCCACAGCAAAGCCAATCCCTGATTTACTATCATTGTGTTGGTTATGGAAGTTCAATATATGTTTGAATATCGTTTGCGGATAAGTAGGTCTGAATTTGGCGTAGTTTACAGCGCCGTACGCCCGATTGAGATACGTTGACATTATGCAGAGACAAGCGTCAACGGAGTACCAATTCACAGCTCACACCTTTCGATGGCGTACTGTTTATTTATACACAGTAACAGCTTGCCCCAATGGATAATAACACTACATGTTGGTAGACTGGAGAGGGTACGGGTTACTATGCAGCTAAGTTACATCTGCGTGGGTGATACTAGCAGTCACTTTTCGTCCCCCAGCCCAGCATGTCATGTTTTTGTTAATGTTTATGTGTGACTTTTATGCACCCAGCGCGAGGGCGTCTGCTATCGTCAAGATTTGGCGCCAAACCAGGTAAAGAACTAAGATAATAACAGGAATATCTTATGGAGAACGATTTTTATGCTATACTGGGGGTAGATAAGGACGCTGATACTGCTGCCATACGGCAGGCGTTTAAGCGAATGGCCCTTATGCATCATCCGGACAAGGTACCTGAATCAGAACGACCTGAGGCAGAAATACGATTCAAGATGATAAGTGAAGCGTATGAGACATTAGGAAATGACGAACTTCGCATGTTATACGACGCGCAAACCCAATTCAGTGCATCGGGATGGCAAGACTTCTATGCCGACCAAACAGCTCCAGATGACTTTTTCAACGGCAATTGGTTCGATATGGGTGCAGATTTTGTGCCTCCAAATACGGGATTCAGAGCCGGCCCAACTTCTGGGCGAAACATGGGCCGCACAGAGGATGCTGTTGTGGAAATTGAGTTGGAGCTTGAGGATGTATACCGAGGCAAGATGCTTAAGTTGAGCTCTCAGCGCCAAGTGCTCTGCCGAAGATGTAATGCTACGGGTGGCCGACCAAAGGCAAGCAAACGAATGTGTGGAAGCTGTCGTGGCTCAGGTTCTACTAAAAAGACGCGCATGGTGGCACCTGGACTTGTAGCAACCGAAACAGTACCATGTCCAGTATGTAGAGGTGAAGGCCAAGTGTTCAGAAACAAAGACCTTTGTAAACGGTGCCAAGGCTCGAAAGTTCAGGATATCAAGACTTTGATCGAGGTATACGTTCCAAAGGGAGTGAAGAATCACCATCGAATTGTGGTGGAGAATCAGGCAGATGAGGTTCCTGGTAAGGCTACAGGAGATCTCATAATTGAAATAGCAGTCAATGCAGCCCACTCTCGATTCCGGCGCCTTGGTGCAGATCTTTATACGACGGCACAAGTGTCGCTGAAAGAAGCGCTAACTGGCTTTTCTAGAGTACTTGTAACACATCTTGATGGACGTAGCCTCAAAACCACTGTGGCAAGAGGTGAAATATTGAAACCTGGTGATATTCTACGAATTCCGGGTGAAGGTCTTATTGTAGAGGACCGGAACGGTGAACAATCCGTTGGAAATCTGTACATAGAAATGGACATCGTGTTCCCCGATGCCATTGACGAGCATATTCTTGACCGACTAGCATCTCTAATGAGTGATGAGGATGAGGGAGAGCGTAGCGATGACACGCTTGCCGAATCTGCTAATACGAAGCGGAATTGCGCCAACGCAGAGCTAGGAGTCGGTATTGATGTTGAGCATGATGTCATTAACGAGACCGAACTTCCTGCGTATGATGAGACAGCAAATGATGAGAATGCTTCCTATAGTCACACATCCAATAAGACCAGTGAAGGAGCTGCGTTTGATGACCGATGGTACACGCACAATAAGGCTACTGCAGGCTCAGCACCTGGATGTGCTACCATGTAAATGTAAAGTGAAGTAATTGTAATGCCAACTCCTTGAGACTTTTTTTTTAAAAAAAAAAAAATAGTACTTGATTTAGGCCGCCATACAGGTTGCCAAACATCCTCACTTTAGTCTTTATCCTTCATACTTCTAAACTGCTTGTTATTATCATATACATGTATGCATGGACCAACAAAGTAATGCTATTTAGCAAACAAGCGTCAATTCATCCTTTAAATTGGCAGTTTTCTTGAACTTTAATGTTTAAGCACTGGGGGGGGACTTTTACTGTCACACGAACGTAACTTAAGAAATAAAGGGAATCCCAGACCAAACCTGTGCACGATAATCAATGTAATCCTTGCCAAAAAACCTCACTAGCGACTTCTCCTCGTCCCGAATACGCAGTGTGAAGAAATGTAAGAGTACACTGGCAAACAATACTGTGGAAACAGCATTGTGAAGCATGATTTGTGAGCCTATTGCCCAAA
Organism: Entelexis apis; assembly: GCA_030564665.1. Lineage (NCBI taxonomy): Eukaryota > Fungi > Ascomycota > Dipodascomycetes > Dipodascales > Trichomonascaceae > Entelexis > Entelexis apis. Next base: position 1,833,623 of record JAJLWA010000001.1, on the reverse strand, counting down.
CATAGAATCCTGTATAAGACGGGTGTCGCATTACAGCGTAGAGACCATGACGTACAAGAACATGATCTTCTTTACGCTGACTTTGTAGAAAATGGCTGAAACTTGCCGCAGCTTGTATCATTGCTCTCGTACGAATGAATTGGCCACTGAAAACTGTAATAAGCCCAGATACAAATAAATAACTTGGGAAGATGGGTGGCCGTCCAAAGTAATACCAGCGGATTAGATACTCAGAAGCGGCAAATAATTGCGCAGCAGCATATTCTATGCCATTTGTGAGAAGAAATGATGCCATGCCGAGTTTTTCTGAGTTAAAACGAGCCGTGACCCAGAACTCCAGCAAGTGAAATATGCCGGTAGCAACCATGTACGCACCTAGTGAAGGAATTCTGAAGCAAATACATAAACCCGCGCCAACTAGCCCACCTAATGCAGCCGCTATGATAGCTACTTTATCGAATGTTGCTGGGGCAGTTGTTGTAAACAGTCGTCTCATCAAGGATTTGTTTACATCGGCCTTAGGGGGTAAAAGAGTGACCTCCACAGTATTTCTAGACGTATGATGGACGGAGGTGTTTTGTGAAGTAGACATTAATTGACTGTAGCTCAAGAATTCCCCGGCATCGCGCATTTATATCTGTTTTATCACCGTTCTTCTGAGATCTATCGATTCTGCCTACTAGGGTTTCAGGGTTTTGCCTTATTAGGAAGCCCCCCATGACTAGAAGCGAAGCTAACTATGAAAGAGAAAAAAAAAGATATTCACGTTGCACGAACTGATAAAAGACTGTATTTTAGTTGGATTCAACTTAGTCGCGAAGTCCTTTCTTGATAGGCAGCACTGTGTAGGTAACTTGCATCGTCGTCAATGGCGTCGTCTATTATGATGCTACATTATATTGGCAAGCAGCATAAGCCTGTCTCACTTCACTTTCAACTCTTCAATTAAGGCCGATTTAGTTAAAGGCCTCACAGTAGGGCGATGTCAGTGTCCTCGTCGTCCCTGGAATACCTGTGGATTGAGGCTGTTCCGCTGTGTCGCGAGGTAACTGAACAGCTAGGGCTTGGTGAGAATGTCGATGCCGAAACGCAACACCGCATTGAAAAGCACGGTTTCCGCGTCGGGGCTGGCCTGGCTCATGTAGTCATGCGAGATCAGACCCATTTTCTGGAGACGCAGTTGGATATTATGAAGTTTGTCTGTAAGGATTTATGGACTCTGTTGTTTAACAAGCAAGTCGATAATCTCAAAACCAATCACCGCAATACTTACGTGTTGATCGACCACAAGCTGTCCATGTGCCTTCGCATGAGCACTAATTTGACTCCTGAAGAGACGGCTGCAATGGCTGCACCCTATCTTTGGTTCCCTGCTGGGTTAATCAGGGGATTTTTGCACGGCATGGGCATTGAAAGCCGCGTAGGTTTCGAGGCAGTAGAGCTACCCTCTGTCGCCTTTGAGGTCACAGTTTAAGCGCCATCGTTCTACATGCAAGTCGTGTAGCTCAGATTACTTGTTAGCAAAATTTCATAGTAATGTTCAAGTTACACCAATATGAACTGGTTGTAATAGAGCTTTACTATAAAACGAAAGCCTATAAACGAATGATGATGCAATGCATAGATATATTCTTAAATTTTTTATTGAAGGGTTACAGTTCGGTTTGCTTCATAACGACATAATAATGCTTAGCATGAAATAACACTTAGAATGAAATGACGTTCAGCAAAGTAACATTTAACAGAAACTTTCAAAGAAGCAAACTTCGAATGGCAACAAACATGCGAATATTATCAGAAAAGGAGTTAGTGCTATCGTGGCAATGCTACATTCTCAGGAAGCCGATTAAACCACGGAGGAATCGGACTCTGTGTGTCTAGCTTGCTTTTAACTATATCTGCAATTGCGGTCAGATCAAAATTTTCAATCGCTAGCTCCACACTAGACCGTTCTCCTCGTAACCCAGCAAACCTTTGATATTCATCCACAAGACTGGCAAACGACCATCCTTGAAGCTTGCGTAAACAGCCAACAACCGTGCCTGTGCGATGACGACCCATGCCACAACAAACAAGTAGTGGATACTTTTCCAAGCTCAGTATTCTTTCTAAAGCTTGGTTAATGGCAGCAGCACTTAAAGGGTCCCAAGGCTTCGATCCCTTGGTGAGCAGACCTAAATGCTCAAATTGAATGTCATGCTCATCAACAAAATCTAACAGAGCGTCACTTGGATCCTCTACAGCCAACCAAATAATTGTTTCAATGCCTAGAAGTTTCAGGAACGGGAAGCTGATTGGGAGCGGCTCAGAACTACGGTATAATCGTCTTTCTACAGGCGAAAAATTAGAAGGCGGGACATATTTCATACTTGCCGGTATACCACAATATGGTGTTGTACCTACCGGGGTTCCTTGAGGTTCTACTCAACCTAAGCAGCACCACCGATACACCTTAGTGATTTACAGTATATATTTAATTGGTTCCATGATACAATTACCCTGATACGATTATCATGTGAGTGGCTTAAATATGTGACAGTAACATGTCTCCGGAACTACTGCTATTATAACCATCAACGGCGCGCTACCCTTTTCTTTTCTTCTCATACTTACCTTGAAGTTCCACTGGAGATCACGAAGTCCATGTGGTCAACCGATGACCTAGGCATTGCACCGCGTCGGGCTCGGTTGCTCGCTGCCTAGTGCAGCGGCGGCTTCTTAATTTTTGATTTCTCGCCCGCTTGGGCGACTCTCTAGGTGTGTTAGGCCGGGTGGCATATCACTTTTAGAGAGCTTTTTTTTTTCTCCTAACTAGTTCAAGTAAATATATCATTGCCGACAGACAACTGTAATTTTTTTGTTGCTACAAATCTAATATGAAGATTACTATTACGTTGAGTTAATATTACTTGCAGTGTGACTTATGTTTTAGCTGTTGTCGCTGGCGTATATGTATGTTCAGCCGAGATTTGGTGCTGTCAACAGCGCAAGTTATGGGTATGTCCATCCTATGTACATTGCTCTTATTCTTATCAACTGAGCTATGATATATATCTAAAAACATCCTTGTTTGTTTCACAGCGCTCTAAATATCCCTTGTCAAGCAGGTCTTGTAGTGCCTTCTTTATGACAACTGGAGAGGCCTTAAAATGACGCTGGAGTATATTTGCTACTTGTTGGACAAGTGATGCGTATGCTAGTTCACCGCGTGCCTTCATCACACGCACAATAGCTGCACCAGCCTTCTGCCGACGTTCTTGGCCTAACAGCTCGTCTTCTTTTTCTGTTATACTCCCATCCATTGGCTTAGCCGAAACAGTGCGTACCTTAATTCTTGTTTTGGGTGATGTAAATTCCGTATTGAATGTGAAGGAGTCCGTAGGAAGTACCTCTTTTGTGGGAGGCGTTTTCTTAAGCAGCTTAGATCCTGGGGCCAGCGACAATGACAACAGGTAGCGCTCAAGCTCACCACCAAGCGGAATGCCTGTTTTATGCGTGAGTTCTTCCGCAGTGTAGGTCTCATCACCAGAAAATAGCTGCAGAATGCACATGCATAAGACCGGCACAGATGCAAGGTATGTCTTCTCGCCTACACGAATCTTGACATCCGCATTGCTCATGCTCAAATTCCACTTCAGCTTTCTTCGTGTCTTCTTTTGATGTATATCGGCGTAAAAGTCCTCGAACTGCTCCTGGGCATGAGCAATAGGCGGTGGTAGCTTAACAGGGTAATCAGACTGCGCTTGCAAACTACGTGGCCAAACGTTGGAGCTCAATACATTTACGTTAGTCTGAATGATTCCCGGACTGATGTGGTTCTGACCATGAAGAAGCTCGCGTGACTCGTCCATATCGCGCATCATCTTTTCAAACTTGAATAAATCGGGATATCCTTCCTGGCGCAGTTTAAGCAGCCAGCTTAGCTCATATTCGCGGCTGCGCATGTTGTTGTTCAAAAGTCGTCGGGCAAGTAACCTTTGATATACAATGCCAAACTCGTCCCGGTCGTTAAGCGCTTTGAAAAGAATAATTGCCCTATCCAATGCAGTATCCACTTGCTCTGCTGGCAATGACCCAGTCTTCTTCAAATACTCATCCAAATATTTGGCTAAATACTCACATGCTTTTGAACACTGGCTCAGTATCCGATTATGAGTTACTTCGAGTTCTTGCCAAGAGTCACGGTTCATAGCTGCCGACAGACTGCCATATTTGTCACGCAAAGCTATAGTCGACTCGACCCATTCAACTGCTGAATCCTTCATTAGATTTACAGTTTTCTGCTCCCTTTCCAGCTCTTGCGAAACGAGCGAGATCAAAGAGTTAACATTGCTTCGCACTTCCAATGCAGACGCCAGTTTGAAGGCGCTCAGATCAATTTGCGCAATCCAAAGAGGCACACCAGAGTTAGAGTCCTCAAAGATATGAACTAAGGCCTTAGCTAGCACATCTGATTCTAGCGTACTCAGAAGTTCAGCCGTAGTATCTGATGGCAAGTATAAAGTGCCTCGTTTGCTTTCGCTTGTCAGCCACTCATTAACCTTGTGTAACCTTTCAATAGCAGGTAACGACGATACACGCATTATGGCGGTCTCATACTCTTGAATAGTGCTAGAAATCAGCCGAGGTCGGAATTTTGTATCAAATAGAGATGCACTGTTTTCGCCATTTCCATCAGTAAGGTTTTTGAGCATGTCAATGATGGTCTTCAAAATCTGGGAGTTCACAAGTTGTCCGTTGCGTTCAGCACTGATTTGCCCAAGCAACTGTGTAAATAGTTTGTCCATAATACTTGCGACAACGTCGTCTCTAAACAGCTGCTTTCCTACTTGGTCAGTATGTGCTGTGCCAGACTCGTTGCAGTAAGACCGGTTTAAATACATGAAAATGTCGCCAACAAGCCGAAGGCTCACTTGAAAATCTTGCCACATGCGGCTTACAGTAGCCAGCATAGCATCATCGCTAGTTGTTGTAGCCAGGCGAGGTAATGTCTGCAGATACTGGTGTGTGTAGTCCACAAAAGTAGCATAAAGTTCTTTACCGTGGCCTTGTAAGACAAGGCGGTAACTTGCGTCGTACAATGTCGAAAAGGAGAGCATTGGCTTATTGCCGCCTGTGCTACTCTGCTGGGTATATATTTGTTGCACAGCGGGCTCCAAAACATTTTTCCACGAGTCATTGAGATCCACGGGCCTTTCTCGTTTTGGTGCCCTAATTTTAATGCGCGGCGGCATCTTTCCTCCAGTTCAAGGCGCGTGTTTGATCAGTACCTCGCGTTCAACCGCTAAATCTTGACAAGATTTACACGTGATACAGTTACCGGCTTGGGTGGTTTGTGCAACATCTATTTGATGGCGATGATAGATAAAAGTCAATCTAATGTCGATAAGATAATAATGATTCTATATAATTTTTTTTTTAAAAAAAAACAAACTAAATGGTCAAGCCGTTAACCTCAAATAGGAGTGTTCTAAGATAGCAAGTACTAGCTCAAGAAAGCCTAAGTTGTTTCTTAAGCCATGAGCTGTAAACGCGTGTAGAGCCCATTTCATTTCCAATGGTGAGCCATCCTGCTCGCACATTCGACTTACGACCAAAAAGCTCAATTTTCTTGGCTTTGGTTCCAACCAGCCGATCTATAATGGCATAAAGCTCTTCAGGTTTCTGTGACCTGCCCAACGCAGTAGAGACAAGTACGTCCGTATACATCAGGCCCAGTGCATTCAGATCTTTACCTCCTTTGATACCAACAAGAACATGCTCTTTGGTATGGTTCAACCAATGTCCTGTACGCCCCGTGCAGATTGTACGACCAAGTTGATTTGTCTTGAGCCAGATAACTTCCTCAATATGTTCATAGCCCCAATGAGTAAGGCACTGACGGCCAAAGTCCAATACACGACCAGTGACCCACAAAAACACAATACCAGAGGTCTGCAAAGTTCCAATATTGAGCGCCATCAGTTTCTCATCTGTGCAACCATTACTCTGGCCTGGATTGGTATGGATCTCCCAAGGCGGATCAATGATCATAGCCGCATAATCATTTCCGAGCGAACTCAGATCAAGCTGCAACAAGTCGGCATTGATGTATTGCGGTGGTGAAGCGCCCGGTACCTTGGGCTTCTTGTAAATGAAGTTGTCCGGATAAACAACCTTGTAATGCACAAATTTACATTGGCGCCATTTAAAACAGGTATCCAAGTAGGAGCAATCACCCAACGAAATGTCTGTGTGTGGGTGTATAGCTCGCTCGAAATGAATTTTATTAAGGCAAGATGTATTCCCCTTTTCTAAACAATCAGACCGCAACTCCGACGCACATATACGAGTCAATTGAGCCTCTGGAAACTGTTTCCGAACATTTTCTAGTCGCAGTTGTTCAGCAACAGTTGGAAGGGTTGTCAACAATCTGATTTCCGTGAATAGTGACTCCAATGAGGTACTGAATTCAAGAGAGCTCTTGCCAGAAGAACTAGACTGCGAAATATCTGGTTCATTGAACGATATTCCAGAGTAATCAGCAAGAGGTTGAACATGATAGAAAATAAGAAAATAGCCGATGCTACCTTCGCGCTCAAGAATAACAGAATTTGCAAAGACGTATTTGAGAGACAAAATTCCCTCTAACGCCATATCTAAGCTATCACAGACTCCATTTTGGACAGCTTTCGTGGCAACAGAACTTAGAATACAGGGTGTGCGTGGTAGTATATGAGGTGCCTCAGTGACTAAAAACCGAGCAATGTCTCTTAACTGCGGTTTTGACATGGTGGGTAGAAATAATGAGCCAAGTAACATTCCAGGCTTAGATATAGGTGTGTAGGTAACGGGTGGTTCACAAATAGCCAACCTTTTGAGCTTGGTGATTCGTGTATTAGCGGCGGTTCGTGGTTTGGGCTCATGCTTATTGGGATAGGGTATTGTTTGTGGGTCGCAAAACAGCCAAGAGTCAAAGTACAAAGCACATGTGAAGCCTCTGAGCAAAGTGGCAGCCAACACTTGAGACTATGGTATGAAGAATTAAGACCTAGGAGACCTGTATTTCTAACAACATTGAGGACTAAAGGCCTTATTGTAGTCTCAAACTCGAGTCATGTTTATAAAAGAACGAACAATAGCAATGCCTTAGCTATTGGGCTTAACAGATTAGACAATCGTGGCAAGTAGATCATACGAACATGATTTTGAGACATCGATTACAACATATATCTCAGAAAAACATGCGTTCAGGAAATCGCTTTTAGATCTGATTTTCACTCTTAGTATCATTGGTACTGAAGTCTTTGTTTGTGGTCACCTCAAATAACTCGCGAATAAATTGGCTAATCAGTTCATTCACCTTTTCAGGCTGTTCCAACAATACAGAGTGGCCGGCTAAAGGCACTTGCGCGAACTGTGCCGGCTGCCCCAATGCCTTGTATAGAGCACTAGCCTGCTTTGTGGGACATATTTGGTCCTCTTCAGCACCAATTACAAGTATAGGGCATTCTGGTCGTACTTCTTTGAGGGGATCAAAAAATTTGATCCGACTCACTGTTTGCAAAACTGTTGAAGTCCGAGACTGCAGATTGATATGCAGTTGTTGCGTCCGTACTTTATCACTAGCTGATGCTGCTACAGAGCGATTCACCGATGGGCTGCGAAGCTCGCCCCGTCGATCAAAACTACGAAACCCAAGGTCGAAAGCAAACGCTGGGAACCATCGGGTAATCAAACGTTGATATTTCCATAAGTCAGATCTGAAGGGAGGTGTTATTGTGATGACGGCCTTGCATCTCTCCTTGAGTGGCAAACTCGCTCCGACCCGCAATGCATGGCAGCTACCATAGGAGTGGCCTATTATAATAAAGGCACCCTCTCTAAGCACGTTGCAGATAACATACTCGATTATTTGTACGGATATCTCGGGCAGAACCGCATCCCAGTTCTGGGGGTCTGGGCTTTTCCCATGTCCTGGAAGATCAATGGCTACAACACTACTAAATTGACTCAAGTCTTGTGCGAGCTCATTGAAGTTAGACGTTTGCCCTCCCAACCCATGAACTAACACTATTGATGGTATTTGTGCGGTCTGCCTTGTATTGGGCTCTAGGATTTGAACCGTATGGATGTCCGTAGGACCCACACTCGTGGGAACTGTCATATTTACCGCATATTTGTGAAACAGAGTTGATTCTGCATCAGATTCTTGTAGTTCTTGTTCCAAGGGTGTCGTTAGCAGATATTGCGGGACCAGTGATCTAGCACCATTGCGCAATGTGTCTCCAATCATTTCAAGTCTGTGTGAACTATGTACTGCATCATGCTCTGCTTGTGTATCGAACTAGGGTATCGCGAGAAATAAGTCATATGATGTGCCCGTGTGGCGTGAAGCACTGGCGTAATCTTCTCTGAGCACCCTACCCTAAACTCGCGCGTCAACATCAAAACATCAGGGTGCAAACACATTGGGGGTCGCTGAAGCCGCGTTTTTTACCATGAGTAGGCGCGTGTCTAATCCTCCCCAGACACCACTGAATAGTGATGATGCTTTGGAGCGGTCGATCCGGCGTCAACGAGGCTCTTCTCGCCAGCGTGAGTCACTTGCAGATGTGGCCCGGCGCGTGAACGAGTCACCAGTTGTGGCATCGGATACATCAAATCCTCGCCGGCGGTTTTCGGGGCGATTTGTTATTAGTGAGAATGGCGGCAGTCCAGTGAATGTCCCCGTCTCTCCCGGTGATTTTCAAGAGTGGATGAAAATGGTTCGTCTAAAGCGGGTTAAGGCCAATAACGCATTCACAATTCAGCTCATTGATTGTTTTCATAATATGGTTAAAGGTGCTTCATTCCAAGAAGCTACGCACACTCTGGGAGGCTGCTTAACTGTCTACAAGAATCGTATTGCTAGTGTAAAGGATGATACATCGAAACTGCTGGTAGGGGTCTCGGAGAAGAAGACTGCTGAGGCCACTCACGCAAATGCTGATGATAGCGAAAGCGGGGATGAAGAAGATGGTGCTGATGGTAATCGGAAGACTACGAGCAGGCCGCGCCGGCGAATTCCTTCTGGTGCAGACGCATTTCTTGTTCCGGCTGAGAAGTTGGAAATCGATACAAACGAACTCGCTACAACAATTGATCCGTTACTTCGGAAAATGTCTGCTGATTTCGATAAGCGTGGTGCTGGTGCCTTATTACAATACTCTCTCAAACCAGATCAGAATGGACGCTTACTCTTGGATGCTGAAGCCGCCGATAACGGTAGTCAACAGTCTGGCTCGATCGAAAAGATTCAAGCTGTGAAAACTGCACCTGATCAAAAGCTTGCAACTATTGCTGAAGAAGATGAGGAAATGGGTGAAGATGAAGGAAATTTACATGAAGTCACACCACAAGACAATGATGTATCATCAAACAGAGAAAGTACTCAACAAGATGATGAGAGTTTGAATATCAGGAGCTCTCAGTATGCAGACTTGGCTCATTTTAATGTTTTTTACTTTGCCAATATCGATTTGACTGCTTGTGAAGCGGTGCCAAATGTTAATGGCATTGTTGCTGCTCTGAAAAATCCTGAAGAGGGAACGAATGCACTCGTACGGAGTATGCAAGCATGGGCAATGAACGATCCAAGTGACACATCAATATATGCTGACCATGACCAAGACTTGGGCGAGCTCGAGAACGAGAACGAGAATCATGCGATAGGCAGCCCCTCACATGGAGACACCGCACAACCTAGTAGATTTGAACAGGCACCGGAACTGGGTCTCGGATTTGATGTTGGAGATGATATGGACTTGGATGATCAGGAAGATAATTTCGATCACTTTGACGGTTTGGGCCCTCCACCAAACTTGGAAGACGGCGAGACGAGCATCTCAAGTGTGCGGCCACCCCCTGACGGCAACTGGTTAGATCTGGGTTTCCTTCAACGTGTAGATTCCCAGCAGAGCAATTGGGCAGGCCCTTCGTTCTGGAAGATCCGAAGATTACGAGCTAGAGATGCTCTTGATGCTCGAAATACCGCGCCCACTTCGCAAGTGGACCCAGCAAAAGCTGCATCACGAAAAGTTCCCAAGGCTCCGGCCGTGATTGACTTCTTGCAGGACAACGATGTTGATGCTGAAGAACTTCTCTTACCGGGAAAGAGTACAATATACCTACCATCACGACAATATGACGAATCAGACAAACACTTGCTACCGGTAGATATGCGTGTAACTACAGCACAGTTGGTAAACTTGTCATTGCGGCCAAATACAGGTGTTGCCCAGGCTTTCATGCGCGAGGCTTGGAGTATCGGAGATGGTCCGGACATATCTCGTACTAATGAAAGCATGGCCGTTAATGAAGAGGATGCCGGTGGCACAAGCCTTTTAGAGGATGGCCGTCATGATGGGTTCTTTTATGGAGGATGGGATGATGTAGATGCTGAAGCTGGGTTTGACGAACAACGTCCACAGACAGCTTCGGCAATGTTCTCGCAAACACAGCCTACTCAACAATTTTACGGATCTCAGCGCCATCAACTGAACTACGCGCGTGTGGCCAAGCATGTGGATGTACGAAAGTTGAAGGATAATGTCTGGCATGCTATAAGTGAGGACGCTGCTGAAGAGCGAGCTACGACGCTACTAAATGTGATCAAAGAAACACAACCTCAGTATTCGGAGCAGCAACGTGCTGACTTGAGTCCCGCTATGTATTTCATCAGCCTGTTACATCTATCAAATGAGAAGGGAATGAAGTTAGAAAATACAGACGGGCTTACAGATGTTCGAATTCTGGCAAATCAATGAGCTGATGAGTACTAGTTTTTAATGACCCCCCTCCCCCCATCTTTATTATTAGACCGTATTTAATCTTAAGAATGTTGCACATGTCTCCATGATTCATACAGCACTACGCATCGTGATTAGTTCCCATATGACACATGGTCGCATAGCTGTACCAGGTAGAGAGATGTTATAAAGCAAATATAACATATAATGATCCCATGGTTCCTGGAATTGAAGCACGATGATTGCATCACAGGAAGTACACATTACTATTGTGTAGTGCCAGTATAATTGTAAAGAAATAATGACTGGTGCGTGGCACGGGGTTTGATTGCTTCTGTAAAGCACGATACCACAATGATCTAGGGCAAATTAACAGCATTTATGTTGCAAGTTTTTCTACAATAAACACATTCACACTGCGTAAACTAATCAATTAATGTGCTGGCGTTATCCTCTGTGCGATCTGACTACTAACTTCTGTAGATGAGGCATTATTTATATAATCTTAGATAAGGATATACAATAATAGACAAATGACCGAACACATAGAATAGAATGTCTTATGTTTATGCGAGTCATGGTCCTAACTAACTACCAAAAATATTTATCTATCCTCATCATCTGAGCCACCAATCTGTTAGCATGATATTCAAAGACACAGGAAGATCACACCTAACCCATGTATTCATAGCGGCTGGCGAAGCACATGACTAGGAATTTCTGGAGGAGACAAGCATGTGCTCCCTGTATCCGTTGCCAATGTCAGCAAGTTTTTGGCCACACAGGTACATATAAAATTACCCAGTACATCATTGCAGAAGTCGCTGCAAGAAAAGAAGCACGCCAAGAGCGCCACCATTCTATCACCAGCCACGAAAACAAGAAGCTATTTGTTGCGTTTTAAAAAAAAAGTATTTCCCATAACTATTCTTTTAAATCCGCATTACTTCTTGTTCGCTTGGTGAATCGACGACGGTAAAAAGAACCACTGGGTATAAATGAGCCACAAGCCACCGCCAACTCTACAAGAGTTGGCTCTCAATCAATGCATCAAGCATGCAAGTCAGATCGTTGACGTTGGCAACACACCGTATCGCATTATGAAGCCATTACTAGCTAGATTTTCGGTCGACCAGCTCGTGGCTATTGAAACACAATGCCCGAACATTGCCCAGCAAGACGACGAATTATGGAGCGAGCATATTGCTCGTGGATTCAAAGACCGTAAGCTACCAAAGCGAAATTTTAGAGAGACATATTTTGCCTATTGTCGCGACAAAGAGGCCCAGCTTGGGGCCGCTCGTGAACGTCTCAAATTAAAGCAAGAACAGTACAATGAGCACAAGAGGGCGACATCTATTGTGGCTTTGACCGAAACTCCCGTGCATGCCCGAAATATGGGTCAAGCTTCTGTACCTTTTCGATCGCGGGGTATGCAGAGTGTTGCTAGACGAATGCATACAAACTCACAGCTGCGAAGACCACAGCGACCACAAATGCTGGTAAAAAATGACACACTTGGATCTAGAAATACTGGTCAGAGTAGCTCAGCACCAACATCTCCATTGGGGTCGCCCCCCTCAGCCGAAGCGTCTCCATTAGCTGGATTACAACTACCAGCAGCCTCACCTCCGCCTACAGGATCTCTGCGCAGTACATCGCCAACAAAACGACCATCAATTTCGACAGGCCCACCTGGAAAACGAAAACGGGTATCGTCAGTTTTTATGCCTCGAAAGTAGCATTCTGCCAGAATATTTGCATTGTACCCTTTGAATTATGCTACTACAACGTAGGCTCTCTCGTTAGGGCACTTAATACTCTGCTGGATGCATAAGTTCATATTGCACTTTCTAGAGGAATATTGCAATAGAGTTGCCATTCTTAGCACTCTAAGTGGGGCTTCCTTTATCTTATTTATTGTATTACTAGCTATTCATCTTTATTTATTTGAGACATTAAAATGAGAGGAAGATGAGGTGCTGGTGAATGCCATCATCATTCTAATAGTTTTCTTACGCTGAAATGCATAAGCTTAGATATCATGCAATCATTGTTATATACATAAGTAAATTATACTACACAGCTTCCTAATTAGGGCTATTTTTATTTATTTCCTTCAACGCGTCTTCACATTCCTTAAGCTGAAACTCAGCCGACCCAAGACTACGACGAAGCTGATACACCTTGTCGTTGAGCTGTCGTTGAGCTGCCAGCAAGTATTCACTAATCGTATCTTGCGAAGCTCCTTTAAGGTAGTAAAGCACTGCCAGTGGTGAATCACTAGAGTCAGACGCTACTCCATTAGCTGGATGTCGTGCTTCAGAGAATTTACTTGCCGGAAATCTATGCTGTTCTTCTCTTAACTCCTCTGTTTGAGCAGAAGGCATTTTATGAGCAGTCACATTGGTATGACCTTCTTGATATGAAGGTCGAGAAGGTGGCTCAAGAGGCTTTGGGGCATCATGAGAGTTTTGTGAATTTGCTGCTGATACAGCAACCTGTTGTGGCTCGGTATGTTGGCTTGGTTGAGGTTGCTGGGTCTTCTGGGGCTGGAGATGTTGCTGGGACTGCTGGGGCTGCTGGAGCTGGAGATGTTGTTGAGGTTGTTGAGGTTGTTGAGGTTGTTGAGGTTGTTGAGGCTGTTGAGGCTGTTGAGGCTGTTGAGGCTGCTGGGGCTGCTGAGGCTGCTGGGGATGGTGATTTTGCTGATGTTGCTGAGGCCGCTGAGGCTGCTGAGGCTGCTGAGATTGTTGCTTCGGCTGGTTATGCTGATAATCCTGTTGCGTAGCATATAGCGGTGATACGAGTGGAGTCCCCTGAGGTGAAAGCGACTGACGTGGAGCAGTAGGGTTTAGCGAGACATCAGTTGCTTGATATGCTGATATAGGATGCGGGGGCCCCGGTCGTGGCGGACTCTGTGAAGCTACTGGTATTGGAGGTGGATATGGGTACTGTGAACCTATAGGCGGTGGCTGAGTAGGCCACGGCTGGCCAACATACCCGGATCCTGGGGGCGGAAGCATTAGAGACAAACCCATAGCCCCTCCTTGACCCATTGGAAAATACCCATAAGGAACATTACTAGGTTTCTGTTGCGGTTGAGGATGGTTTTGAGATGCTCCCGATGGACCGTACGGGCTTGAGGAGCCTTGTAGACCAGGCGTACCAGCTTGTGCTTCATACATTGGCACAGGATATTGATTTGGCTGTTGAAGAGCTGGGCTGATGTGTTCACAACATAGATTATCGCTAGCACTCTGTGAGTTAGTATGATGCAAGTGCGAGTGTGGGTTCGGCGGTGGTTGCTGCGACAGCTTAGATACAGGAGCAAAACTCGGCGACTCAGTTTGGGTCTTTATCTCCGCGCGCGAAGGCGAATCTATCGAGGAGTCGGAAGAAGCGTGTGTATTACGTCGACGTCGCTTGATTAGGGATGTACGGAGATCAGATGGCCGTGAGTCCTTGTGGATTCTGTTATACAGTCCACATGCGTTGCATATGATGTGGCCTTGGGAATCACGACGCCACAAGGGCGTAGTAACTGTACCACAATTTTGACAGGATACCATATTTACGGATGCCTCTTCTTTACTGTTGTGATTCTGAAGCAAGCGGTTATTGTTGAACGACGGACACTGCGGGCAAGACTCAGAGCCACCAGTTCCATTGCACCTCCCATCACCTGGGCAAGAACCAATCATAGATTGTAAAGGCACCATTCTTCTTACAGGAGACCGCTTCAGTGTTACCGGCCGGTTGATATTACGGGCCTTCACGTACAAACCGCACGCGTTGCACAAATTTTGACCATTGGGCCCCCTACGCCACAGTGGAGTCTTCGTAGTCTTACAATTAGCACATCCTTGATGCTCAAATATAGGCCGATTCTGTTGATCCGGACTCTGTGATGGCGTCACCATGGAATTTGTCGCTGAAGCAGGCACCCGTGCGTCTGTAACCGAAGGGGACGGTAAGATATTCTTACTCGAAATTGCCGGAGCAATTGGCATAATGCGACGTGCAGGCGGTACAGAGTTTGGCGATTGCGACTCTTGGTGCTTTTCAGGCGATGAGGCATCAGAACCTGTATAATTATTTGCAGCATCTTGCTCTTGATCCTGAGCCGCAGCTGGAAGCTCCCGTTGTTGCGTTTCCTCTGAAGACATTGGTGTGTGATTTTGATCAGAGATTCGTTCTTTATCGTTTTGCAAATGGCTAGGGTGGTGCTCAGGAAATGCTTGACTTTGAGCACTATCCGCACCCATATCGGAACTATTCTGCGCATTTGGATTATGGTGGGCTCCCCGATGCGGTTCCAACACAGTAGCAGCCGTAGTCGATGGCGCTGGTACAGGCGATGGTGCGGATGATGGTGTAGATGATGGTGTAGATGAAGGTGCAGGTGGCGATATAGACGGCGGCACTCCTAAAGACCGATCGGAAGAATTTGGAGCAAGAAGACCTGTTGCCGCTCGGTGTTCTTCAGATTCATTTGAGTGAGCTATGTTTGGCCCATTACCATTCTGATTTTGTTGTTGATCTTGCTGATCTTTTGATTGCTGATTTTGAGATTTCTTGGACCCCTGCGGCAAATTGTCTTGGGACTCCTGGTTAGGACTGCCCGAACTGCTTTCTAAAATGGAAGTTTCTTGTGATCGCGTACCATCGCTCTCATGAACGTGTCCTGAACTGTTATGATTCAAGCCAGCAGGCTGAACCGGGGGTGGCAAAGTGGGGTCACTAGAGGATATTGGCAGTGACATATGCGCTGGTAGAGACATAACATCGTTCACCATTAGCGACACCTGAATATAAAACCACAAGCGTTGGCCTCTTTTGACTTTATACACAGGGCTTGTCGGCTTATATCAATTGGCCAGTCAGATCTTCTGCAAATCTTTTTGAATGGCCAGTTAAGCACATCACTCACACGTGATCAGACAGTCACATAATTAACTACAATATAATTGGCTTATATCTGCGAAGTCTAGTATTTAGCTGCGATGACCATGCATGAAGACACGCAGGGGGTACTTCACCATCGCGATCAGCATTAGAACGTGAGATTAATGATAACGTATAGAACCTAGTTAGTTCAAGACTCAGGGATAATTAATAAAAACAACTTAAAGGTTAAATGCCATGTTGAGTATTCTGCTGAAAATCCTTTGAATTTTATTTTTGTTTACGGCCAAGGATAGACAGATTGACGTTAATTATCAACACGATTTTTTATGCAAGCACCAAAGTTAGTGCAGGCAATGTACGTATAGTGATGACAAATAATATTGCCGATCGGCTACCCAAACCACGACATAAACCGATCATCATTACAAACTACGAGTTGTCCTTTATGCAGGTAGCCTGTCTCTTATATAGTCTTTCCATTGTTATCAGCAATCAATAGAGTTGCTGGTGAGCACTTAGCCAAGCTTATCTAGACGGGTTAAATAATCTCTGTCTTTAAGCGTAGGTAGTTAGCACTATTTATAGACCGGGGTTAGTTCGCATATGATCTATGAGCATTTTCATTATTGGAAGTGTCAGTAAACTATACGTCATCAGTTAGGATTGTCGGGTTGACGGGATAAGCGCGAGTTCGGCCGAGACTACTGTTCGTTTCCGCTCTGTTTTGTCACGTTCTGGTAGCACGTGCACATATTGCGTACATCGCGATCAAATCATAGATGAAAGAAGCATTATTTCTCCACGATACATAATACCGATAACCCCACAATACGGTAACAACACGCTTATCTTTCCCGTTATCTAGCAGCCGCGCTCAAAGCCACCAACTTGAGCTCGTATAGCTGACATAGCCAAATGTATATGAATCGAACTGCCCTCCCGGAACTCCTTATCTACTACATTTTCCTTTCTTGTTTCTCTGGTGACACAAACATAGATCAAAAAGTGGTTGCCAATGATTGAGCATATACGCATCTCTGAGATCACGCATGATTTGCCAAAAATAATTGAGGCCATTCATATGAGTAGCGATGAATGGCGAGAAACTCTGACAGCTGAGCAACACGTTGCTCGGGAAACTGCGCTTGAAAAGAAACTGTTGCAACATGGAATGACCACTCGCTACTGGGCTCTTGAACTGTATAACACTCAATCGAAATCGTGGGACGTTGTTTCCAGTATGGAAGCTGTGGAGCGCCCTGCCGTGCTGAAATTAAAGGGAGAGCGCCCGCTACCGACCGTGAACTATGTAATTGATGCTGTTTACACGCCGGTGCAGCATCGAGGTAAGGGCTATGCTAAACTCATGTTAGCGTCTGTCATTAGCCAACTAGTCCAGACAGTTCCACCCACATTTTCCAACGCCATGGATACTAAAACATCACTGAAATCTCTATCTTATTCTCTTATCACGTTGTGGTCTGACGTCGGTGATTTTTATTGCCAATTTGGTTTCAAAATGGCACCTGTAGTAAACATTATTGAGTCCTCTGCTCAAACTAATGCTTGCGTGAAGTGGCCTAATGACGAGCAGTGCTCACCGTTAGACGTGAAACAATCTCAAGCGGCAATTGATTATCACCGCGCGATGATGGTTGGTGCAATCGACGTGATGACTGAGAAAGATAATCAGCCACGCGCCAGCGTTTCTCCTACAGTTGGGATTCTGGACCAGATGCAGTGGCGTGCCAAATTTGTTGGTGAATGCTTTGGTATCGAACCTCCAAAAGTCCATGGCGCACGCACGCCTAATGGATGGGCGGCTTGGAGTTATATGATGTGTGAGAGAATGGTTTATATATTGGCTATCAGTGGTCCAATCCATGAAATGGTCACTCTCTATAAAGCAGCTCAAGCTGCTGCGGCTGACGCGGGTAACTACGGTGTCATGCTATATGAAGCGGATCTGATCTTCGCAGATCAGTCCCTTACTCAGTATTTGCTGGATTCTATGAAGCTAGCTGGTATCGACTACAGTTACGGAAAACCGAATCATTCGGTCCCGTACTACTTGGCTTCAAACTCCCGGGCTAATATGCGCTGGGAGTTTGCTGGCCGCTACTCGTGGTTCTAAACCAGTGCTTTTTCCTCATTCAAGGTTCTTCTATTGGGCCACACAGCAATACACTGAGGAGGTGATTTTCCTTGCTTCCCTTATGAATGTACTCATGTTACCATTTCTGGTATATTACAGTCGTCATATTGGGATTCTGGGGTTGGGGGTTACCCATTACCTTCGGTTAAGACCGGATCACTCTAACAAGTTATTGTGAGCATACTGTTACTGACAGTTATATGGGGATATCTCTATTGAAATTGTCGTACAGTAGCTTACCCCTGGAGGGTGTGCGAACGATGGTCACTTTTTCCCCTAGTGTAGGGTAAACAGTGGTTCTCGTTTACATATCCCCCAGATGGTGCTGTGCATTTACAGCGATCAGAAACCATGTTGAGACCGTTTGAGCTCGTGAAAAGGAGTGTAAAGTGCAAGCTTAGCACATATTACATGGCCTTAGGCAAGTTCGAGGTCGGCATGGTATCTGAATGGGTTCTTTTTTCTTTACTTTTCTTCTCTATTACTTTTCTATAACTTTTACAATATCGACATTTCTTAAATATTCCAGATATATTTAGATTTTCATCATTCGTTATCTAATTAAGCATCTTGCCTCCTCATTATTTCCTTGTTACTTAGCCAATTATACTTAGCCTCAACTTTTTCTGCCTTGATATCGGAAAAGAAGTTCTTACCAATACGTGGTGGGGGGATAGTGCATTATAATCGAACCAGTAATTAAGTCAGGTCATTTATGTAGCTGAACAACGGTATTATCATTAAATCCCTCTTAGTGGCAATAGCTCTATATATAGTTATACTATCTTATCTAGTACCATGTACCTTTTGGTAATCATTGTTAAATCAGATTTTCTTCTTCTTGCATCCAAGAATACATATTCTGATACCAAATAAATCTAATAGCTTAGATTTTAAAAACTGATGGGACAATAGTTTACTGCGTAGACTTAATGACTACCGCCATCTTACAACACTGTCTATATAGGTCACATCGTTCTATTTAGGAGAAACCAATTTACAATGTGAAAAATACACAGTAATTGAAACGCAATTTGAATAGATCAAGCCTGTGCAAGCTTCTCCAGTGCATCAAGTTGCTTCAAGACAGCACTCTTAGCAGTGCCTCCAATGGCATCACGGCGCTCAACGCTCTTCTCAAAGTCAAAGACATCTCGCACATCTTCTCCGAACCTGCTATCAATTTTTTGATACTGCTCTACCGTAATCTTGTCAATTCCGTCAAGACCGTTATTTTCAGAGAACGCCACAGCTTCACCCGAAATGTGGTGAGTTTCACGGAACGGGACACCCTTACGAACTAGATAGTCTGCCAGATCAGTGGCCAACATATCCATGGTAAGAGCTCCACGCATCTTAGATGCATTAATCTTCAGAGTTGAGATTACACCAGTAGCAATTAGCAGGGAGTGCTCAATAGTAGTCATGTTGTCAAACAATGGCTCTTTGTCCTCCTGTAAATCCTTATTGTAGCTGGAAGGTGTTGCTTTCGAGGAAACCATGAACCCGACAAGCTGGCCAAGAGTTCTGCCGGATTTTCCGCGCAGCAGTTCAAGGCTGTCAGGATTCTTCTTCTGTGGCATCAGCGAAGAGCCTGTAGAGTAAGCATCTGCAGGCTGAGTGAATCCAAACTCTGCTGAAGAGTAGATAACAAGATCCTCACTCAACTTTGCCAGGTGATTAGCAACAAGAGATCCCCAGAACATTGTCTCAATAACAAAATCACGATCACTGACAGCCGTTAGTGAATTTCCAATAATGCCTTCAAAGTGAAGACCCTTGGCAATTTGCTCACGGTCGATACCATATGGGTGTCCAGCAAGCGCACCACAACCTAAGGGACTTTGGTTTACGCGAGTAAGAAGCTGATCTAACCGCTGAAGATCATTAGCCAGGAACGTAGCATGCATGCTCAACCAGTGTGACCAGCGAATTGGCTGAGCACGTTGTAAATGTGTATAACCCGGCATGAGAACATCGATCTCAGTGCGTGCACGTTTGCAAATAGTGGTGATAAGGCCAACAAGAGCAGGTCGTAACACTCCTTCAATCTTTTCACGAACATATAAACGCATATCAGTAGCGACTTGGTCATTTCGTGAACGACCTGTGTGTACTTTGCCCGAAATTTCGCGGCCAATAATTTCTCCGAGACGACGTTCATTAGCAGTGTGAATGTCCTCGTCACCAGGCTTTTCTACAAACTTTCCTGCCAGCCACTCGTCTCCGATGGCATTGAGACCACGGTGAATCTCTTTGAGCTCCTGAGAAGAAACTAAGTTGGCCTTGTGCAGTGCCTCGGTGTAAACACGTGTACCGTCAAGGTCAACCTTCCACATTTTCTGGTCATAAGGCAAAGACGCATTATAGAGTTCCATCAACGGATCCGTCGCACCTGTGAAACGACCGCCCCATAATTTTGCTTCAGACATTTTTGAATGTTTCTTTAGTTTTTGATGGGGTGACTGATTTGTAGATTGAGGTCTCCCTCGTTGGTTGTGTGACTCATCCGATGCGCCGTCTGAAATTTAGGTGGGAGACAACGCTGATTCGCACAGTTCCAATAAATCTTTTAAAAAGTCTAGTCAAAGAGATCATTAAATCGCTCGAGCGACATTCAGTTTCCTATAATTGTTAAAAGAATCTTAAAGAGTAACTAAATCCTTAATTACCTACTTCCAGGAGTTGACATTTCTATTGAGATAAAACAACTCCAAAAAGGCATAGCTTGAATTGCTCATCATCATATTGTTTGTTGTTGCTATTGTTAAATAAATAAATAAAACCGGCAGCTACGTTACAGTTTCCACATGCGGAGTAACATCTAGATATAACATTATGAGCTCGTGAGGTCATTGTTTGTACAAACCCATGTTTTACCGTCCCACACTGCAGTTTGGCGAAGAATTTGTCTCAATGTGGCAACGTCCTGTGGGCCGTCCAGCGAAATATTACATCCAGAGACAATTGCAGAAGAACTTGCTCGCTGATTGGGCTGCGTCCTCAAAAATTCTACAATTCGCCTCATCAAAGCCGCATGCTTGCCTAAATCACCAGCACGTAAAGCCGAAGAATCATTTGTTCTTGTCTCTAGTTCTCGTTTCTGACGCAGCCCTTGTAGAATAGATTTTGAGGAATGTGATTCAGAATTAGCATTCTCTTGCTTCTTCCTCTTTATACGGCCTGCCAAGCCCGACTTACCAGTCCACGTTGGTGTACCAATCTTTGCTCTTCGCGTCTCCTTGCGTGATTCTTTCAGTGCTTCAGCAGCCTGTGAGGCTATGCGTTGCGCTTCACGCTCCATGAGAACGGTATCAGGACGCGAAGCATTAACAATTGTATCATGTTCAAGTGAGCTCTGGACGCCAGCTTTAGCAAAAATACCCTCTAACAACCCACTCTCCTCTGAACTCTGCTTTGATTCTGTTCCATCTTTTTCAGCGCCTACTGATAACGTGTTTTGAAACTCAGATTCTTTTGAAACTCCTGTCAGACTTGATAGGTCATCCTGTTCAACCTTTTCCGTTTTGCGCCGCTTAGTCTGATTGTTCCTTGATCTTGCAGCGTTCTCATCAGCATCACCGCCAAACAGTCCAGCTGTTTCGGACCCATCTCCCAGAGAAAAAAGATCATGAAGGTCAGTGGTTTTGAAAAACCTTTTCTGTTTTGGGTCTTTCAAGATTTTATTTGTCAAAAATTGTTTGAATATTTGTCGGTGATAGATCTTCTCCTCAATAGAGCCGGCAATCATCAAACGGTAAATAAGGACCTCCTTCTTCTGACCTAAGCGCCAAGCTCTCTCTCGAGCCTGAACATCTGTGCTCGGGTTCCAATCTGGATCATAGATGATAACTCGATTTGCACCAGTAAGATTTACTCCTAGTCCTCCCACCTTAGTGGTAAGAAGAAACACTTGATAGCTAGTATCTTGATTGAATTCGTTAACAAGTCGTTGTCGCTGAGATATAGGGGTTGATCCATCCATCCGAGTATATACCAGGCCCAACTCTTTGACGAAAGTCTCAAGAATATCGAGCATCTGTCGTGTTTGCGAAAAAAGTAACGCGCGGTGACCTTGAGTTTGCCACAATTGAAGCAGGGCCTTTGTGACCTGCATTTTGCCCGACTTAATCGGATCTCCGTATTCGTCACTGCTGGTGTTATGTAAAACAAGGTCTGGATGATTGCAGATTTTGCGCAAAATGTCTACTCCGTAAAGAACTTGTCGTTTCCCCTTCATAATTGATACCAATTCCTCACTCTTTAGAAATTGAAGATATGCCTGCTTTTGGGGTCTCGTGAGTTTACAAAAGAGTACTTTTTCTGTCTTAGGAGGGAGATCAGATGCGACATCGCTTTTCATGCGACGAAGCATATACGGTGCAATCATATCTCGCAAAACAACTGCACACTTATAAGCGGTTTGAACTTGAATATTAGTCGCATTGGCATAACCGCCAACATTGATAGGCACGGAAAATTGCGTTTGAAACACAGGGAGGGTACCAAGTCTACCAGGAAAAACAAAATCAAAGAGGCTCCAGAGCTCCACGAGATTGTTCTGAATAGGCGTACCACTGAGAATGAGGCGGTACGGAGTTCTTATCTGTTTACAAGCAAGGCTAATCTCAGAATCTGGATTGCGTATTTTGTGCCCTTCATCAAGAACAGCATAGCCCCATTCGCGTTTGACCACCAGCCGCTCATAAATTTTTACGCCAGCATATGTAGTGATCAATACGTGTCCTGTTCGATGAATACTGTCAACCAGACTACGCGCAGCACTCATGTTTGCACTTTCAGTGCGATCAGGACTGATATCCTCTTCATCGCTACTAAACTCGTCATCTAAATTCCGCGGGTTTGTTGTGGAGCCCATAGCAGTACCGATTGAATGCATTACCCCCACACGAAGAGGAGGCCACCACTGATGAAGCTCGGATACCCACTGATCCATAACTGTTGCTGGACAGACAACAAGAACGGGTTTTGATAGTAAATTAGAATAGTGTAGTGCAGCGATGAAGACAGCTACCTGAACTGTTTTACCGAGGCCCATCTCGTCACCAATAATCCCCCCGACTTTCTGTGAGTACAGTTCCCATAGCCATCGCACACCTGTGCGCTGATATCCGAAAAGCCGTTTCCATAGTTCACCAGGAACCTTAAACCCTGCTTCTGCATCCAGCACAATGTCCTTCATCGGTTTCATATCGTCAGCTTCAATTTTTGCCTCCCATTTAGCCATTCGTGCCTCATAGTCACTTAGAATTCCATCATCACGATCTTTAACATTTTCTAGACTGTCAATTTCTGGCTCCGGTTTCTGAAGGTCCCTATGATCATCTGCAATAGCTTCATCACTCTCTGAGATCAGCTCGTGACCATCCGTATTAGAAGCATAGGTCATTGCAGTTGTACCAGACTTTTGAAAAGGTGTGATTTTACCGGTGCGAATAAGGAAATCATTCTCAGATTCCTCCGGCTCACGACCTACTGCATTTTTTTGACGAGATTGCATCCGAGAGCGGATCTCACGCTCATCAGTAATTAATTCAGCTAACTCGCCTGCTTTAAGTTTAGCAAGTTCTGCTTCTGCCTTTGTTTTTTGAGAAATAAGAGTTGCGCGGTTTGCAATGCGTTCCTCTAATATAGCAGCATGAGCTTTCACTCGCTCTAGCGCTTTTAACGTTTTCTGCAGTCGCTTCTCATCTAATTCATTCTCTCGTTGAGCCAACTCTTCACTGGCGCGTGAGATGAGGTCGTGCTCGAGATCTGTTTGGTCTAGTGAACCCAATGACCAGGCTCCACCTTGATCCTCGCTCATCGCATAATATAGCAATTTATCAGACGATGGCTGCCACAAAATGGTACATGATACTTCTCATTAGATGTAACGCGTGATATGGCTAACCTGATAGATTTGTCAGATAGATATGCAACCGCCCTTGTCTTGAACAAAGCTATCCCCATAACCCAAACGCACACCCCCAAACCCCCATCCAGGAGATCAACGAAAGATTACTCTTAAAGCCATATTAAAGCCATTTAAGTTACACTCAACACAAGCAGCAACACTTCACACTATATAGGCCCGCAAGCCGATCTCTTATATGAACGTTCTTGTTTACGCGGATGATGGCACATCAGTAGAATGCGTCAAGCAAACCATATTTTGTTTGCGGTCCGTACTCTCACCTTATTATGCTGTGACCACTGTAACCGCTCGTCAGATTATTGAGGAGCCATGGATTCCGCACACAGCATTACTGGTGATGCCCGGTGGTGCTGACTTGCCCTACTGCAGACTATTGGATGGTCGTGGGAACCAGAAAATCAAACAATATGTGCGACAAGGCGGTAAGTTTTTAGGCATATGCGCAGGTGCATACTATGGCTGTGCAAGACTTGAATTTGAGGTTGGTACAGAAATGGAAGTGAGTGGGCCTCGTGAGCTGGCTTTCTACAATGGCGCATCCCGCGGGACTGCCTTTAAAGGCTTTGAATACGGTTCACATGCAGGGGCTCAGGCTGTTAGAGTACTCACAAAGCTGGGCCAAGGTGATTTGTTGGTTTATTTTAACGGCGGGTGTATATTTGAAAATGATAATGAAGCTGAGGTGCTTGCTAGGTTTTCTGGGCCCGTGGACTTGGATACTGCAGAACCAGATCCAGCTGCAATTGTGCACAAAAAGGTTGGAAAAGGCTCTGTAGTGCTAAGTAGTGCCCATATTGAGTATAGTATGGACGAATCTATGCTAACCATGCGCAATATTGAGCCTGAAATGGTAAAGAAACTCAATTACAGCTCTGCAGCACGTATGGCTCTTGTCCGAGCGCTTTTAAGAGACTACCTGCAGCTGAACATACATGAGGAAGCAGAGCCACTTGTTCCTCACCTTTCGGACCTGTTTTTGACCTCTCTTTGTGGTGTTGAACCATCAACAGCCATGTTTTTGCAGGAAATGGCTCCACTCATTGAGAATTCTAAGTTTCTAAAGGACAATGCCAATGTGTTTAGGTTTGAAGAGAACGGTACCGCCCAGAACGTTGGCACAAAAACGGATCCTGATGCGCTGACAGTGATTGTTTACAATAAAGACGAGCTACCGCCTGCTCGTGAAAGCCCATTTTTCAACCATCAGGTTTACTATAACGCTTTAGCAGAAGCAATTGACCGCGAAGGCGTGGTTAGTTCTTTGAAATTAGGAGCCTTGTTCATGTATGGAGAGATTGTTTCGTCGACACACACTATTTTGGAGGCAAACCCTTCCATGCTGAAAAAGTGTCCGCATGGATTGGTATTCCACGGCACGCGGCAAACTGCCGGCCGTGGGCGCGGATCTAACGTCTGGGTCAATCCACCAGGAGTCATGGCAGTGAGTGGTGTGTACCGTGTGCCACAAGGCCAGCCTGTACAGTCACTTGTATTTGTACAGTACCTCGTTGCTCTAGCCATAGTTGAAGCCGTGAAAGAGCTGGCTTCGATTGACATTGGGTTACGACTAAAGTGGCCAAATGATATATATATTTCTGACAGAAGCGGCAAGTATGTCAAAATTGGTGGTATCATGGTTACGTGTAATGTGTTTAGCGGCGAGTATGTGATACTCTATAGTTGCGGCATGAATGTCGATAACGTGAATCCAACGACTTCTATCAATGCGCGCCTTGTGGAACTTGGGGGCGCGCCTATCCAGTTGGAAAAGCTGCTGGCGCTATTCCTGACGAAACTAGATAAGATCATGCGTCAATTCCTCATTGCCGGTTTCAGGCAGTTTCAGAAAACATACTATTCGGCATGGTTACATTCTGGGGCTCGCGTTAGTCTTGAACGATACGATGGTATTGAGGCAACAATCGTTGGAATATCACCGGAATCTGGTATGTTAGTCGTGGAGGATATTTATGGCACCTCACACGAATTGCAACCTGATGGTAACTCGTTTGATATGCTACGAGGACTCATCAAGACGAAGAAGTAAAAACACGAAGGAAAGAGAAAAATACGTCGTGAAAAGACAGAGCTTTTTAAATAGAATTAGAATTACGATAGAAGCTAGCTCGCGTCTCGTAATATACAGAGAGACGATGACACACTATTAAATATAGATCTAGCTCTCATGATTTATTTAGTCTCTATCTCATTCCCCTGACCCTATGGTACTAGCACGCAGCCATGCTACCGTGTTTCGTGTGTACGGAATTTCGCCTCTTAACTGGCTTGTGTTAATCATATATGTCGTGAACCTCTTCAATTTAAGTTTACGGTTCGGCTCGTTATATGCACGGTTTGCTATCGGTGCGACTGTCCTCACAAACGTGCTTCTTTTAGGTCTCTCTGACGCCCTCGCGCAATCTTTGCGCAGTGCAGCTGTTTACAAAAGGCAACATGAATCTGATACATTTCCTAATGGACGGGCACAGTCAATGTTATTCAACTATGTTTTGGACAGGGGCCGACAAAGACAAGTTTGGCTAGATGAAGAAGGAGACAGCCTAGCAGAACTGGGTTTAGTCTCGTCTCATCAGAATGTGGAAGGTACCTCAGAAGCTGAAATGGAGCCTTGGTTTGACTTTGATTTTCGAAGACTGGCTCTTTTTTCTTTCTGGGGATTCTTGGTCTCATTTGTGCAGAGTCCTTGGTATGGATTTCTGCGTACCGCTTACTCGCATGACGCTCAGCTAGTTGTTGTAGTACAACGCGTACTTGCAGATCAATTAGTTTACTCGCCGATCATGCTAGCTATATTTGTGGTTTATCTAAGTGTTGTTGTAGAGAGCAATTCATGGACCATAGTGCATGATAGCTCAATGTGGACAAAATACGTGCAAACACTGGGTATTAACATGTGTGTGTGGCCCGCTGCACAATTTATTAACTTTCTTATTATTCCCACTGCGGCACAGATTCCATTTAGTTCGAGTCTTTCGGTTCTATGGAATACTTATTTGTCGTTAAACACAAACTGACTATAGTCATCTCCAAATAAATAAAAAATCGTAAGTAAATAAAAATCCTGAAAAGCTAATAATCTTCACTATCGGAATCGGTCCACGCAGCACCGAGTGTAGATCCCTGGGACTGTGTGAAAGGTTGAACAGGTTGCGTTAATATTTCAGGTTTAGGATCCATTTCGCTCTGTCTCTCTCCTACTTCATCATCATCATCATCTTCTTCTTCTTCTTCTTCTTCTTCTTCTTCGTCTTCGTCTTCTTCTTCGGAGTCCTCATCACTCCAAGCAGCACCAAAAGTAGATTGTTGTGACTGAGACTGGTTCTGTGATTGTGATGATCCACCGACCTTCATACCTTGTGAGACTTGGCTCTTCGGCTCTTGCTTTATCAGTAGCCGATCAGGTGTTTCGTCCATAACATCATCGCTATCACGCTTTGTGCGTTTTCTCGGCCTCCATTCTTCCAGTTTAACATCCTCAGAATTGATATCAGTTTCAGACTCAGACCCAGATATAGATATTGAGTCATTATTCGACTTACTTGACGATACACGAGCTCTCATTGTACGAGAGTTTGAACTTGAATCTGTTTCCAATTCGGTTTCCGCTTCAGAATTGAACTCCGGCTGTGATTCGGACATAAACACAGAAGCAGACCCAGATTCTGCATCTGATTCTGATTCTGATTCTAATTCCCCTTCGGTAAATTTTGGCTTTCGTTCAATGTTTCCATTGTACTTACGCGGAAGAACACCCCCAAGTTCCAAACATCGCCTAAAATACTTCTGCGCATCTTGTGTTTTGACTTCACCAGTAGCATCTTGAACCTTGAGAGCTATGAGTCCGGCAAGTGCCCAGCACAAAGGATCAACGCTTGAAGGGATAGTGAGTATTGCTTCCTCAGCCTTTTCCATGGCGCCACGATAGTCACCTCCTACCAAGCGACTAATTATGGCGAGTGGGCGGAACTTTTCTGCCCGAGGAATTTTCCGCCATAAAGCAGCATTATTCGTCGCCATTGGGAAATTCACAATAAGCCAGTCTAAAAATGCTGTTGGTGAATGTGATGTATGATAAGAGTCCTTCTGAGACTGCTTCCAGGCAAGTAACTCAACTGCTGGCATCCACAGATTGCGCATGATGATACCATCAGACCTTATTAGTACTGCTAGTGCTTTATAGGCTCGTTCGTAATCACCCCGATCTAATGATGTCCACAGTATTGTCGCAACTACTTTCATTCCGCGACGTCGATACATTTTTATACCCGTAGTCCATATATCATCGCGCAAGTTATATGAAAGGTTACGGTCATGAGAAAAGTTGGTACGCTGTAGTATATTTTGGGCTTTTTTACTTAGCCGCTGAGAACTTTGCTCAATGATTTGCCGCGTCTTTGAGCATTCTTTTCGTACCTTGGGAGGGGCTGTGCTGCGCGGTAAAGTTTCGAGACCCGACAGTAGAATAACAGTATGCTGTTGTGAAGCACTAATGCCCTGAGAATTCTTTATGCCCCAAGTGTTTGTGCCCCATTCATTAGCGCTCAAATCGAACTGAGGCTCTTTATATTTACGCGGTTGCTGGTTCCGACCTAGCGTTGCCATGCTGGTCGTGGCGATATCACCCTTCAGGACACCAGTATCATCATAGATTCCCTGGGATACGAAGCCAACAAAGCCACGATCCAGAGGATCTAGCGGCATTTCATCCCTTAATTCAGAGAACCTTAGTCGATTATCATTATCATGGCGAGAAGTTTGAAGTTCTTGTTTTTCAGCTTTCCGAAAATGTGCACGAGTTTTTACTTTTACAGCGAAATACTTCTCATCCTGCGAAAACCTAGCAGGCAAATCAAACATGTGGAATCAATCCTTCCTACCCGAACACTCCTCCAACTCTGATGTTCAGACACCGATTATTGGTCGATTGGCAGAGAGAGCTTTCTTACTGTAGAATCGCTCAGCTTATTTAACGTTTTGAGTTGAAGCTGCTGACAATATCTTGCCAGACAAGAATCATGTAAATTAAAGTACTTGACAGGACAGACAGGCCTAACCCATTTAATTTAAACGTATGCCCGAATATTTAATTCTTTATCGCTTAAAAAAAAAAAAAAAGAACGCCCCCTGAGGTGATATGATGTTACCAGCGTGGTAGGTGATTATGCAAGTATGTATGAATCTATTTATGTACAATTCAATTACGTGTATCCTTTGATTCCCTTCTCCGTCGTCGCACTGGTTGTCGTGGGGCTTCTTCATTAAGCAGTTGATTGGGCCCTTCACTTTTCACTCGCTCGGGTAAGGATAATTTAGCTAACCGTGGAAGCACTGACGAATCCAGGTTATATGTTTTCATAACACTTTCAGGCGAATCTCCATCCTTAAGACTTTTAAGAATAGCGCTTATAGTTGTACTAGGAAGAAGTTTCTTCGGCCCGGATTTTTCTAGCTCCATAATCCCTTGTTGTTCCCTGTTTTTGCGAGCCTCTAGAGTCATGGTAAACGCTTCCTTTGAAGCAGGTACATACTTTTCCTCTATTTTCCTGTACTGTACCGGCCCCAATTCCTGCATCCGCTTTGCAACATCTGCATCTGTGTTACCGCTCAAAGTTTCTTCAGCGTGTCTACTGGGGGCAGCGGGTCGTGTGGAATTCACCGTTGATCCAACTCCGGGCTTGTGCGGTGCTGCTTTCCCAAGTACTCGGGTGTTTTTTCCCGCCTTCGAGAACGTGTTTCCCATATCACAAGTATTTCTGAGACAATAGCTGAATAGCCTACAGTGGTGGTGGTTTGTGCTGACTGTACGATTGTGGTTCTCAAAACACCTTGAACAATAGGCGGCGAAGGAGATAGTAGTTGTCATCGCAATAAGTTCAACAGTCAGCATCAATCTTTAACCGAAAAGGGAAATTATTCATATCTCCAATGGAGAGAAGCCAAGATTTGAGTCTGCCACCATTGTGAGACCATAATACGCACTGCGTTAATGAAAGATATTAATATAGTTACCAGATCTGGAGCGTGCCGTGTGGCCGATGCGGGTGTTGTATCTTATATATGATACATTTTGCATCCATAGTTTGTTAATACTTCCGAGTCAAAAATTACTATTAGTGGTGACATCAGTATGCCGGTCTTACAGTTTTTTCGTGACTATAGGGCCACTAGATGTGCAAGCATTATTGAGGTGAACACCGATATTTGGCATCTGGCACACCAAATTCGCAAACTTCATTTTGAGCGAGATTTTTTGCTCGAACAAACGAGGGAGTTCTCCAAGTTGGTGTTTGATAAGCTTGCTTTGGAATCTGCTTTGGACATGTACCCATTGGTAGGTAATGTAGACAGTTTAGTGCTCAAGGTATTACTGAGTCGAACTAAGGCAGTGTCGTGTTACTTAGATCCTCAGACTTTCAATTTCAGCAATAATTCAACGGCTCTGTTATCATGGAAACCTAAAAAGGCTAGTAAGAAGACCAAATGTCGAAGATTTCAAATTCTGCAGATTCACATGTCTAGAAGCGCAGCCAGAGAGTACTTATTGAAGCTGCAAATGGAACATTTACAGCTAAGCAAGCGTAGTTATGGAATAAAACAACTCTTGCTAAGGTTTGACGAAGATAATGCTTTGCTGAGACATGATGTCGAACTATTGAGGCAAAATCCGCCAGCACTAGACTCAGTTCCAGCACTTGAGACATGGAATAAACTGGTTCAAGTTGAGTTGTGTTCTATGTCTGAAGCCGAGAAACGGCACTCAATAGCAAGTCAGCGACGAATGTCTTCGTTAAGTGCTCGTCGGCTCAGTTTAACAAGCAATAGAGCGTCTCTTTGTGATCCTCCCATGCCGCTAGCCTCAGGATCTAAGGATTTTCATCCTGCTTCTAGCTTTGGAATAAATCAGAGGCTTGGTAGTGATGGATATCTTGCTGAAGGTGTGAAAGCTCCAATGAATCCGTCTCTGGTCAATAATTCAGCAACAGAACCTTCTCGCTATAATGTTTCTCGCAGATTGTCAACTTTACCAATAGAATACACTAGCTGTCGCAGGCAGGTTCAGAATTCTAGCGTGGGCTTAGACCCAGCAACTTCTAAACGGATGTCAATGCTAAGCATGGGCAAACGATCTGGGGCAATACTCAGTGACTGGAACTGGGATGGCGAAGATTCAGATGAAGAGGAGCTAAGGATTCATGGTACTGTGATAGCTGATATTAAGTCAGATGGAGCTGGCACTGAAGACGAGTCAGTGGGCATCTCAATATCGACCATATCTAACAGCTCAATTGATGGATCACTCGAAAACCAGTCTCATAGCACGAGTATTAGTTCTGATGATGCTGTAAATACTGCTAAAACCGTGAGACCACGAAGTTACGTTGTTCCACAGAATCGCTACAGCATGTATGATCAGCATGGGCGCCGACAAGTACCCGCTAGATTTGACTATATGGCAGCAAATACATGATCATCGCGAGATATTGTCATTCGCACGGATGGAATATGTTTCTATAGGGGCATTATATAGATCTGATACAGGTGAGCTTTATAGCAGGATTAAATATAACACATTACCAATGTATCTATTCGAAGTTTTAGTGAAGATGCACAAATGGCTTACATGGAATCACCAAATAAGACACTAAACTCTTATACATGGAATTTTAAGTTGATCCGTTCACTCAATCAATCAAGCATATGTGTAGTAGGTCTTTGTTTTTTACATCATGACTCGGGCCGCAGCGGTGGACGGTCGGATGTCCCACCCCAAACCCAGTCCTACTCCTCCCATTTGAAATGAGTGGCACATATATGGCATAGGCTTGGGCCACACGAGTTCTCGGATTTGTGCATGGCTACCCCTGAGAAAGAGCAAGAGAATTTATTGAAAGAGCGGCTAGGAAAGCCGCCTACACGTGCAGATATCCTGCGGAACCAGCTGAAGCAACGGCGCTTCTTCGATTCGGGCGACTATGCCATGTCTAAAGCCGGAAAGAAACCCGAAGCAGGCCAAGACATAGGGTCAGAACACCCGATTCCAGAACAAATTCCTCATCGGAGTGCCCTTCTTGCCGCTCATGGCAACGTGAGTCCTGTACGTCGGCCCTCAACTTTGGCACAAGGGTCGGACAATGTACGGGTTGCTGCCACTCCAGAGAGCTCCACCCATAAGAGCGATGAAGAAGCGATTAGCGACTAGCCAGTCCAGTGAGCCAGTGCTCTTCTGATGAGCTTCGGTTGCATTTGAGTACCTTCCAGGTCTTAATCTGACTACATTATGAGGCATCCAAAGTGATAGGTTTGTAGGCCAAATTTGGTCTGTGAATCGCAGACCCTTGGTGATAGCTCTCTTAAACAACTATATTTTACTGGCATTATTATAGGTAGATTTATTATGATCCAGAACGGCCCACTGGATAATGGCTCGCGGCAATGTTGAGAGAACATTATTATACGCATAAGACATGAGTACGTAGAATCTTATCTTATCAACTGTTAGTAGAGTAAACCTCTGCATTTTAAAAAGCTTGTATATGATGGCTTCACTTTTACAATATAAGAGTCTTAATTAACTGGAAATAGTATGGCCTGAGAGAAGAATTGAGAGAGACGTTCGATGATCATAGATGAAATATCATATTTCTACATTATTGCTATTAAATAAAAATTTAAAAACTAAGTAGGTCAACTTCGCCAGTCTTATTGTTTGCTTGAGCTGAAGACACACCTTGGTTCTGTGTCATTGCCGAAGCTGATGGTGTTGACTTGGACGTTGAGGCATTAGACGCCCCGTTAGCTGGTTTTGTCTGACCGGACTTTGATGATTCCCAAAGCGATCCGAAAATATCATCCACCGGAGCCTTTTTCGACGCTCCAGTAGCTGGAGATGATCCTGAACTCGTGAAGAGCGATGCAGAAGACGAAGTACTGGGCTGGCTAAAGCCTGGCTGAGATGATGATGATGGGGGTTGCGAAAACGATGCGAGACCTGCGCCTGATGGTTGGGATGATGCAGGCACGGCCGGAGTGTCAAAAAGATCAAGAATGTTAGAACTCGTGAGTGGCTTGTCAGACGAATGGGCCGAGTTGTCCACAGTTGGTGCCGTTTGGAACTCTGCGAAATCATCATCGTCGTCATTACCAGCATCAGTACCACCACCACTTTCAGTCCGCGTAGCAGTCACCGTCGGATCAGCAGCGTCACCTGCATCGTACTCTTCGAAATCGTTATCACGGGCTGCCCCAGCCACAATATGATTCGAGCCATCAAATCCGCCACCATCACCAAAGACTTGTTGACCAGCAGATCCCCCAAACTTCATTTCACGGTACGAATCGCTGCTTAGACCGCCGTACTTACGACCGGAGCCCCCAAATCCTCCTTTCATACCAGCGAGACCAGTTTTTTGGTTGAGCTGACGAGCTCGTTTGCGTTCAGAGCGCAGCTTCTCAGTGGAACCAAGCAGCGCCACCAACTCGTCCGCACGTTTACGGATCGAGGCACCCTGGTCTTTGCCGTGACGGTCCACATAACTGAAATGGCGTAGCATCTCAATCACGGATATGTGCGACCGCGCATAGTCCACAACACGCTCACTGCCGTTGCGAACAAGGTAATCAAGCAGCTGGAGTGCCTTGTATATCTGGCGCCACTCTGCAGCACTCTTCTCGGTGAACCGGCGGTAGATAAATGGCATGATTTCATGGAACTGTTGATAGTTATTTGTTCCCTCTGCAATATACTGCATTGTACTTGTCGGCGTGCCCCAGGGCTCATTGTTCGTCGCCTCGCGAACCTTTGCTTCCATTTCACTGAAATTCAGCACTGCGTTCTGTGCTTTGCGCACATACGCTTTCATGTCGTACAGCGACATATTAGAAAGATTTACTGAGAACTGGTCCATTGCGAAGGGCTAAAACAATGCGCAGCAGTCGACCTTAGGGGCCAGAAATTAGTCGGGAACTTGGAGAACCTAACGATTCGGTTGGTCTGTAAAGGAACCCTAAAACCATTGAGGCAAAGTCAAACACCCACCCTCCTGCACTCCAGGGTTATTATTATGGATTTGGGTCGTACCACCAGCCGTATATACTACTTGAGTTCATGCGGTTCTGTGGGAATCTATTGACATAATGTTAATGTTTAAGTTTTTTCGCTAACTCATTCCTAGGCGCGAAACTCATCTATTGTCGTCACCGGGCTTAGTCGTCATATTCAAGCTTCTTGCAATATAATCTGTGAAAAGTCGGTTTATACAGATTTATAATTGTCTTTTACATATTAAATCCACCGTGGCAATAGCTGATCTAAAGGTAGTATAACTTGTTCAGGCAATTGAACTCTTTATAGTAACGTGATCAGGATAACTGAAGCTAAAACGGTCTTATATACATTCAGGCTAAACTTAGAGCAGTATTGGAGTTATTACTGATCGGTGCGAGTACTTCTGAGCCTATAGTAACACTTATGTACATTGCGCTATTACTCTTTTTTTCTTTTACTGTTCTATGCATTTAAACGAATGTTTGAAGTGGTATGTGCACCTGCGGACCTTTCCTACGTTGCAAGTACTTCGATATCTCATCAATCCACAAGATCGAGCTGGTCAGAACAACAAGATAGATTAGATCTCCTAAAGTCAACGCTTCGGTTTGAAATACTCTCTGAAACGGGCCCAAGTACACTACAGCCAGTTGTCCTAACAGCGAAAGGCCAACCGCAACATTAAACATTTTGTTAGAGAATAAGCCAATCTGGAAGACACTGCGGTTGTGAGATCTGGAAGACAATGCATTGAATAGATCAAACAGAACAAAGGTAGTAAATGACATTGTCGTGTCTCGTGCCGTTACTACTCCGTCCTGCATTTCCCGAATGTAAACATACATTGTTCCGCACAGGATTGTGATGCCGCGCCACAACACTGAGCGAACAATACGACGCTCCAGAACATGGTCTTCGCGAGACCTTGGAGGTTTTCTCATTTCCTCAGGATCAGCGTTCTCAACTCCAAGGGATTGCGCAGGTGGACCATCCATGAGGATGTTGATCCACAAAACCTGCATTGCATTTAAGGGATTGGGGAGCTTGAAAATGGTGGAGCAAACAATTAGAGACAATGCAGCAACGCTCGTCGAGAGCTGGAAGCTTAAAAAGCTCTTGATGTTTGTGAAGATTGCTTTGCCCTCACGAATGGCCTGCAGGATCGTACTAAAGTCATCGTTCACAAGAATCATATCACCAACTTCCTTAGCAACATCTGTTCCACCACCCATTGCCACACCAATGTCAGCCAATTTGAGCGCAGGCGCATCGTTAACACCATCACCCGTCATCGCTACGATGTTGCCTCGCATCTGTAACGAGCGCACAATCGTGACTTTCATTTCGGGAGATGTTCGTGCAAATACGAGCACGTTGTCAACTGTCTCTGAAAGTTGCTCGGCACTCAAATTCTCGAGCGTCGAGCCAAGCATGACATATTGGTCACTATTTGCCGGCACAGGAATTCCCACTTCACGCGCAGCTGCTACAGCAGTAACCTCATTATCACCCGTTATCATGACTACCTTGACACCAGACTCACGCAGACGCTGCACGGAGTGTGCAACACCTGGTCGTGGAGGATCGTACATTGCAACCAGCCCACAAAAGGTCAGTTGTGCTACATCCTCTTCGGACTTCACAATCTCCTTACGAGAGGCAAGGGCAAGAATACGCATGCCTTGTTCTGCCATCTTAGTAGAGGCATCGTTCAAGCGGTTTCGCACAGACTGTGTAAGCTCGAGAGTTCCATCCGAATTGACAAAATGAGTACATAACGGGAGCAGTATTTCCAGAGCACCCTTGACATAGGTAGTGCCACTTTTGAGAGAAGTAGACATCCACTTACGCTCTGAGCTGAATGGAATCTCGTGTACACGCTGATGAGCCTTATGTTCTCGGAGATCGGCCTGTCCAAACCTCTCAGCAAGCACAAGCAATGCGCTGTCAACAGGGTTTCCAGAGATTTCACCATTCGCCATTTTCTGAGCATCGTTACAAAACACAGCCGCTTCCAGTAACTTATCATTGACTGCTGGTAGGCCCTTCTTTGGCTGTATTGTTCTCAAGTCTGTCCAATCTGCATTGGTAGGAGCATAAACACCTGCAACATGAAGTTGGTTCAGCGTGAGAGTACCCGTTTTGTCAGAACAGATGACATTAACGCTACCTAGCGTTTCAACGGATGGCAGACGGCGCACAATTGCACTCGATTTAGCCATACGAAGGACACCCAAGGCCAACGTAACGGTCACAATAATTGGAAGTCCCTCAGGAATTGCCGCGACAGCAAGACTCACCCCAATTTGAAACATTTCCAACCATTTACGTCCCTGAATAACACCAACGATACAGATGAGTCCAATGACTGCGAAGCTAACCATCGAAAGTTCGTGGCCAAGCTTATCCATAGACTGCTGCAGCGGAGTTTTTGGCTTATCGATCTCGTTCATCATCGCAAAAATCTGCCCAATTTCAGTGTCACGAGCAGTACCAACCACAATTCCGTGGCCGCGGCCAGCAGTCACTAAAGTACCCATAAATGCAGTGTTGCTTCGATCTAAAATACCAGTACCGACAACTGAATCTATATTTTTTTCAACCGGAGTTGTTTCTCCGGTTAGCGAACTCTCGTCAATCATGAGATGTACAGCAGCAACAAGACGCACATCCGCGGGCACGCGGTCTCCTACTGCCAGGCTGACGACATCACCAGGCACGAGCTGGTCCGCTAAAACTGTGCGCCTTGCGTCACCACGAGTAAGATGCGCGCTAGGGGGCATTAGAGTGTTGAGTGCTTTAAGGCTTTGCTCACTGCGATACTCTTGAACAAAGCCTACTCCCACCACAAAAACGATGGCGACAGTGATCGAGATTGCATCATCCACGTTACCTAGAAACAAAGAGACTACGGCCGAGGCAATAAGCATTAGGATGAGCGGATTTTCCGTGAACTGAGCAATAAATTGGCGCAGTACACTCTCCTCCTCTTCGTCCTGAAGGACGTTAGGGCCATACTGGCGCCGCCGCACTGACGCTTCGGGCTCATCAAGACCTTTGGTCTTCGACGTATGGAGCCGCTGAGCGGTCTCTTCCACGCTAAGACTGCTGAACCTCGCCGACGAAGACATCCAAGGCGGTTCCCGCGTGGTGTCAAGCTGGCGTGCGCTTACGTTACTGAAAAATTACGCGTATCGGCGGCAGCCGCGACCCTTTTCAACCGGACGTCGACTCTGCAAGTAAGCAGACTAAAAGGGTTACAGATCAGCCTTATCAGCAGCCGCTTTGGCTGATGCTTTGGCTGATGAGCAGACTTCTCGCGGGAAGATGTAATTAAGCAGTAATATACTACGTATACTGATAATTATACATATTTAAAGTAACGATTTGTTTTAAGTATCATTGTTTTGCTGCATCTCACCTTGGCGACACATCAAAGCGCATCTTTACACCCATGGCGGCCAACTCACTGTCCAGGTATCGCAAGACAAAGGGAATAGCAATTGTCGAAATTTTATCACCACCAATAAATCGCGTGCCATGACCATCTTCCCAAACTTCGTCACGATCGGCACCACCACTGACTCGACTTGCGCAGCGCCGGCATCGTACAGCTGCGGCTGCACCAACCCGTGGAACTGTTACCTGAGTTGACATTAGTGATCCACACTGGCGACAGATATGTGCCTGGGTGTAGTCCGAGCAGTTCAGCAGGCGATCTTGCAATAAGAAAGCAGTACCGTGACCAAGGAAGGCATCACGCTCCATTTCTCCTACACGAATGCCACCACCACGTTTACGGCCCTTCACGGGTTGCATTGTCGTCTTGTTTACCTGTCCTGTCGAACGAACCTGGAACTTGTCGTTCACCATATGACGCAAACGTTGATAGAATACAACGCCCAGATAGATATCTGCGCGCAACTCTTCTCCAGTAACTCCCGAATACATGGGTTCATTGCCATGATAGTTGTATCCGGAAGAACGTAATTGCTCACCGAAGTAATCAGCTGCGGTCTGGTCTTCCGAGAACTGGAACGGAGTGGCATCCTGCGCGAACCCATGTAATGCACCAGCTTTACCTGCTAAACTCTCGACAAACATTCCAATAGTCATTCGCGACGGGAAGGCATGCGGATTGATAATGATGTCAGGCTGCATGCCGCTTTCACTGAAGGGCATGTCAACAGTAGGCCACTTCTGTGAACACACACCCTTCTGTCCGTGTCGAGAACTAAACTTATCACCAATGTTTGGTCGGCGATCAATGCGTAGTTTTACTGTAAATGCCTGGAGTTCGTGATCACCATTTTCGTCACTCAACAGCTTTACTTGATCAACTCGAGCTTCCTCTGAAGAATGATATGTCTTGACCTTCGTACGGCCCAGCAGCTCGTCATAATACGCAACTAAAGGATCACCTTCACGAACCAGTGTACCAATTCGTGGCAACCCATCATCATCTAGCATTTCATGCCACTCCGCAGGTACCTCGTCATCACCAAAACCAATGCGCTGTGTGATGGGGTCTCCAGGTCGACGCTTTTCGCTCAGGTCAATACACTCAGTTTTGTAAACGGAGCCGTGTGCAAATCCTCGCTCCAAAGCACTCTTATTCAAAATCATAGCGTCATCCATATCATACCCAGTGTATGAGATGACTGCAACTACAGCATTAGTACCGTTGGGGAATTCATCAAGACCATACTCATCATATAGTTTTGCGCGTACAATAGGTGACTGGCCCGTCTGTAGCTGGTAAACTTTGTTGTCAGAACGGTAGGCAAGAGCAGTGTTAGGTGTACCCATGGTTTGCTTACCCATTTGGCATTGGTACATGTTTCGAGGACTCTGGTTGAAATCGCTGAAAGGGGTCATATTTGCCAAAATAGAGAAGATGTTTGTTGGTGAGAACTCAACATGCGTATGAATTTTAGGCTGAATCTCCTCCGGCGTAACTGCGATATTCATATAGGGTTGCTCAAAGGGACCAACCCAGTCTTCTTTCTCCAAAGCCAAATACTTCACAGGTCTTGTCATGCGCGAAAGTCCACTAAACAGGAAGAGTCCTGGGTATTGACCACCACTACTAGGTGGAACAAGACCGATTTCAAGAGTCTTCGGAACCTTTCGTCCCTCTGTCTTCACCTTCCAGAACCGCAATGTGTTGGCTACGATTCTTGCATGCTTGTGTGTCGTGTATCCCAACACATAGCCATTATACTGTACGCAAGCAACATCTGGTCCACCAGCAGCTGCGATTTCAGGAGGTGAGACACCAAGCTCGCGGACTAGACCAGTTATAACCTCCAACTTTGCGTTTGGTTCCTCAAAGCACAGAACTCTGCATTTGTGAGCCAAATGGTTCAAAAGACCACATGGCGAACCATCAGGTGTGTGAACAGGGCACATGAATCCCCAAGACTCGGGAAGAAGCTTTCGCACAGAGGTAGTCTTCAGCTCGGCAAAGAAACTACCACGATGTACCATCCTGAAGTGTGCCAAAAAACGGTGGAAGTTGATACGCTCGGCAACAACCGTAAAACCAGATGCTTGCTGTAAATCTAGTCCCGTTGGCGACACGAGATTACCCGTGCTGATGAAGTACTGCATCTTTTTACCCACGTCTTCATTAAGCCGAGAGAAAATGCGCATGATGAATCGTTTATCATTAAAGTTCACACCCTGGCGCCGGCTGACAGCCAAGCGAATAACGTCTCGGAATGAATAAAGGTATTCTTCGAGTTTTTCCTTCAAAATAGTTCCATACAGAAGTCCAGGTAATAATATTTCCTGATGTTGGGCAGCGTCTGGATTATCAGGACACGAATCACCAGCAACAGTGGCATAGAGCTTGCGAATCATGAACAGAAGTAACCGTTGTTTTGCAACATTATCATCCACCAGATGAGGCAGGACAACCTTAGAGATAAATAGGCGACCCACCTGCACATCAGGCATATCAGCGGGGGCAAACAAAACCACACGGAACTTGTCACCCAAGTAAGCGAGTGTTTCGAGCTGAGTGTTTGCGTCGTAAGCCTTGTAGCTGCGCAACATGAGCTCCAAACGATCAGTTAAGAACGAGTTGTTAGTTTCAGAACCGACAACACCGTCAAAAATCTGCCGGTCATTTGTCTCTGCTAGTGCTTTGATGATCATGATCACTGGCACCAAGTACTCATTCTTGCGCCACGAGAATCGGAACGTCACTTGACCATCTTTAAGATAATGTAAAACGTTCGTCTGAGAGGACTGGTCAGGCCGTACTGAGCGAATTTGAATGCCGTACTTCGAATAGCTGGGGCCACGTTTCATAAAGCTGCTACGCTCGATAGCAAGCGGGTGATTCTGACGCTGTACAATGAGCATACGGATCAATTTCTCAATGCCATTTACAATAAAGTAACCACCCATTTCCTCACTCTCCTCATGATTTGCCACAAGTTCGGCAGGAGACATGCGTTCAAGATGACAGCGGTTCGAGCGAAGCATAATAGGTAGCTGGCCACAATTGCGCAACTCATACTGAACCGGACCGTCATTAACCTGGTATGCAAATTTGACACTAAGCTGTCCGCGATAACTGACAAGTCGCTCGCGACACTCAGATGGCATAAGTTCGCGTTTCACTGATAGCTTATCCCGATCTGGGACCGATGGCTTCTTTACCAGAACTTCGTCGATCCAGTAAGATATTTTGTTTCCCAGAGGAAGCTCTCCATCTGGACTGTCAAAAACGACTTTTTTGCCAATTTCGGCAACGCCTAGGTCAAGTATTCCTCCACGCGGGCCGTCAAAAATCGCATTGAAGCTACTTACATGAGGCTCAATCGACGCATGCAGGAGATCATAGGAGGACTTTTTATCCGATGGATGGCTGAAGCGCTCAACGTCCTTGAGTGTGTGGAAGTCAACAGCACCCATTGCGGCTTCCAATTTTTGTTTTACACCACCAGAATCGGGTGCTGTTTCTGTAGAGAGTGAAAGATTTCAACTGATTATTATTATTAGGTGTGTGGTGAGGGCTAGCGCATGTCCAGGGCGAAGAAAAAAATTATGTAATTATTTTTTTTCTTTCCTGGCGAATGACCACTCAGTGTAGAAGGCCATTTATGATTATTATTATTTGATTCTATTCAGTCAAATTCAATTAGGTTCAATTCGACATGGCGAATTCGAAGTATCAATACGTAAAGGCCTATGAGTCTGAGGACAAACTGCTTCCCGAAACATATATTATTGTTCGCGTTGATGGTCGCAAATTCCACCAGTTCTCGAAAAGATACAATTTTGGTAAACCAAATGACGAGCGAGCTCTGCGGACAATGA
This sequence comes from Entelexis apis, assembly GCA_030564665.1. Lineage (NCBI taxonomy): Eukaryota > Fungi > Ascomycota > Dipodascomycetes > Dipodascales > Trichomonascaceae > Entelexis > Entelexis apis. The sequence continues at coordinate 1,792,452 of JAJLWA010000001.1, read as the reverse complement.
ATATGGCAGCTATGGGAGTTTTACGTGATGTTCAAGATATATTTCTAGCATATGGAGACAGCGACGAATACTCATTTGCGTTTCTTAAATCGACTGAATTGTTTGAGCGCCGAGAAGCAAAACTAGTATCAACAGTTGTTTCGACATTCACGGCTCATTATATTTTTGCATGGGCGCAGGTTTTCTCCACAACCCCGCTGTCGTCATCATATCTGCCCTCGTTCGACGGCCGGGCTGTGCTCTATCCAAATTTCAAGGTGTTGCGAGACTATTTTGCATGGCGACAAGTCGATTGCCACATCAATAATCTGTATAATACGACATTTTGGGCCTTGGTGGACCGCGGTGGCCTCAGTCCTGATGAAGCTGAAACAAGGCTGCAAGGTACTCTTTCTGGAGACAAAAATGAGATTCTATTTAGCCAATTCGGGATAAACTACAACAATGAATTGGAGATGTACAAAAAGGGCACGGTGCTTAAATGGGAAAAAATGCCTGAAGCACTTCCAGATTATTTGACAAAGCGGCAACTGGACCGCCGACGCAAAACATTGGGTAAAACCGAGATTAATGTTTTGCATTGTGATATTATAAAGGATGATTCGTTTTGGGTCGACTTAGAAGTGCTCAATGATGAACGCAGTACTGCTAAATGATTAACTCAAAAGAAACAAAAAAATAAGTCAAGTTGGAGGTTAGACTATTATCGCTACTATAACCACTGCCACGACCATGACGACCACGATGACCACGACGACCACGACGACCTCCATTCAAAGCTATCGGCCCTTACCCTATATTCACCGAGACACCCAAACTCTGATTTCACTAACCCAAGCAAGCGAGTTTGGGAGGAAATCTGTTTTCAAGCAGCACTGTCATACATAATCAACGATTCTAACGTGAACGAACTAGCCAGCCTCCCCGCCCCATTTGAGTTAATCTGTGGCATTGAAATTGTGAGCATTCTAGGTACAAACCAAGTCCTATTGCTTTCATTTTTTTATTTATTTGAGACAAGGTTGTTTTTAACTGCGAGTTTTCAAGCAATGAGTAACAACGAACGGTCCCTATTTGGAGGAGATCTCCGCAACATTCAACAGAGACGTCGCGGTGTCTCACTATCTACCACGGAGCATCCGCCGCCACAAAATCATCAGCTTGGTCCTCCGCTTGGCCCTCAGGGTGGTGCCGAGTACCAAGGATGGGCTAAGCCCGTGGAGTTAGAAAACCTCTCGCTTGATTTCAGACAACAGCCAGCGTTTCGGGATTCCTACATGCAGTCGGATTCAGAGCCCCACACACCGATGGAACAGCTACCGTCGGCGATGCCTGAGTTCTCGACTATGCATCGATTTGGCAGTGTGAGCAGTATAGCCACAACTGATGATGAGGAGCCGATAAATGAGATCCAGTATCCGTGGACAGAGCAGCAAGACTTGCTTGTGAAACACATGTACGATGATCTTGTAAACGATCCACAGACAGCGCCTTTTTCAGGTCCCTATCCGCCCTCGGGCGTTGTGCATCGCGTTGCTAAGGACGCGCTACGAATGGCCAAGCATCGCAAAGTTTATTTTCCGCACTCCATGAATGCAGTGCGACACCGCATTATTGTTCTCTTCCATGCTGAGCCAGAGAGCCCACAACTACCAGAGCAGTACAGCATACCTGCGGACTACTTTTCAATGGCGGTCGACGCTAAACAAAGCCAGCAGCAGCAGCAGGATGAATTTGAGTTCACAGATGTTATGGGTCCACGAAGGCACTCTATTGAAGATAAGTGGACGCCCTCGTCTACTTCGGCGCGGGCTGGCGTTGCCAGTCTTGGTCAAGGTTTGGCGCCGCCCTTCAAGGAGCCTATTCGGGAGCCAGACGTGGCAGCCTCTAATAATCCACTAGGTCTTTCGGAGGAGGATGTTGTGAATATTGTTGCAAAACGAAAACGAGACAGTCTTCGTATGAAGCGAGGAGTCCGCTAAATATAGGTTGGATTTAATCTAATGACCAGTGACGATTTTGTACATAATATAATGCTTAGCTGCTTCGCATGACGCCGCACAATGTGAGGGTTTGCAATTATTGCGGTGGTTCGGACTATGCCAATGAGTGCCCATTTCGCTTTGTTGGTTTTATTAATTAACATTTATATCATATACTTCGTGTAGCTTAACCTGCTTTTGAGTTTCTCGAGCTATTCCACATCGGCATCTGCTGATTCACTAGTCCACCTAAGCTCAAGATATAGAAAGATTAGCTTTGATGCGGCATACCCTACGCCCTTGGTATACATAACAGGTGCATGTAATTAAAATTAAGAATCGAGTAAGCCAATGAAATTAATATCTGCCTTAGCCCCCAATCATAGCTATATGCAACCTTTCTAGATGGCCTGGGCTCTCATCGTTCTCTGTTTCATTACGAATTTTCTCATATGTTATCTAACACGACTACATAATCTTCGGCCGGCAAACTAAACTACAGCGCAAAAAAAAAAAATTTAAAATAATAAGAGACACAAGGAGAAAAATGAATGACCCCACCGTGATTCGAACACGGGACCTCAGGTTCTTCAGACCTGCGCTCTCCCACTGAGCTATAAGGTCAGCTAGGCTGACGACTAGGCCATATCATATTTCAGTTAAGGGATCTGCAAGTTTGTGCAACTTGTGTGTCAGATCACACTAAATCATATTTACAACCCTGGTAATAAATAGAAATACGGCTCGTGGGACAATATCTTATTTGATTTAGCTAACCTAATACTATTTGAATGTATAAATTAGTTTTTAACAATTGTAGAGCCTTCGGTTACGGGCCTACAATCGCCATACAGAGTCACTACTCCCCAATATCCTCGTACCAGTCTTGAGGTCGCTCGGTTATAAACTTGCTCATCAGACTCGTACACTTCTCATCTTTAAGGTTTATGACTTCAATCCCTTTTGAGCTCAGCAGGTCTTCGCCACCTACAAAATTTTTGTTTTCTCCTATTACCACACGCTTTACACCATACATAATGCATGCCCCTGTACACATGTAACATGGTGACAAGGTCGTGTACATTGTTGCGTTTTTGTAAGCTTTTCCTGGGAGTCTACCTGCGTTCTCTAGTGTGGAGATTTCACCGTGCAACGTTGCCGATCCTTTCTGAATCCGCATATTGTGGCCGCGGCCCAAAACTGTACCATCTTCCTGAATTAGTGCTCCACCAATAGGAATACCTCCTTCCTCGTATCCTTTACAGGCTTCTTCGAATGCGATTTGGATGCCCCTTTGATCGTCAAATGGCATGTTAGAGTTGAGCGATAGTCAATGAGGGTGCGAGTACTAATCAACAGTTGTATGAGGATAGTGTCAGTTATATGAGTATGGTGACCAATTTAATCCCAGACGATTCCATACTACCACAGCGGAGTGTTCTAAGCATCTGACTTTTTACTGTTTTGGAAATCTAAAACCCAAGGCTTCGCGCTTTTGTAAGGCCTATTTATTTCTGATTTAAATTAATTCTGCCGTTATATATCTAATTCTGCTGTAAAGTTTACGTACGCGGCAATATCATTGTGTTATAAAATGATCGATTACTCGTATTGCCTGTTTAATAAGAATGACCTTGTCAAGAGATGCATCATAACAGAAGATACTTTCAAGTTACAGTGTAGGCTAATAATGAAATAACTCTTAGCTATTTAGCATTTGCCACACAGCACAGACTAGGGTTCGAGTTTCACGTAATATACATACATTGCTGACAGAAGCGAGATGGCTAACGAGAGTTATATACTATAAAAGAATGAGGCAATATCGCTAGCAGATAGGACTTTATTTACGTCACGATAACAAGTTATTCTGCATTGCAAGGACATTAAGCAGTAATAGTATTTGGGATAGATAAAGTAGTTAGTATTTGATTCGAAAATTAAGCCCCGCAGCTCATACGACGGATGCTGAGATCGGTTAGTAGCAAACCTGCCACCCGGGACCATCACCTCGTGATTAAGCACTTAACAGCAATAAGGATCGGGGCACGCCAGAGGTGTGCTATGCCAACATATACACCTGAGTTCCAGAAGAGCTTAGATGAGGTAGTGCGCGTTGACCCATCTCTTAAGGACATCGTGGACAAGCATGAGTTCAAAGCATTTCTTTATCCTAAGCCAAGCTTTCCATCGTCATTCGAGTACCTTGCTCGTAGTGTAATCTCGCAGCAAGTATCTGGAGCAGCTGCTCGGTCCATTTGCAAATCATTCATGTCTTTATGCGGGTCGGAGACTGAATTCCCGACGCCAAAAAAGGTTCTCGAGTTCAATGTCGACCAAATGCGCGAGGCAGGCCTATCACGCCGAAAGGGTTCATACGTGCTTGGACTTTCTGAGGCGTATGAGGAAGGCAGTATATCAGATGAATTGCTACAATCGCTTAGCGATGATGAAATTGTGGACAAAATTGTATCGCTGAAGGGATTCGGCCCTTGGTCTGCCCAAATGTTTTTGGTTTTTTACATGCATCGCATGAACATCTTCAGCCCTGCAGACGTTGGAATCCAGCGAGGTATGCGTCGCTACATTAAAGAACGTCCTGAACTTTTAAAAGAGGCCTCTGGCCTTGAGGATCCACCGGCGTCACCGGGTAAGTCGAAAAAGTCTCAAGCAAGATCTCCAGTACCTCCAGACCTCATACACATGGACCGCATTGCTCAAAAGTTTGCTCCACACCGAACGGCATTTCAACTAATTCTTTGGAAACTCAGTGACATCCAAATGGACACGGTAGAGGCTAGAAATGAGGATGAAGATGAGAAAAGGGACCGTTTGCAGGCAATGGCCAAACGACGCAAAATAAATGCTCCTGTAGAAGTTATCGCAAGAAAGAAAAGCGAAGCCAAGGTACAAGCCACGGACGACGTCGACAATGATGTAAATAAAGACATCACAAAGGGGAGTGTTCAAACCGAAAATGTCGAGAAATAAGATGAATATGTCAAAGCTAACGATGCCCACATAGGATAGGAAATCGAGGGACAGCGAACGAATAACGAACAAAGTCAGGTAAGTCTAATTAAAAACGAGCAAAAAGAACTCGCAATCAAGACCGAGTGCAAGACTTTTAGCAGCAGAGCCTAGATTTAGAATAGTGCATCATCTTATTACTCTATATATATTTAGAATTGGCAGGTTAACTAAATAACAAAACTAAGACTGGCAATTAATCGAACAGGCGAATGAATTTTGACAAAAGGGTGTTTTTTTTTATGTATGTACATTCTTAGCTTGCTGGAGCGGGCTTCTTAACGCCGTACTTCGATCGTGACGTTTTACGATTCACCACACCAGCTAAATCGTATGCTCCGCGGACACATTTATACTTTACACCGGGAAGATCTGGCGTCCGCCCGCCTCGTACAAGAACCACGCTGTGCTCCTGGGCATTATGACCCTCACCAGGAATAAATGCCGTGATTGTTCGGCCTGAAGTAAGCTTGACACGACAGACTTTCCGGTTTGATGAGTTGGGCTTCTTTGGTTTCATAGTCATAACTCGCATCACCACTCCTCGCCGTTGAGGACTATCTGCAAGAGCAGGTGTTTTGGATTTTGATGCTTTTTCCCGCTTCTTCAACGTCTTAAAGTTTCCCCTCTCAAGAGTCTGGTTCACTGTAGCGTACATGCGCTGGTTCAGTGATGGGAACGGAGAAGCTGTGGTCCAGGGGCCAGACAAATATGGTGCTGCAAGCCGTGGTCTCACTTGTACAGCCGTCTCCCTAAATGCAAGCGGCCTCGCAGGCTGGGCCAACCGGCTTAACAAACGCAGCATTCGCTCAGTGTGCTTTCAGAGTGAATATGTCGCAATTGTGAAATTTCAAACCCAACCCACGTGACTGCCTCTCACATCATTGAAGCATACAGACAATTTGATATCGCTTCATGGGCTATTCAGTTTTACAGGCCCAAAATGCATTGCGTTTTCAACTTAAGAGTAAGTAGAGTACCTGGAAGGCATATGAAGTTCTGTTATTTATGATCAAAAGTATTTCAGCTATAAAGTTAGTCCATAATGAATAGCGAGTAGTGTTACAATTCGATTAAATAATATATGTATATCGATTAATTCCACCTAAGTCACACACAACGAATAAAGTGACAATTATTTAAACGTATTGAAGCTATAGCTATCATATTATTTCTTAGAGAAACAAAACTATCACTTGTTTATGAGATTGCATATAAATCTACAAATGGTTATTATTAACGCGTCATAACAATAAATGGATATCAGCAACTCATCTCAATATGCAATATGACTACACATATTTTATCAGAATCAAAATAAACCTCTCAAATAAGTAGTGCGGATATAATATGCTTACATGCTTTTTATACATTGACCGAAAACACGGCTAATAACCGGATAATTGATGTTACTCGCCGAATTAGGGATTATATATCCTTCTGTTCACAATGTAAATGCTGGGAAGTTTATTCTGATTGCCGTCATTGACGAAGCTAATTATAGAAGTACCAAAAAAAATCTGAAAATTTTACTCCTTGAAAAAAAGTCTTTTTTTTTTTTTTTTAAGTATTTACTTATATTTTTCATGCACATAAGCTCTCTCTATAATTTAGGAATCACCTCTATGCAGCAAGTACTGAAGCTATGATACGTTTATGTGATTAGAGACGAATAAAGTATCTAGTCTTTCAACATTTCAATATAAGACTGACACTCATTATGACAAGTGCCAGTACTAAGTTACCTTTAGAGGACTTTTGAATAATGATTAGACATGCTCAATGAACAAGCATTAAGCATTTATACCAACGTTGATCCAAACAGGGATATAACCCTAACCTACACTACAAGAATTGTTAATTCGCTCTTATTGCTATGTGAATCAATATATGACAGTCACATGTGGCTAAGTAGCAGAGCTAGTCGAGGAGTCGTTTGTCATTGACGAACGTTTAACGAATTTCAGCGCTAACGTTCTGCTGCGTTCCAAGAATTGAGCCACACCTCTGCCTATATCTTCTTCCAAGGGCGTGAACACCTGGGGTTCTGGTTGATGAAATCTGATAAGATCTTTACGAGTGATAAGACCTTTAAAATATCCTTGCTCAACAACGAAGATAGTATGTGGTCCCAAACGAGAGGACAAGGTATGTACCTTTCCCAGACTGTCCTCGGTGTGCACAATAATGGGACTCCTGTTAATCACACCAGAATAGTCGATAGACGCCACTAATAATTTTTCGGCATCAATAATAGGATAGCTATGATGTACAGGAATGCTACGCGTTGACGGAGCTCTGTCCGTATCTGTATCATCTATGGTGACACATCTTGACAATGGTACCATGATATCACTGGCCAATTTGCCATGATATTCGACATCTGTTGCGTCTTCTAGAAAAGGTAGCCGATTAGCAATAATAGCCATATCCGCGATTCCACCGCTTCCGACCAGAGAAGATATGAGTTTGGTTATGCCAACTACAACCATGGTAGGCACAATATAATGTAAAGCACCGGTCAACTCGAACATGACTACCACAACTGTGAGTGTAATATGCATAACGCCAGCCAGGAGGGCTCCAGCTCCGAGAAGTGCGTAGGTGCCTGGGTTAATACATTGACTAGCCTCTTCAGCAGTGCAGGCTGAAAAATAGGGTGACGATTCGTACGTATCATAGAGAAACCAAGCAAAAGTACCGACAAACCGACCAAATAAGGCCCCGATCGCAAGAGAAGGAACGAAGATACCAGCAGGCACCCTTGCCGCGCCATACGAAACTAATAGTAAGCCCAATCTCACGAAACAGGCAAGAAGTAGAGACAACATAATTCCACCCTTGTTTCCCGGATCACAGCTTTCATGGTGCTGACCACCATGCTCGCATTCATGAAATAGGACTTGCATACTCTTCGTCATATCAACTCGTAGATATGAATTAAAGTAACAAACTGCGGCCGTGATCAAAGACAAGAAGAATGCCTCATGCAGAAATAGCTGGGCCCAAAACTTTTTACGTAGAGCGGTGATCCGCAGATTGTACTTGATGATAAGCTGTCCCACAAGTCCACCAAAGACACCAAGTAAAACAAGAAAGGGTAGCTCGAAAAGGTGCCATGAACCATCATATTGTACACTGAACAATGCTAATTGCCCTGTGCGGTACGGATTTAGAAGAGTCACGACACTGGTAGCGACAAGCGAACAAAAATATGACTTCCAAACGGTTACAAGCGTAACTTCTGAAGCAATTTCTTCGAGGCCGAAAAGAACACCACCAATAGGGGAGCCAAAAGCCACAGCAACGCCTGCACCACAACAGGCCGTAATGACATCGCTATGTTTGCGAAACTCACGTTTTCGTGCTATGTGGGAGGATACGACATTGCCTACACAAGCCGCATAGTGCACGCTCGGACCTTCCTTTCCAACAGATAGACCCGAAGCAATGGCAAGAGGCAATCCAATACATTTCACGACTAGAGTACGTAACGTCAGGAACTGATCTGCTCGAAAGCCATTTACAATGCACTTGATTTCGCTTATGCCTGAACCTGCAGCAAATGGCGCTACATTAGCAACAGTGAAACTAGCAGCTACGGCCAATATAACCGAGAGTGCAATATAAATGATGTAGGCAAAGTAGGAAGGGTGCTCCTTCCAGGCGGCGCACTTGCCCTCGGGCTCTCCGAGACAGCATGTGGCTGCATTTAAATACCAGGAGGTATGACAATGGCCCTCCCGCAAGTCAGCAAGCCAAGTCGTGGCAATAGTGAGAATGACAGCGATGACACCGACTAGCGCGCCTGAGGCGGCCAGTATAATCCAGCTTTGACAAGCTTCAATAAACTGGGACCATGTACCCACAAGGTGCCGTTGGCGCGCTAAGCGCAACTTGTTCAAACGCTCGTCATCTGCCACCCAGTCAACAGTTTGGAAGCTATTGCAGTCCATCCATTTAACTAGTCACTTGTCTCTTATATCTATAACCAAGCGTTAAGCCAAGTGGGCAGATCAGACTGACTAATCAAGCATCGCCATGTCCCAGCCTGATGTCACTTTCGAAACTCCAGTGTTCGAAACTCCAGTGTCCCAATACAAAAAGCAAATAAATATAGGCAAGTGTGCTACTCTACGGGTTGAGGGTCCGTTTTTCAAAAGAAAAAAAAATAATTCAAAACTATTCCGCGACGACGCGAGCGTGGTGACGGGGAGAATCCCCGTAAGCCAAAGTTACGGCCTTTCGTCACACCCGATGTGGCCGTAAGCCAGCTACGCGCGGCTGGTGCACGCATGGGAATAAATATGCCGCTGGAGGCACAAGAGCTGAATTTGCACATGCAGCAACAACGTCTTCAGAAACCAGCATCGCTGTTTGCGTGTGCTGCAAACATGCCGGCTGAGCTTGAGCTGACGGATTTCCAGTGGTTACACGAGCGTGAGGATGCGTTGTATGTTCCGCCGTGGCAGCAGTCTAAGGCTGCTGCACCCATACCTCGAGAGTCAATCATTGAGCCAACTGTAAATACCCATTTTCCAGAGTCTATACCTGACTCTTGTCCTATTTCACCTATTTATGCAGAGGAAATTCCCGATAGTGATCCCGATGTAATACTGTAGTCTATTAGACAATGGCGATATGATCATTGACGCATTCATGTAAACTATTTTTCTATCTGCAAATATCAAACAAAAACATTATGGGCCAGATCTATTCATGCTCACAGAAGCAGCACCTGCCGTCACAAGGGTTGGGGTAACGCAGCCAAGGATAGTCATGGTCGTTGGCCACAAGTCGGAAGGTGTCATTCGTATATAGTAATCGTGAGGTACGTCATTAAATTATGCTGATCGGCACAACTAAGAGTGCAGTTGAGCACTGTAGTTACATAGGGCGTCTAACATACGTAAGGTGGCTTGGTTGTGACTGCAGGAATATATATGCGTAATTAAGCCCTTTTGACTTTGGCTGGTACCCCATTTAGGAACCTTATTGCAGCCTATCTTAAAGTTTTATCATCTGTGTAGACACTTAGTCATATAGAAACGAGGAGCACGGGTGTGCACGTTTTGTCCTCGTGCGGCAACTAGTGGCCTGAGACGTTCGGCGGCTTAGGTGATAACCGCATGTAGAAGGCGTTTCAACTGTACGTTACCGCATAACCCGTACCCTTGTATCTTAGACCCTTATTCCTCTTTGCCGTACGAATCTGTTTTAATAACTTCGAGCCTTGGCTATCCCAATCGCAAATTGCAAGATCTTCATCAGTAGTAACAGAGGGTCCAATTCATTTGCTTTCATTTGCAGTTTTTCCCCTTCGAAATGTACCTCAATGATGAGCGACCAAGCTCTGATGAGTTGCCTATGTTTGAAGCGAAAGAGCAACGAGCCGAAAGGCCTCCACCTCGCAGCATGAAGCGTGCTCTGTATAGCATTGTCCTGTACGTGTCCATTTCGGCTATCTTATTCCATTTCTTCTTTTTTTCTAGAGTGCAAGATCTGTCTTATCATAGGGGCAGTGGGCAGGCTCAACAGCCGGTATTAACTGATTCAGAATTCGTTCCTCTTCAGCCTTGGAGAATAGATGATAAGTCCAAGGAATGTAGCGAAAATCGTAACTCATGGAACAAGGAATCCAGCAGCCCGCGGCATAGAAGCAAGCACCATAGAAACCATGGTGCGCATAAAGGCGCACACAACCACAGCTTAGTCCATCAACTGAGTGATAAGATTCTGGCTTCCGTATCACCAGAACACATCCGCGCGTATGCTGAGCATTACTTTCTTGCTGGACCGCATCTAAGTGCTCAGAATGAAGCATTGGCGAATTGGACCCGAGAGGAGTTCGAGTCGCACGGTCTAGACGCACACACTGAGATATACAATATATGGACGAACTACCCTATCAGTCATCGTGTTGCGTTACTTGATTCAAAGACAGGTGAGCCTGCCTTTGAGCTATCCCTAGAGGAGCCCGTTTTGGAGGAGGATCTCACTACAGGTGATCCTAGGCGTATCCCTACCTTCCACGGTTACTCTGCCAGTGGAAATGCGACTGGGAAATTCATATACGCCAATCTGGGTCGTAAACAAGACTACGATAGACTTGTAGATGAAGGCATCGATCTTACGGATAAGATTGTGATTGTTCGTTATGGTGGACTATTCCGTGGGCTCAAGGTAAAGTTTGCAGAACAGTTAGGTGCCAGTGCCGTGCTAATATACTCAGACCCTGCTGAGGACGGTGAAATCACCGTAGAGAATGGATACGAGGCATATCCTCGTGGCCCAGCTCGGCACCCAGAATCCGTGCAGCGTGGAAGTGTACAGGATCTGTCGCACGCCCCCGGTGATCCAACGACTCCAGGGTTTCCATCGACGCCTGATAATGAGGCAAACCGCACAACTCCTAATGGCATTCCGGGAATTCCATCAGTGCCTATTTCCTATGCTGATGCTATTCCTCTCTTACGTGAATTAAATGGAAAGGGGCCCACTTTTGATGATTGGAAGGGTGCTCTAAGTGGTATTAGTTACTCTGTGGGACCCTCGCACACCGAGGTTGTTGTGGAGAATTCGCAGGACTATGACTTCCGCCCGAACAGAGACGTCATTGCCACGTTTGAAGGTCAGACTCAAGACACAGTGATTGTTGGCAACCATCGAGACGCGTGGATCATTGGCGCTGCCGATCCTAACAGTGGAAGTGCAGTGCTTCTCGAGCTTGCTCGTGTACTTGGGGAACTTGTTTCCCAAGGGTGGAAGCCCAAACGCACCATTGTGTTGGCTTCTTGGGATGGTGAAGAGTACGGATTGTTAGGCTCAACTGAGTGGGGTGAGGACCACGCGAGTGAACTGCGTAAGAATGCTGTAGCATACCTTAACATTGACTCTGCAGTAAGTGGAGGCTCATTTGGTGTATCAGGGAACCCTTTGTTGCGCGAGTCCATCGAGTACGCGGCCCACAAGACTCCTTTTGGAAATAGTACACTCTCCGAGCACTGGGGCGGTGATGCTGACACGCGCATTCATCACCTTGGTTCTGGGTCAGATTATACTGTCTTTCAAGATTATCTGGGGATTCCGTCGTTAGACGCAGGATTCCACGGTAACACGACCTCACCAGTCTATCATTATCACTCCAATTACGACTCATGGCATTGGATGACCGAGTACGGCGACCCAGACTTTGAGAGACATAGTGCGGCAGCAAAATTTTTGGCACTTACGCTCGTTGATATTGTGGAGTCCCCACAAACCCCGTTTTCAGTCGTGAACTACGCGAAGGTCATCAAGCGTGAACTGAAGGCCCTGTTGAAGAACTATGAGGGCCCAGCTGTTGAAGAAGTGGGTGCTCTCTTTGGAGAGGTCTATAGGTTTCTTCACGCGTCTAAGCGGTTTACAGCGAAGGCGAAGAAGTTGGAGCGACAAATTAATCATTTCGAGTCGCACTGGTGGAATACTCCAAAGTGGCTTCTCCTCTTGTGGAAACAAAAAGATTTGAATGAGAAGATGAAAAATCTTGACCGTGCGTTTGTATATGAGCCAGGATTAGAGGATCGACCGTGGTTTAAGCATCTCATATATGCTCCGGGAAGGTATACAGGGTATGCTGGCCAAGTATTTCCCGGTATCGCAGAAAGCCTAGAGGATGGGGATGAGAAACGGCTCCTAAAATGGGTTGAGATTATAACCGAAGCTCTGCATGAAGCTGCTGGTATTATCAGTTGAGTCGGCGAGAACCAGAAATGAAGTCTGATTAGATTATTATATTTGAAAATGGCAAGTCTGTTTTTTTTTTTAATTATTATTATTATTATTATTATATGTATTTCATGAAACTGTTACGAAATGTTTAAAGCACTAAAATCACTGAAATCTTAAGATTTCTTGTTACCTTTGACTAGCTTGTGCTACCGTTGCCACTTAAAACTTTCTCCCAGCTTGCATACTTTATTCCGTGATTGCCCCATTGACATGCGATCTCTGACTAATGAGTACCCGGCTACGCCCGAACGACGGTACTCAATACAAAGTACTTAAAAGCAGACCTCAGACAACGCCACAAAGCCCACGAAAACTCTAACTAATGTCTCATTACGAATTCGGTGTTGTAATGTCTTGCTCGGGGTGTTCGAACTCTGTGAATCGGGCACTAGGCAAGCTGGATGGCGTCAAGAATATTAATATCTCTCTTGACGAACAGCGTGTTCTGGTAGACACGGACGATTCAGTAAACTACGAGAAGGTTCAAGAGACAATTGCCAAGACAGGAAAGAAGATCAATTATGGTAAGACCTTGTGAGCATTTCTCAAGTTGTCCTTTGTGTCAAACTATCTGTTGAATGTGCCTTATTGAAACAATTTGTTGAACTACCTATTTGAACCAATTGTTTAGCCAATGTGCATCTCTGCTCCCCTTTTCAAATCCCACTCACCTATTTGTAAACTTTGTACCCCGATCATTATGAGTATATGTAATTATGATTTACTTTTCATTCGCCGAGATCAAGATCCCAGACCCAGTCATTGATATTACTTTCATACTTGTCATGAACTTCGTCACCGTGACCAGCTGCCACGCGGAGAAGTAGCTCGTTCAGTTCGCTGCGACCGAGAATGTCAACATGCTCTGCAGTTTGTGCACCACCACGCAAGTCAAAGACATCAGGGTTATGCAGCATCTCCACAACTTTTACTTTAACACCACCAGGGTTGAACTTCGAGTTCGTATCTTTCCATCGATGGCACATAGTGTGGCTCGGAAGCGAAATGGTTCCATCACCGGGGCCAACCACGACCGATGCACGTTCCAGATTATCATAGTCAATGACGAAGTTAAGTGATGTCGCCGAGTCATTTGTCGCATCCCGGTAATGATATGCCCGCTCTGTATCCTTGCCAACGCCATAGAATGCATAGTATTCCAGATCGGGAGCATATGGTAGTGCAACCTCGAGAGGATTGGACCATTTCGAAGGGTCTTTCTCATTAGCTTTAACCTCCGCCTTCGTTTTAGCCAAGCCAAGTGAGTAGGTATTTTTGGCTCTCTTTGTGAACCATTCAGGGCTTTCCTCATAAAGAAGATCGATAGCGTTCTCGAGTGTGAGGTTGTTAGCACTTACCGGTGATGCCGTTTCTGTGAATCTAAGGAAGCTACCGAATGTTTCGTTGGCATGAGCTGGATCATCAGGAGCACCTTTCATGTCACCCCAGATAGTATGACCACCCTTGGGTAACATTGAAACAAGTCCGGGCCATGTTCGAAGCATATCGGCACGTACATCGCGGCTGAAAAACTTCTCGAGAGCTTGTACGGCCAATTGATTCAGGGTAACTGTATCCTTCATTTCACCACTAAGCAAAGCGACTAATGCCTTTGGGGTGCCGAGCATGCTACCACTAATATCCACAAAATGAGCAATATGCTTGTTCACCCAGTCAGGACCGCCATTGCCAAATTCGGGGCCCTGTGCTTCAACCCACTTCATAAAGTAGAAAATGACTTGTGACCCCATGGAGTGCCCTATAAGGGACGTCTTTTCGCCTGTTTGTTTCAGGTTCAGTTCACATTGAGATTTTAACTCTGAAAAATATCCATCACGACGTTCCAAATCAGGATAAGATAGTCGCCAGTCATACGAAGCCAGACGCATGGTATTAGGATCATAACCGAGTGCCGCCAGATTCTGGACTATTTTATTCCAGATCCAGTATCCAGTAATGAAATAATCAGCACTTTCAATACCTTGGGCAGCTCGTACTTTGAAATTAGGGGGATCAAGGCCCGTATCTTTGTCTAGCAACAAATGTTGTAGCCAGCACTTTTTGGACAATAGCATAGTACGGATCATGTAGAAGCCACCCCAAAGCTGTTTCCGGTAATGCGGTTTACTTGGACATTCCTCCGTACCGTGTAATCCCCAATCCTCCAGGCCGCTGCTAATTACACCTGGCACCATTATCACTGGGTGTTTAGGACGAAAGCCCTCGTCATACATATGTATGCCGACAGCAAAGTCATCACTCAAGTCTTCATTTTGCGAAGCATCACGAGCCTGTTTCAAAAGGTCAATGAGCGCAGGTGGAAGCATTTCCTTGTGTTCAAGCAGCCATTGTTGCGAAATACCTGCTATGTCTACTGTGGCTCCGTGATTCGCAAAGTAATGAGCAAACACAAGACCAAGCAGAGTACCTAATATAAACATCAAGCGCTTTCCAGAAAAGAAGGCCTTGGTACCTTGTCCTCGGCGTCTTGGCTGCTTTTTTGGTGGAGCCGCCGCCTCATTATCCGAAGATGCAGCTGTCTTATTAGATTTAGGCTCCTTCTGTTTCGTCTCCTTTTTGTCTTGCGTAGAGGCTCCAGTAGAGCGCCGTCGGCGGGTTGCTTTTGAAGCACCAGCAGGCCCCATATAGACTACTTTGAGAGTGCTTCACAATGCAATCAGGAATATGAGCCTCTTAAGTGACCTGCTTATCTCACCCGGTCGAAAACAACAGATGCATTGGGCCCTTCGCGCACCCAAAATTGGCTGTATAATCAAGCCAAAAAAAAAAAAAATCGACAAAAGATTAATATCAAAGCTTTGACAGTTTTACCAAACCTTCACTGACTTTAGAAGCTGCACGCTGAATGTAATTCAGTTAGACCTTTGTTATAAATGTAGCGCCGTAATCAATGTTTATCAGATGCGGTACCCTAACCGTATTATCTAGTATCACGATTGCGCGTCGCGTAAACAACTTAGACAACTTTTATGAGTTACTAAATGTACAGTCGGTCCCTTTTATTATTGAGACGACGCAAGAGTAAACTATTTTTTATTTAAAGCAAATTCAAACACCACGCTATCCGTGTTTATCTGAAAACTCGTTGCCTTAATTTCTGCCAACCCAGACTTGTGAAGGTTATGTCTGGCCCATCTTTAATGCGGTATGCTTATTTTGTATGTAGGTGTGTTTTTCTTCTTGATTTCGTTGACAGTATGCATGTGTAATTGTTAAATGTAGAGAAGACTGGTCCAAGTTGGGCCACGTCATTAAGTATTTTCTAGTACCCGGATAAATGCAAAACAACAGGACAGTAGTGACCCTAATGAGCAAAAGAGATACGGCTGTACTGTCAAAAATGGCTCTACTTAGTTCTGCGTATGGTCGGTTGAGGTAAGCTTCTTTGCCTTACTCGTTGGGCAGCTTCTAAAGCTCGTTCTGATGCAGTTCGTTGTCGTGTTTCATCAGTAGGAGATGTTGGTGACACTGGTGACTGTACAGGTGACGTCGGCGACATATTTTGAGTCCTTAAAGAAGACCCAGATTGTCGTGTTCGTATTCTTGGAAGCGGCACTGGGGTCTGAAGAGAATTCTGAGGAGAATCTCGAGGACCTGGAGGGTTGCTTGGACCAGATGGTCGCGAAGAAGAACCATACGAGCGGCCCTGTTGTCGGTGTTGTGGTGGCAAGGGTGGTTGAGACAATGTCTGTGGTTGTTGTTGTTGCAGCAGCTGCTGCTGCTGTTGCTGTTGCTGTTGCTGTTGCTGTTGCTGTTGCTGTTGCTGTTGCAGCTGCTGCTGCTGCTGCTGATACTGATGTTGATGCTGATGCTGTTCAGGATGCACTCTATGATTTAACAGAGGCGAGCGTGCGGCTTCAGGAGCTGGGGCAGCAGCAGTAAGATTGTGAGCATTTGCAAATGCCTGGCCCTGAGCCTGAGAATTTGATTGACCTCGAGCGTGTGTCTGAGATTGGGTCTGCATTTCCTGCTCGTTGAGGCGATGGTCTTCAGCTATCCTCTGAGCCTGTTCAATTTCACGGCTCTTTTGCTCACGAATGGTTTGCTCGTGGCGAGCTTGAACAGCCTTTCGATGCTGACGCTCCTCAGCCTTCCTTATCGCTTGCTCTTGCTCTTTCTTCTTAGCATCGGCAATCATAAGTTCCTGCTGACGTTTTTGTTGAAGAGCCTCTGCAGCCCTTTGCTCATTCTGAAGCTGTTGCTCACGAGCTTTTGCAGCTTGCTGAGCACGTCGCTCAGCATCTTGTTTTTCAAGTTCAAGTCTTTCGGCCTCACGCTTCTTGGCATCTTCATGAGCTTGTTTCAGTCGGTCTTGATCCCTACGCTTGATTTCAGCCTCCATTTGAGCTTTACGCTCACGTCGCTGCTTTTGAAGAATTTTTGCTTCCGCTTCACGGCGCAGAGCCTCTTGCTTCTGTAATTCTTCGGAACGTCGATTTTCAGCCGCCAATTTCTCCTGTATCGCTCTCTGATGGGCTTCATTACTGTTGTTCATCACAGATCTCTCTTGTGGAGCCTTTCCTTGACTTGCAGCTCCCGTAGACGAAGCAGTTACAGTTGATTTATGAGTTCGCAATGGCATAACTGGTGCCGATGTTATCTGCTTTGAAGTTGATTGCTGAGTTTCTTGAGTGTTGAAGATCTCATCAACAGCAGCATAGTGCTCAGCCAACGTCCCGGCAGCAGAGGAGCTACCCTTGCGGTGTCTAATAGCAAGCAACAGTTTAAGATCTTCAATGCTCAAATCAGGCTCACCGCTACGCACGCGTTCTAAAATGATAGACGGGCCCAACCGGAACAATTCATAAAATGACGTAGCCCTAGAAAAGTCCACATCACGCGGATCCGTCACAATGGAAGTCAACATTTGTTGTAAAGCAAAAATGTTGGTTAGCATTTGACTTTGACCTGACTCGCTCATTTCATGAATGTTTTCTGCTTCCAAAATAAACATTTCATTCATAAACTGAGCAACTCCACCTAACAAGAAGTTGCGGTCAGCACTAATAAGACTAGCATTAGCCACTTGAGCAATAAGTGAAACCTCACGTTGCAACCGGTCTACAACAGGATCACGTTCTTCACGACGACGACTGCTCTGAAAATCTCTGCCAATAACCATCTGGTCAAAGTAGTAGACAATACGACAGAATAAGTCAGTACGGAGTGTCGCCAATGCATTTTGTACAACATTTTCAAGAGCAGTGATATTGCTATCAAACTGCGATAAAGGCTGACCACCAAGTACCGCAAACGTGCGTTGCACTGTAAATCCCCCTTCCTTCATAGCTGGAGCGTCCAAAACCATCCAACGACGACGCACAGCAATGGAGGAGTTCTCACGACGAGACCCTTCCGATGAGGAAGATGCCACCCGACGCATTTTACGCAAGAGAAGCGCTAGCCATCGTAAACTTGTGATAAGCAAACTTACCTGAGTATAGGTAGCGATGTCTAGAAGATCGCCAAGCGCAATTGTAGGCTTTGAAGCACCGGATGGAAGCCGTTGTGCATAATATTCAGCAAATTCGGCCCGCTGGTTTTCTTTGCCAGCATAGCGACTCGAGAGCAGATTTGACAGCTGAGGACTGGATGCGAGAGTCCAAATCTTTCCGGCGCGCCTATCTCCACCAAGCTGAACTTTGGCTCGGTATTCAAAGAAACGCGATATTTTAGAAAGAAGCTCCACAAGAATCACAGCATAATCTTCACGGAAACTGGTTCCCATATCAAGCAATTGACATAGGAGTCCTATAGTATCCGCAAATTGCACTACACATTCCATAAGAGGCAGTTGTGAGTGATTTTTCCACTTAGGTGACTCATTTAGCGCATTTTCATCATTGCAAATAGTCTCAATAGCATTTTCAAAAGCTTGGTTGAGTCGGGGTACAAAAGATTGCTGCAGGAATCCATCCAAAAAGGAGTTGAAATCATGCTCTGCAGTATCCCCCTTTACAAGACTTCCAGCTCTTGTGAAAAAAGCCACTGAGGGTTCAAGCAATGGTCGAATATTAAGAATATGTGCAGGTGCAACAACTTCCATGCGCTGCTGTTGTTCTGTATCGGCAAACAGGTGGTGTGGGTCGTCTGTTAGCAAGCCCGGAACACTGCGTTTAAGAGCTTCTCTTAATGCGTCAAAGTCGCGCAAACCTCGTGAATCCTCATCACCATCCCCAAATTCAAAAACAGACCCGCCGATTCGCGAGCGTGAAATACGTGAAATCGAATTCGCTTCACTTGTTGCTCGTGGTCGTATAGGCATCATTGGCACTTCCTCACCACCTATGTAGCTAAGTAGCAAAGCACGAGCTTCGGCCAAGACAGCAGAATAGACAGGTTGCAAGCTGCGGTGAACGCCAAGTTGAGCAGAGATCTCTACAATTGCACGGTGACCTTCTAGTACGGCCGATAAGTGGGAATAAAGTGATATAGCAAGTGCAGACAAGGCATTCTGGTTCACATATTTGAACTGATCGAGAAGGGTTCCATTACTCTGAACCGCTTTCTTTAAAGAATCTGGTGACAATTTGAGCTCGACAACAATATTTGCAGTAATTCTTTGGACCAGTTGATTCAAGTCTTCAGGAGCGCGCTTCACGAGTTCATCGAGACCATCACTGAGTCTGTGGAGAGCCGCAAGGGTCTCTCCTAATAGCACAAGATAACTAAACGAGTTCGATTCTGGAGACTCATGCGATTCAAGCTGGGGGTTTGGCAGTTCTGGCAGTCGCCGCATGAACACATCATAATCATCGGAGTCTCCGGTAATACGGCGTTGTGCATAAGGAGACGAAAGATAAATGTGCGCACGAATCTCATCCATAACACGATTATAGAGTTGCGATTGCTGGATTGTGAAATAAGAATACAAGGGCCGGATGGCAGGCTGTCGAAGTAAATCGCGGGAATTGATTTTTTCCAAAGCATAACTTAACAACGATTGGGCCTCCCGGAAGTGCTTTCGCGCCACGCAGTCTTCGTAACGAGGTGGCACGGATTGAATCTCTTCAAGATCAGCAAGAATCTCTAACTTCCGCTTGAACAAAGCACTTTTGTGTTGCAGATCCTTCAGCATTGGCTTACGCTTTGCTAACTGGTTATGGACATCAGCAAGCTGATGTCGCGCATCACGAATATCGGCATGGCCCGACTTAAGAGCTGACACGGCGCTGTGATACACGCCTACGCTTGTGTTAAACCCCTGATAATTTGCGTCGACACGAACCTTGAGAGATTGCCGTAATTCCTCATGAAGCTGGGAAAACTCTTCCGAGTAGTGCTGAAGCCCGACGCTGGAATTGTCTTGCAGCGCAAGTGCTACTACTAGTGGATTCGCGTCCTCGTCTACCAAGTCGTAAAAATGTCTTGACACTCGGGAGACTATGTCGCGCACTTCCATTTTTTCAAATTAGAGTGGATTTTTAGTGCGATAACGACAGAGGCTACAGAGTTTCCGACTCTTAAGCTGCGCACACGTAAGTATGGGCGGCTTGTGATCGAGCTTAGCCTGCTGGTGCTCAGCTAAGCATCGATATTAGGAAGTCCATCACCAGCTTAGCTTAGTATTCTTAATATTTATGGTGCTTGTGAAATATTGGAATAACGTTCAGAAAAAGGATTTTTCTCTGTGTATAAAATAAAACTGAACAATATGATTTCACAACTGTAAACTCATTGTATTAATCCAAAAGTAAAAGCCTTAATATTGGTGTATCTCTTGTATGGCTCGTACCTCCTTTACTAGTAGAGGAAGTAGCTCAGAGTTCTTTGCAGTTTCGAAGTCGACGTTAACACGATTTTCACATCTCACCACTTGTTCTGCGTCGCCTAGAGCGGGCCGCATTAGTCTAAAATAAGATGATGTCAATGCTGTTTCTGCGCTGATCCTCTCACTTGGTATGTACTTCAAGATTGAATCTAGCAAGATCGCGAAATCAGGAGTAAAAATGGTGGGGATTATTTGACGTAGGGGTCTTTTTGGGCCTTGGGGGCAAGCAAACCTCTCAAGCTGATTGCTGATAGCTAGTGAATTGGCGAATGGAGTCTCATACATACTGCGAAGATGCTTCAAATACTGATGCGGTAATGGTCCGAGGGTATCAATAATTTTTTGTAGCTGATCTGATGCATCTGTGCCTCGGAATAAAGGCTTGCGCAGCACCATTTCGGCCATGATGCAACCCACGGCCCACATGTCGAGACCATAATGATACTTATCCACCATCATAATGATTTCTGGTGCGCGATACCATCTCGTTGTTACATAGTCTGTGTATTTCTCTCGATCAAAATAGTCAGAGCTTTGATCCGTGGTAAGCAGTCCGCGGGCCAAACCAAAGTCGCAAATCTTGATACTACCAAACCGGGTGACTAGAATATTGCTAGGTTTCAGGTCTCGATGAATGATTCCTGCCGAGTGAATATAGTGAACAGCTTCCAAGATGTGATAGGATATGTATGGGATGTGCCATTGAGTGAGCACTTCCTGATCATGTCTCAGAATGCGATCGAGATCTGCATCCATGGTCTCCATGTATATGTACAATCCAGGGAAAGTCCCTCTACGAATAAGATCTACATCCACGAGCGAGGCAATGTTCGCATGACCACGCAGATGATGCATGATCCGCAACTCCCTGATAGCTCGGCGAATATGAACTGGCAAATCAAAAACAAATTTAATGCGCTTCACTGCCACGGTTGGAGTCTCGGAGTCATCTGCCTCTTGGTGTCTTTTAAACATGACTACATCGCCAAAGGTGCCAGATCCCAGCGCTTTCACGGGCTCCCATCCTTGTCGCGTTTGAAACTCAATGCCTACGTGGTTGGCTCTTTTGCTCGAAACTTTTTCACGGCTTGAATCCTCTACATAATCGCCTGATTTCTGGATTGACGCACAGAACCTATTCTCAGTCGGATCTTCATGATGCCGACAGTTGGTCTGGACTGGCTCTCCTCCATGGGTAGGCGCTAATGGCTGCTTCCAACTATAACGAGAAGTGAAGTTCCTCATCAATTGTTGTCGAGGTGAAGAGTTGAAACACCCATCAGCTATGTCAGTTAATTGATATATTCCACTTGCCTTATGTAGTTATGTCAATTGGTAGTCTTAACATTTTAGGCCTTGCTGCTGGTATATGACAATTTCCCAATTGAGCCAAGTAATTTATGGAGAAGGATAGGTATAGTGCGCACCCAACAGCGCTTTAATCAAATGTTACGAGTAAACTTATCACTGTAAAAATGATAGATAAATTGTTACAACGAGAAATAAGGGATCTAGTAGATAGTTCTACTCCAATATAATTTATAAAGCACTAGATAGAAAGTCTCAAGTGAAAAGCCTAAATATAAGCTGAATATATAGATAAGAAAGTACGAGCATGACCACACAATAAAAAAACTTTAGCTCAATTGGTTCCTTCGTCTGAATCTTTCAGGATCTGCAATGATTTAGCTTCGTCGTTGACAGCTGCTCTTCCAGAGAACCACGATACTAATGTAGGGCGTGGCAAGTCTTGTGGCTGTTGCAAAGATGCCAATGTAGGAGACAGTTTCTTTAGCTCTGCGAACTGATCACTAGTAGGGTTTGCTTCTGTGATCTCGAGCTCGAAGTTGCGTTTCGCTGGGTCGGCATATTGCTTTGTGGCCAATTGAACAAGGCGTTGCGATGCAGCTACCTTCGTACTGTGAAAAATCGTCACAACTCCTCGAATATTCTGGGCGGTACGCAACATTTATCTAACACAGTCTAAGACTATCGTACTTTGAAGTTCCTGTTAACGATTTTAAGCCCTGGCGTCCTATGCAGAGTAAAGTAGGCAGTGTGAGCGTGAGCCTAACCCTGGTAAAGCCCCTAACCACGTTCTCAGCATACACGCCGCTAGCCACAGATCACCTCGAGTACAAGCACCAGCCAGAAGCGGGGAGCTCATGTGCTGAGTTTGGATGGATGAACTAGCACAATTAATGGACGAGCTTACCTTGGCTCTTAAGAAAAGAGCTGAGGTTGGCGCAAAGAGTGAGAAGCTTGCGAGAGAGGTCCGGCAACTTCCGAACTTGTCGTTGATTGCTCCAGGAGGGACTGCAGATGGCGCAGATGATGTCGTGAACCGGTTGTATCACAAGCTACAAATACAGAATTTGATACATGCTAAACAGGAAGCGTTGAATGCTATGCAAGAGGCGGTGGCTGCAGTTACTTATATCCGGCAAAGGGTAAACGATATTGCAGGTCAGGGTGATGAGCGAGAGGCTGAGCTTGTGGAGGAATATACAGACCGGATCCGTCACGAGCAGGATGTTTTTGCCGAAATTCAAGAGAGGAAGCGTGATCTGCTCTTTGACCTTGGTCGGAAGCTTCAGAAAATTCAGTGTCTTCAACGAAAAGCCGAAACTATAGAGCACGCATCACCCACTAAGAATGAAATTTCAACCACCAGTAATGGGTCTTCGAATAGGAACGGTCATCGCTTTTGATGGTTGTGCTATATTTATAGACATCCCTATAAGTAGCAGCAGCACAAGTGGCATAAACTAGAATAACTCACCATATAGCTGTAGTAGTTCAATTATAGTGATTTTTAGCTGTAATATCATAAATGTAAAGTTATAGATATAGAAAGGACATTATGGCTTACAACAGCGCAAGATATATCTTCGAAAGTTTACTAGTTCTAGTCTATTAATCCAAGCATAGATGGGGTTTACTGTCATATCGCAACTGATACCAGGTTATGAATCACTTGGGTAATGTAAGGTTAAAAATCGTGTTAGTAGCAAATGATTCGCCAACGATCTTACTCTAATAATGTGTATTTCTCGTTTTCTCGCAATACCGCATTTGTGCCCTTACGTTGTTCCCATAGAGGCATATTGGCGCGTACTGTCGACAACAAATCGAGATCGAGCTCAGCAGTAAGTAAATCTTCGCCTTCTAATTGCGATTCCGCAACAACTTCGCCCCATGGGTCTATGATAAGACTGTGTCCCCAGCTTTGGCGCTTGCCCTCGGCATCATGAGTGCCTACTTGTGCAGCGCTAATCACATAACACTGAGTATCAATGGCCCTAGCGCGGTTCAAAGCGAGCCAATGGGCTTTTCCTGTCTTAACAGTGAAAGCTGAGGGAAAGAGAAGAACGTGTGCCCCGCGGGCTCGTAAATCGAGCGCTGTTTCAGGGAACCGGATATCATAACAAATCTGCGGCCCGATTGTGAGATTGTCAATGTCAATTAGCTCAGCTCTTTCCACTCCTGGTTCAACCGATCGCGACTCGCGCAGAATAGGGCCATTGGGTACATCTGCGTCGAACAAATGTACTTTCTGGTACCGTGATACTATGTCTCCTTTGGGGTTTACCCATAACAGCGTATTCCGGACACGCTCGCTTGATGGCACGGTCGGCTCATGCACACCAACGCTCACATAAATAGGGAACTTTTTGAGAGCTGAACGAATCTCTGTGAAGAAAGGCGAGTTCTCAATGGGCTGGGCAAGTGAAACTGTTTCAGTAGGCGAGCCCGCAATGTAGTCGCTAGCCTCGGGAAGAAACAGTGCCTTACAATCTGCCTCAGCAGCCCTTTTGATAAGTCGGGCTGCTGCCTGGCCATTTTTTAGTAGGTTTGATGTGGCTGTGAGCTGCCCAATAGCGGCCTTCATTTCCCCAGATATCGCTGATAGTGATGTGTGAGAGAGACTAAGCAGCACAATACTGTAACAATGAGATGATATCAGTTTCCGCCGTATGATATGCCCCGTTACTACTACTCACAATTGATTAACTATTTTATTCAGTTGTTGCACTATTGGACGGAACCAAAAAGAACAGTTCGAACGATGTACATTTACAATTTCACTGATTATAAGGGATATATATCATTATGAAAAGCATTAATGCCATTTATTCAAACTCTATCACTTCCAGTGTTCTTTTTTTTTTGTTGCAAGAAACTTTATGTCAAAATGCAATTAAGTGATATATAAAGACAAATGCTAAATTATATGTTACTGTATGCAGCGTTGAGCACTTAGTGTAGGTGACCTGCACCCTCACTCGGCTTCATCAATATCCTCAGCTGCATCGTCGTCGTCTTCATCGTGTTCATCATCTACATACTCCTCGTCTTCATCCTCATCATCATTGTAATTAAACTCCATGTCATCGTCTTGAAAGAGATCACTCATAGGTTGTCTGCCAGCTGTGATTGCTGCTGCATCAAAGTCCGGATCAGTCTCGGGTACATATTCGTCGTCGTCCTGCTCTGGTGGCAGATAAACCACGTTCTCCCATCGGAATTGACTCGATGCATAGGGGTCTTTTGGGGGGCGCAAGTCTTGCGTATCTCGCGGTGCTGATTCGAATGCGGCGGAATCCAAAGAGAGCCCTTCTCTATCTAAACGCTCACCAACAGTGTCCACTTGTGGTCCAGATGCCGGTGAAGAGGATGGAGAGACTACAGAAACGTCTTTCTGGGATAGAGGTCGATGTATACTTTGGCCTTGATCTCGTAATGCTGGTGCCGCTGAGGTCGACTGGCTTGTCAACAAACTCGCGGCTCGACAGTTAGGACATCGATGAATGGCTCGTGTGATCGTTTCGCGCATGCCTGCCCAGTGATATTTCGCAGAAACTATTTTCTGTGTGAAGTTTATGCCATTGTGGTTTTCATTGTGAGCTTTTACAGCTATGCGAAGCTGCTCTGACGGATCGGCTATAACAATAGCTTTAGTGCGCTTGAACATTAGTTGGTGATTTTCGACATAATACGAACGAGAACGCGATCTTAGCCTGGTCTTCTCCGAGCGACTAGTGTTTTCAGGATACACGCCTGACTCTAGATACATTTTGATATTGGCATAATCAGAATTGAGTTTGAGCTGAGATTCTGTTTGAAGACCTAGAGATGCAGTAGGTGGTGGTGATGGAAAGTTTGAAGGCTCTGGTGCTGAGGGTGCCGAGGGTGCCGAGGAAGTAGAAGGAGTCACAATCGCTGAATGCTCAAGTGATGTCAATGGGTGGCTATGCCTAACATCATAGCCACTATCGTCTTCCTCGTCTACAAGTAAAGGCCTACCATACTGGAGTGCATCTACAGGAAAGTCGTAGCCATTGAGAATACCAGCGCCTTTGAGCCGCGTCAACATTCGAAAATTCAAGTGACTTAGTATTTTGCAGAAGGCTATATTTGTTGCATACACAAGATTGAAGAGGGCGTAGTCATAGCCTAAACGTGGGGCCCAATGCATGAAGCACGAAGCCAGTCGCAACCCAACTCCCTTGGAGCGCATGCGAGAGTTTACAAGAAACTTCGCTGTGCAGAGATGCGAACTACGGCCAGGGTAGCAAGGTTCAATGTAAAAGGAGCCAAAGCATTCAGTACCACCCAAAAAATCAAGATCCTCAAAAGAAGCCGCAGGACCTCCTCTGACCATTACCCCGGCTACTCCAGAAAACCAGCTTTTCTCAAATGAGTCAAGCATGAGCTTATGGGTTTCCGGAAACGAACAACCCCGATCAATTTCGGCATTGTACTCCACCCATAACGATGCTACTAATTCCAGTGGTAACTGTCCGCCGTCCCAAACAGGATATATTGTTGCTGTTGTCACTCCATCATTAAGAAAAACAGTCTGAGCTGAAAGTAAAGCCCCTACGTTCATAAATTTCGACGCCGAGCGGCGGCTCCGAGTTGAGTTGACTAGATTTCCTAGTGCTTTCGAAATGTCTCGCGTCCAGTCAGGTGACTTATTTACGCGGATCGAAGTGCTTCGCGAGTCTTTAGATCAGCTTTTTAACAACTAGTTGAGTGGAATAAAGCTCAGCAATATTTAACAATGCACGAGAGCCTTACATATCTTTTGTACATGAAAGTTTAATCAGACCAATCTTATGGGCCATCATCATCTTGCTAACAGTTACGACATCTTCAGATGCAAGTGTAACCACCGTCAATAAGAATATCAGTACCCGTGACGAAGCTGGAAGCAGGAGATGCGAGGTAAATGGCACCGTTCGTGAGCTCATCCATATCACCGAGACGGCCCATAGGTGTGCGACGCTGCCATTCAGCAAACAGCGACTTGAAGGCACGGTTCAGAGCGGTGTCCATGTATCCGGGCGAGATGGTGTTCACCCGGATGCCGAAAGGTGCCCACTCAACAGCCAGCGACCTGCTGAGGTGCAGCACAGCCGCCTTAGACGCGTTATAGGCATTCTGCGCCTGGGGGAAGTTCACAATGTGCGCACTCATGGACGCAATGTTCACGATGGCGCCACCCTGGCCACGAGCGATCATGTGGCGCGCAGCAGCCTGGCTCACCAAGAAAGTACCAGTGACGTTAATGTCCATGACACGGCGGAACTTGTCGGCTGGGTAGTCCTCGGCATGCACAAGATCAGCAATACCAGCACTGTTTATAATAACATCAATGTGACCGAGCTCCTCAACCACAGAGTCCAGAATCTCGCCAACGCTTGCCTCGTCACGTACATCGGCCTTGAAGAAACGCGACTTGACACCATATGCCTCGTGCAGGCGCTTGGCCGCATCAAGACCCAGCTCCATCTGCACATCCAGAATAACAATGGCCTCCAAGCCAACCGAGCAGAGACCCTCGGCCATTGAGTAACCAAGACCGCGGGCACCACCTGTCACGAGACCCACCTTTCCATCAAGTCGGTAACGCTTCAAAAAGTCCTTAGGCTCGCTCGAGGGAGCAGGTTCCTGGGCCTTGGCCTTGGCAACGTCCTCAGCCGAGGGCGGCTCGGGGACAATAGCGCGCTGCGCATCGGGGTTGTACTGGGTGCTCGACATGATAAGATTGCGTTTCCAAAAGACTGTTGATTAGTGGTTGCGCTTTATATATGCAGTGAGTGGGGATTAGGACCGGTGGTAGTCCCGTGGTCCCATGCGCCTCGTGAAGAGCACGTGAGACGTAGTCCTGCGTAATCGCTCTGCTGTTCAACTGCCTTCTCAGTGTAAAAAAGGTAAGGGCTTGAGGCCATTGCTTGCGTTCCGTCCCACGTGAGGGGTGTGTTTTTTGCAATCCACGCGTTCAATGCATATGAAGACGTGTCTAGTCATCTCAGTACAAGCGGTGATAAAAATATATTGGATCTTTTTTTTTATTTCAAATAATAAGTGACTTTGAAGCAATTTTTTCCATAATAGTGTCGAAGCTACGGTCGTGCTATCTATCATGGCGTCTTATGCTTACTGAGAAAGCAATAACAACTAGCCAGCGTGTATATCTATATATTGGATGTTAGTAAACTCTGGCTTTGTTGTAGCTCCTGTAACTTTTCTCAGCTGAAGCGTGAAATTTATATAGTTTGGTGCTTTATTTGCTGCCATTATAGATATTGTTCATCTTTGTTTGCTAGTTTCTAAGGTTCACTATTCGAGCCTATGCATTCACCGTATCGGACTTCTAAAAGCCTTTTGCCATGTCAGGACGGGGGGTTTGTGTCACCAATCCCAGCTTGCTCTCAAGCCGCACGATTGGCACGCCGCAAGCAACGTTACCAGACTACATTATGAACCACTTCGAAGAGTATTTCTCGTGCAAATGAGGCTTCTGAATTCTTTCTTCTTTGCCTACCATTTTAATTAGATCCTCTTGCACCTAGTCACAGAATAGGATACTTTAACAAACACAAGATTGCTACTGTAAGTAACATTTATTAGTCTAGTATGGTAATTAATCCTTTGCCTTTCTATTGATCGTGGTATGATCTGCTGGCATCATACTCATTTTTACTTTCATTCCACATTATTGTGCCGTTGAGATGCTTGGTGACGTTAAGATGCGTCCCCTAGCCCGCCTTCCAGCATAAGGCGGTGCAGACGGTGGTGGTCATGCTATCGCTAAAAAAATCAGCTACAAGCGTTAGAAGGTGTTGGCTAGGGATCGAATTGCTACGTCATTGATCTTAACCGATTCTCCGATGCGAAGGGCGGTGATTGCCTAGTGTATTGACGACATATGACAGCGTAAAAGAAAACATAAAAGTGCACACAGTCTACTAGTTTATGAGGCCAAGAGGCGAGTACGCCATAGTCGTGCGTAAAAGTGATGCTTCACGGAATCAACTGAAATCAAAAAAAAAAAAAAAAATTATTTATATTCACACATTTTATTAATTAAATTCTCTGTGGTAAAAGAAGCGCACTGACGCCACCCAAATCAGATTCTCGCACGAGCAAATAATTGCAGTGAACTAAAATATCTTTAAGATGGCACTAACCAAATAGAACCTAAAACTCACATGCTTATCCGGGCTATCGTACATAATGGCGATCCTACTTCCTATGATTCTAATTCTCAATAATCAGCGGTTTCTGCGCTACTAATAGGCAATTATGTGTTCATACAAGCTCCACATAATTAGCAGGGAAGATACCCTTCTTCCCTCCAAATTCGCCAGTCCACCAGTCATCAGTCGAATCAGACTTGGCTGTGATATTGATCACGTCGCCCTTGCGGAATGGCAAATCGCCATCTTCCTCACCAGCAAATGAGTACAGTGCTACACCCTGCATCCCTCGCGAGGAGGCCGCGGGCTTAGGTCTCACTGGAGGCTTGCTGTCCCTGACCTCGCGATCGCGCAGGCCTCCTCCGCGTTCATAATCCCGGTCATAATCCCGATTACGTCCGCTACGATACGCAGTGCCGCCGCCGCCGCCGCCACGGTAGTCGTCATAATCGTCAGTATAATCGCGAGAGCGAGAAGACGGCGCGGCCGCACGCCGAGATGGCCTATCATAGTCTAGATCATCGTCATAGTCATAGTCGTCAGCATAGCGGCCGGAACGACGAGTCGACGGAGACCGCGCAGTGCTGGGAGGCAAAGGGTCACCGCGCCGCCGACTTGGCGGAGCATAAGCATCTTCCTCGTCTTCATAGTCATCGTATTCGTCTGCGTAACGGCCGGAGCGCCTTGCAGAGCCAACGGCTGCCCCACGACCGTAGGTGCCACGCGTGGACCCGCTGCGCACAGAGCTCATATCATCGTAAGCATCCGGATCAGGCATATCATCATAGAAGTCATCCTCCATCTCCTCATAGTCGACGTCTTTACGGAAGGCTCGTGAGTCTAGCACGCGGAACAGCGGCTCCACAGCTCGCGGGGCGGGAATGCGGCCGGACAGAATGACCTTAGCAGGAATGGCACGGCCATAAAATTTCTGGTTTGCATCCTTGCGCTCGACAAGGATCGAGCCCTCAAGTGAGATGCCTGCATACAGACCCTTCGTTTTGGCGTAACTAAATACAGTGGCCACACCTGAGGTTCCTGCTGCGCCAGATGCCTCGCCAGCTCGGCCAAGGGGACCAGCAGCAAGCGAAACATTACCACCTAGAGTAAGCGTTCCAGCTGAGGCAAACGTTTTGACAGCATCTGAATTGTTGAGAACAAAGATGAAGTCAGTCAGATCGGCACCAATCATGCCACCGGCACCGGCACCTGCAGTCATGACTGCCGAAGGTGGAGACCACGTTCCGTCCGGCAAACGGGCAACGATGACACCCGAGCCAGCACGTCCCGAGAAGAGAAAGCCGGCACGCAGTACAGTAATGATACAAAGGCCCTTGGCGTTATGCAGAACATGGGGAGGAATGACCTCCTCATAGCTAATGATTTGATTCGGCTTGACAAAGCTGGTGAGAATCTTGGCCGCTTTGCGGGATTCACTACCCAGCGACCGCGGTATGGGATTGTTAACACCGAAGCCCATCAGGAAGGACGCAGTATACTATTGAGTGGTAGACTAGAGGCTGGTGTGCTGTGGGGGGCGCGGGTTCATGATGCTGCTTTGTCAGCAGGTCACAGTTCCCTGGCCACCACCGCACCTCACGCTCGAGACATCCTTAACAGGGCTATCCATTGTTGGCTTGTTTCGAGCTATGGCCTAGCATGTCTTTGTAAATACTAGGTTTTAATAAAGACAACGATTAAAATTCAACATATTTGGCAACGTACTTATACTAAGCGCAGGCTAATTTTTCAGTACCGGTGTATCTGAAACCGCCACGCCTAAAGAGGCAAGAAGCACAGCGGGCAAGTCAGCTTAGCAAAGCATGTGATCATGATCTACCGTTCCCTTCACGTGTGCGGCACGGTCAAACGGGCATGGTTGTAACCCCGAACAGGGCTACTACTACTACCATAGTGTCTCCACCGGTATACCTGCATATATAAGATTTGTTTACAAATGTACAATTAAAAAAAAAAACGTTAAAGCCGCGATTACCAATTGCCAACCCACAATGTGCGGTCTTTCGTTGAGTATAATTAGATCCGTTTTCAAAATCCTAAACTAATGTTACACCGCCAGCGTTTCAAAAGCAGAGCAATGTACCGGCTAACTAAGTAAAAATAACTATTAAAGCGACAATTGTATAGAAAACGGTCACAACGTTTTGCATGATAATTGGGAATCTGGTTAATGGAATTTAACTGAGACAACGATAAAAAGCAAAATAAGCTACTAATTTTATACCCTGTATAATAAGAAGTTGTACTTGAGACAAAGTGTAATGTTAAGTAAAAATCTCAGACAGCCAAGAATTAGTCGCAAATCGTATTCAATAACCACACACACACACCTTTGCGCAACGCATACCGAACGATTCCGGTATAACCCTTGCCACGCCGACCGCCCCGATCCCTCTTGGCATCTGGACACCAATCGTAGTTGGCCAGCCTAATCATTGCACTACCCGCATCATGTATCCCTAACGGTCACGGGCAGTGCCGTGGGGTCCCGCCAGGCGCCATTTATCACTGATTGCCCCTACACTGCGCCAATCATCACTTTGGCCTTGGCAATGCGTGCATTTCGTCAGTTATCACGGGTGAGACCGGCTGTGACCCCGGCTGTCCGAATTCCAGGTTCCCCGCTAGGTATATCGGGCTTTGCTGCGCGGTTCCGCACCCCGCGTTTTGGTAACTTGCGTTCCTATGCGACTGAACCCAAACGTGGAATATCAGGCACTTTCAGCAAAATTGGTCTGTACGCAAAACGAATTGTTGCTGTCACAGCTGTTATTGTTGCTGTCCCAGTCGGGTATACGATTGCTTTCTTCTTTTATGATTCGACTACCTACGAAGGTGGTCCGCTACTTAAGGATGTGCATATACCCATAAACTCGCTGCACTTGAAGCGTGGTGGTCCCAAGAATTTGCTTGTGGCAGACTCGTTCGTTGATGATGTTGAGCTCGGTCATACCCCGGACAAACCGCGGCTGCTTATCCTTGGTAGCGGCTGGGGTGCTGTTGCAATGATCAGCACGATTGATACATCGAAGTATAACGTCACGGTTATTTCGCCAACAAATCATTTTCTGTTCACCCCCCTTCTGCCATCTGCAGCTGTGGGGACACTCTCACTAGATACGCTTGTAGAGCCAATGCGACATATCTGCCAGGGCCGCAATGTCCGCTTTCTGCAAGGTGCTGCTAATGACATTGAGTTTGAAGACCGTCTCCTCGAGGTTCGCACTGATTCGCTTAGTGAAAACAACTTTTATATTCCGTATGACAAGGTTGTGATTGCTACTGGTGCTGGTACAAACACCCACGGTGTACCCGGCATTGAGAACTGTTATTTCTTCAAAACCGCCATGGATAGTGAAACTTTGCGAACGGCAATTTGTAGTCGACTCGAAACTGCGTCGCTGCCTTCAACGACGGAGGCTGAGCGCCGTCGCCTGCTCAGTTTTGTCGTTTGTGGTGGTGGTCCCACAGGTGTAGAGCTTGCCTCGGAGATCTATGATTTGCTGAAGGAGGATATGCCTAAAATGTACCCGAACTTACTTGTGAACATGGCTAGTGTGCACATTATTCAGAGTCGCTCCGCTATTCTCAACACGTATGATGAAACAATCTCGAAGTATGCTATGGATCGCTTTTTGCGTGATGGCATGGATCTACAAACAAATGCGCGCGTTAAGGAAGTTAAGCCCAATTCTGTTGTTTTCTCTAAAAAAGCACCGGACGGATCGGAGCAACTTTATGAACTCCCCAGTGGTGTGACGCTATGGACAACTGGAGTGGGATTGACTCGATTTGTGAGCCGTGTTATGTCAAAGCTCGGTGAACATCAGACTAATCGGCGTGCTATTGAAACGGATTCCCACCTACGTGTATTTGGTGCGCCACGTGGTGACGTCTATGCCATAGGTGACTGTTCTACTGTGCGCACAGCTTTGTCTGATGAGCTGGAGTTGCTTATTCGTCAGCAGCTCAAGACTAATATCAGTGCTGAGGATGAGTACGAACTAAGTACAATTGATGATTGCTTGGCCAAGGTTTCGCATAACGAACCCCAAGCACGTCAGCATATTATCAAGCTGCGTGACAAGCTGCACAAATGGCACAAGCCTCAAGACCGTATTCATCTCAACCGCGTTATTCAGGACCTGAAGCGTGTCGACACAAAGGTCACTTCACTCCCAGCTACTGCTCAACGTGCTAATCAGCAAGGCATTTACCTTGGACACAAGCTGAATCGTATTGTGGCAGCTACCCCGAAGATCTTGGAAGGTGTTGAGGATATCGACAACGCCGTGAATAGGCCGTTTATCTATCATCACCTCGGATCTCTTGCCTACATTGGTAATGCTGCTGTGTTCGACACGAGCGATCAAGTCGGATTCAATTTCTTCGGTGGAATTTTTGCCATGTATCTGTGGCGTGGTGTCTATATGTCTCAAACGGTTACCGCCCGCGCTCGTGTCCACATGTTCTTCGACTACTTGTATCGCGGACTGTTTGGGCGCCAAGTTTACTCCTATGACCGCGTGGCTAAGGAGGCTGACGATGATGAGAAAGAAGTAAAGAATTGAGCTGGTCACTAAGGAAGAGATAGTCAACCCCCCAAATTTTCGTTAACACTTTGTAGATTTGTTGAGTCTATATGGTTGACGATTCTAAAATTGCCCAGTGCAAATAAAGAATGCATATGTGGGTGTAGAACTACTAACCTAGTAGCTAGATCAAAAAAAAATAGAGAAGAATGAAAACACAATTGCTGAAATAGATTGCTAGTTAGTGTTCAAAATTGTTATTTAGCGTCAGCGGTCGTACGGAAACATTCTTAGAGCAGCTCATCGTTAGAATTGAAACTATAATCTGGGGCGCGTGCTATGCTTGCTTGTGACTGATTTGGGTGCTGCTGAGAATGTGGTAGCACCGACGCCTGTGACTGTGCTGCGGAATTAGTGTTAGGATACACTGATGATGATCGCGAGTACTCAGAGAAGCTTTCGGAGTATGCTGAATCTAACCGTTCAAGTCTAGGTGCGCTAAGGTCTTCTTCACCTTGCTCTGGAAGCGTATCAGCGAGAGACATGTCGGAGTCCATAGAAGCTGGTAAAGGCATGTGCCCCCCAGAGTTTGGGCTGTTTTCTAAGGGATAGCCCTGTGGATCCTGAATTGAACGCGGTGTATTTGGATTAGATATGGATTGCTCAAACGCCATGGGACCAGTTGAACGGTTTGGTACGTTAAGACCTGTAGTTGGCACTGGCTTTCTAATAGCGTTGTGTACAGACAACGGTTCGGGAGATTGTGAGAAATCGGAATTAAGCATTGAATCTCGTTGGCTTCCACTCGTGCTCCCTGTGTCATAATTGCTTGTCTGATTATTGGCTTTTCTCAGTTCATTAGGCTTGGTTGCGTGACTCGAGGTAGTCAATGGGTTAGTAGTAGTGGCATTGGCATGAACAGGCGATTTAGTCTCATTACACTCGTTCTTCGTCGTAGTTGAGCTGCTGCTTTGTTGCTGGACACGAGTCTTCATGGCAGCATTTGCTGCTGACAGCCGTGGATGAAGCTGGCGCAGTTCCTTATGATGTTGTTCGACAAGATCTCCAACAATACGCTGGAACTCTTTGCACAAAACACTAGAGTTTTGGGTGGCACCGAGTCGCTGTTGAAGTAGTACAGCCTTATCTTGTTCAAGGGTACCTGTTTTTTCCTCAAGTGAAGACAGTAGCTGCTCTAGTTCTGTCCTCTCGCTCTCATATTGAACAGCCAAGCGGGTAACATCTTCAAGTGAGCGTACAGTGCGATCAAGTTCTGCACGTTGTTGGTTGGCCTGTATACGCAGCTGTTGCATATTTTGTTTTTCGGCTTCCATTTCGTGACGAAGCTGCGCAATTTCTGCATCATGATTTTCAGGTAGCCTGGACATTTCAGGCAACGTTGCACCACTAACTGACCGGCTTTGACTGCCAGCAGCTTGCTCAAGCTCACGATTCAGGAACTCAATCCTCTCCTCGCTATGTTGCGCTTGAATGTGATATGCCTCTGCTGAGTTACGTGTATCCGTAAGCTCTCGTAATAAGCGTTCAAAGGCGTTAGAGATAAACGCCATGGAACCTTGAGGTGCTGGTGACATTCCAGGGATTGCCTGGGCAATGCGGCCCGCAAGCATGTTCACCTCTTCTTTGAGGCGTGAATCAGGCATAACTGATGAACGGGCAGATGAAGGTAAGTGTTCCTTAACTGTCGTTAATGGAGAGTCGGCACCGATACTGTGTGCAGACATGCCACTGGCACTACGCATATGCTTACCCTGAGTATTGGCCACAACCCAGCTTTGGCGCTCACCAGATGTACTAGTATTACTTAAATTGCTCATTGCACTAGCACCGCTCTGTAATCGACGATGATTTGGCAAGGGAACCCCGCCAAGGGCACGCGCCATAACGGCGGCGTGATGCTGAACGATCCTCCGGTCTACAAGTGCCTTGCGTTGGCTCAAGTCAAAGCGTAGCTGCTCAAGATGCCGAATCTTTTCTGACGAGATCTCTGCTTCTTCTTCTGCCTGCATACTGTGACGTTGCTGCTGTCCAATTGAGAGCCGTTTATCTTTCGAGTCGCTAGAGCCTGAGCCACCACCGGACCCGCTAAAAATCTTGCTAATGCGCTTGCGAGCACCATGGCTCGATGATCCCGTTGCCATAGACGGAGACATAGACGCGTCACTAGGCTTGCGGTGGAGGCGACTTAATGAGCGAGCAGCCTCTCGCATTTTCACCTCAACATCGAGTCGAGATACTACATCACTAATCCGCTGCTGTAGCACGTTCTGCTCTGCGTAATGCGCTTGGATCTCGTCGGCTGAGAGCAGCTCAAACTCGCGCGACGCGTCTATAGCAGCGCGCAGGATTGGAGGGGGTGAAAAGTTGCTCTTAGTACCATCTCCGTCTGGCGGGATGATCATTGCTGGAGCGTTCATATAGTCCTGCGGGTTTTGGACTGTTGCGAACCCATCATAATCGTTCATTCTGCCAGGACAAGCGGCCTGTCGTACGTTTGCCTCTCTGGTGTCACAAAAATAAACTAAGTAACAGTGACTCAGCCCAAACCCTGGTCTAAACGCGTCCCACAAATCAGGCAGTCGCCCTGCAGCCATCGGCCAAACCTGTAGGGTACAAATATGAGCCTTGAAGTTGAACTGGAGGTTTCACATCGCATTGAAGTTTCATGGCTAACGTCCTAATGAGTTCTGAAACAAAACCATGCGGCCATTCGGAACTGTGTTATGATTTTCGATCATTATAAGTCTTATCACCTCAATATTTTATAGGATAAAAGGTAAGAGCTAAGGTCATACGCCTAGACTATCTTATCTGTTTAAAAAATTAGCAGCAACTAGCAAAGAGCAAACAATGTCCAAGTTCAAGTGACCAACTTCAAGTAACCAACAATTAGTAGCTTACCTTGGACAATGATTTTGAGTCCGTCTTAAGATAGTCTGATAACTGCTATTTTCTCTGGATGTTGTTGGCTTTCTTTTTTTAGATTTCACTTTTAGTTCGTTTACTTTAACTCAACCTGCTGCACATTCACATGCAAGCCCAGTTTTCTGCCATATATGCAAATAAATTAATCGCGCCCAATTCTACTTAGGACTTTCGGAAATCCGAAAGCACAGGGTATATAGATTCGAACGCCTGATAGATTTCCTCGCGCTGCTTTGCACCGGTAAGAACGATTTTGCCAGAAACAAATATTAACAGTACGATCTTAGGCTTCACCATACGATAGATAAGCCCCGGAAAAAGTTCCGGTTCGTATGAAGAGAAAATGCCATGGCTGAACGCCAATCCCTCAAGTCGAATCGGGAACTTTACGTCGCACGAGCTAACGATATTCTGGATCTTAAAGTCCGTAAACTTTGCATTAAAACCAAGCTTTTGAATAATTCGCGCATACTTCCGTGATGCTAATTTCGAGTCATCTTCACTTTTAGCACCTGTGACAACCATCTTGCCTGACGCAAAGATTAGAGCCGTGGTCTTCGGCTCGCGGATACGCATGATCACGGCCGCAAAACGCTTCGGATTGTACTCGGCGTTACGTGCATGCAATGCAATGGTTTTCAAATCTAGGCGACACGCCAGATTTACTGTTGCCACAATATTCTGTACGGTAGGAAGGATGCCACTGGACCCTTCCTCCTCCTTTGTCGCAGCTGCTTCTCCTGTCAAGGAGTGTGAGTCAATATCATTGATGCCACCATTGGATGTTGGCTCCGTCTTAGCCACAGGGTTAAATTCGCCGGCCGGGAATGACAGGCTCGTTGGAGACACAAACTTGCTCGCTTGCGCGGGCGTAGTTGGTGCTGCTAATGTATCCATGTGCGTCTCTTCTAAGCGATATAATATAAAAGGCGACGGAGGTAGTACAATCTAATGACACCTCTTCCTTTTTTTGCTTTGTTTTCTACAAATAAATAACGGATCAATCAATCAAAGACTATCAGCTGCAAGGTTCGTGCCGCTGGTCTGTACTGATCCTCAAAAGGGGGTAGGGGTGAAACGTGTAAAAGGGTACGCGTGACTCAGCACTATGATATCGGGGGCGACGGAGTACTGGCGGGCCCTTTATATATTCGTCGCAAAACTTAGTAATGTAGGTCTAGGGTATGTAGTCTCCTGCAGGGATTCATAACAATATGTTTTCCTGCTCCTTCCGGCTCACATATATCGCCTCTTTTTTCAATTCTACCTGTTCTCAATCTAATTTCTTTCCCCTAACTAACCTCTTTCTGTTCAATAAATTGCGGTCTTGTGTTCCAATTCTTTTCACATAAAGATTAAAGTCACGTCACCTTTAGTCCGGACAGCGTGGCCTGTCTTGGCGAAAAAAGAGTGATTATAGCTTTCCATCAACCCGCCCTAGTCTGCTATGCAACAGTTTTCATCCGAGTTGAATTCTAAGCCACATAATATATATACAACCGCCACTCTCAACGTCTTGTTTCGATCACTGATGCCTTGCTTTCACACCTAGCACAAATATTCTTTTGACCAACTAGGAAGTAGGTGATGTGAGAGGTCAGCGGATTTACGCAGTGACTCAGGGCACGGGTGTACCCTAGGCCAATGACTTTTTGGGAGAAAAGCGAAAATCTTGCGCGGCGGCCATATGGTGGCGCTGAAATTTGTCTACTTTAAGGCTAGGGTAACTACATGATCATGCGTGACTCTCTAAACCGCTTCACTAACACGACAACAACGATCACCATCACGCGGGTGAAGTGTGTGGCCGCATGCCCGAAGTGGTGAAGAATGTAGCCTCTATTTCACCTCATGAACAGGATGTTCGATTGGAGTCACTTAAAAACAGAATCTCTTTAGCGGATATGGGCACACGGCGCGTCCGTGACGCTTTTCCATTACCGCCTCAAAAACCTGTTTCGAAGGAGTCAGGGGAGACTGCATTTGAAAAGCTCCTTTCGTTTGTATTCAAATATTTTACTGATCTACCAGATGAAACATTAGCTGCTATTGCTGATAGTGTCATTGCCATCATACATGATGATACACTGAAAGATGACGCGAAGAAGGCTGAGGTTGAAGCTCTTTTAGACGAAAAGTTATCCAATTCGGTATTCAATGAAATTCATTCAATTGCTGCCCATGTAGAAATTCGTCCTGATAGTTTGGGTGACCAGAGTGAGAATGTAGAGGAATTGTTGGGAAATCTGAGTGACGACGAATCGCAGCACTCTGATGACGATCTAGAGGAGAGCTCCAATGCATTCGTGGCAATAAATGATCCAATACGGCTGCATAATAGAATGCTTCTTCGCCCCCAAGATATTGATGCTCACTGGCTAGAGACTCATCTAAGGCAGATTGATTCGAGTCTTTCAGTTAATGATGTGCTTGAAGTTTTGTCTCAGAGTGAAGAGACCGAAATGGTATTATTATCCAAACTCGGTGTGGAAAATGCTGCGCTTGCTCAATTAATTGCCAAAAACTCCGACGTTATTTTGTGGTACACGCGTTTACACAAAGCCGAAACTGGTCCCGAACGTGAGTTGCTGGTCAACGAGATACACAAGCGAGGCCTTAGCATAGAAGCAATTGCGGAAAGAGAACAGAATGAGCAAATGGATGTCGATGTACCCAAAAATGTTGATCTCAATGTAGTAGGGCGTCCAATGGTTATTTCAGCTACCTCAAATCTAAAGCTCCCGGAGGGCTCAACTCGCTTCACTACTGAATATTATGAACAATACAATGTTCCAGCTATGCCTCTATCTAAGCCAGACTGGCCATTGAAGTCTGTTAGTGAACTTCCAGATTGGGCTATACCAGCTTTTGCTAACATTGAAACCTTAAATCCTGTACAGAGTCGCTCCTGTGAGGCTGCTGTTGAGACTGATGATAATTTGCTTTTATGTGCTCCTACGGGAGCCGGTAAAACCAATGTTGCTCTATTAGCCCTGATCCGATGCCTTCATCAAGGGCATAAAGCTGTTTATGTTGCACCACTCAAAGCACTTGTACAAGAGCAAGTTCGCACTTTACAGTCACGACTTTCTCATTATTCTGTTGCGGAGCTTTCCGGTGACCAAAGTTTAAGTAGAGATCAACTTGCTAATACCGACTTGCTCGTGGCCACGCCTGAAAAATGGGATATCGTTAGTCGTAAACCTGCAAACACAGAACTTCTCCGAAGTATAGGACTTATAGTTATCGATGAAATCCATCTTTTGCATGACGAGCGACGAGGAAGTGTTCTTGAAAATATAGTAGCACGACATACGCGAGGCTTATTTACTCCAAGACTTGTAGGACTTTCGGCAACTTTGCCAAATTATGAAGATATTGCTGAGTTTTTAAGAGTTCCTATCTCTGGTTTATTGTATTTCGATGCCAAGTTCCGACCAGTACCGTTGGAACAGAAATATGTAGGAGTAACGGCAAAGAGTCCTCTGAAGCTAATGAAGTCCATAAATGAGGCTTGTGTAGAAAAAGTGGCTGAAATTCTCAGCGATGGCAAACAGTTGCTGGTGTTTGTACACTCTCGGAAAGATACCCAGGCAACGGCGAAACTTCTGGTGGAATCTGAGTCTACCCATAGGTTGCTCACCGAGGAAGAGGTAACTGTCCATCATGCAGGACTTAATCGGGAGCAACGCGCAGCTGCAGAGTCAGGATTTATCAATCGTAAATTTAAGGTTCTCGTGTGCACGGCTACGTTGGCATGGGGTGTTAACCTCCCTGCTGCTGCTGTCGTAATAAAGGGAACTCAATATTATGATCCCAGTCAAGAAGGGTGGCGCCAATTACAGCCTCAAGATGTTCTGCAAATGCTTGGTCGCGCTGGCCGTCCAGGATTTGACGTAAATGGTCTTG
Organism: Entelexis apis; assembly: GCA_030564665.1. Taxonomy (NCBI): domain Eukaryota; kingdom Fungi; phylum Ascomycota; class Dipodascomycetes; order Dipodascales; family Trichomonascaceae; genus Entelexis; species Entelexis apis. Next base: position 1,751,981 of record JAJLWA010000001.1, on the reverse strand, counting down.
GGATCATTTTGACTGAACATAAACACCTGAGCTACTTCGCCTCGGTCGCTACAATGAAACTTCCTATCCAATCTCACCTTGTTAATCGACTTCTCGATTCTTTGAACGCTGAAGTTAGTTTTGGTACCGTGCGCTCTCTGAACGAAGCTATTGAATGGCTCAAACGCACTTTCTGGTACGTTAGGTCAACAAAGGACCCACAGATGTATGGTATTAATGAATCTACAGTGGGTGACATTGCACATTCGGCTTTATGCGAACTTGTTAAGCTAAATGCTGTTGTATACGACCATCCAAAAGTGCGCCCCACATTTCAAGGGCAGGTTGCATCCAATTTTTACGTGTCACCAATTTCAGTAGATCTCTATTGTCGTCAACTAAAACCTTGGCTAACTGAGATTGATTTGTTGCGGGTATTTTGTTTGTCTACAGAGTTTGCATCACTTTCTGTTCGTCGCGGTGAGCAAGCTGAAATCAAACGTCTCTCCACGTTGGTCCCGCTCCCCGTTCGAGATGAAAGTTTCTCACGCTCAGCAAAGGTATGTGTTCTGGTGCAAGCATATATATGCAGATTTCAACTTGAAGGGCTTGCTCTAGGTGCAGATATGGTATATATTGCACAATCTGCATCCCGTCTATTTCGTGCTATACATCAGCTTGCTGTTGCTCAGAGGTGGAGTCATCTGGCTCAGATATCCTTACGCTTATACATTGCAGTAGACAAACGCCAGTGGTACGCTGGGCAAACTGCCTTCCGTCAATTTTCGGGCTGTCCTACAGAGCTGGTTAGTCGTGCTGAATCGTCGCAATTGCCATGGAAAAGATATTTTGATCTTGACAAGTCTAACATTGGTGAAGCGCTACGGTTACGTGACCCGCAAGTTGCTGAACTTGCAGAGAAATATTTATCATGGTTTCCTCGATTCAAATTAGTTGCAAAAGTGTTCCCATTGACTCGTACAGTACTCCAAATACATGTTGCTATTTCTCCATTGTTTGACTTTAGCAACGAATGGCATACATTATCTGAGCTATTTTATCTGCTTATTGAAGATCAGCATGGTACGTTATTTGAGTGGAAAGCTTTCCGACTCGGTGAGTTACTCCAATCGCCAACTAAATCTGTAACGGCTTTTATGCCATCAGATGTTTACTCTCCGTACCTTTTTGCACGGCTTTTGAGCGATAAATGGTTACACAGCGAATCCTCAGTTGCTCTAAGTCTGCGATCTATGCTGCCTCCAGCGAAGTTCTCGGCTCCGCTAACTCTGAACAACTCTGAACAGCAGCCTTCCAGCATAGTATCATTTCCGAATACGCAGTCGCTCAACTCTATACAGCGGGCTCTGCTCCCATTACTCTATGGTTCCGATGCTAATACTTATGTAGGCCTGCCACCAGGATTTGACAAACTGAAATCTCAAGTTATGGTGATATTACGAGCTTTTGAGAACGGTGAAAGGGTTCTTTTCATTACGCCTAAAAGCTTGAGGTGGGCATCAAGGATAGCAAATTCTCTCTCGCAACAGTTTTCTGTTTCAACAGACCTTAACGAGGTAGCAGACATATGCATTGCAACTACTATTGAGGTGGAGAGGTTTACGCGCACAAAAAGTCATTTTCAAAGATTTTTAACTGATTTCAAAGTCATTATTTGTGATGACTTACACCGCATAGGGGATGACAATAAAGGTTGGTTATATGAGGTTGCGCTGACTCGGATAATTAATGAAGTTTCAGGCGCAAGATTTGTTGGATTTGGACTGACAGTTGCCACGTCTCGGGCTGTCGGACAATGGTTAGGTGTGCAGAAGGGTGATATTGCAAACATTACGCTCTCCAGCAGGTTAGAGGGTCCGACAATTGAAGTAAAGCATTGGGAGGGCTCGCTGATTCTTGGATTGCGTGACCTCAATCATGACTTTTCCTTGACTGAGTCGGTAATGTTGATTGTCGAGGGTTCCAAGCAGTGTGCTGAGTTGGCTGAAGAACTTGCATATATCGGCTATCCGGATGTCCGAGTGATAAGCATGGAGTCTTTGAGGGAAGAAAGTGAGCCTCTTTCAGAAAACTTCGTTTTTATTACTACTATCGATGTCGTGCTCGAAATGGGAGCATTACATGCAGACAAAGTAGTGCTTTTTGGAACACAGATGCTTGGAAGCAACGGTATTGTGGACTTGCCTGTAGTTGATGTACTCGAATTGTTAGACAAGGCTTCAAGTGAAGTAATCATCTATACGGACAGACAACAATACTATGCCACATTTGTAAATGAGCCACTTCCCCTAGAAAGTTGCCTCGGATCTAATTTGGCGGATGCTTTGGTGCCTGAAATAGCGAGCGGAAAAATCACTGAACCGCAAGACGCTGTTGATTGGCTGATTTCTACCTACTTATATCGTCGCTTGCGACATAATCCCTCGTATTATGGATCTACTGATCTTGAAGAGTGGATCAGTGACACAGTAGAGGACACTTTTGAAAAATTAGCACGAATGCAAGCTGTGGCACTCCAGGAAGAAGATTTGGTGATATCACCGCTGGATCCTGCACATCTTGCAAGTCACTATGGTGTTTCGATAGAGGCATTGGTCGACCCCAAATATCGTCTCATTATGAAAGACTGGAGGACGCATTCGCAAGAGAACTTACAAAATATTAGGCTTTTGGATGCGCGGGAAGAATTAGCTGTGACTCAATGTGACCTATTTCTGTTTTTCTCGGCAATAGATATGCGACAATCAATGATTCAGTCGGTAAGAATCGGTGCCTCGCCCCTGCTCCAAATTCCCTATATCGATGAGCGTGCCGCATTGAAATGTCAAGATGTTGGAATTACTTCTGTGCAAGAGTTTGTGGCCATTGAAGATGACAATCTACGAAGTTCGATTCTTGGTTTTGGTAACGATGACCCACGGATGCTGGAAGTTGCAAACTTTGTGAATCATTATCCAATCGTTGATATTATAAGTGCTCGCGTTACAGATAGAGTGGTGACAGTATTAATTGAGCGTGATATTGAAGAGGAAGACGAGATCAGTGTGGTGGCTCGAAATCTCCCTTCCGATTTAGCGCAGCGGGAACTGTGGTACGTCGTCATTGGAGATGCAGAACAGAAAATACTATATGGTATGGAAAAAGTCCGAATCACGGATGCAAATCTCAGTGTTGAAGTGCCATTGAAGGGAGAATCTGAAAACATGACGGCATGGCTAATCTGTGATAGCTACATCGATGCTGACAAGGAGTCTGAAGTCAAACAATAGAATAAATCATTTTGGATTAGCTGCATTATGAGTACATAAACTTACTGGCTTCAAGTTGCATTTACTTCTTAGATCGTAATAAATATTAACATAGAACCCAATTCTAACAAAAAGACACATCTACAATTGCATTGTGTCAAGAAGGAACAACACTACAGGATAAGAATCATTTATTCATAAGGATCATTGTAAAGGAAAATACCTAAAACTGATTCAGAGCTCCCTGGTAGCTGCAAGAAGGTAGTCAATGATAACATTTCGAAGCATAAGCCGTGTGTGGTATCTAATGTTGTATTTAAAGTCTTCTGACCACTAGTCCTGAACAGGAAATAACGTATTGAGATTTGATAGCCAGCACTGGAGGTCGGTTGTTGTTGTTGTTTTTTTTTTGTTTAAACACATCCATCTATTTAGATCGTCTCTTTAGACGATACTTTGTGGAATTGGCTACACGATTCCCGCCAGGAAACAATGATAAACTTGGAGCCATTGATTACAGCGGATTGTTATGATTGTTAAGAGTATTTCTAAGCCATTGTGAGTAAAGTCGGCGTTTATATGTCTGTTATTTATGACTTTGTCCGCATCACTGCTATGGCAACGAATCGTTCAGATGATATTTTGCGGAAACGATTTGCTCAATCACTTCGATCGGCGGGGCTGCATACATGGTTTCCATATCGTGGATTCTAATAGGACATGATAAGTAACCTAATCCCCATGATAGTTCTGCATATATGCGTTCAGCTAAGCTAGGCTCCCAACCTGTTATCGCACCAGGACATCATATTGGGCGTTACCCCAAAAAGAGGAAGAGGGTGAAGATCACATGCAGCACCACCTTTCCTAACGGCGCATGCACCCCAATATCATCATCACATGCAACGGCGTGTGAGACAGAAACAGCATGTGAAGGTTGCATGTGAACATGCCTTACGTCGATTTGTGCTGGCTACTGAAGTATAAAAGCCCGTGGTAGGTATCAATTGCACAATCGGAGAAGTAAATCTGATATTTTTCTCGGAGACACACAGCAACTTTACAGAAAATGGCTCGCAATTTAGATATCAAGAGGGCTACTGAGCCCTTGGTCAACTTTGCTCTAAGTGAGACGCCATTCAAGCTGACGCCAGCTGCAGTAGCGTCTGCCAAAAGCATTGCGTTCAATCCTATTTTCTGGAATGTTGTTGCCCAGATAGAGTTTCGATACAGGCTTGTTTCTAAAGTTGTTGGTAGCAAAACCCGAGCGGTGTATCTATTCTCATTCACCGTATTTACTCTCGGACTCTTCCGCGATTACTTGTACTATCGCGCGCTTGAGACTCAGCCTGTTTCTCCCCTGCTGGACAATTTATGGGCTCGCTTGGCTGGATATGCTCTGACTGGTTCTGGGTCAGTACTGGTTTTGTCCTCAATGTGGGCACTCGGGATCTCCGGTACTTATCTAGGGGACCATTTTGGATTTCTGAAGGATAGTCGTATTACAAGCTTCCCATTCAACGTTGTTGACAATCCTATGTATGTGGGCTCCTTTCTTACTTTTACTGGTACCGCTCTCTACAAGGCAAAGGCTTTGGGCCTTGTGTTAAGCTGTCTTGTATGGATTATGTATCGTATTGCATTGTTGTTTGAGGAGCCCTTCACTGAGCGTATCTATGCCGAGCGGGATCTTATGAAGACTAAAAAACGCGTCTAGGTGAGAACAATATGTCGTAAAAGTATCATTAACCTGCTTCAAATCTAGTTTCGTAGATCTATTATATTGCTCCTACTTGGTCAAACAAAGTAATTGGGTCGAGTAAAGCCATTACCAAGTTGTAAATGCGTTGAGTACACAAAGTATAAAGATCTTATTACGCTACTTCGTCCAACATCAGCTTCTTTAAAAAACAAATTAACAAATCCTGGTATTTTCTTAACTTAAACGCATTTTATAGCACCGTGGTGTGAACCGTAAAAAAGCCCGTAACCATGATGAACGCGCGTGTAGCACATTATTTTTGTGGTTAGGTTATGGGTTTGTTGTAATCCTCAGCGTTCACGAACATCGTTTACAAGTTGTGTTGGTGATTTCTCCATCCGATTTCGCTCGCCTTCCCCTTATATGCCTCGAGAAATCATAACTATTGGTGCTGGTCAGTGTGGCAACCAGTTAAGTTCCAGCTTTTGGGAGCGGTTGTGCGCTGAACATGGCATCCAGCCTGATGGCACTTTGAAATCCACAGAGCCATTGTATGACCGTAAGGACGTATTCTTTTATCAGAGTGACGATTCAAGATATATTCCACGTGCTGTGCTTCTTGATTTGGAGCCAAGTGTGATTCACAATATCACTAAGAGCGAATTTGGCGGGCTGTATAACCCAGAAAATGTGTTCACACCAAAAACTGGCGGCAGTGGTGCGGGAAATAATTGGGGTGCCGGATATACCATGGGAGAGCAGGCTATGGAGCCTGTATTAGACATGCTTGATCGCGAGGCGGAAAACAGTGACTCTCTAGAAGCGTTTATGCTTATGCACTCTATCGCCGGCGGAACTGGCTCCGGAATGGGCTCTGTCTTGCTTGAGCATATGCGCGATCATTTCCCGCGCACACTGATGCAAACTATTTCGGTTTTCCCTAGTACTGATGCTCAAGGTGGAGATGTGGTTGTTCAACCTTATAATAGTTTACTCGCCCTTAAGAGGCTGGTGCAGCTGGCGGACTCAGTAATGGTATTTGATAACCATGCATTGATGCGCATATTATCCGACTTGACCCAACAGTCCGGTGGTGGTCGCATGGATGCTAGCCGCAGCGTTGAGCAAACAAATGCTCTGGTTTCTACAGTTCTTCTTGCCGCAACATCCACAATCCGGTTCCCTGGATACTTGTACAACAATCTGACATCTATTCTAGCATCATTGATTCCTGTACCTGCATATCACTTCCTCACAGCCAGCTACACACCGTTCATAATGGGGGATACTAGTGAACGATCCCGCTTTGTTCGAAAAACCACCGTGAGCGAAATAATGCGCCGACTTGTGCAAAGCAAATACTCAATGCTTTCAGTTACACCAACCGCGTTGAAATCTTCAAGATACCTAGCAATGCTGCGGGTTCTCCAGGGTGAGTTTGACCCAGCCGAGTACCGCAAGAGACTGCTTGGCCTACGGGATGAGCAAATTCGCTTTGCTCCAATGTTTGTCGAGAGTGTGCAGTTGGCCATAGCTAAGCGTTCGCCATTTGTCGAGTCTCCGACACGATTAAGCGGACTAGGGTTGGCCAATAGTACTAGTGTCGCGGACGTATTATCACGCATGCTAAAGCAATTCAACCAACTCTACGTGCGACAAGCATTTATTTCGGAGTATCGCAAACAACCCATGTTTGAAAATGGGCTTGAGGAGTTCGAGGACGCGCGGAATGTTGTCACAGATATTGTTCAGGAATACCGCAATATGGAGGAGGCATGACAGGGTATACTGGTGATATTTATGCATACGAAATAGATACAATGGCAATATTTGGAGAAAAGTGGATCCTTTGGGGGTCGTGTGTCAATGTGGTTCAAATAATCTTAAATTGGTCTATTATAATAGAATTGCGTCTTCTTTTTATCTATATGACCGGTCGTCTTATGGTCATGAAGCTTAAGCTGAGTGGCTCTTGCTTTAACCGGACGGAAAACTAATAACCACTTTTCGCAAAGACGTACTTTTCAAAGTGGGCTCCCTAGTCGGACAAAAATTATGGTTTGCAATACTTAACCTGGAATTTTTTTTCTAGCCAATATAGTTTCTTTCATTGTATCCAAATAGAGCGTAGAACTGAAGTGGTATATTAAAGACAAAAGTGTTCTGTAAACTTTGTCTAATTATAGATTATTTGCGTTTATCAGGTACAGAGTAAAACATCTTGATGTGAGTTATAGTAACTCTAGAACGCAGGAGTTATAGACCAATTCGTATATAGTTAGAGACTGAATTCTAAGTCCTTTGAAAATCAGAAGTTCCGATTAGGGTGTTTTGGTGATTAGGAGTCGATCTTCTTGGCTTATCTCACGTGGTAGCCCCTAGTGGGGTTCGGACATCTGGAAATGGCCTCACTCACGCACTACATAAAGAAGATGTCTGCAGCGTTCAAGGAGCCGGTTCGTGTGGCCATTATTGGTGGTACAGGTCTGTATCAGCTTGGGGGAAAAGCAGAACCAGAGGCGATTCTTGAAATCGACACTCCCTGGGGGAAACCGAGTTCGCCGATTACGATTTCTCGAACTGATAAGGGTCATCCTGTTGCGTTTTTGTCACGGCATGGAGCGAACCATCAGTACACGCCATCAACAGTGCCTTCGCGGGCCAACATTGCTGCTCTCAAAAGCCTGGGTGTGCAGACTATCATTGCGTTCAGCGCTGTGGGTTCACTGCAGCTCGAGATAGCGCCGCGCGACTTTGTAATCCCTAACCAAGTCATAGATCGCACAAAGGGGATCCGTGAATCCTCATTTTTTGATACTGGTCTTGTCGGACATGTATCCTTTGGCGATCCGTTCGACCCGTCACTCACGAAGCTTCTCACGAAGCTTTCCGGGAGCGTATTCGAGTCCAAGGACGCTAAGTTGCATTCTGCAGAATCTCTGGGCCGTGACGTGACCCTGATCTGTATGGAAGGCCCCGCCTTCTCGACACGGGCAGAGTCGAATATGTATCGCTCTTTTGGTGGTGATGTGATTAACATGTCCTGCTTGCCTGAGGCTAAGCTTGCAAAGGAGGCCGAGATCAGCTATCAAATGGTTTGCATGTCGACCGACTATGATGCTTGGCGGGATGGAGTTGAGGCTGTCACTGTAGAAACTGTAGTGAGCAATTTAGCTGCTAATGCGACTACTGCCAAGAATTTGCTTGCGGCTGTTGTGGACGAGCTTGTGCTCAAGACCGAGCAAGGCGAGATCGGCAGCAGTTTGAAAGGAACAATGAAGTTCTCTGTCAGTACAAAGCCTGAGGCTTTCTCTCCTGAAATGGTCAAAAAGTTGAGTTTCCTGCACCCAGAGTACTATGGAGCTCCTGAAAAGGGGACCAAATGGGAATAGATTGGCCGATAATTATACATATTTCAAAGCAGGTACTATAGAGTATATAATGTGACTGAATGGCAACTATAAGCAGTAATTCTCAAACATAACAAAAATTACAAATGCGTGCGAGTACGTTAAATTAATCAATTAGTTGAAATTGGAAAAAAGAAAAATAGAAACTCCGATGCAGGGAATCGAACCCTGATCTTGTCGGTGAGAGCGACACGTCCTAGCCATTAGACTACATCGGATTTCTGTGTAGCACTTCTTATGTGGGGCTATATACTTGTATGTTATGATATAGGTTTTTGGTTCGCATTGTTAAAGTATTTCGATGCAAGAAGCCTTACCCTCACAAGTGTTAATCAATGTGCAGGCTTTCTTTTTAATTATGAAAATTAGTCGTAGTTTTTTCTTGAACAGCTTAGATTAAATAGCTTTCTATCATGACTAACTAATTTGGTTATATTGCAGGTAGGTACTGCCTTTCTTGCGTTTGAGCAAGAATACTTATATTGAACGGTCTATACAACAATGTCTAACAATTGACTGTTATGTGTTGGCGTTCACAAAGTTTAGCCAAGTTGTGAACCCTTAGGCTAACTTTTAGATATAACGTTCGTGAACATGTTAACTGCAAGATGTTTTCTGAAAATCACATTCTAAACTTGTGTTAGCTATTTATAACTCGTAAGATCGATGGGTGGTCAACACTTGGAATAAATTTGCAGCAATAGAATCATGTCAATTTTAGTCCAAGCAGTCATTCGCAATAATTATAACATTGTATAATCCGAAATGCAGGTTTAAATCTGGCAATTCCTCGGTGCAAGAGTATTACTTTTCACATGCTTAATATCAGCGTCGGGAGGGTGAATATAAGCCGTAAAAGATGGCTGGCGCAGCTATATGGATTTCATTTATGGTATTTATTCAGTTCAATGGACCAAATATTTAAATTCAATTAAGCTCTAATTCCTAGATTGACCTTATCTCTCATCCCGCTAGGTCGAGCCATTCATGACATAATCGGTAAGATAAGATAAAAACATAAGGGAAAACGATTCAAGGTGAGGTGGTGAGGTGAATCTTGGGTTAGGCCCAAATTTATTTTATCCAACAAAAAATATTCTAGGCATAATTTCGTGTGTCCTAAAGTTTCTTGTGGCATCCTGACATTCCTCCAAGCTAGAGCTAAGTACTAGGCATTGACAGGTGTCATGGGAAACCATAATCAGGACTACATCCCTGGCACCGACGCAATCTTCGGTAATGAGATAGAATTGGAGGAGTCATTGCTGCGTGATGGTGAAATCATTCTCATTCCGCAGCCGACAATAAGTCCAAATGATCCTCTCACATGGTCAAAGACGCGCAAGGCAATTCAACTTCTTTTGGTGCTACTTTTTACTGGCCTCACAGCAGCTACCTCAAACTCGTGCGGTTCGGCTGAGGACGGCATTCAGAAGGACCACCCAAACATCTCGGATGACGTTTTTAATACCGGTGATGGTGTCCTGTTTTTGGGGGTCGCGTGGTGGACGTGGTTGGGTGCCCCAAGTGTCTATTTGTATGGTTCGCGGATTGGATATTTATTTGGCGTGCTACTCAGCATTGTAGGCAATGCCTGGTACGCTAACTGTAAAACAGTTGGTGATGTCGTATGGTCTCAGCTTTTCATTGGCGCGTCTGAGAGTGTCACTGAGGCAGTCGCTCAGTTATCCATTACACAAGTGTTTTACCAGCACCAAGCCACGCATTTTATTGGCCTTTATGTCTTGGCTATATCCGTCGGTACATTTGTAGGTCCTCTAATTGGGGGTTTTGTTGCAGATAATATCAGCTGGCACTGGGTGGGCTACGTGGGTATGATTTGCTCGGGGTTTGTAGGCATCTTGTTACTATTTTTCCTTGAGGAAACGTACTTCGATCGATCCCATTTTCGCACAATGCAGGTCAGTGAGATTGATGCCACCAACATGAGCCAGCATGGTGCACCAGATAACAGTGTCGAATCTACGCATTCGAAGTCAAAAGAGGACTCTGAAGCCTACGTTACAAATACGAATCCAGAGAATATGGTGACTTCGGTGCGTCCTGATATCGTAGATGAGACTAAACAGGAAGTAGCTGACAAGCCGAAAAGTTACTGGCAGCGCATCCAACTCATTACTCCAGCCGTGAACATGCAAGGCTTTGGCTTCAAGCAATACGTCCGACGGCTAATACTTATTCTAAGAGTTCTATTGTTTCCTCCTGTGCTATTCTCAGGACTACAGTGGGGTGCACAAGATGCTTGGCTGTCATTTTATATCGACCTAGAAGACGATTACTACTATGACCCTCCCTGGAACTATTCAGATGCAGCCGTCGGCATCATGAATGTCCCCTGTATCATTGGGGCTACTATTGGCTGTATTTATGGTGCATGGTTCTCAGACTGGTTTGTAGTATGGATGGCCAAGCGTAACAACGGCATTCGTGAGGCTGAATTCCGTCTCTGGTGCTTGCTACCTGCTGGCCTCATTTCCCCTGCGGGAATGTTCCTGCTTGGTGTGGGTACGGAACAACATTGGAAATGGTATGCTCCATACGTTGGTCTTGGTATGATTGGATTTGGGTGGGGTTGCTGCGGCGACTTATCGATGAGTTATCTTGTCGATTGCTATCCGGAGATGGTGCTTGAAGGCATGGTAGGTGTATCTCTCATCAACAATAACATAGCATGCGTCTTTTCCTTTGTTGTAGACCGCTGGATGACCGCAATTGGACCTCAAAACACATTCATTTCAATTGGGGTTCTCAACTTCTTCTTTGTGTTCTTAAGTTTACCCATGATATTCTACGGTAAGGCATGTCGTAAATGGACACGCGGAATGTACTACAGATTCGTTGAGGAGCGTGATAGCCTTGATGCTGCATCCTGACAACTCCTCACCTATATAGGTAAAGAATTTCCCATTAATCAATTAATCAATTTTTACGTCGACACATTTCATGAAAACCCCGAATCATCAGAACAAAAACACGAGCACGAGTACGAACAAAAAAAAACTGAGCCAATACCGGGCCTTATGGTACCTCGAAGAACGGTCTGCGTGACGTCTACAGAACTTTTCAAAAGATTCAGATCAAGCCCAACATAGTAAATTATGAACGGCAATTGCAAGTAGCTAGCCGCTCTGTATGTACGGTCAAGTAAAAGTTGAACCAGAACGAGAGGCTTTAGAACTTTCGTTCGCTCATATAGATACTAGAATCATACCATAGAGTATTTAATCGTATTACTTACATCAATATTTAGAAGAGGAACAAATATTGCTGTAATGGCAAACAAAAGTCTAATAAAACCCGTTAAATAGCCTCCGTCCCGCCCATTTATCTGTGCGTAGCTGTAATCCTTGGAACTGCCCTGCAAATGCCCTGCAAATGCCCTGATCCCTGCATCCTGAACATTTCTGTCAGGTTAGGGCGCCGTCCAATGTGCGTGCTGCACTCAGCTCTGGCAAATTCTTTCCACAAATACGCATTACATAATATTTTATATTGCAAAACGTCTATATAAGTCGGGACATTTCTCCTATTCTATTTTTTTTCCCATCAAAGAATCTCCTCGCGGGGGGCCCCAGGAGGGGAATCTTTGAACCATCTAAGTGCGCCAGTTTCTATTTGCTTGAATGATGATAACACCATTTCCTTCTTTTCGTTCATCTTATCCGACTATGATGATATTTAAGGCTGCCCGCTCCTTATCTGGGGAGCACTCATGGGCTTACTAGCCAGTACTTTGTGTCTGACTAGCAATAGAAACGCGCTTTAACAAAAAGTAAGTATTGCGATGATGAAATTACCTTAAACATTCGCAGTTTCCACGGTAGCACACGCTTGAACCCAATGAGTGTGCCAGTGACCGTCATAATCCTTCCTTGGATGTCTGATGCAGTACTAACCAATTAAGAATACCGCCTAATGTCTTACACAAAACGGAAATTTTAGCTAGTGATAGATTATTCGATATTGCATCCTAATCCAGTTTCAACGGTATCCATTGCCGTTAGTGTTGTTAGACCTTTTTGAAGACAGCTTGTTTTTTTTTTTCGCCCTCCACACAATTAATTTTTTTTTATCGAACTCTGCTTCACATTCATGATTAAATCGTTCATCATGACTCAGCAATTAATAGTGAGCCTTAGGAGTGTGATTGTTGTCTAAAGGGTACCTACATCTAGTCAGACAAGAAAATGACGCTCTTGAAAGCAGTAAAATTCCAGAGCCTGCGGGTGCCATTGACACGAAGCTATGCCAATTTGAACCGCCCCGGACCGATGCCGCTTCCCAAGGAAGATCAAGAGGAGTTTGAACGTCTACAGAGAGAAGCACAGAAGTCTCCTGTGAATCCGTTGCACGCAGCATTTGAACGCTACGAAGAATTTGAGGGAGTGAAAAACCCGATTACTGGTGAAATTGGAGGCCCTAAGCAGGATCCACTGCGACATGGTGATTATTCTTTTGATGGCCGCGTCACGGATTTTTAAATAGCTATTTAAAACACCAGAGTATATAATTACGTATGTATGATGAGAAGATTACCTTACTATTGATCTAGGCCTTCCTTGAGGGACATAATCAAACTCTCTTGGCGCTGCAGCCGGCCCTTGATGTTTCGAATTTGGGCGGGTGTGAGCTTATGATACGTACGGTTACTCTCCTGTTGGGAGTCGCGGAGCCTTTCTAGAGCCGATACAGAACTCTGTAAAGCTGAAAACTGGCTTTGAGCCTTGCCTGTTTTCTGGGACAATTGCGTCCTCAATTCGTCGAACCATTTTTCCTCAGCCGCACAAAGTGGTCGTTCAGCCACCTTCTTTTCTTCAAATGTAGCCACAGAGCTAGCAGCTTTGCGAATGCGCTCATTAAGTTGATCCTGCCGTTTTTTTGCGGCAGCCACTGAGGTTCGAAGCTCTTCGGATTTACTGTTCACACTCTCTAATTTTCGGGAAATAGCTGTTGCCTGCTCGAGCTGAGCCAACAATTCCTTTTCTTGTGTCTGGCGATCAAACTGCACCTCAACCAGCGCTTTGAACAGATTGGATATTTTGGTTTCATATGATAGAGAAATGTCATCTAAGTCATACAAGGCTGCCAGATTGGAACTCAGCGTTGTTGTGGGAGACCTGCTAGGCCCCACATCCATCTGAATTGAAGAATTCCATTGCGCCTTGGTTGGCCTCACGAAGCTAGAAGTATCCAAACTGAGGTTCTGTAAAGAGTCAGCTAGATTATCGTCATTAGTTTGCCGCAGTGACCATGACTTAGATGGTGCAGCGAAAGACACGGGTACAGTCTCAACGGATCGTGGCGTGCAGTATGCGTACGAAAGGGCTATACCTTCCACCTGTGTAGGTGGCAGATTTCCAGGCACAGCCAGCATTGACTTAGGTTCCAGTGCATGCTTGTGCCGTATTTGTGAGATCTCTTTGATCCAGTCTCCAATATCTAGAACATGAGACTCACGCTGAGTGTCAATGACGATTATTTTAGGTGTCACAATACGCACTTTACGCACCTTCTGCGGCTGACTGAACTTCACGCATGAGACGAGAACCAGCTCTTTGTTTAGCGGGAACCCAGACAAGAAGAAGTTTACAAAATGGGTTGTTGTTTGAACAACAAGATCTGAGGCCCAAGAACTACCTAGGCTCCCCACAGCCAAGTCAAGAACCTCTTCATCATAAAGCTCTTCCGGGTACGGAACAAGTTTGAGAGGGTCCGTGCTTATGTGCACAGACAGTTCTGCGCGTGCTGGCCTCTTAAGTATAGTCACTTCTCCATATTTCGGGGACCAATTATCGAGTTCGACAGGCCAAGAGCCGAGGGAAGCAAAATCTCGGATAGAACTGAGGCGAGACTTAGGCAACTCAATTTCCGGAGGCACAAAGGGACAGATTCCATATATGTCACCTTCCTTAGTTGCCACGTATAAAGTAACAGGACCTGCAGGTGCATCCAACGAACCAAAGCTAAGTCCAACAGCATCCAAATCAATGTTTTCGGCATCTAAGAGCCGCGTAGTCTCGACAACTGGGGTTTCACCAGGAGGACAGTAAATTGAAATGACTGCGTGCTCTGTGAGCACAACTAAACACGCATCCTCACGCGCGCATGGATGCCAAGCAATACCTCTTATATAGTCATCGAATCGCAAGCCCTCTACCCTCAGACGTCGTGCTGGCAACTCTCCCTCGATGATCCAAATATGTAAAGCCTTCCGGGCAGCCACTGCAAGTAAAGAGCCAGACTTATTTAGAGCAACGTCAGTGGCACTGAATCCGTTGTCTAGTCTGACAAGCTCAGCGGCTGTTCTGGTACCCCTTCGCCGTAACACTCGAGAGCCTTCAATATACACCAAGACGTCGTTACTGCTATGATATGGCGGCATCGGGCAGAACTATTGGAGCCTTTATAATACAAGCGCAGTTCACTTTGTTTATGAAGAGGCTGCTGTTCTACAATAGGGCAAGGAACCACGTTCAGAAAGCGGATAGTAAACCGCCGTTGAAAGGTGGATTAAGTTGTCAAGACGTTTGCAAACAAGACAGTAACTTATGCTTATATAGTCTGCACTAACGGTTACCTTCGAAATAAATAAAAGTTTCCACGAATAAATTACTACTAGGCAATGTACACTCTATATCAAAGATAAACGTAATCAAGCGGTTTATTAGACAAACATTGTAGCAAGTACAAAGTCAGAGAATAAATTACAATACACCTAAAGGCCTTGGGCTCCAATCCTGCACTTTTACCCATCCAGGCGTACTAGAAACTGTTTGCGTCTGTGGAAAGTCAACAATAGTTACACCCGTCAGCTGGGCCATCTTCGTAGCAGTTGCATAAACATCATGCGAAGCGTGTTTGGAAGCATATACTGCGGCAATGCAAGCGTTCCATGGTCGGGGCGTGGCACATATTTTCTTCACCATATCCAAACTAAGGAAAGGTGCCAATGTCTCAGCCCATGTAGCTAGCAGGGGATATTTACGTACTTCACGGGAATCAGACGGATCTATAGGCCATTCTCTGAGAGAAAGAGCTGAAACCACACGACCAGCCAAGTTTTGGCAGAATTTGTATCCCAATTTTTGGAATAAAGGAAGCCATAATGCAACCACGCTGGAGCCTTGTTTTGGTATAGGACCCGTCCCAGCCGGTATTAGGATATTTCGCGTTAAAACAACTGTCAAAAATTCGGATTCGTTAGCCACAAGCTCACTTCTTAGACAGGAAACTAAAGAAGCAGGCGGCACCGCTGAAGCGTCCGAACGCTTCAATCTCCGCCATTGTTTCAGTAATTCTTTGATGCGTTCACTGGGGTCTCCATCAACATTAGGAGGTGATACTGATTTGATTTGAGGACTTGGAGCTTCTTGTTGAAGCCGCCAGTATACGTCCCACAACCAATCCAACGCTCTATTTGCCATATCACGGAGTAAGTAAATAGACGGCACGTCTTCGTGAGTGGCCGCATGTCGTAACTCCACAAATGCATTCGGTAGTTGTATGTCAGTAGCCAGTGCATGTAGAGGCACAGCAGCCTTACCAACTTGAGCCGCATCCAAAATCTCATTTACGAACCGAATCAATGCCATGGCGTATGTTAACCGAATAGCATACAAATCCGACGTGGGTACATCACTGTGCAGAGCAGAAATAATAAGGCACGTGACATGTATACTTGGTGGTAGCTGGCCCCGCGACTCATAGGCTTTGCACAGCGCAAGCCCCCGTTGCTGGGAACCATGGTCTCCATAGAGTAGGTCACGAAGCTTCTCGAGCTCCTCCGCTGACTTGAACACCACTAGACGGGCCATAACCGTCAACAATGTACTACTACTAAATCTGAATCAATTTGTCTACCCCAAGCTTTGGTAATCGGGCAAGGGCTATTACCAAGGCAAGGGCCACACCCAGACATACACACATTGGGTGGAATAAAGGGTTCGTGGTCCGGGGCGGGTCATAACTCATAGACGTGAGACCGAATCGCTCACTTCGACGTTGGACCGGTTCCGCATCGCTCCTACCATCGCAGTGATTGAGTTTATTTGGCACTGAGCGTGGGTTTGCAAAACACCAAGCGCTAATTCGGATGCCGCAGCGAAACGCCGGGAACCCGCGTGCGAACCCTCCAAAAGTAATTATTCACAACTCTCTGGCGCAGAATCTCCAACTTCGTAACTCATCCCTGGGAACTTCCGTCACATCCAACTATCATGTCTTAGATCAACTCTCACAACCTGCTAGCGGTGGTGCAACGGCCTCGAACGCTCCGGTTCCGAACTCGATGTCAACCTCGTCTGAGCGCCGAGGTACAACTGGCTCACAAACACCTCGCGAAATGGTTTGGGTAGATAGCAAAGAGCGACTCAGTGAGATGGCTACCAACATTCGTGGCATTTCAAATGCCCTTTCGAACGTCGCCCTAGCAGTACAGGTGAAGAGCGTTATGATCATCACAAAGCTAAGCGACGAGACACTTATCTCCAAGACACGCGAGATTGCGGAATGGCTACTTGATTGGAGTCCTGGATGCTCACGGCGTGGCTCAGTTCAGACCGGATTTGAGCTTGACGTCAAACCGCGTACCTGGTCCCGAGGAGAAATCAAAGTGTATGTGCAGGACCTGCTTGCCAAGAGACCAGAGTTTGGACTCGAGGAGATCCAGAAGAAGCGGCCTCATCAATCTGAAAACAATTTACGACTTTGGAACTCGGAGGAAGTGCAAAAACATGCCGAAAATGTAGATCTTGTTGTGACACTTGGTGGTGACGGTACCGTGTTATACACTTCCTGGCTCTTTCAGAAAATGGTGCCACCTACCTTGTCATTTGGGCTGGGATCCTTGGGATTCATGACGGAAAACAGTTTCAAGGATTTCGAGCAGATTGTTGATGAGCATCTCACCAACGGCATTTGTTGTGCGCTTCGAATGCGATTTGAATGCTCCATCATGCGCACTCGCAATCCAGAGAAAAAAGGTAGTGATGACCTTGAGAAGGAAATGCTCCAAGCTGGTGAAGCGTGTCATTTTACCACACACACTCGGGATGCAGAATATACTATTCTGAACGAAGTAGTTGTTGATCGCGGTCCGAACCCATTCGTGACAACAACCGAACTATATGGCAACTACGAGTTACTCACATCTATTAAAGCCGACGGTGTTGTTATATCTACGCCGACTGGCTCCACTGCATACTCCATGTCCACTGGAGGCTCTTTGGTACATCCTGATATTCCTGCGCAGCTTATTTCACCCATTTGTCCTCACACGCTTAGCTTTCGTCCCCTTGTGGTCCCGGACTCCATGATTCTTCATATAGGTGTTCCTTACGATGCGCGCTCTTCAGCATTTGTCTCTTTTGATGGAAAGGCCCGGGTTAGACTAGACCGAGGCGATGTGTTGGCTATTAACGTATCAGCATATCCATTTCCAAAGGTTCTCCAAGAGCGGTACCAAAATATATCATGGGTTCAGCAGCTTAGTCGCACCCTACATTGGAATGAGCAAAAGCGACCAAAACGATATACTGATGGATCAAACGATAATTGGTCTTCGTAGTAGCATTGATTTTCGAAGGCTAATAATATAATGTGTCGTAGATTCATCTAGGTCTACTGCTAATAGTTTGGCCTGTGAGACACAACAATTTGATTAAAGAGTACGGCATCTCTATAAACTAGAAGAGAAACAGCGTACTAGCAGTATTTATACTCACTGTAATGGTCTGCTGAACTGGAGATAGTCACACCATTATGGTTGTAAACCCATGAACTTTACAGTCTAACATATTTTAGGAGCTAAGGCACAAAGTAAAAAGATCATTCAATTGTGATTTTAATAAGGCCGGGGTTTCATCCGCAAAATTGACAAGAAAAGAAAGTAGATAAATCGCCTATATTTCCATAAATATCTAAGCATTAGCAGGAATAGATAAAGTAGTAAGCGCACTAGTTTATAAAATCTAAACTAAACCAAGAAAAAAGTTTCTTTCTATGGTACAGCGATTGCTACTAGTCTCGTAATTAGTGACCTTTGTGAATGATGTACCGTTGTCAGCACTCCGCAAAAAGGAAAACCAAGTTGCTTACAACTGAAAACTGCCGCAGGATCATAATTCAGCATCAAAAGACTTTATGAACGTAAATTATGAATGTAAATGACCGCAATTATATCAATAGGTCAACTATTCATGCAACAAAGTTTTTATAGTGGAATTCTAAAACGCCCACGAATTTCAAATTTCGAATTTCAAATTTCAAATTACTTGTTCTTATTAAATAGCTAAACAATGCATTATGCATAGGTCTACGCCACAACGCAAGCAGCCGCAATCGTGCCCGATTAGGGTATTTTCGGTTTGTACCCAAAAAAAAAAAGTAGATACGGGTGCTGAAGTCACATACGGCAATTCACAACTGTGTGTGTAATGCTTACTTAGTCGCTGAAAAATTCTCCAGTCCTGTGGGCGCTCGCAGTATCACGGAGCATATCTTGTCCGTACCCAGGCTCCTTGTTGTGATTATATTGAAATTTTTTTCCGTCCCCTCACACTTCTCTCTTTTTTACACCAACCTTCCGACTGGACCTCTACAACCATGGTGTCTGCACTTACGGTTGATCACATTCGGACCCTTATGGGCCGCAAAAACTCAATTCGGAACATCTCGGTCGTGGCACATGTTGACCACGGCAAGAGTACCCTGACGGACTCGCTTGTCCAGAAGGCCGGTATCATCTCCGCTGCTAAGGCCGGTGATGCCCGTTTTATGGATACCCGTAAGGATGAGCAGGAGCGTGGTATCACTATCAAGTCTACCGCCATCTCTCTGTATGCTGAGCTTACGGATGACGACACCAAGGACATCAAGCAGCCTGTTGACGGTAGGGAGTTCCTCGTAAACCTTATCGACTCTCCAGGTCACGTTGACTTCTCTTCTGAGGTTACTGCTGCCCTCCGTGTCACCGACGGTGCCCTTGTCGTTGTCGACACCATCGACGGTGTCTGTGTGCAGACCGAGACTGTGCTGCGTCAGGCTCTTACTGAGCGTATTAAGCCTGTTGTTGTTATTAACAAGGTTGACCGTGCCATTCTCGAGCTTCAGATTGGCAAGGAGGATGTCTACCAGACATTCGCCCGTCACGTTGAGTCGGTTAACGTTGTAATTGCTACCTATGGTGATGAGGCGCTTGGTGACCTGCAGGTCTTCCCTAACAAGGGTACTGTTGCCTTTGCCTCTGCCATCCAGGGCTGGGCTTTCACTATTCGCCAGTTCGCTGTTCGTTACTCTAAGAAGTTCGGTGTGGACAAGGAAAAGATGATGGAGCGTCTGTGGGGAGACAACTTCTTCAACCCCAAGACGAAGAAGTGGACGAAGAGTGATAAGGATGCTGACGGAAAGCAGCTCGAGCGTGCATTCAACATGTTCATCCTCGATCCTATCTTCCGTATTTACTCTGCTGTCACTAATGGCCGCAAGGAGGAGCTTCTTGCTCTCCTTCCCAAGCTTGAGGTTGATCTGAAGCCTGATGAGAAGGAGCTTGTCGACAAGGCTCTTCTGAAGACTGTCATGCGCAAGTTCCTTCCTGCTGCTGACGCTCTTCTGGAGATGGTTGTTCTTCACCTGCCGTCGCCTGCTACTGCCCAGGCTTACCGTGCCGAGACTCTTTACGAGGGTCCCAATGATGACGAGGCGTTCAAGGCCATTAAGGATTGCGATGCCGGCGCTGGTCTGATGCTCTACGTTTCGAAGATGGTTCCTACCTCCGATAAGGGCCGCTTCTACGCCTTCGGCCGTGTGTTCGCTGGTACCGTCAAGTCTGGCCAGAAGGTGCGCATCCAGGGCCCCAACTACGTCCCTGGCAAGAAGGATGATCTTTTCCAGAAGAACATCCAGCGTACTGTGCTTATGATGGGCCGTTCCGTTGAGGCTGTTGACGACTGCCCGGCTGGCAACATCATTGGTCTTGTCGGTGTCGATCAGTTCCTCCTCAAGAGTGGTACCCTTACGACCATCGAGACTGCTCACAACATGAAGGTTATGAAGTTCAGTGTGTCTCCTGTCGTTCAGGTTGCCGTTGAGGTCAAGAACGCCTCTGATCTGCCCAAGCTGGTCGAGGGTCTCAAGCGTCTTTCCAAGTCCGATCCCCTTGTCCAAACATCTATGTCACCCAATGGTGAGCACATTATTGCCTGCACTGGTGAGCTTCATTTGGAGATCTGCTTCAACGACCTGCAGAACGAGCACGCTGGTATTCCTCTTCGCCAGTCAGAGCCCGTTGTTGCTTACCGTGAGACGGTAACTGGCACCTCTTCGCAGGTTGCTCTTGCCAAGTCTCCCAACAAGCACAACCGTATCTACTTGACGGCTGAGCCTCTTGACGAGGAGCTCGCTGAGGCCATTGAGGGCGGCAAGATCACGTCCGAGGACGACATCAAGGCTCGTGCCCGTGTTATGGCTGACGAGTACGGCTGGGATCTCACTGATGCCCGTAAGATCTGGGCTTTCGGTCCTGACGGTTCTGGTCCCAACTTGATCGTTGATCAGACCAAGGCTGTGCAGTACCTGCATGAGATCAAGGACCACATCGTCGCTTCGTTCCAGGAGGCGACCAACAACGGTCCTATTCTCGGTGAGCAGATGCGTGCTATCCGCTTCAACCTGCAGGATGTCACCCTCCACCCCGATGCCATTCACCGTGGTGCCGGCCAGCTTGGTCCTGCCATGCGTCGTGCTTCGTTCGCCGCCCTTCTCCTCGCTGACCCCGCTCTGCAGGAGCCCGTGTTCAGCGTCGAGATTGCTTGCCACGAGAGTGGTATCGGTGGTATCTACTCTGTGCTGAACAAGAAGCGTGGCCAGGTCATCTCGGAGATCCAGCGCCCGGGCACTCCCCAGTTCTTCATCAAGGCATACCTGCCCGTCAGCGAATCGTTCGGTTTCACCACTATGCTTCGCCAGGCCACCGGTGGCCAGGCCTTCCCCCAGATGGTGTTCGACCACTGGCAGACGATGCCTGGCGACCCTCTCGACCCCACATCCAAGCCTGGTACTGTGGTCACCCAGGGTCGCAAGCGTCGCGGTATGAAGGAGAATGCTCCTACTTGGGAAGAGTTCTACGACCGCCTGTAAGTGTATTCACGCCTTTAATATTAGTTTAAGTTACCCACTTACTATTAACGTATCAGACACACAACTAGAAGGAACCAAAACAGTCTCTATGACTTATAGGCGCGACGACAACAAAGTCTCAAATGCAAAATACTTGACGCGCGTGCCATCTGCTTTGCTTTAAATTCCTAATCTTAGCCGCAATCTGATTAACATACCACGATCAGTGATCGCAGCAGGCTTTAGTGTCACACGTGCGCAACATTTCCTCGCATTGTTATTATGCGTGTATCTTAGATTGTGGAGAACAGAGCATCATCACGTGTCAGACATCCCCCCCACCATGTGTTCGTTTGTTGTTCAAACACATAGCCATTTCACTAGCTATTAAGCAAAATGTTCGTGTTTCCTCGGGTTTCCCGCGCCGCTACTCGCTCCTTACCGTTGGTTTTAGGTGGAGCCATTGGAGGAGGCGCATTTTACTCATTTTCACCGCGATTGAACTCGTTGCGCATTCGCAATGATGCAGTGCCGTCCCGACCGCAACCAGGTGAATCGATTGCTAAGTATGCTGAACCTGTACACGGAAAGGGGCTGTCTAGGTTCGGAGGTAAATTGGATTATCATCAGCTTACGTTTGGATCATTTGCGGGAATGATCTCCGGCTACTTTTTCGGCCGCATTTCTAAGATGCTTGTTGGGGTTATTGTTACATCCTTGATGACCACAGAGTACTTAGCGGCGTCAGGCCACATAGATCTTAGACCTTTTTACAGCAGTGTTTATCGTTGGTGCTTGCGACACTGGGATCAGGAGATTCTTGTCGAGGACCCTAGCTTCAAATATAGCTTTGGGCTCGCGTTCCTCATTGCGGCTTACAATGCCTAGGTAGATAGCACTTTTTTAAAAAAAAAGTAGCTCTAAAGTCTTTTCTAGCTTTGGTATACAATGTTAGTATATTCATCTTAAGCTTTTCGCCTACTTATGCTTTGTATGTACATTAAATACGGTCTTATCAGTTTGAAACACCGAATCAATGCGGCCATTGTCACCGATAACATCGAACACAGAGGTAAACTGGAAAGGACCTTGATTGAGAAACACGGCATCCATATTTACTTTTAATTCTTCGCCGGGTTCTAAATTCAGAAGGCGCTGCGTTGTGCCCATAAATAAGACATAACGCTGAGCCGTTTTACTGGGAATGAGTCGCAATATTCCTCGGGCAGGATTCGTTGTAGACTTGTTTTTGATGTGAATCTCCAGTGAAACGGGCGAATCCACTGTGCAGTTCAAGTTTGCCGCACCCATAGGCATGGAGACTTCCACTGTGCTTGTTACCAGCACCGCAACCATCTGTCTCGACAACTGGATAGAACGCAACTCAACATAGCCGGACCGACCGGCTGATGTATGCCACTCACCGTGAATTCGTTCTAAAAGGGTCTCTCGTAACCAAAACGCACGTAACTGTTCCGGCGTTGTGCGCATGTCCACAGTAAACTGTTTATTTGACAAGCTTGGGATAGGCCTTTGTAGCATTTCAGCACTGAGTGGATCCCAAGGAACTTCAAGTAGAAATCTTCTCGTTTGTTGACTTTCGAGATTATGCTTGACTATGCTCGATTTATCAGTACTCAAGCCTGCCCATAGCGACACACTCAAAGTCTCGCGCCACGAGTTTCTTAGATCTAACACGAGCAAAACCACTGAAGCTGATTGTGTTGGGAGAAGGTTAGCTCGCTCTACACTGACACTGGGACATACAGTCACTTGAAGAGGTATGCGTAGCCGTCGCAAACTAGCTTCAGTTAAACCATAATCGACAAGGATAGCTGCTGATGTTATGCCGCGCTTGCCAGTTAAGTCGAATTCAAACTTTTGCGATTCACGCGGACCAATAGGAGCAATATTGGAAACCATGTCAATCGCTCGTCGCCGATGCAGGAAGTATTCGTATTCATAAAAGTCTGCTCTTTGAACATCTTGTCTAGAGGCTGCCGATCGTAGAGGGTCTACAGTTGAGTCATGGAAACCAAAGTGCATAACACTACTTGAAGTATGACTTGAACAATTCCACAGAGTGATGCTAAAACGTTTGCACTCACCTTCCAACAACATACTCCATCCCTTTTGAAGGCTTAGTTCTTGCAAGACAAGAACTGGTCGTGCAGGTGTGATGGGAATACGAACAACCGGTTTCCAAAAATTTTGACCCTCACATCCACTTACCTGCACATAACACCCTGCCACTACAAGCTCTGACTGGTCAGGAGGAGGAATTATTGATGTCTCCACACGGAATCGCGTTGTATTGGCAGGTATGGTCACTTCCTTGGCAACCTCGGATAACGGGTTTCCGTCCGGGTCAACAAGGAAAAGCTCGAATACCTGTAAATCAACAGCAAATGGGTTCTGCAGATATATTTTCGCATTTGTAGCTACACCAGACTCGACTGAGCCTTCATCCTTGGACTCAGTACCCTCAAATGGGTTATACAAGATAGCTGAATCTGCCTTAGGTGCACGAACTGTAGCAAGGCGGTGTGTTTTAACTGTGAAGTCTACAACAAGACCACTGTCCCAATATGAACTCTGTACAACGTCGCCGAAGCTACGAATCAGTTGATAGAGTGCCATCTGTTCCTGAGGAGTCATCCAATTATACTGTGCCATGGCTAGTAGTCGACCTGCAGCTTTGGTCTGAACCTCCGGGTTACACATACGCTGACCCAATGCTACCAGCTTGCGAAGAGTGGTGGCTTCTAGCCTTGGCCACGAGCTATATACTTCCAAAACGCTGTCCACAGCACCCAAGTCCATAACTGGAGCATCTGGACTAGCTGCCAGAGTTGACACTATCTGAGCGCATATAAAGGCCCATTTACGTCGGAGTCCTGCTCGGGCATAAATTGAGGCGACAGCAGCCAATATTCTTGTTTTAGGTTCAGCTGATAGCTTGGAAAGACCGGGGTTGTGAATGTAAGAAATCCAGTCCTCAATTGTTTCAATTGAAGGGATTGCTCCTATGGAGCCCATCGAGTCTGTGAGACCTGTGGGACCTGAGGAGATAGACGTGCCCCGGATTGCGGCAGACAGAGCTGCATCAGTCCATCCCCGACCCAACCGTAGACTGATCAACAAATTTGTGAAACGGATAATAGTTTCATAGAACACTGTGTACGGAACTACTTCTTCATTCACCCCTTGAGCGTAGTCATCGAGCGCAGCCTTAACAATGAACTCCAGCATTTCTTCTATAGGCGTTTGATTAGTGAAGGGTTGTGTTTTCTTGAGTGAGCGTACTCGAGATAGAGAAAAAGAGGAAACGGTAGAGGTGGAGTTTCTCGGCGAGTGCTGCGGAGATCGGTTCTGATTACTTGGATGAGAGTGATCAGACTGCTGGTGGTGATTAACTTGCTCTTTGTGATCTTTGCTTTGTCGAGATGAAAACTTAAGTTGCTTCAACGCAGCAGACCAAGCCGCAGTAACAACCGATGCAGGAGCTATGCTTACGGTGTTTGAAGATACGAATTTTTGCATGACCATAGCCAGACCAATTGTATCCAAAGCAGACGCATGCCATAAAGGATCGTTAGCTTCCTTCAACATTGCAGCCGCTACTCCGGACTCAGCAATAGCGTCTTGGCTGCGCCCACTTAAAAGGTACAGAGAACCGAGATATTTCCGAGTTCGACCTTCTTGTTTACTCTTCGCCCGTTCTGCACTTCCCATAGATATGGATCCATGACGGCCGACCACAGGCTCTAAAGTAGATGCAGTATGAATATGACCGTTATTTCGTACTGGCCGATGCGAAGAGTGAGAACCATCGAACGTAGCAACAGTGGTTCCCATCTTGGTGGCAGGGCTTTGGAATGAATTAAGCCTGCGAGTGATCCAGAAGGCTGAAAGATTGGCAAGAAATAGTCCTGTGACAGTACTGAGCACCGTTTCTAAGCTTGTCCAATTAGAGCTCAAAACTGGGAACACTTTGTACGGCCAATCTGTACCTATTGAGGATGAGCTGACCCCAAAAACCAATATTACATGGCACAATGCAGACGGATTTTTTTTTCTCAGTGTTTCAAGCTGCTGCTTTAAATCAAGGCCTTCCTCCTGCACTGCTGCGTTGTGAACTATACCAACAACAAGCATCTGCTGCCTCCATGGCTCGAGGTCAAACAAGGCATCTACAGGTTCCGGACCAGGTTGTGTTTGGAAGTTAAACATAACATGCCCAGTTGGATTACCCTGGGGATCAAAATGCTTATTTTGCTCTTCTACTGTCCTACCATCTGCGTTAGTTGGTAAGTGGACATCTATAAGACTTACCTCTGCAGCCTGTCTAAGCCGCTCGTAATATTGCTGAAACTGCGACACTTTTAGCCTACCGACCGGAAGCACCAGTGCCCCGACACGCGAAGGTGCCGCATAGTCGTAGGGGTCCATAAACAGGCAGCTGGCAAGTACAGTTATTCTGCTCAAGAGACGCGAGATGCGTGAAACGCAAGATTGGTATCATCACGTGCATGACTCAGGCACTGGTGAAAGTGATATACCGTTGAAACATGACATGAATTCTGGCCATGTCGTTGAAACGAATACTAAAAAAATAAGGATCGAATAAATAAATGGCAAGTTGTCTTTTGTAGTTTTAATTAGCACTCGTTATTATCGTGTTTAGGAGATCTATTGCTTGGTGACGACTTAAGATGCGGGATTATGGCGTCCATTTTCTGTTTAAAACAGATATTTCAGAGAAATTTTATCACCTCATAGTATACTTAATGTACCTATATACTCAAGGCAACTCATATTGCACACAAATTTCACTTCGTGCGCAGCCCGGTAGAAGAAACATCACTAGGTTTAAACAAGCGCCCACGTGACACTAAATCTAAACTTGAATCATACATGACTGTAAGTACCAACTGGTGGTGTACAACATCGCTCGCATGGCTCGACGTGGAAGAGTAATAACGCGAAATCGTAAGTTCGCATTTGATGATGTACTTCGTCGTGAGTACAGATGGGACATAGATCCCAATGCTCCAGTCTGTCCCTACTATGGTGTATCTGCGTGCTCACTGGGGCGCTTTCATAGAGACCGCCACCTTGTATCGCCCATAATTCCCAAGATTGTGTGCCGCCACTGGCTTAAAGGACTGTGTAAATTGGGTGACCACTGTGAGTATTTGCACGAACTTAATATGGCTAAATTGCCTGAGTGTGCTACTTTTCTAAAGAACGGCTCGTGTCCAACTTACCCCGAGTGCCCGTTCAAGCATACTGCAGCCCAATCCAAGACGCCGCTTTGCCCATCATATGAGAAGGGCTTCTGCAAACTTGGCCCCAAATGCCCTAAACGACACGTACGCCGTGAAATGTGCAGGCGCTACCTGACCGGATTTTGTCCTCTAGGTCCGTACTGCGAGAACGCACATCCCAAATTTGTCCAGATCGATGACTCCATGCGCATTGCGCCGGATCCAGTACAACGTCCACAATGGGCAGCGGCTACTTGATCTTATTTATTATACACTATCATCAGTCAAGGATTCCAAATGTTCACTGGCAGACATGGATAGCTTGTGTACAAAATTTCACTAGATTCTTTAAATGCATACCGTTTTTAAGCGCTTGAACTCTAGCTTTGTTTTATTTCTACAGCCAATAATCTGTGGTCCACACTGACTTTGTAAATATTTTTAAAAATACATTACTTTACACTCAACGCAATACATAAGATCTCAGCTTGGTCACCTCGGAGTTTGTGAGTTCAGACAGGTCATTATCAGTTTCGCTGAATGCCTCAACCAGTGCCGTGGCCATCTGGGAGACGCGAACAAAACGCTGTCGCAAAGCATACTCTGTCTCCGAGATTATGGAAATGACTTGGCTAACATCGCGATCTAGTGTAATACAACCAAGTTCGTTGATGCGTCCATTCAATGACCATATGAAGTTCTCCAACGAAGTTGCGACACTACGAGCCATGACACTAAGCACCATATTGTAGACCGACGGGTGCAACACTTTACGCAACGGTCGAGCAATTAGGCGCCAAGAATACTCAAACTGGGCACCTGCCCTTCGTGGCGGAGCCGTTGTAACCATATATGCTTTAGCCTGGAAGGCGTTGTTTAATGCTGTTCGCACTTGAGGCCCCACAAGTAGAGCGACTAGTGTTTGGCATCCGTCCGCCAGCAATTCGCTTGTACGTGCACGGAAGGACATTTCAAATTTATCAAGTGAATCTCCACCTTGATAATGCGAATCAGATACCACTTTACTAACTGCCTGATTCACATATTCTGAAGTCACGTTGAGGTCATTCAGATATATCATGAAAGCGATTCTGGTTGCCTCCGATGAGCTATCGTTTGGTGCAGAGGTCCGAAGCTTTCTCTGGATCGTGCCAATATAATCACTCTCCAGCACGCGACGCAGGCCAGCAAAGGACGATTGCATAGTACTCAGATCGCCAGTATCGACTGTTTGCGACAAAAGAGTACTGAAAACATACATAACATCATCTACTAGTGAGCTCACTAAAGGTGATTCAACCACATAAACAGGATGCGCATTAATGGTCTGCTGAGTGGGAAGCTCATCAAGCTCAACTGCCTTTTCTACGCTGCGACGGAACACAAATAGGGACAGAGTCACAAACGTAGGACCCAATATATCGTGCACTTTTTGTGCAACCAAACTCAAATCTAGGGCAGCAATAACAGCATCTTGGCGAGCCCACCTTTGACAAAGGAAGGCGCGATATAAGCTCCAGCGGTTCAGCATAACAGACAGTTCATTAAGACGTGACGACGCATCCTTAAGATCCACTAAAGGTTCTGAATCGGTTTGCATTGGTTGATTGCTAACGAAGGAATGCACAAGGGAAGGGAAGCTATAGGCGCGACATTGAGATATGAGCACCTCAAGACGTCGTTCGTCCCAGAAAGTATCCACAATAAGTCCAGCCTGCTTATCAACCTCTTCCTGGATTTTGGGAACTACAGTATTAGGCATGGCATCCACACCGTAGTGTTTTGTGACCAAACCGGCATGTTGACCAATAATAACGGCAATGGTTTCAAATAGCTTTGCAAAGGCACTACTATAAAATGCTGGATTTTCATGCACTGTTGCAGAATGAAGCAAATTCCGACTGAGTCCAGCAATGATTTTACAAATGAACGTGGAATACTTCGTGAGTCCTACTTGTGAGTACCCAATGAGCGGGAACAGCTTAAAGTAACGTGTGACCTGGTCCATTTGCCTTGCGGCAGCAGCCTTTTCGAACTCGCGACTAAAGAGGGCCAGAAGGTCGTCACAAAATATCTTCAGTGTTTGCCTCGGATGCTCAGGAAGCTCCGTTGAGGGTACCATACGAGCGGCGAAGCTTGAATCCATAAGTTCTGCAGGCACAGCAAGCGCACGGTCGGCTAGCTCTGCCGCACGCTCCCAATCCTTCATATCCATTGCTCCTTGTATACCTTGAAGTGACTCGCGCAGCGAAATAATCTCATCGACATACTGTCTAGCGTCGCGCGCCCGTTCATACAAGTCAAGCACACCAGTAATTTTAATTCTGACGTCCTCTCCTGATTTAGTTGACGAGTCAAACAACACGCCCACTGCCTGGGCTGACGTTTGTGAGCCTTCAAGCCTGTGTCGTGCCGCCGCGAGCTCGTCCAGCCGTTCGGCAGCCCGCGTTTCACTGCTGGCGCGGCGTAACCGCTCGAGACTTGCGGCCTGGGCAAACTGAATTTCGTCTAAAAACCGCTCCAGCTCGACCCGCGAGCTGACTTGGTTGAGCGCGAGGCCTCGAGTCGACATGTTTGGCTACCCCAAACGCGTCTCTACGCTGTGTTTATGTGGAGCTAATCGCTGATCATAGAGAGTATCGTG
This sequence comes from Entelexis apis, assembly GCA_030564665.1. NCBI lineage: Eukaryota > Fungi > Ascomycota > Dipodascomycetes > Dipodascales > Trichomonascaceae > Entelexis > Entelexis apis. The sequence continues at coordinate 1,722,573 of JAJLWA010000001.1, read as the reverse complement.
GCGCCAGAACTACAGTGAATTTGACTTACCCGGTCATTGCGTACTAGTTTGATAGACCTGTAAAGGAAAAGAAATTACGAGTATAGCCAGTAATGAGAAATTGGAAAAAAAAATTAGAATTTATCCCTAACAAAACTAGCTCTGGTTGCAACTAGCAAACCTCTGATTCTATAAATACAGACCTTGCATTACTACCATAAGCCTATAGTGATGAAATATTGCCCAGGGCAGAGGGACAGTCTGGATTTTGAATTTTCCAAGCATGTCAATTGTGGTTCTTATATCTGGCAGTGGCACAAATTTGCAGGCGCTCATTGACGCCAAGCTATCTATTTCGCATGTTATATCCAGCTCGCCTGATGCGTTTGGGCTTGAACGTGCCAAGCGAGCGGGGATTTCTACTATAGTGCATACTTTACACTCGGAGAAATACTATGCAGATTTGCCAACAGAAGCTAAGCAGGAACGGAAAGCTGCGCGTGCACGATATAATGAAGATCTTGCTCAAATAGTTCTCGGACTCAGTCCACAACTAGTTGTCTGTGCGGGCTGGATGTTAATTTTATCGCCAAAGTTCTTGCAACCACTAGCCGCAAAAAACATTGACATCATCAACTTGCATCCTGCGCTTCCTGGTGCGTTTCCAGGTATCCATGCTATTGAGCGGGCTTGGGAGGCTGGCCAAAAGGGAGAAATCACTAAGGGCGGGCTGATGATTCACTATGTTATTGCTGCGGTGGACGAGGGAGAGCCGCTTTTGGTTAAGGAGATTGATCTTCGAAAGGATGAAACGGTTGATCAATATGAGGATCGCGTTCATACAGTTGAGCACGCTGCTATTGTAGAAGGGACCAAGCTTGCTCTGGCTCGCCGGTCGTAATTTATCTCTATCTAATTTTAAGCAAGCTAAGTTAGTACATTGCTAGTTTACGTGCTTATTTGCCAAGCGCATCTTCTGCAAGGTTGGAGATGCTGCCAAAGTTGCCAGTCTTAAGGACGTTCTTTGCTTCGCTCTTCATGGCCTGCTTGGCAACCTTCTCCTCGATCTCGTGTCCGACCTTGGTGTGGCTAAACTCTTTCAAGGTATTATTCAGAGCATTATCTCCTGTGTAACCGCCGTGTGTCTTCTCATAATCATTCACAAGACCCTCCGCCGAGTGTCCTACACGCGCGTAATCGTCATTAGTTAGCCCTTTTCCAGACTCGTAGTCCGAGAGAGCCTGTTTACCAGCGGCCTCTGCCTCTTTCATTTCGTTTTGGTAACTCATGTTTATAAAGGTGGATTTGGACCCGATCGAGTGCTATTAGAATGCTGTTCGAGTTGTAATTTCGATTATTATATTATTAGTCGCGTAGCTGAGCCTCATTGCGCTCGCGTTGCCTTCACCACTTCCCACGACCCTAATAACAAAAGAAACACAATAACAAAGAAACCCCCGCACGCGCCGTATCGTGGAGAAATAACAACTTGTAAGTAAGGGGTGATAATAGCGGTATTACAGCCGACCGAAGCTATCTATTCGGAATAACAACAATTACGTTACAGTCTAACTAGTTCACAGGGTCAACTTCCATAGTGGCTTCTTCCGATGGCCCCTTCCCGTTTAAGTAGTAAGTACTTGTGGCATCGACAAAATACGGCGTAGTGCCGATGGGGAATGTGTAGTTGGACTGCTTCTGCAGGCGCGGATTCGGTTTCTTGTAGCCACGCGTTAGCCGAGCTGGCTGACCTGTCTCCATGACACAAATATCAACATTTGAACCAGAACCAAGATCGTTGAAAATACCAGCCTCGATTGCCTGGCTACACATCTCCATGGCATCTTCCTTAGACAGATCTTCTTTCCACTGTGACTCAAGAACACTTAGGGCGGCCAGCGACCCGGATCCTAATGCCATGTAAGGTCCCACGTCGGTACTACCGTGAGCCTGGATCGAGAAAAGGTACGCGCCGGTTGGATCGATACCCGCAAGAATGAGATATGCTCCAACATAACCCTGGTAACGGAAAAGATGCTGTTTGAGATGTGTGAGTGCTGTGACTACGCGCGGAGCTCGCCCTGTCCACTGCGAGTGCAGCTCCAGGTTCGACGACTCGAGTTCGGTAACTTTGTCATTGTCTGCCGCAGTACCAGCTCCGGCACACCAGATTGTTGGCGCAAGACGGTGCAGCTTTGCACAGTTCTTGTCGGCCACAATGCTTCCCATAGTGGCGCGGGTATCTGCAGCAATGAGAACACCCCCATTGAATTTGCAGCCCACAATCGTAGTACCTGTGCTTGTCATTTTCGGGGCAGGCACTCCTGCCGCTTCCAAAGCGCGATTCCGCCGATAGTTTTCGAATCCTAAGCCGGCCATGTGTACTGTGGTTGTCTCGATTAACGGAGGCGGGCGTTCAAATGTGGTCAGCTTAAGCTACATGATAATGGCAGTAAATCCATACCCTCGAGCAGCACTTTGCCAGTAGTAGCTTAAAAGCGATGTTAGACGAGAGTCAAAAAAAGACAAACCTTTTATGATAATGAAACTGTGAAATAAGAAAAAACAGATATATTTTATATCTAGGCATCAATTCAACTCCTGGTAATTCATTCGTCCGGTTTTGCATCTTAAATAATGTGAGTTCAACCTAGGAAGGTGGCAAAGAACATCAACAACCATGAAACAGATGTAAAAAAAAATTAAACAAAAAAAAAAAATTAAATACGGTTTAATGCGTCCATTTCCAGGACCCTATAGTAACTACTGCCAACGAATATGACACAAACAAACTCAAGATGGCATAGATATAAGCATGAACCAAAGCAAGAGTCTCAAGCTCTTTGATAAATGTACTAATAGTAGACATACACCCGCAAAATCCTCTTTGCAAACCCAGAAGAATCTGTTTCTGAAGAGGAGACGGATACGGCATAAGTGAACACATCTGGAGAATGCAGGCGAATAGCGTAGCAATCACATTTGCAATGAATGTTCCGTATTTCTTTCCATGCAAGCCTGGTTTGTTCAACCTTGACAGATAATATCTTATCCACACCCCAAAAGGCGCAAAAACACCATTAAGTGCCCACCATCGGACGTTGTTATGACTAGTAATGCTAGTCACAAGACAAGCGGCCCAACCAAGTATTCCAAGTAATCCTGTAATGCGACGTATTCCCACCTCTACACTTTTGGGGGGCTTTTTAATACCCATATAACTCCATAAGGCTGCAAAATGCTGACCGCAAGTATACGCAGCAAAGCAGCAGGACATTTCCAAGATCAATCGTGCCATAAATAATGGAACTGCGTAACCATAATCGGGCCAATTGGGTTTTGGTGAGGTGGACTCCACGAAAATGTCAGTTACAAGCTCTGAAAATGACGACATAGCGCCACAGAAACCAACTCCAATAAGCACTCCAAGAGCCTCACCGACTGCTGCGGTATGAAATGAAATCACAAAGCACGCAACCACATTCGGCCAGACACTACCAAGGTTTTCAAAAGCCGTTAATTGTACGAGCCCATTTCGACCCATGCTCCCAGCAAGGCCGAAAAAGTTCAGACCTAGTAATACCTCAATCTCATCAAAAGCGCGCTTATAAAGGGGTGCATTGGAACTGAGTGATAACTGATCGGCCGGAACCGAATCCTTATCCATGCTTACCCCTTACAACTGCTTTTTTCCTCTTCAATGATTCGTTTTGTTGATCTAACGGAATGCAGACTCTCTCGGTGACAAATTATGTATTCAACGATGCCTTGACACGATACTGCTGGGGACGATAGAGCCAAACACAAAAAACCAGCATTGCCGGCTGGAATATTCATTTATGCGTAAACAAAGTCAATCTTCGGTTTATATTAGCTTAGATTTTTAGTTTCAACAGATCCCTAACCAGAAATCCATGAACTGGCCGTCATGAGAGACGTGTAGAGCATGATCACAGCACCAAATGCCATTAATATAAGATCCAAGTAATAAGCCACCGTCCCGCGCTCTACAATGCGCATATGCAACAGGGGAGGGTAGATATAAACAAGCGGCACACAAGCAACACTGCCAATGAGAGCCACAAACTTATCAAGATCATCAGCACCGCAGTAAGCAACTATTCCCGTCACAAACACGAGTCCGAACCTGAATACATTCTTCTCCCACTTCACTTTACGAGAAAACTTTCCACTACGTACAAAGAAAGCATTCTCGAGAATACGGATGGCAGGGAATAACTGCAGAGGCGTGCTAAGCAAGATGGCAAGAGAGTAAAGTAACTGGATCGTGTTGCGCAGCGAACCAGCCGGAAGGTTTAAAAGAATAACTGTTTCAACCTCAGAGCCGGTAGCAGCGTAAAGTAAAGCACCAACACTAACAAAAACGACTGTAATACCAATCATTACACCACCAAGAACAGGACCAAACTTTGACTGCTCGCGCATCGACTCCTGAATAGGAATAATAAGCCCTATACCTTCATAAGTAAAGACAGCAGTACCAATGAACAATGTCCAATTTGATGAATTGAACATAGCAACGTCTGCCACACCAGAAGTCATGAGCTCAAAGCTTGACCAAGAATAGAGGTAGATAAGCCCTGCAAGAATAAATGCGTCTGCAACCAAGGCCGTGAAGCCAAGCTTCGCAATATCACGAATCATACTCAAGGGCAAAAACACAAGCAATTGCACAACAATAAGAGTTGAAATGTTAAACAATTTCTCACCGTGAGTGACATTGAATATAAAGCTGCCCAAATTTTCACCCACAAACACAATATAAGCCGAAGCAAATCCAATCTGGGAACATACTATAGAGCCCAAGATTAGCTTTCTTGTAGTGTCGCCAAATAGAGCTCCACCAATATCACCGAACGAGCTCATTTTGGTGTAGTTCTTTGTATCAATGAGCAACAGAAAACACCAGTAAGATACCAGAGAAACAAACATAAGCACTGTTGATGAGAATAGAATGCCTCCATTGAAAAATGCGCGTGGTAGAAACAGCACTCCAGTACCAACAAAGGATTTGAGCAGAAGCATTATCGTTTCTACTGTCGAAGCCTGACCTTTTGCCTGCTGGTAAGACATGCGACGCTGCTGAATTCGGGGCCGCGAGGGCAAAAGACGGCTGCGCTCATTGTCTACAGAGCCATTTATGCTTTCAGAGTCCTCATCGTCTTCTTCGTCTTCTTCAAGCTCTTCACCAGCAAAGTGGCCATATAAGCTTAGGAACTCAATAAAATTTCGTGTAAAAACTGTCTGCTCGGGACGAACGCCAACCAGGCTTGGCACTGTAGGATGCGCGGAGGTGCTACTATATGTACGGGAACCACCACTACTGAAAGTACTCTCAGCATCATTAGGACGTGTTGCGACATAGTCACGTCGAAAACCGCCGGGAACTAGCATGTCTCTAGCCTGTCCAATCTCCTGGTCATGAGGTTCTACCGAGGCCGCGAAACTACGCGAACGACCCCGTTTTATTTCACCCTCTTCCGTATTATGTTCGCGTTGCCAGTTGTATATTTCGCGCGTGACATCACCACCCTGTAACTTCAAACTATCGAAGCCACTATCTGGAACCAAGTGGCGACCGACCTTTTTTACAATCGTCGGATCCGGGTTATCCATATCTATAGAACGCTGAGATGCTACCGATGAGGCCAGCGGGGATCCAGTGTGGCTGCCACTGAAACTGTTCCGCCCGCTCAACTGAGGAATATCGACATGCGTAGGCCTAGTGCCGCTCAGTCGACGGGACGGTCTTCGGGAGTTTGGATGTGATCCAGCAACAGGAGCTCTCTGTCGAGCGTTATCCTTCGGCTGCTTCGACCTGTCAGTATCCATTGGCAATGCTTACGATCTAACAAAAAAGAGAGCCCAATGCGTGATGGCTCTCTCGTGCCGCTCCCACTCACGGCACACTGATGTGGTACATTATGCCTTAATCACGTGTAATTGCCCGTGATTGCCGGCATTAACTGGCAGACTGGTGGGCGGGAGATAGCATGGCATGGCAAGAAAAACGGTCTGAACAAAGGCCTATATTATGACCAGAGCAGGGCATTCGAATGATTTTAATATAGTCGATATAAATTCCTTGTAGCTGATACTTTTTATGGCGCATGCGAGCCACTATTTAGTTTCATTACATCTTTCTCGGTGCCAGCTCATTCTTAAATAATAATTGAAGCGTCGCTGGTGCTCCCGTCACTTTAGATTCAATAAATATTGATACAATTTGGTAGATAGAATGTAGAGAACAGCTTGCTCTGCTAAACTTCGCGCTCCGAATATATATATATATATATATATGTATATATACAGTATACTCTCTAGCATATCACGTGCAACTCTGTGAGTGGATCCAGCTTGAATATCTTTAAAAAATTAAGGTCTGCTGCAACAGTGTTTGTGAGGTTTAGTTCATATGGCTCCGAAGACTAAATTTGATCGCAAGAATGCGACTTCATACACTCTTGTGAATCGTGCATTTGATGATCCGGATGCCCATGATGATAATGCCATTCCGGGTGTGTTCGTGCCTGTAACAGATGCGAAAACGGCGAAACAGTCGGCTCCTCAGCCCACCAGCCAAAAAGCAATTGACCTCACGGAACTTGAGGAGATGATGGATGAATTCGAAGCGCAAGGACGCCGTGAGAATGAGGGTGAGGCTGCTCTTTATGGAATCACTTATGATGACAGTAACTACGATTATATGCAGCATCTTCGTCCCATAGGAGAACACCCAGATGCGTACTTTATTGGTAAAGACGGCAAAACTATGGATAGTTATCGACCACCCGAAGTCGGTAACCGCATGACTATGGCGGATCTTCTGAACGGCAAAAAGGTCGAAGAACAACCCCGCACATTCAAGGAACACTACCAGTCGCAGCTGCCAATCCAGGATTCTATTGCTGGGCTCCAACCAGATATGGATCCACGGTTGCGTGAAGTTCTTGAAGCACTTGAGGATGATGAATATGTCGAGAATGATGATGAACAGCTCTTTGATGAGCTGATCACTGGCGGTGAAGTAAAGAACGAGGCAGAGTGGAAGGCAACGCTCCCCACTAAACGGGCAGAAGATCTTGTACAAAATAAAGATGAAGCCGATTGGGAGTTTGCATTCCGCAAGTTCAAGTTGGAAGAAAAAGAATCCAAGGCAGACTCTGAAGCTGGTGATGTTGGAAGTGATTTTGGCAGCGACTTTGGCAGCGATGACGTCGACTTTGGTAGTGAAGCTGAAGTTGAAGACGAGGAGAAGCAAGATACCGTCGGGACACTCGGTCAGAATCTAAAAGGAGCTGCTGCTACTGCAGACAAACAAAAGCGTAAAAAGCGCATCGGTGCCAAAACCGATTTGTCGGGCTACTCGATGTCTTCGTCTGCAAATCACCGCAACGCAGGTCTTTCTCTCCTAGATGATAAATTCGAACTAATTGAAGAGGCCTACGCAAATGATAGTGCAGATGACGACGTGGAAGAAGATGCTGAGTTTGACATGAGCAAAGAGCGTGAGGATCTTGAAAGTATTATGGATGATTTCCTTGAGGGCTATGCCATTGAAGGTAAGAAGCTCTACCGCCGCAAGCAGTAAGCATGTGTACATGAACTGTTTATATTTATTTTTGCTTTTTGTTTCCTTTTTCGTTATACTGAAACAATATATTTGCAGTGATTTCTGTCTATTAGTATGTGGTGGTAGTGAGGTGTGGGTGAAGCTGGAACAACCCCTGACCCTATAACATTAATCGAGGAGGAAAAAAATTACATAACTGAAAAGCTCAGACTTGGTTTAAACGATAAAGAAATATTGTCGCATTTTCAAACAACAATGCCATCAAAGCGGAAAACATTGGCTGAGCAGTTAGCAGATGCGGCTAACCCAGAACCAAAAGACTATGACCCTGAAGACCTTGAACAAGGTGCGGGCGAATCTGACAATGAATTGGACGCTTCTTCTGATGAGGATCGTACTTCACACTATGTTGATGTCGGGCGTTCAAACCTTCGTGACGATGGAATCGCTCTTAGTGAGGGCAAATACAAAGGTTCACAGGTATCTCGAGATGCGTTAGATAGCTGGAGCCAAAATGAAGATGAAAGGAACAACACTGAATCCGAGTACGAGTCGCCTGAAGAGCCCTCTAATATTGCATCTGGGCCTAGGTCTGGGTCCGAAAACGAATCTGCATCTGATTTGAGTGGCACAGAATCATCTAGTGAGATGGAACAGGATTCAGATAGCGAAGCTGAGCAATCTCGAGTAGCTAAACCACGTAAAGCTGGTTCCGGTTCTGGATCAGGCATTTCGCAGATTTTATCTGATGAGCAGAAACACCTCTTGACCCGGCTAAACTCTGATCAGGAATCAGACGTTGCTAAGGGTAAAGCTGTTTCTGCTCAAATCCAGCAATACGAAAACCTTCTGGATTTGCGGATTCAGACACAGAAGATTTTGAACGTCACAAACAAACTCTCTTCTGAGTCACCACAGTCATCTGAAGCTCTGCTTCCACTCATTAATGAGGTTCTCATGCTTAGGCAGAAGCTCAATGGCAGTTCCGAAAACATTGGTACTCAAGAGTCATTGAGTGCGGCAGCTGAGGCTACAGAAAAGCTCGACAAGCGACTAGCGGATACGCGAGAGTCGGTACTTTCTCGCTGGAGTCGTAAGGTCGAACTTTCTAGTGGAAAGAGTGCTCTTCAATCAAGCCGGCTCAGATCGTTAGGTCAATCTGCGGCCCTGCAGGTGACTACTGTGCTCAGCAATATGGACCGACTAGAAAAACGGACGAAGGTTGATCGATCAAACTATGGCCTTTCAGAGGAACATCCGTTTCTATTTGACGATACTGATTTCTATAGGCTCTTGCTCAAGGATCTGGTCGATCGTCGCATGGCAGACTCCGCAGGCGGTGCCAGCGGCCTAAAATGGAAGGCAGCAGCCTCAGTATCCAAGCAAAAGAAGAATGTGGATACAAAGGCGTCGAAGGGCCGCAAGCTAAGGTATCATGTCATTGAGAAGATCCAAGGGTTTGATGCTCCACGCAATGTTTACTCCTGGTCCGACAAACAAGCTGAGGATCTGTATGCTGGCTTGCTCGGTGTGAATATTTCTATGGATGACAATGAGCCCCAGAAGGATATGGCAGATGATTCTGAGGCCAATTCGAAAGATCTGCTTGTGGACGAAAACTTCAACTTGTTTGGTTAAAAATGATACCTTGGATATCTACATGAAGCATCTGTATATTAATTTAGGGTATATATAACGGTTCATTCAGAATACGTGTAGTAATATTGTTACTGTATAGCTACGATAGTTGGGGGTGTTAATACCATATCATTTAAGCGAGGGTTAAGGGATGTTTTTGCCGCGCGTAGCGCGCATAAATGCGTAGCCGATTCGGAAAATCTGAAGAATGATGTGGCACTAAACTGACAGTTCAGTTAAACTAAATCCAGAACAACGCTTATTGCACAATAACACATAACTTCCACGGTACTTTTATAGTTTTAATGCTATAAGTAACTGACTCCGTCCTGTCAACTGAATCAGTAAGGCGCGTTTGAAATTAGTTCTTGTCGAAAATTGCAACTTAGTTCACATGAATGCAGACTTTTTTCCAAGATACTTATTTTTATTTTTTCTACTTCATAGAAGGTAAAACTGCAGATATTGAGTCGCATGGATAAGTCTTGTTGTGTCCTGAGCAGCCGTTCTTGTAAGACAGCCCGTTCCCCAAGGCTCAAGGGTTTTATCACATCACTGCCGCCGCATGTACTCATCAATGCAACTTGGCAGTGGAAAAAAAAAGGTCTATCGTTTTCGGAAATTTGTCGGACAATTCTCAGTTTAAATTGCTCTGCGAAGGTGGTAGATAGTTTTATATAGTGCTCAGATAGCACGTATATTGTTCATGTGGCGTCATTCATTTTTATTCAGGGTTGGGAACATCACACCGAGGCTTTCCCCACACAAATGAAGCTCTGTTCGGGTTCAGCCTGTTCCAATGTTATCAGAAGAGACAAAAGCAAATCGACGACGCACTCAAGTGGCATGCGTATTTTGCCGTTACTCACATATGACCTGTGACAACAAAAGACCGTGTCAGCGTTGTGTGCGACGCGGCATAGGCCATCTTTGCCACAACCCGCCCTCGCACGCCGCTATGCAGAGCCAACAACAGGCATCTCTTGAGTCACTAGGCAACGAATTTGACCCGCTAGATAAGCTAATGTCTTCGCTAATTTATGCTGAAGAGCATGAGCTAGATGTCAGTCCTGAAGTTGAAGCCGAAATGGAGCAGGCGAAACATGCAGTAGAAAATGCGTTACAAACAAGAGAAGCTGGAGGTGAAATTGAGGATCCGGAAAAAACGTCTTCTAAAAGACGACTTGAATCGAGCATACGTCCTCCGTCAAAACTAAGTACTGACGAGTTTATGCTAACCGCCGCAGATCCTCAGGGCCGCAGTGGAGAAAACCGACTACATCATGTTTATAGTGCCAAGAAAAAGGCTGGATTGCTACGGCCATACAATTATGCTGCCGGATATGACCGACTTGGGCGCTATATGGACAGTTTCATGAGTGAGACGTCGAAGCGGCGAATAATGAGGCCATTGAGTGAGTTCAGGCCCGAATTCCGCGCTGTTGCACAAAGTCTTAGTGATAGAGATCTTGCTGCTGTTGAAGAGGGTTTTGAAATACTTCTTCTTGATTACGACCGCGTGTTCTCTAGCACGGCTATGCCCGCATGTCTTTGGCGTCGCACAGGAGAGATATTCAAGGCTAATCAAGAGTTTGCTAAGCTTGTTGATTGCTCTATAGATGACCTGCAAGACGGTAAGCTTGCAATATACGAACTTATGTCTGAGGAGAGTGCTGTATTATATTGGGAAAAGTATGGAGATGTCGCGTTCAAAACAGAACAAAAGGCGGTAATGTCAAGCTGCAATCTTCGAGCTCGAGGAGGACGTAAGCGGCGTCAATGCTGTTTCTGCTTTACTATTCAGCGCGACCGTTATGACATACCATATTGTATTGTAGGGAACTTCATACCAATACGTCGATGAGTTATGAAATAGTTCCTTAGAATGCATAAATGACAGTTTAACTTATAGGCCTGCTAATTATGTGGTTGCATTTAATGTAACTATCAGGTTGTATAATGTTATGTTTATAATACATCGGACTAAATCATACTAGGCTATACTTTACTAGACTAAGCTAGATCATGCCAGAGAAACCTTAAATAGACTATACTCTGTCTTTAATCACATAGTATTCTAGTAGATTAGATTAGATTGTATTGCCACTAAAACTCCCATACGTTCCCAGATAAAGTCTAATCAAAGATTTCAGGAGATCTGTCCATGTTAGTAGTGTATCCTCAGCATGTTGCCAGTTTTATTAAACCAGCTCTGTGATTGACCAGTTTTTATAGTTATAACCGCTACTTGCTATGGGCATTCACAATTTTTTAATTATCGCCCTAGGCGCACGTTTTCCACGATTGAGCACAAACTATCCAATTAAGTCTTAAGTACCTCCTCCTCCTTCCATGCACACTCATCAGGGAGGGAGCCAACAGTATTAGGCATTGAGAGCAATTATTGTTTGATACCGTGATTATTTTAGCCACACAAATAAAGTAAGTTTGTTAAGTTTGCTTTACTTTACCTTAGACGGCTCAATTGAACCATATTAAATACAGCTTTAGTTATATGCTACTCATCCTCAGTCTGCTTCTCAGTCTGATTTTCACTGAGCTTAGGCTGCTTCCTCCTCTTTTTAGCCTCACGATTGTATTCACGAATATCTTCTTCATCTGCAACCTCCTTGAGCAATTCATCAAGATGTGCCTCTTCCCGAGCACGCTTCTGGCCCTCCGTCTCGAAGTCCGGATCGTTTTCATCACCGATGTCCGATTCATCATAGACCTTCTCAGCGTACCACACAGGCAACGTGGGGCTGTTTGTTGAGCGAATACTCAGCTCCAGAAGATCCTTGTATCCGAGTGTGGCAAGAACAGCTTCCGCGTTGGCAGCAAGTTCTGAATCCTTGTGTTTCGTTGTACCTATTCGGACACGCATGACTTGGCTAGCATTGTAAATAATAGTTGTCGAGTTCAAAATCGACTTCACCTTCTTATCAACGTCCTCAGGATCGATTTCACCAGACTCCTGTTGTAAACGGATCGGAACTGGAATAGAGGCTTGCTTTCCAAAGAATACACTTCCCAGTAGCTTGGGAAGCATACGAACGACATAGTCCTCTCCCAAAAACACATCAAAGTCTGAGCGCAATGCACGTCGTGCCTCAAAAGGCTTGAACTTTCCCTTCAGTTTAGAAACGCCCACTACTCGTGTGATAGGGGTCTTACCATCAAGCAGTTGGTCCTTGAACTGACGCTGGGGGTCGCGAGTGAAAATACAGACTCTAGGTTCTTCACTGCTATACGCCCACAGACCTTTAGGCAGCTCCACAAGCTTTGGCTTCATGATCTTATGGTCCGAGAAGTAGCGCTTCGATTTAATCGACAAGTAAATAACATCACCGTCATCCTCAAACAATTGAGCCTTGCCGCTGTCTTCACGGTGCTCATTCACATACTTTTTAAGCGCACCAGCCGCGCGCGCGACCTTGTTGGCGTCCATTACTGCTGAAAAAATATTAGTTAATTTTTTTTAGATGTACCAGCACCAGGGTAGGCACAGGGCAGGGAACATATGGAAACTCTCGGGGCTGTCCACGACTATACAGAATGCGAGTGGATAGATAAACTGGTTTTAAGACATTCACGTTAGAAAAACCTATAACCCTTGAGTTCAATTTTTTTTTGCTTGAAGTATAAGGATGGAACGTGTTTAGCAACATGCTATCTACTTTTGCACCGGCATCACTGCTGATACGGTTAAACATACGAAAATTAGTATAAATAGGTAGCAATCAAAGAACGGTCGCAAAGTATTGGATTCGCTTTAAGCCTTTTTTTTTGTAATTATATTTTATTTAGCTTGTTTCCTACGGTTAATTTCCTCGAGGGCTGGTGCTGTTCGCTAGGCGCTGTACGCTACACGCTACGCTCACTTAATGGACTTGATAGCCTCGTAATCACACTATCTTCGGCTTTTAACTGCGATCCACCTTTGGAACTCAAATGGTAAGTAAAGCAATTCCGTTCTTATTCATAAGACAGAGCTAACAAGTCAGGGAAAACGAAAGAAGAGTACACGCGGTCCGCAGAAAAGACTAAAGCAGGTTCTTCCAACCACATTCACCTGTCTATTTTGTAACCACGACGATAGTGTCATGTGTGTCATGGATAAGAAGGTTGGCGTCGGAAACCTGAATTGTAAAGTATGTGGACAGTCATTTCAGTCCCCTATCAATGCTCTGAGTGCCCCAGTTGACGTTTACAGTGATTGGGTAGATGCGTGCGAAGCAGTGGCCTCCAAGCCGGGTGCGTCTTCAGCATCGGCGCGACCAGAGGTGTCCGATGGCGAAGACTACTAAGAAAACGATATATAACATTGTGGTTTTAATGCCTCTTCCTTAATAGAAATATTCACATTTCAGATCCTCCCCGTATGAAAATGCTACTAAATACTGTTAGTAAAGTAGTCTCTGCTTTTTTTGGTCCATGGATGAGGCCGCTTGTTTGGCCCTTTGCTGCTCGCGCAGTACGTTCGTGGGCACCTCTCACATTACGTCGGCCATCAATCATCTGTTATCCTAATGTACGGCATCTTCAAACCTCCCGGGTAGCTTCAGTTTCAGTTGCAGATCGCATCAAGCAGTTCCTCCCTGAAGAAGCCACTGAGGAGGACGAAGCTGATTCTATTGTACAAACTTTCCAAATATATCCTGATAATGCGAAATCTGGACTAAACGCATTCTCTGCTGAAATCAGAGAGATTGATATTCTCGTCACGCAAGGGAAACTAGCACTTGCATGCAAAAAACTGCTTCAAGAACTACCTCTACACGTTGTATTGAGTGCACTTATTGATCATATGGTTCCTCTTGTTTCTCAAAGTCCCATTTCTGATCTGGGTATCTATGAAATTGCGTTTCATTTGCATGTTTTAGACCAATCGGCGCTCGCTAGCCAACTCCTGCAAAGTGTCTTTCCTGCGGAATTTAATGAAACAACTCAACTTTGTGAATTCGAGATTGTTCGTAGACTGTCAGAGCGATCGTGGACTTCTCAAGAGATTGACCTTGTTGTTCAAGAACATGCTAATATGTATTTTCCTCAGATCTTGCAAAGCCGCTATTCACGATGGCTTAAGACACGGTTACTTGCCTCCTTGAAGGATAAGGACTTTGAAATATCCTTTAAAAGATGGAACCGGGTATTAATTCCTGTAGTTGGTCCGTCTGGTATTGCTTTGTTGGTCACAACGAACCGTAGTACCACAATTTATAATATCGTGAAAGTCTATGTGTTCCAGCTGTGGGAAGAGCATTATGTGAACGCACTTGTAAGGGCCACCAACACTGATGAAGGCTTTTCACGAACGTGGTGGCAGCTCCGAAAAAGACTTAATGACCACGCACATATTAGCTCAGACCCTGTCTTTCACGCAGCAGTACCCTCGCTCCTGAAGATCGCTCTCAAACTGAAAAAGAGCTATGAATTGGCAAGCATATGTTACTATGGTGCAGCTCAACTTGAAGAACACCCAAACCTTGTTGCAAAGGCGCTGCTGGCAGCAGCCTTTGCGCAAAAACGTCCTGCAAAACCGTTGGACTCATTTGTTTCAGCGTCAAAACAAGAACTCCAAACATTCCTGGTGAAACGCGTTCTCGTCCCGGTTATTGATGACCCTATAAAATACGATCGTGTAGTTGCTCAAGCAGCTGCTAGACTTAGAGAAGTGGGTATGCCCAGCCGTGTTTTCTGGCGGCTGATGCTTTCGCTGCCCACAGAAGCCACCCTAGGTCCTCGTAGCTCTCGTGAGTTGGCTCCTATTGCTTGCACCCGACCATATGTAGAACAACTGAGATACATGGCGCTTCCCGTGGTGCCAAACCAGGGTGTATATGAGCTGCTGCGGTTGAATATTGATAGAATGGTAGCTTATCGGCGCATCAACCGCGTTCCTGAGACAGTGCCGCAATCGCAGGAAGACATTAACCTGCTCATCACAGGTATGGTATTGGCCTCAGAGAAGATTATGAATGCAGATCCTAGCTCTCAGGAGCGAGAATTAGCTAAAATGATTCATGCAGTATTCGAATCTTGGCAAGGTGATGAGGCCACGCATGTTTTGAAATCCGCTGTGCACTCGAACAAGACCGTGGCATCAACTATTGTGCAACAAATCATACGTGTACTGGTACTTCGAAAGGCCTACAAGGTAGCACTTCAGGTCTTACGACTTGTTGAAGGCCCACAAAGGCCAGCTACTCTTGAGTTGCTACTATTAAGCATTGCTAAAGATACACCCGCAAAGAGTTACGCGGCAATTTCTTGGCTTGTGAGTACTGCAAACATCCCCATTCCTTCATTCGTTTTAAACAAAGTTCTCCTTCAGCTTTGCGAAACGCCGCTTCTCACTGAAACCCAGCTAAAAAATCAATTCCAGGGAATACGCCGACTCATGCTCGTAAAACTTGATATTAATATTACGTCTGCGGCAGCTAAGGCATTAGTGGAAGTGCTAATAAATAGTGCTATTGTCCATCGTAGAGGTTCTAGAACAAGGCTGCAGTGGGCTCTGGATGTTGCAAAGCGTGCAAACGTCTCGAAGCATGACTTTGCTAAATGGACGCATAAACTCGAGACTATGCAACAAAATGAGGAAGGCTATTGGGCAGTTTGAAACAAAGTGGATCTGTAGCTGCTGAACATAGAAATGGGTTTGCTAGGATAAAAGAACTGCATCTGGTATGCTGTTCTCAAAATTTTTTTATGGTAGGTTTGCTAACTTGAAGTTAAAAATTGTGATGCATGAGTCGTAATACTATACTAACAATATCTATTTATATATATATATATAGTATCAGTTATAAATATTAAGCAACTGCACATGTCTAACTATGACATTAGTGAACATAAAACTACTCAGACAAGTAATTTCAGCATTTAATGCTAAAGCTTACCAAAGTTGAATTGAAACTTGGATCTATAAATGTTACCATTCATATTCTAATTACTCCAATCTATATATGTCTATATCTTTCAGTTCACGCTCTATCGGGTTAGGGTATATTTAGTTTGGGCTCGAGTCGGCGGCTCGTGACTGCTCTGTGCTCTGTGCTTCGCGTCGCGTTGAAATCACTAACAACGAAACAGTATACGCGCCGCGTGCTTCACGCTCGACCGCTATGTTTAATAGAAACAAGAAGGATTCTCAAACACGAATCTCTGCTTTCTTCGCCAAGCCAAATCCAGAAAAAGAAAATATTGCCAAGGTTTCAGCTAAGAACGACAAAACCATAGGCACTGCACACACTAGTGAAGCTAGCGTTCTAACTGCAGACCATATTCATAGTCAAGTCAAGCCTGCCGTTAAACAGAGTTCCAAACCAGCATGGTGGACAACCCCACCCAAGAACATTGGCAAGATGCCTGGAGCCCGGAAGCGGGTATCCGAGTCAGAGACAGGCGTTCCCGCAAAACGTGCTACTAGTGGTTCTTTTGAAGGTCGTATAAAACCCCTAGTGCGACCAGCTGGAATGGCGTCTAATCGAGCTACATCCCAACCCAGCATTGTCCGGGCCATGCTCAGTGACGAGCAAAAAAGTGTACTCTCGCGTATTGTTGAGCATCAGGAAAGCGTATTTTTCACTGGTGCTGCTGGTACAGGTAAATCACATCTTTTGAAACAAATTGTCGCTGCTCTAAAACGCAATCGCAGCGCATCACACGTCGCAGTGACTGCTACTACAGGATTGGCTGCGTTCAATGTCGGTGGTAAAACATTGCATCGGTGGGCTGGTATTGGGCTCGGGGACTCATCAGCTCCGATGTTGGCTCAAAAAATTGTTAAGAATGGGGAAGCAAAACGCAATTGGCAAGTTTGCCGTGTTCTTATTATTGACGAGGTGTCAATGCTGAGTGCAGACCTACTTGATAAATTAGAAGAGGTTGCTCGACTGGTACGAAACTCCCCACAACCATTTGGTGGTATTCAGGTTGTTTTTACAGGTGATTTTTTCCAGTTGCCACCTGTTTCACGAGGTTCTGTTGCACGTCTATGCTTCGAGGCCAATTGCTGGCCCAGTGTTGTAAAGCATAGTGTAATTCTGACGAAAATTTTTCGTCAAAAGGATACGCGTTTAGCTGACATGCTAAATGCTATGCGACGTGGCCATTTACCACCTTCTGTTGTGGCCGAATTTGAGAAACTTTCGCGAGAAGTCAAGTATGATGACGGCTTGGAACCTACTGAGTTGTATCCATTAAGACATCAAGTTGATCAAGCAAACGCAAGTCGCATGCGTGCCCTTAGTGGGTCAACTTTTGTTTATGAAGCTCGCGATTCATCTCTTTATGACTCTGCGCAAAACTTGTTTGATCAACTATTAGCGCCGAAGAGACTCGAGCTCAAAGTTGGTGCTCAGGTTTTGCTAATCCGTAACCTAACAGATCAATTGGTGAACGGACGTAGAGGCCAAGTAATTACTTTCGTGAGTGAAAATGAGTGGACCTTACTCGGACCGTTTCTAAGAAGCAATGATGTTGCGCTGCAAGTCTACAATGAGGTGCTTAACCGACTGGCTACTGAAGGTGGAAGTATTGATGCAGACTTGCAGATACAGATTGATGAACTCGCGTTTCCTGACGAGGGCACTCACCGTTACTTTTTGAAGATGTTGCACTCTCCACCGAAGCTGAAGCTGCCAGTTGTAGACTTCAGACATGGACATATTGCCCTCATAGATCGTGAACAGTTCCAAACTGATTCTGGAGGCCGTAATGATATTCGACGTGAGCAGCTACCTCTTGTGCATTCATGGGCCCTTTCAATCCATAAGGCCCAAGGTCAGACTCTGGACAGAGTCATTGTTGATCTGAGTCGCGTATTCGAGGCTGGTCAAGCTTATGTAGCGGTCTCACGAGCTACTTCGTACGATAGGCTGCAGATCCGTGGGTTCAAAAAGGAAAATGTGAGGGTACATCCAAAGGTTGTTGATTTTTATGACAGCATTGAGCAAAGCCAACTTTCTGAGAGTGAAGGCCTAGGATTGAAAGCTGAGGACGGCCTTTTCGTGGATGACGAAGTCTCCTTCTAAATTTTGCATATGTATAATAATTAGCTCATTAGTGCGAAGCATTGTATTTCTCACAAGTTTCCAGAAAAATATAGTTCGACTTGACAATAAAAATTTAGTTCTGAACATACCTGGTTTTATCGGTGAACAGCTTTTAGGGGAGGTTATGGGGTTCTCCGCGCGAAGAAATGTCGGTCTAACGTATAAGGAAGCTTAGCACTTATCTCTCTTGACCCTAAGCTAAAGCCCTAGCCCCGATCGATTACCATACCTCGGCCACTGACTCTACCATACATCTTCCCCATACTTATACGAGTCAAAAAGGCATTTGACTGTATTTTGAGTAAACAACATATATGTCGCAGGAACCTTTGCCTTTCATTTACCAGTTTCTGTCTGGTGCCGTGGCGGGAATCTCCGAGATTCTCGTCATGTATCCGCTGGATGTTGTGAAGACGCGCATCCAACTCCAGACAGCTGCACCAGGATCTCCCGAGGCTTATACTTCGATGGTGGACTGCTTCCGCAAAATCGTAGCCGCCGAGGGCTTTTCTCGCCTTTACAAAGGTATCAGTGCGCCGATTCTTATGGAAGCGCCTAAACGTGCAGTGAAATTTAGCGCTAATGACTCATGGGGTAAATTCTACCGACAGACTTTCGGTGTTGAGAAAACCACACAGCCCCTGGCCATTCTAACTGGTGCCACTGCAGGTGCTACAGAGTCATTTGTTGTTGTTCCCTTTGAACTCGTTAAGATCCGGGTCCAGGATGTTAATTCCACATATAGCGGTCCTGCAGATGTTGTGATGAAAATGGTTCGCAACGAGGGTCTTTTCTCTTTGTATAATGGACTTGAGGCTACTCTGTGGCGCCATATCGTTTGGAATGCTGGATATTTCGGCTCGATCTTCCAGGTCCGGTCCCTCTTACCAAAAGCTACTAGTGACTCTCAACAAATGCGTAACGACTTGATTGCCGGATCTATTGGTGGTACCGCCGGTACTGTTCTTAATACGCCCTTTGATGTTGTGAAGTCACGTATCCAGTCTGCCGTTCGTGTTCCTGGAGTTATTCCTAAGTATAACTGGGCCTGGCCTGCGTTGAGCACTGTGGCTCGTGAGGAGGGCTTTGCCGCCCTATATAAGGGTTTTCTGCCTAAGGTTCTTCGTCTCGGACCCGGAGGTGGCATTTTGCTTGTCGTATACACGAAATGCATGGACTTCTTCCGTGTTTATGCCGGATATTAAATGTTGTTTCTTTGAGATTGAATCTAGTGTTCGCACTTTTTCTCTAAAAAGTAACACCGTCATTAAAGGTTTCTGTCCCTGCGGTTCAACTTGGCACCAATCTGTGTGTGATCTGTGAATTATTTGGCCTGTCAATATATAGTTAAGTGGCCAAAGTTGTCACTGTTCATGTTCATGCTCATGTTCAGTGCCATTGCCATCTATGAGTAGTTAAGTAAGATAGATGCTAAAACTAAAGGGTAAGTTATCAACTTTGTTCGATAATAATATTATGCATCTACTGCGAGACTATGTCTCTTTTTCTTTCTTTTATTTTTATCTACATCAAGCACAAAATTTCAATAAAGCCTCATGAGCTTCTTGAACCTTGTCTTTCGGGCCTACAATAATAATCGGCGCGTTCTGGGAGTCATCTGGAATCTCCACAATACATTGCGTGCTTGACCTAACACTGTTAACATTTTGACCTCCCACACCGACAGCCTTGCGCACTTTTTGTTGTCCGTCTAACCAGAGATAACCAACAGTATCAGACTGATTCATCAAATCGGACAGGAACGCAACAGCCTTGGAAACGTCTTCTTGCGATTTGCCAGTTAGCTTGAGCTGGGATTTGGGAACGGTATCGAATGTTGACAAAACGAATCCCGAGTCAGGTTTTGGCAGATTTGCTGTGAAATACTTGCCTTCGACTTTAACACCAAACTTATCAGAAACCTTACGCTTTAGTCTTGATGTCCAAATTGGAGACGGAATAGTTAGCGTTGCCTGCTCTACGTTAGCAAGGTCTTGCAGATGTTTGACGGCAGCCTGAACATCATCCTTCCGCTCACCACGCACTGAAATGGTATCAGAGTCTTGGCCCCTAGGGATCGTAATCTGAACATTGAATTGTTCCTCAACAGCACGCTTCTGGCGTCCTTGTGGGCCAATCAAAAGCCGGTGTTGCAACTGAGGAATATCGACTGTTGTCACCGCTTGAGATCGGCGTTTCTCCTCTTCTATTATCTTCATAATAATTGCTTCCATAGCATTAACAATCTTTGCAGGTCCGCTCATTCTAATAGTTGAAGATTTTGTGTGCGACGGAGGAATCAGCAGCGTACGCGGATTCAGAGGCTCGACGTCACCACCAGCCTCGGCAACAATTTGTCGCCGAATTGAATTTCCAGGACCTGTCAGTAAGCGGTGATATTGCGGATCAATATCAATCGACCGCACTGTGAAGTCCTGCAACTCCTCGGCAGCCTTAGAGATCAGTTTGATCGCCTGAACCACGCGTTTTTGTTCGCCAGTTACGACGACAGCAACATCGCCGTTTCCATCAGCTTCTTTGTCAATATCAATTTGGGCACCAGTCTCATGCTTTATGGTGTTGATTGCAATTCCCTGGCGACCTACGATGCGAGGCATAAGCTTGGCAGATATTTTAAGGTTCTCAGAGTAGGACTGTGATTTTTCGTACGCGACTAAATCTGTAAACTCACGCTTAACCGCAGCCACGCCTTTCGAAGGTCCCCGGATCACAATTATATCGCCGTCGGACTCAGGCGTCTCGGCACGTGAAAAATCCGAGCCATCATCAGATGTTCCGGTAGAACCACGCTTGGGGAACTTGATTGAGACATCGTACTTCTCACTGAGACGCTTGACATGCTTACCTTTAGGACCAATAAGCTTTACGTGGTATTGAACAGGAATAGCCAATCTTTCAGTCTGTTCGTCTCTGAGTCTGCGTTGCAATTCAGCAATGGCTTTTGCGGCTGCCTTAGCTTGGTCCTCAATACCTTGAATAATCACGCGTCCGTTGTCGTCAGCCTCAACACTCACATCATATTGATCGCGGTAGGACTGGATTTGAGCACCACCGCGGCCGATGAGGTTGCGAAGAAGATTAGGGTCGAATTGAAGTTCTTGCGTAAAGCTAGCGCGAACAGCATGCTGTTTCGATAAAGCAATTATCTCCGGGATAGATGCAATAGCATTGCGGACCGGGTCACGCAGTCCACTCAGTATAGCTGAGGAACCCACGATTTCACAGTGAACATCATCTCGCGAGCCAATCACTTCATGATAAAGAGCTTTCGCTTCACCACCCTGCGGCGTTATGATGTACTTTATATCTTCATCGACCTTAAGTGTTTTGGAAATTGCTTTACGCGAAAGTTTGACAATCTCATCGAATGCTCCGACGGCCTGGTTAACGGCGGTCTTGACTTCATCAGTGGTCGGAGCAAAGTCATAACCAAGGTCCTCAAAGACAATGTATAGCTCATCTGATGGTCCGACAATGGCTCTGATGCTTCCGGTGAGCCCAGCAGCCACCTCCAAAGCCTTGGCGCGAACGAGAGGGATCTTCATGCCACGAACAACAGCCATGCTTGTAGGCCCATGTGAGTTTACGATTGAAACTAGTGATTTGCGAGCCTCAACAGTTGCCGAATTCTCGCCAAAAATATCGTAAACACTCTCTCCTTGCGCAGGTTCAGTAATCTTGACACCATATTGATCAGCTATTTGTGAGATTGTCTTTGTAGCAGCGAGATAGCGTGTGAGAACCCGCGCATGTGCTTCGTTACGGTTATGAGCCTGAGCAATATCGAGCTTAGCGTGCGAAAGGGACGAAAGGTAGCTCTCAACATCTCGAGAGGCGTCGTTAAGCTTTCCTGGAGGACCATATAGAGCACCCTCTGGAGTAATAATGACGCCATGTTTCTCAAAAACGAGATCCTCAGGAACCATTTGTCTAGTGAGCTCATTAGATGCATGAGACAAGGGATGCAAGACATATTCGACCGTCCAAGCATTTATCAAGTCATCCACAGAGCTCATAGACGGCAAAACGTCATCGTAAGTGCCTTGTAACACAATTTTCGCTACTTTAGGAACGACGTAAGATCCAAACTCTGAGTGTGCGGCCATGAATTGTACAAGTAGCGGAGGTATGTTCCGAAAAGTACTAAGAGTACGATTTTTATCAATAGTACCTAGCACAGTAGCACGAGCGGCGGCTACACTATCAGAAGTACCCTCGATTTGTACTTCCGTGAGATCAAGCGACCAAGCAGAAGACACAGACGTAAGATCAATCTTACAGTGCGACTCTTCCGAGACTCGCCGCAAATTTGAGCCACGGGCTCCAATAAGCGCTGAGCGAGCTGCTGAAGGAATACGCACACTGATCTTGATACGAGGAGCAAGACTGGATTTGAGAAGCGGCTTTGCCTTTTCAACTGCTTCTGGTCGACCCTTAAGCATAAATGTTGTGTCACCTACAGCACCCTTAGTTATCTCAATATGAACACCCGTTGCTTTGGCAGTAGACTGAACAACTTCTAAGAGCACTGACTTGGGTACCTGGGTTTCCACAGACGTCGTAGTGGTAATAACACCGCTGGGCGCAGACATCCTCGGAGAAGACCGCACCGCAGGCACCGCCTGGGCTGCAGGCCATGTAGCAGGAGTAACACCCTTCCCCAGAGCCGGCGTATTTAACTGTGGCAGGTTCTGAAGCACAACCTTAGGAGCCTTAGTGTGGCCGTTGGCTAGACCATTTGACTGGGCTTTAGCTGGCGAATGAGCTGCCGTATCCGAGGATAGAGTTGACAATGGAGCTACACTCTGCGAGTCCGCAGGTTCACTCCCGTCGGACTCACGATGCCTGGATTCCAGCTTATCCGCCAAACTCATTTTTGAACGTTGGTTGTGTACGTGACAGGTCAGATTTAGTGGTTTCGACTACTCGCGAGGGCAGGCCACGCAGGTGGAAGAAGGGTATATTCTCACGTGACTGAGTAGAGCGCCCAAAAACTAAGCGCTGTGGAGTATTCAACGGGGAGTATCAGGGTTGGGTGCGTCTTCTAGGTGGTTAGGAACGAATGTTTCAAGACGTTGAAAGCTCATGTGCAGAAGGCGATGTGAAGCTACGGCTTAGCAACAGGAACAAGCTAATTTCCCGGGTACTGACTAACCTTATTATAAGTTTCAGCTACTCTTCTGGTTCGGAATCTGATTATAGTAATATTAGAGATTTTTTCAAGACGCATGCATTGAGGCATTGGTCGATCTCTTACAAGCGTGCAGATCTTTTCTGAAGTAGCCCGGACTCAGCAGTATGCATCTGAAACTACTTAGCGTCATGCACGGGGAGCGTACCGAGCGCGTCCTTATGTCACGTCACGACGTTTGAGTTTTAAGCGTAAGATGGACCAGACGGGCGTGGATGGCAAGACAGAGCACGCCACGCGTTGCGGTCAATAGTGAGAGTCAGCTGAACATTGGCAGCCAAGTTCGTGTGTGGGCCTGTTCTGGACGTGTCGACGAACGCGTCAACACCAGTAAATATCGTTGAAAAGTGGCCTATGTTCTTGTCGTTGCTGGCTTACTTAGGTATCATTACCGGTTCCCTGGTGCTGGTATTTGTGATTGCGGCGGCGCTCTATTATGTGAGTGAGCAACTAGAAGAGCATACTGTGCTGGCGAAGCGCTACATTATTCGATACATCTATTTCGTCATGGCGACCCACATTTTGCTGCTAATAGGTGATGGTATGCCCCTTTGGCGTACTGCACTTTCGCTAGCCACGAATTATGTTTATTTGGTGGTGATGCATAGCTTTCCAGTCGTGCAGTTCACAAGTCCGCAGTTTATTTTGGCGTGTGCAGGAGCCATCTCGAGCCATTTTGCATGGTTTTCATTTTTCACTCAAGAAGATCTGCCTCCTCATAGCATATATGAAAGAGTGCCTACCTATAAAGGCCGAACACTTCCCCCATTCAATCAGGTTGCATCGTTTTTCGGTCTCTTAATATGGACGGTACCGTTTTTATTATTTTTGAGTTTAAGTGCGAACGATAACGTACTTCCTATGACTGCCGATGTTTCAGATCGTTCGAAGCCGCACCGGAAAGGACTAGCAAAGTCTATCCTTGAGTCTTTATGGGCGTGGGCTGCGGAGACGGCTCGAGCATTTGGATTCCATATTCAGGGACCAGAGGCCGCCCTCCCTTCATAGAAATACAGAAGAGCATTGATATTACAAAAGTTTAAACAAAGACAAAGAAAAGCTATAGAAAGGATCTTGCAGTAGAGCATTAGAAAATGTCTACCATCTTCGGCAACTGATTGACGACGACAAGGCCCTGGCCGTTATTCAGTTTAGCCGAATGTTGCATGGCTTAAGCCTCACGTGCATTCACCGGAGTCTTGACTAACTAACGCCGGCGTGCTTCAAAAGACGACTTATTTCCCTCCCTCGCCCCGGTACCCCGAGCAAACACCTTACCCCGCCAGTCAGTCATCACCATAGGTGATACATGTATAGCCGGATAGGATCACGTCTGAGTCAAGACCTACTGTTTCTGAATTCTCGTTCCAAGCTCTTAGCGAGTCCAGGGCATCATACCCGATCACTAAGTGTCCTGCGTTGCAGTAGTACCCAACACAAGCCAGTAGTAACGTGCCATAATTTCTTACACATGCATCGACTTGAACTACTAAAAGGCCAGCTGACATCACAACCCACTTCTTCTTTTTCCACTTTTGCGAATCCCAACATGTCGTACAGCGTTCACCAAGTTGGAGCCAAGAACAGCCTTGAGTACAAGGCCTACATCAAGAATGATGCGGGCAAGATCGTGTCTCCTTTCCATGATATCCCGCTCTACGCTAACCCGGAGAAGACGATCCTGAACATGGTCGTGGAAATCCCGCGCTGGACGAATGCCAAGCTCGAGATCAACAAGGAGGATGGTTTCAACCCGATCGTGCAGGATACTAAGAAGGGAAAGTTGCGGTTCGTTCGCAACTGCTTCCCTCATAAGGGCTACATCTGGAACTACGGTGCTTTCCCGCAGACTTGGGAGGACCCGAACCACCAGCACCCTGACACGAAGGCCAACGGTGACAACGATCCGCTTGATGTCTGCGAGATCGGTGAAGCTGTTGGATACACCGGTCAGGTGAAGCAGGTCAAGGTTCTTGGAGTCATGGCTCTGTTGGATGATGGTGAGACTGATTGGAAGATCATTGCCATCGATGTGAAGGACCCTCACGCCTCCAAGGTCAACGACGTTGAGGATGTTGAGCGCCACTTCCCTGGCCTTTTGCGTGCCACCAACGAGTGGTTCCGCATCTACAAAATCCCTGATGGCAAGCCGGAGAATCAGTTCGCCTTCAGCGGTGAGTGCAAGAACAAGGCTTATGCGCTCGACATCATTCGTGGCTGTGCCGATGCTTGGGATGGTCTGCAGAGTGGCAAGGCTGAGAACCCAGGTATTGCGCTGGCCAACACGACTCTCAACAACTCGGCCTCTGTCGCTTCTGCGTCCGGTGTCCCGGCGGCGTCTGCAAAGCCTGATGCTCCTATTGACGGCTCTATTGATAAGTGGTTCTACATTGCTGGTGCAAATGTCTAAACAATTAGCATGTGCCTATAAAGGATAAACGCATATTACACCTTTTAAGGGGTTTAGAAGCTTGGTTTCTATATTTTCTTTAATGCTTGAAATCAAATCAAGACTAGGCCCATATGTGCCAGCATGAGAAGAATTTGCGTCTAACGTTATCTTCAAAGGAATTGTAGTATGGTTTATAGTAGCTTTGTTGTGTTATTTTGTTACACTGCTGCTGAGTATTGATATATGACGCCACGATATGGGCGTGTCTTTCTAGGGTTACTTTAGGAGTCACATTTGCAGAAACATCTCGAGAAACAGATGCGCGTAGTGATGTGGATTTTAGGGTTATAATCTTAATTTGGTCAACATTTGCTCAGCCTTGGCGAATTTCGTCACCCCATTGTTTTGTTCTCCTGGTTATTACGCAAAATAACTGGTGTTAAAATGTAACACTTTTCCCCTCTCCTCTCCTCTCCTTCCATAGATTATCAATGTAAGTTGAGGTTAATGGAGGCTTTTTTTTCGAATAATGTCTCACCACGAATAATTGCCAATTGCTAGGCGATTAACTTTTAAAGCAATCAAGTTCGTGGTTACGGACGTATACACTTATTGTAATTTTCGGAACCGACATAATTAGTATAAATAATGACCCTCCGGTTTGTAGATAGAGTGAGACTCAATTGGCAACATTTAGGACTAATTCAGGTCAATTCTGCTTTTCCCCTGGTCACTATTTGATTGAATAGACTATAGTCTAACTACTCTTTGGTTAAGTTTCAAAAGCCTCTTTCTCAACGCTTATTACTGAAGTATTCCAGTGTCGTTTAAGACTCGCGTCGCGTGCATACCAGCCCTTACTCAGGAGCAGCATCAACCCTCGCCCTAGCCATGGCCCCTCGATAAAGTACCTTAACTATTACAAGAGCCACAATGACGTCAGAAAATAAACACGTTATGGTTACTCTCCTCCAAATTCTTCGGCGCAGCACGGTGGTCTTCTTTGATAGTAAAGCCTAGTCAGCTCGTCTCTTTTAAAGATGGCATTTTCTCTAACCGTAATTCTTGCCGCAGGTACTCCACCGTTGTACCTTGGCGCTTGTGTAAAACTGGGCACGCCCAGCTATGCACAGACGTAGTACGAAACTCAGGCATGTCTATTGGGTTAGGTTTATGCATGTGCCCCAAAAAACACGTCGACGCGAGCTTGACAACACGCATAACTCGCCACGAACCATACTTAAATAGCGCAGCTTCCCCGGATCCACAGTCGAATACCGTCATGGAGGTACGAACGCCCCCTCGTGTCCCATCTCCAAAACGCATGCGTACGCTAGCTGCAGCACCGTCTTTCTCTCCATCACCAACAAAAGTACTGCAGCAGCGGCTCGAGCTTAATCGCAAGTCGCGCGCGCATGCTGAAAAGCTGCAAAAACGTCTGCATGCAGCCTACGTCAAGGTTGTCACTGAAAAGGTTACCACCGAGAAGAAGCCACTCGGCGATATCACAAATACTTCTAAGACAGATGGCTCCGCACTTGATCTGTAAAAATGTGGCAAACATGTCCACACTAGATCATGATTGTGAATTTTGATCTCATACGCATCTCCGCTTGTATAATAGTTGCATAGGATTTTAGACATAGTAATAGAAATACCCCAGTGATATGAAACTTTATATATCGTGTAAAATAGGCTACGAATTGACCAGTTGTTTCATGTTGAAGGAAATGAAGGCTTAATACCAGTGAAATCAAACCTGGAACTTGGTCTTTATAAACGTACTCACATATTTACGCGTACATATTTATGCGTATGCATTAACGTGTATGTAAACCTGATATATTACGAAAGCTTTCTTCTTCTCAGCATCAAGTTTGCCTATCCTCTAGTCGGCTGTTTACTACTTCTTGTAAAACATTCTTTTATTATATGCCGAATATGAACACACACAGCTGATTGATATTTGTGATAGATAGCACTGTATATGAAATTTGATGCTAATAGTAGCTCATTATCTTTTCTTCGTTTGTTTTTTTTTTTTTTTTGCGAGCAGTATCTATTGAAGATACGTCTCAAAAACCTTAAGTGATTATAATTGTGAGCTCGTCGTCTGCTATGCGCTGCCTACCAAAAGCTGACTTCACAACTTTCTCCTCGTTTTCAGGTCATTGTACTACCGACATATCTAACGCTCTGCGTTGTAGAACTCACGAATGAGTGCTTGACGCGCCGCAGAGTCTATAAATAACGCTCTGAGAAGCCCCTCAAGTTCACTAGCACTGAAATCTGCAAGCTGGTGCTGAGAATGCATCTCTTCAATGGTAGCTAAGTTGCTCATGAGTATACGACCGACCATCTCAAGCTTGAACCATGATGGCACTGAAAGCTTCACGTCTCTGAAAAACACCGCCAGGTTCTCGAGTTTGGCAATCATGCTCGCCAATTTAGAGCTCTCTTCGTCACCAATGTCATCTAGAGCTTCTATGCTATTGACAACGTACACTGCAATTTGTTCAACGAGTTGACCGAGCACACTCTCACGCAACTCGGGTCCACCCTCGGCATTTGACTCCTCGGCTACGTTACCAATATGGGTCTTCAATTGGTTGAGGGCTTTATTCTGCTTAGCGCCAAAAATTTGGGGAAGCAATTCAGCCTCTAGAATCGCTGCATGGTTCCTCACATAATTATCCAAATACAAATAAGCAAATGGCGAAAGAGCGTCCTGCGCTCTGTCTCCTGCATGTTGGACAAATGACAAAGTATCAGCATATAACCATAAAGAATGGCTTCCATAAACGGTTGGAACGATTGCGCGATACAACGTAAAGAATTGATCAGAATCTTGTATTCCAAGTTCATCTGCATATTCCCTCCACAGTTCCACGACCATGCCATCAGTCGCATTGTCTTCCTCTGATACATCTTCATCATTCCATTCCCATTCATCTTCTGGGACTTCTGTAGGTGGCTTCACTATTTTTCGACGAGACTCCACGGTTCTAAGTGGTGCAGCTTCCTTATACAACCGTCGAAGACGTGCTAAGAACTGCCCGCGGCGCACTGTCGGCCAGTGGTCATCAAATGATGAAACGAATCGCGAAATCTCGGTGCCTTGTACCCACAAGTGTTTAGAGAGCTCGGACTCCAATTCCAGAAGACCTTGGAGTTGTTGTTTAAATGCAGGCAGTGCATTCAACTCAGTGGGATACAACTTCGGAATGCTGCGATGAAGTATACCTGTGACTAGGTGCGACTTGTATCGACGGATAATAGCATTCACCAGCTCTGGTGGTGGTGCTGTGGCAAGATATGTTGTCACGCTCTTTAACACGGCCACAAAAGCATCTAGGCTCTTTTGCGGACCTTTAACGAACCTGATTCCATCATCTTTGTTAACCTCAGTCACTTCGAGATCTAATACCTGGTCCAGTAAAATGCCAAGAGTCCCAATCATTACATCTTTATGAGGATAAAGAGCAGCAATCTCATTACCCTTCTCGTCTTCCCGGAATCGAATCTTATTGTCCGTAACTTCCACCATATCTTCCCATCTTTGAGCCACAAACTCTCGGAGCTTACTCCGAATCTCAGCGGCCTGACGGATCATATCAATTCCCAATAAAGTGTGAGGAAAGCTCGCGTTAAACTCTTCTATTTTGGAGTCGAGTCGCAATAATGAGTGGAATGCAGCTTCTACATTTTCCAGCTCTACCAAGCTGTTTGTTTCCTGGAATCCGGCTTTTAGAATCCATAACTTGTTCACTAAGTCAATATCTTCCGATGGCTCTGTCGCGCTCCAGACTTCTTGCTCTGGTGGTGGGCTAGGCATAGCCTGTTCAACCACATCATTTGCCTCGCGGTCAATCCTGAGCTTTAGCTCACTTAGCGCCTGCTGCAGAGCATCCACATCGCTTAAATCCATGCTTTAGGGGCACTCCACGCTTCCTTCCTGAGACAAGTGGCTTTAAGCGTATGGTGGGTTTCAGTGGACCATGAATATATACATCCCCTATTTGATATACAACGGCGCAATAAAAATTAATAGAGCTTAAATATATGCAATTGTTAAAAAAAAATCTGACTTTTACTTTAAACCTCAAGGGCCGTTTTGTTTGGTTACTTGGTTCCTTCTGAAGCGTTTCTCTGTACATGTTCGTAAATTAAGTACCGCTGCCAGTCAACTCTGAGAAAATGAATAAATAGCTTTACTTAGACTGTGTTCCCCAAAAGCTAAGCAGTGTCCCTCTGGGTTGTTTGGATGCCTTCTTCGCGATCTTCAAAGATTCTCGTTCTGGAATGGAGTCGGGACTAGGTTTGCTTCTGAGTGGTGTCGAACGTTTCTGAGATTGTGTGAAAGTCTGAGGCAGTTCTGAAGCAAGCTGAAATCCAGGCGGCAACTCTATCGGCGCCTTAGCATCAAATCGCTTCGACTTGCTTAGCACTGATCTCCTTGGAACCATTTGGCGTTTCAACAACTGGCGACCTACACAAAAGCCAAGGCTTTCCATATTAGGCGTAGTGAACTCATTTTTTACAGCATTTTGTGGTACGTTGAGCAGTTTGTCAAATCCCATTTTAGCATTAGCGCTCGATACAACTAATATACTCTTTGCTCGTGTCATGGCCACATACAAAAGACGTCTATCCTCATCAGAGTCTTTTTTAGAACCAATTGGACCATCTTCTTCAGAAACGTCTAACATATAAACGACTGGCCACTCAAGTCCTTTAGCAGAATGTATTGTCGACAAAGTGACCTTCCCCAGGTTTTCTTGATCGTGCTTTTCTGCATCATTCACATCTGTACCAAGTGCCCATTGATCAAGAAATGCCTCGAGGAACGTTCGATCATCATCCTCATCTATATCCTCGTACAATATTTGGAACTGTTGTAATGCGCTTTTGATTGCCGCTACATGCGCACTCACCTGCGATGCATCGGGAGTTGTGTCAATATCAAATATGCTCATAGCTAATTTGTTGACAATGGCAATGGCTTGCTCAGTGGCCGAGGTTATATCATTTCTTGGTACGGAGGCAAGAATCATCCGTGCAGCATCAATTATGCTTGTGTACTTTCTTGATTGCTCTGTCCCCAGATTGCGGACGCGGCTCAGAGTCAAAAGTCCATCATGGTCTCTTAGCTGAGACAACGTTTTCTCGCCAATACCGCGTCGGGGATTGTTTACAGTTCGCTCCACTGCTAGCGCATCATTACCATCTAAGACAACCCGCATATAGTCAATGATAAGGCGCACTTCCTTGCGCTCAGCTATTCGTTTGCCGCCAACCAATTTGTTTGGGATCCCGTTAGTGAGCAGTGCCGTCTCAATACTCTCAAACTTGCTAGTATATCTAGAGAGAATGCATATTTCATTACCTCTGATGCCGCTATCCAGAAGAAATCTTATACTGGTAACTATGGCCTGCGCCTCGCTTTGAGGGCTCATGGAGCGGATAAACTGTACTTCCACATTAGTATTATGTTTTGCAGCTAACAGCTGACGATCACCAGCATACCTCTGTTGACTGCTCTGAATCACACGAGTCGCAGCTGTCAAGATTGCCTGCTCGGAACGATAGTTGTTCTCTAGATACCATTTTTGAACATGCGAGCGTTCAGCCATCCTCACAAAGTTCCGCAGATCCGCATTGCGAAACCCATAGATACTTTGATCAGGATCGCCCACAACAGTCATATTACCGCAGCGTTTTGCGAGTAGCATAGAAATGTCCAGCTGTAGCAGCGACGTGTCCTGAAATTCATCTACCAGAACTGCATCTACGACATTAGATACAGCATCAGTGCTTTCCAGAAGTCTACGGAAAAGTAGCAGCAACCCATCGAAGTCCGTTCTGTTGAGTAGTCTTAGTTTGCTTTCGTACTGCTCATATATGGTTTTCAAGAGCGGATCAGCTAATGCTGCGGCATCTTCCTGTGCTTTGATCCTCGAGATTTCATTAGCTACTCTGCGAATATCTGTACTAGAAACACTGTCCATTGTGCGCAACAGATCAATCTTCTCATGTTCATCAATTAGACTCAACTTGCGATAGTTCTCTCCGCCAAAACGTCGCAGCAATCGCAGAGCTACAGAATGAAAAGTCCCGATAACAATATTTGTCCTGGTATTTGTAGCGTCGTTTACGCGATCCAGAACCTCACGCGCGGCTGCTCGAGTAAAGGTGACAACAACTATCCTGTTCGGATCTATTCCACGACGCAAAAACTCAACAATACGATGGACAAGCGTGAATGTTTTACCAGTTCCAGGCCCAGCAATTATTTGAATGAAGCCATTAGGTGCAGTTGCAGCAGCAAGCTGCTGATCGTTCATGGCTTTCTTCGTTCACCCGTTTACTCAATACAGGTTTATTGTTGTTTGTTCTCAGGGACTGAAAGGGTGAGGGTAAAACGCGTTTCACGCGTGAGCGTTAAAGATTAGAACTTATCATTTAAAGCTCGTGATATTAGCACTGATATGTTAAAGAGATAATTTTCAGCGATTACTTTTAGAAGGTAAACACAACAAATACATAGAATACATTCATTATGCGTCTGTAATACAGTTTTGTATGAGTTTTAGATAATTTTCGCGAAGATGACGTATGCTATTTGCGCAACGACAGTCTACAGCCAAGAAAAAAACAAGAAATTGGTACTATGACTAGAGACTTAAGCCATAGTTTATATACAATTAGTGCTTCTCGCGAACGGCAACGTACTCAGGCTCCGGACGGAAAATATCACCGCGAATGCTCATACCTTTCATAACATCCGTACGTGAGTTTGGCGTTAATGCCGGGTCTGGCATCGGAGCGGTTACCGGGGTCTCAAATAATGAGCCGATCAAACGACCATCAATTGGGTTTTTCTCGACATCTATGATGAAAGCAACGTTGTCGACCACGTCTTTTACTTGGCGATCCACCTCAGATGTATCAAGTTTGAGCTTCGTCATGGCCTGGCGCGACTCAATACGGTAAACAATCTGAACAAACCTCGTAGCCTCCTCAGACATAGACAATGGAACCAAACTAAGTACCTTTGGGCGGTTCAGTAGTTTTACAAGCTGCCACTCGAATCGATAACCCTTTGGTAGCTCCTTGGAACGTGTAGAAAGTGGTCCGTACACCCACCGCGATGTGAGTCTTTGCAAACCAGCCAGATTCCGTTTCGCGAAGCATTCGTTCGTCCGGGTGTAAAGCAGTAACGCCAGCTCTTTCCACTCGAGAGGCTGAAACCGATCGCGTCCGATCTCACGCCGGAGCTTAATAGCCATGTAAGTATTCACACCAAAAACTTGTAGCTTGCGTTTAAATGCTATCCACCGCAATTTGGGGCTAGTAAACCATGATGGGGGCTTCCGCGGCGGGATGTAAAGCTCCGTGGCCAAACCTGCCTGATCCATGGTGAATCTGATAGGTGGCTGCTTGGTAGCCATGAACCTGCGCCCGAATGGGGCCGCAAGTGCTGTTACAGGTCCACGAAAAGCCGTTATGTTTAGCATATTAGGCCCTGAATTTTTACCACGCTGATGTTGGTTATTTCCAGGGCTTGGGTTAGGACCTCAATCCAAGATATTTTTATGAACTATTTCTCCACGATACTGTTATTCATTCCAGAGTGAGCACGTATCATAAAGCCGACGATGGTAATGCATCTGCAGTGCTATTCTGGCAAAATAATGTGACCATATTCACCCATTTTCCAGTTAAATAAATCACTATCCACTCGATATTACGCACGTAATGCGTACCCTGAATCATTACGGATTTCTAAGCTTTCATTTTACAGCTGACCTCTGTTTAAGTTACGAGACCGTGTAGGATCTCTATTTAGGTTACACATGCTGGTAATGTACTCAATTTGATCACGCAGGCACTCAACAAGTCACTCCAATTTAGAGTTAGAATATCCAAACCTATCCAAACCTATGCTAGAACTAGTTTTGCAATAATAGTTCAAAGCAATTTCAAGTTTTTAGGATGTTAAACAAACGTATCTAGCTTGTAGCTATATACCTGACTGAGTACGAAGTAAACTATACGGTCAGCTTTACAAAGACGAGCCAGTGTGTGTAGCAGTACTAGGCCTGATGTGCTCATCAAGAACAGTCTTGCGCGATGGCTTGATCCCCAAGAATTTCACAGAAAACGGACGAAGCAGCGATGCATACACATAGCGTGCACCACTGAATGCGGGAAGACCTAGCCACAAGAAGAAAATGGTCTTGAAAAGCCAGTAGCCAGGGATCCAATACAAAATGAAACTAGACCAGAACTCGAGAATTGTGAACGCAGCGTATACAACCCAGTAAGTAAGGAACTGCGTGTCGTCAGCCTTACCCTCGGTTTCCAAAGCCACTAGCGAGTAATAGCCAGCAATGCCAACAGAAGCCAGGTTAGCAAAGAAGCCGCCGATACCGCCAATGTTCAACCACACAAGAAGCAGGTAAACACCGACTACACCGATAACGAGGTACGATTTCGGAATCTGCGAGCGCTGCTCAAGCTCCTTTAGTGCAGGGAACTTATTCAGCTCCGTGTTGAAGCGCGACTGGTATTTGTAAAGGGTTTCCTTATAGTCCATCGAAACGTTTTTTTTGGAAGAGGAGATAACTCGTTACGGTGTTCGCTCGTTCACTTGTCCCGAAGCTTATACAGCAAAGCAGGTAATGCGGGTGACAGGGCTCATATGCGCAACCCTAACATCGATATAATGCTATTGCTGCGGGCGCAGTCAAGAGTGTTAATTTTTGGACAAAAGTAATGGCTAGGAGAAACTTAGTACTCAATAAATAATTACAGGTTGACGGTCTAAATGCGTCGCTAAATAAGTAAATTTTTGTAGGTTGTAAGCAACTTACAAGGTATTCAAGCTTCAGTATCGAGATCGGCCGGCGGACGCTGTGTGTATTCAAGTGTTAAAGCATCAGTAGCCCACTTAGTACTTCTTTCGTCAATGCCATCTCTTTTACAACATTCATAGCATCTGACAAGCTTATCAAACGCAACCCAGGCCTTTTCAAATCGTTTTTCCACATCTCCCATATTAGCTTCTATGTTTGTTCGATTCACACCCTTCAGAGCACTCGATACAGCACTGACATCAAACTCGAAATTATGATGCTCAGTGCTGGGAATATCTAACTCCCACCAGGAAAAGCATGGATCATTATATCTCACTCCAAATGTCCACAAGCCAATAATAGCTTCATCATACAAGGACTCAGTTTTACTGCTGGCAACTTGCTGCAGCCACACATATGCCAACGTATATACCTCGCAGATAAGAACCCCAAAGCCCTCTTGACTATAAGCTAGTCTTCTTTGAAGGACGGAGTATAGGTAGCGCATACAGTTGAACAACATAGGCGTTGGGTTATACTGGAGCTTACTGCCTTGACACATCGCTAGCCGCGCAGTACGCACTAATGTCGGCAAAGCAGGTTCCATGAGTGCAAAGTGCTGAATAGCTACGTGGAAGTAGAATGCAAATAGACCATTCACCACAAACTCGAACGACGTTCGAGCCTTGTCTAAATCGTTCAGACTCAGCGCGGCAACAATTTCATCCGTAAGACTCTGACCTCCATCTGTCTCAAGTGATCGCCTAAGCTTATAAGCGAAGAAGAACTCTCCCTCTGAGTTTTTGTTCTCGGCTACGAACTTGCTAATATTAAGTTGCGCAAGCTCAACTCCACGGACTTCCGCATCATCAAAATGTGAGCTAGCCTCAACCAGATCGGGCCACTGCTCAAATACAAGCTGCCTAGTCTGTGCAACTACTATCTTGTACGCAATGCGTGCTGCATTTTCATTCTTTACTTCATCCCATTCGCTCTTTGCCATACTAAGTGCCATACTTGCTACTTCTCTCGAAATAGGACGACCTAAAAAGCGGCGCAGAGCTACCTGGCGATCGCCTACTTCAGATTGAGCATCAAGCTGAGCTGCAGCGAGCAGCTGCTTTTCTTCGGCTCTCCACGTAGCCCTAAGCAAACTCTTCAAAATGTAGCGTTGAACATAAGGATGATTAGCCGAAATCGCACGCATCATCAAAAGTTTTGCTATTATAACGGCCCGAGTATCCACATTGGGCCACATTTCCACTTGCTCTACATTAGCACACACTAGCTTCGTAAATGCCACCATGTCCGACTCTCCTAAGTGGTTGAAACTTTGTTTGGACTCATTTAGACGCACAAGGAGTCTATGTCGATCCGAGGGGCGCATACGAGTTAGCAGAGTCCAAGCAGCAGCCCTTATTTCTTCAT
This sequence comes from Entelexis apis, assembly GCA_030564665.1. Lineage (NCBI taxonomy): Eukaryota > Fungi > Ascomycota > Dipodascomycetes > Dipodascales > Trichomonascaceae > Entelexis > Entelexis apis. The sequence goes on along the minus strand of JAJLWA010000001.1, from coordinate 1,686,413 downwards.
CTACGCTGCTCAACCCCATATTAAGTAGATAAGTAAAGGGAACAGCTTCAGGTGCCACAGGGGAAACTTCAGCGGCACTGCGCAGAGAAACCAGTAGAAGCTGCAGAGGTGGCGCTTCAGCACGTAATATATCATCTTTAAGCCAAGTTTTGCACTCAGCTGAGCTACTGCTATCCGTGGCTAATCTTGAAACGATGCTCCAAGTACTCACCGCCTTGATGCGTATAGCTAAGTGAGCATTTCTGAGCACAACAAGGTCACGAAATTGAGCAATAGATGGCCTTGACGAGAGGGGTAGCATTCTTAGTAGCACAATAAGAATACCATATTGATGAGAGGCACTGCTTAAGTCGGCCAAGCTTACTTCTTGTGTCTCTGGGAAACTCACAGCACTGAGTGGTGTCACTCGACCAGCGATGCGACGGCACACAGGTAAGTTATCCGCAAAGCGACTCAAAATACACCCAAGTAACTCCAAGAACATCGAAAAGTCCTGGTCTGGGCGACGGGAACCATCAAATAGACTTTTCAGTAAGAAATCTGGAAGCCAAATGGATTCGCCACGAGGATCAGCATAGTGCTGTTGTTTGGCATAATAGTTGAAAAGATCAATTATGATTTCAGCCGAAGGTGGCCAGTTCCACACCGTAAGTAAACGCATAATATAGTCCATGGCTACACGCACGTCATCCGGCTTAGTAGTATACCCATCTCCAGAAGTGTCGAAAGACACCAAAGACCGGGCAAGCTGCCAGTCAGACCATCCTTTAGGATGAAACGAAGAGAGCAACACTAACATATGCCATTTTGCACTAGCCTGACTGTGTTTCGCGAACACTTGAGAAATGCGATCAAAACAGCCAAACTTAATGCCAACATAGACTAACTCAGCACCAACACAATGACGTGGAGGTTGCATAAACTGATTATCGATCTGAGCAGATACTTTTGCTTGATGGTAATATACTGTCCAGGCTGCCAACAAAGATGCCTTTTCAAAACCTACCTCGGCAAGAGTGCTCAGTCTTCGCGCCACCAAAACCGTAGCAAGCGAGACCATTTGGGAAATTAAGGGAGTTTCCGTCGCCAAATAGCGACTTCTTAAACTCAATTTGAGTATGCTACGCGCGAGCCTCAGCCACTGACGGTACACATGCCGGCGGAATTTGACTTCGACAATTTGACTTTCATCGCATAGAAATGCAGCTCCTTCAAGAAAGTAGTCATACATTTTATCAAATAATGAGTTATCAATACGCCCTTGGTTTCCTTCACAAGTTGCCAATACGTATTCAGCATCTCTTGTAACAGCAGCTTCGTCTCCATTCCTTAGAGGAACACCAAAACTCTGGTTTGCAACCAGTTTACCATCCCAAACTGTTGGACCTTCCAGTAATTCCAGAGTATTACTTCCGATAAACGTAGTACTACAAAAACAGCGTGGTTCGAAGTACAGAGACGGAGAGTTCTCGGTAATTTTGAGCTTCTCCGTACTCTGAAATTGAAATGTTGACTCGCTTCTATGACTATTTTTGTGCACCTTCTGAGCCGAACGGGGTCGTCCATGTCTATTGGCGGCAGATTGGAAGGGAGTAGTAGATTGGTTTGTTGACCTTTCTAAAATTGTCGTATGGAACAAGTGAGGCGACGGCTCTGGAGTTTTACGGCGTGACGACGACGATTTATGCTTCTGTGCCGGTATTTTCCTTTGCTTTTTTCTTGGTGGCTTTTGACTGTTTGCAGCAGAAGGTAACAAAGTCGATGCTGGGAAAACTGGAACTGGAGCTGGCTCAGTCGGAGGCGTAGTGGACATCCGTGACGTTAATGAACTAGGTTTATCCAGTGCCTGTGGTCTTCGAATAACAGAAGATAGACGGGGTTGTGATTTCTTATGCTCTATGTGCAGAGTGCCTTGACGCCAATGCCGAAGCGTTCTAGTAGCATCACGAGAGTCTGTACCAGCAAAGACTTTCTTGAGAGGATTATCAACACGAGGCCTCCCCCGAGTATTTGAGGTACGCTTTGCTGTACGAGCAGCAATGCGAAGAACTTTCGTAGCTTTGGAGCCAGCTTCTTGAGCGATATCAGTGACTGCCAAAGGTGTATAATTAGACCCCAACTTTCTGGGGCGGTCATTAACCGATTTCTTACTTGCTGCTCGACGGCTAAGCATGTAGTCTATAGGTGCAACACCCTGTACAGCCTGATGACTTTGAAAAGCTTGGGGAAGGAAAGTTTGCGAACCCGAAGGTGGAAACTGTGCTTGCATTTCTGGGGGAGTATCAGAGTCTGGCAATGAGTCGGGCAACGAGTCGGGCAACGGGTCGGGCTGGGAGTCAGCAGATGCAACCGAAAAAAGCTGGCGAGAAGCTGGAATGGGTTTCGTAAGTCTTTGCTCAAATATAGGAAGCAAAGAATTCACGCTAGACGTAGATTCAGCATCAGACAATGACGAACCACGCTCAGATTCAGATTCAGAGTCTATGATATGCAATCTTGGTCGATGCAGTCTCTTACTATCACCTTTATCATCTGTATTGGAATAAGTGTCATCAGATACAACAGAATCGGTATGCTGTTCAGGGGTTGCAGTGATCACCTCTGAGTCCTCTGATTCCAAATTGCGAAGGTCTACTGTTTGCGAGCGGTCAATTTCTCCGGAACCCTCGTCCATTTCACCGTAATCGTCATCTTCACTATCACTATTGGCTCCATGAAATACCGCATAGCGGCGATGATATACCCTTTCATGAGCTCGCTTTTCATGATGTACCCATGTTTCGAAATTGAATCTTTTACGCCGAGGAAGAAACAAAGAGTTTGAATTGTGATCACTCATAGTCATATTTTCGTGTGCTTCATGCGACATTTCGTTTGGATCCGATTCCTGACGTTCTGCAGATCTCTGTAGAATAAGTGGCTCAGGTAATGGTGAATCTTTAGCAGCAGTGAGAATTGGACTAGAGTCGACAATCAATTCGTTATTTGAAAGAGCTTCTGAGCCAGTAATGCCATTCGATTTGTTGTGCATCAGTGCCTCACTGTTTGAAGAGGAATCCATGTCCTGCATGTAGTCCTCATCATGGCGTGATCCATTTAAATTTGGTCCTAGTAGTACCCATTCAGGTCTGTAGGGGTCTAAGAGGGGCGGGAGCGGGTCTGAGTCCGGAACAAAGCCCTCGCTCATGGCCCTCAATACAACTGACGCGCCGTTGTCACGAGTCAGGCGTGTCGTAATTCTACCCACACCCGTGTTACTATAGGCTCTGCTTATATAATTTTTTTAATACTGAGCGCCCGAAATTTATTTTGACATTTCCAGTCCAAAAAAACAATACCAAAAGCTTGCTGCAGCATTAATCTACAATGGGCCGGGGCGGAGGCTCTGTATTGAAAAACTTGAGGAATGATCTTCAAAAGCATGATTTGCTACAGCAACAGAAGCGCCGAAAGGGAGTTGCGGCGCAAGCCCGTGACCGCCGTGAACGGGACCGCCAAGCTCTAGAATCCATTCGTGAAGCCTTCAACCCATTTGACGTGAAATACAATCGTCAAAAATCAGAATTGAAACGTACCGATCAAAGCAAGGAGGCTACTGGCCGCCCAGCGGCTGCTCGTCAAACAGGTGAGCAGCAGCGTAAACGCACCTGGGAGGCAGAGAAGCGACTCAAAAACAAGGTCGGTGGTCTTGTAGATAGGCGATTTGGCGAGAAGGATAATACTATGAGCGAGGAAGACAAGATGGTGGAACGTTATGCGCGTGAGAGATTGAATCGATCCAAGAAAAGCTTTAATCTTGAAGATGACGACGAAGATGAAATACGGCTTACGCACGGTGGACAAGCTCTTTCTTTTCAGGACGATTTTGCTGAAGATGACTTGGGAGTTAGTGACGAAAATGACTATGAGTTTCCAGATACATCAACTTCCAATCAAGCTGAGAGCATTGGTGACGAAGGATCTCACGACGATCCCTCAGCAGGAGAACCAGAAGAGCGGAAAAAGTCGAAGCAGGAAGTCATGAAAGAAATCATTGCAAAGTCAAAGATGCACAAATTCGAACGTCAACAAGTGAAAGCTCAGGATGACGATATTGTTGACGAGCTCAATGCTGGATTTGATGATCTTTTAGCCGACCTCCAGACAGCAGAAGCACAAGCACCAAAGCGCAAAGAAGAAAAGGATGAATATGATTCCAACGTGCTTGAAATGATGTATGATCGTCGCGCACAACCTGGAGATCGCACAAAGACTGCTGAAGAGCTCGCTCAAGAAGAAGAGGATCGTCGAAAGGAAGCAGCCCGGGCCCTTCAAGCGCGTATGGAAGGCGATGAACTTGATATGGGTGACGAAAATGAGGATGCTGGTAATGATGGTGAACTGTTTGGCCTTCAAACACATAGTGACGACGAGAGCGGTAATGAACTTGAGGAGACAGACGATGGCCAAGACTCAATTGCATTAGAAGAGAAGAAAAAGGCGGAGGATGCGAGCATTCCACAGTCTTTGAGCGAATTGAAGCAAGCGCTTGTTGATGCTGTTGAGCCTTCAACAGTGATTCGTGGCTTTGTGTCTCGCGCTACGAAACCGAAGCTCGAACAGTTGGCAGTTGTGCTAGCAGAATATGCTTGCACTACTCGCTCAGAGTTTGAAAGCACTTGCACTATTCTTCACGACACTGCATCTAAGCCAGGTGTTGGAATTGCTCTTGCAAACGGAATCCGTGATATGGTTCATAATGCCAAACGAAAAGCTAAGTGGGGAACTCCACAACTTCTTTTGTTTGCTCTCATTGGTTCGCTGTTTTCTACAAGTGACCAGTGGCATGTTGTTGTAACTTCAGCCTCACTAGTCATGACTCAACGCTTGTCTCAGTCTGTTGAATCTGATTTGGGTGCAATAACCGACAATTTATTTCTCTGTGACCTGTTGCTCACTTACCAAAGACTTTCAAAGCGCTACATACCAGAGGTCCTAGGGTATTTGTTGAGGGTGTTGGCCATTTTATGCCCTGATACGGCGGATGTTGCTGAACGTTGTGTTAGACTCAGCCCATATGAGACCCCAGTGAGGAAGATTGAACCAGAAGTGAGTGGAAAGGCAAAGTTGGGCCAGAAGATGTCAGGCGCAGCTGCCTGTGTTCTTGTCGCTAGTCTAGGAAGTAAAGCCGCATCTCTATGGCGAAGCGCTGAGTCCTTCCCTGAAGCATTTGGACCACTTCTTTCCGCGCTGAAGCAGCTGCCAGTTTCAGGAAATCGCACAGTGGATGAGGCTGTGGATAAGATGACTAGGCTTAGCCGGTTCTCGTCATCAGAACGTAAATTTCTCGAACTGCAGCAGTTCCGCCCGATTGGTATTGTGCCCAAAATGCCAATGTTCGATGAGAATTATAACCCTGATGTGCGAGGTTCGGGCATGGATCCTGACCATCGTGAATTGGCTAAACTCAAGGCTCTTCATAAGAAAGAGCGCAAGGGCACCTTGCGTGAGATTCGCCGCGATGCTGAGTTCGAAGCTCGTGAACGGCTGGCCGAGAAACGCAAAGAAATGTCGGCGTATCATGATAAACTTAAACGCCTTGAAGGCCAAATCAATGGCGAAGAAGGCGCCGAACGCAATGCTTATGAACGCGAAAGAAAGAAGCGTCGGCAGCACTAAGCTATTTATTATTCTAAAATTCTTAATGCAAACTTCATATTTTTAAATATAGCTTTTTTGGATTAAGGTATTGTAGTGACGCATGTTTTCATGAGATTTATATAGACTTTAAATGAGATATGTGGACTCAACAGGACTCAAAAGAATCCGGCACTTTCTGAGATTGCTTGCAAGTATTTAACAAATGAAAGATGCTCTTCAAAAATTTTTACTATGCAAATTAATAAATATATAAATAAAAAACAATAGTTCCACTCATTTCTTATATAAATTGTTGAGCAGACCTAGGACACCGTCGTCCCCTATGCTTTCGTCTTCTTCATGGTCGGAAACAAGATTGAGTTCAGAGCTCTGAGGCGGAGACTCCTCATCCACTACAGATAATGTGCCTCGCAGCTTATCATACTGGCCCATGACACTGGTCTCCATATTTTGGGGAGGTAATTGTGGTTGCAGATGGTATTGGCTCTGGTACGGCACAGGTGGCGTATGTTGTGAATAAGTCGAAGTAAATCCATATGCCCCACGAGACTGGGACGGGCCATACACTCCCATGAAGTTCAAATAGCTTTTGAGCATCTTTCCGTCTTGGGTTGCATAGAACTTATCAAGTGCGTCACTGCGGGCTTTCACGTTGTTAACTTGGTCAGTATTAAAAACAGCTAAAGAACAGACATGGCCTCCAAGATCATCCACATGAATGGAAAACTCTCTGAAGAAGTCGACAATACGCTCGCTTCTTTCTGCCAATTTGACTCCAAGTATGATTGGATTCAGCACAACGCTCAGCAAATCTCTTAGAATGATCTTTGGTTTTAGGTCATACAATTCACAAAAAGCGTTTTTCACTGGCTCTGTATGAAGCTTATTCTCCCATTCTTCAGGCAAATAGTGCGTGAACTCGACAATTTGACGCATAGCGATTTCAGGGTGATAGATAGCCTGTTCCTGCGGGGTAGAGAGCATCGCCCGAGCAATGGCAATTATGAGACCTAAAGTTGTCAGATAAAATAAGACCGTTTGGTCGTGACGGATCTCGAGCTTAAGGAGTTCAGGGTCGTATATCGAGAGCATGCCTAGCACAGCGGCAAAGGAACTACAAACAAAAATCACGAATCTGACAATGAGTTCAGTTTTATCACGAGGGAATTGAGAGATATAGCGCTGTGCCGGTTGATCGCTCATGGAGAGCCGTCTTTTGAACAAATGGTATAGCTCATTAAGCTCACGGAACTTCCATTCTGCCAGCGGTGTGTACTGCCGTGTCCCTAGCTGCTTAGGGTTTGAGCGATAGTCATTGAAATATCTGAAAAAGTAATAAACGCTCATGTAAACCACAGCAATAGGTGCGAATATTATATTCATTATTGCAGCAAATTGGAATCGTCTTCGCAAGCCTTCAGCTAGGATGTCGCGCTTTTCCTCACGCAAAAACAACGGCCGGAGCTGGCCGCGGTGATTGAATACAAAATCTTCTATACAAAGAGAGATGCTCCATTCAAGAGTTTTGGTGAGGAATTGATATCGCCCACCAAAAGGAAGATCCACATCAAGATCCAGAACATTCCTATTGTATAGAGCAATCATGTAATTTTCGCGCCGCATGATGCGATTCACGATACCATGGGCATCAAGCCTTTTTGTAGTGGCCAAATTGGTTGAGCGCAAGCCCTCAAGCTTCTCTACAACTTGCTGCCAGCTAATTGTTTGAATTTCATTCTCAGAAATGTTCAGTAAATGCTGATAAAAATCGTGAATCTCCCATAATCTACGGACGTCGCTCACGTACTGAAAGGTCTTGAGGATCCAAAGCGCGCCAAAACTCCACAAAAGCAGTTTATGGAACAACGAAGTCCGAGCTAGGCATCGAGAAACACGTACGTCTGCCAATGTCCTGGCCCCGACTAGACGCGAGTAGTCAACACAGCTGTAAAGATACGTGGAGAAGGTTACAACAAATAGCACAGTAGCCATGAGAAGCGCGCGTGCAAGCACAATGCAGTAGAACCCCTTGTTAACATAATAGTCGTACACGTCTTCAAGAAACATGTCTAGGTTATCCACATTCGCCCACCTCCAAAGAGCAAGTTCCTTTGCACTCAACATAATTGCGGTATTTGATGGCCGCTCAGACACGGGCAACGTAGTTGATATTGGTGAGCGGCGCGCATGTGTTTCAGAATTTAAGCCTTCGGACTCTGTAAATTCTTGATATACGGATCGCTCCATTCTAAAGTAGTAATGTGAGTGACCGGATCTGACGAATTGAGGTAGGACACCTTGCTAGTAATGCTATGTCCGAGGATCTCGCTATCTGATACCACCTCGTTCAAAGAAAGGTTGATGTGGAGTAAGTAAGCATTGAGACCGGGGTAGCATTAGCAGTATTATGTACGCGACCCTCGAAATTGTTAAAAAGACAAGGGTAAGGATCACACGATAACTCCTGCCCTCAATAGTTTTACCATTGCTTTTAATTCAGTCATATTTGGCTAATGTGCTGTGCAATCTAGACTAATAATGTATCAGATTGAATATGCAACTCAATTGATAGAAGCTAAGAAAGAGATTAATGTTATTATATATTAAGAAAGCACGAGTTTGAGTACATGTGTGATAATAACGTGACGTCCGCGGCGACTGCATACACCTAAACCTATCATTAATATGTAAATGCAGGATTTCGAAGAGTAACTTAGGTTGAACTCAATGCATTTAGACCTTAATTTATATAATATATTTTATGAGAAAAATACAAATTATACTTGAGAGCTTTTACTGCACGACGTGCTTTGTAGCTTATTCATTGAATCTAATATGCTACGCATATGCCGGAAACCCTCTGCAAATAGCCCGCCCCTAAATACGTATCTCTCAAAGGGTTTGGAACTAGAATATCTCCTCAACTTCCTAATCGGGAACGTTTACTGCTAAAAGTATATAACCACCGACAAGGTTGTCCTCTTTTCTATAACCACCGGAGACTAGTTTTTTATTTTATTAAAAATGTCAAATCACTATGGAAGGAATGACAAGCTATGGCAATTCTCAGAGTTAAAGCTTAACGCTGTCGCCCTCGAGACACATAAGAAACCTAAGAACCATCTTTATAGTGCGCTCGATATCACTCATGCTTTAGATTCCAGCCCGCGAACTCCACACACGCCACCAAGCTCACCGCCTAGAGATAGTTTGACTACAAATTTTATTGATGAAACACTTGACTTGACATCAAATTCAGCTGAACAGAATGAAGTACCATCATTTGCATCCCAGTTGGAGCCACAAATGCTTGGACCAGCCTTTGTCTCACCACGAAGCTTACAATCAGGATTTTCTTGGCATTCAAACAGCGTTCAGTCACCTGCGTCAGAATATTCTGATAGGGGCATAGAATCACAGAGCGATTCTAATACATTCTCTATGAGTCCTCCACGCCTTCCAAACCTACCGAAGACCCAATGTGTTGTGTGTAAGGACGCGAACATGATCTTATTTAATGGGACAGAACTAACATGTGGACACTTTGCACATAAGACTTGCTTAAAGACTGCAGTCAAATCACTTGGAGGAGTACCTCCCTCATGCGTAGCATGCGGGCAGGACTGTATTGCAAAGAAAGCAACTGATAATGTTAGAAACGAGTCACCCGAACCAATGAGTTCTGAACATAGTGCAGATAACGAGTTAGAATTGTTCGGCGAAACGCTGATTGAGCGTGAAAGCCCTAAGAAAGATCCAGATACTGCACCCATTCAGCTTAGAATGTTTGTTCACTCTCAATCGGAAACTCACCATGAAGTGCTTATCAAGGTGAGCACTTCGATTAGTGCATTCGAGCACTGGCGCTATAGGCCGACACAAGAGGACATTAAGGCAGCACGCAGATTTACTTATGCTGCGCTCGGGGCCACATTTTTAAGCGGCTCACGTATTAATGCTGCGAATGCCGGTTGTCTACGCTTAGTGTCCGTGGTTCGAAATGCGTACACACATTCCAAGGTCATAGCCTATTTGTTTAAACACGCCGTGGTTCTTACAGAAAAGAGTCCAGATGGATTTGAAGAGCTTGTACATTCAATTGATTTAAATCGTGACAATGTTGAAGTGAGGGGCACTGCTAAGGTGTTAGAATTTATAGTAGATGGGGCTTCTCTTGTTTACCAAGCTTCTCGTGACACCATAGTGAACTGGATTGCAGCCTCTCGCGATATAAAACTCAATTTTCCCATTGCTCAGCCAGTAGCGTTGAGCAGCCCGTGCTATATTGAGCGATGCTTGCTCCACTTGGTTATTTGCCTACCGTTTGAGCACCTCACTGCTATTCCATCCGTGCTAAGCGAGCTTGGTCCATTGGACAGACTAGGGCTTGTAGTAACTACACGTGGCGGACTATGTGCATGGATTTCACCACACAGGACGTGTTGGATAGGTTGGGAGGTCATTTTGAAGGAGCAATATTACAGCTTTGAATTTTTCACGCCAGCGACTCAGTCAATCCTTGAAACAGCTAATAGTCTATTAGGTCCTAAAGTAACTGGAATCCAAAAGTCGGTTATATTAGTAGCTGGAAGTCCACTTGTAACAACAGTAATCGGACGGCCGATTCATGTAGTTGGCATAGGCGAGTATGATCTTGACTTCATGAGTTCTACAGCCGTAAAAAGTGGCGGTCAATTTTACCATGCAACACATACCCGAGATCTAGAAATTCTTCTTGGTGGCATAGCAGCCACAGAACGAGCTTATACTCATCACGATGTCAATCTCTCGCTTGTAGCAGGTCCGACTATACAAATCGTGGATATCGTTGGGCTAGACAGACGCTCAATTAAAGCGATGCCAAAGAGCGTAGATATCAGTATTGGAAGCCTGTTAGCGGGTCAATCACGGACGGTGCTTTTAGTGGTCGATGGATCTCCGCTTAACAGCCAGCTACCTATTCTCTTAGATTGTCAGGTCAGGGCCCGATCTGCTGTAACTGATAGACAGCAATGGGAAACACAGTCCAGCTTCTGTGGCAATTCTGCTGAATTCCAAGTATTTTCAGAGCGAATGGCACGCATTGCAGCGGCAATTCTAAGTGAAGGAGTCGACCTTGTGGAGACAGGAAACATACACGATTTGACAGCCATGCTTATGCGCGCAATAGCGGCTATAAAACGTGCAGTTACGGGATTTCGTAGTAATTACAAGCTACACCCGCAACCCCTTATCGAGTTAACGGATCCAAATCTTACGGGTACGCTGGCGGCAGCTCAGGCAGAGATTCTAGCATATGGGTTGGAGGAGCTGCAAACGCAGCTAGAAACTAGTGCATATAGCAATGTCGAAGCAAAAGCTACTCTTCTGCAAGCCAGTCTTGTTCTACAGAACCAGCGGGCTGTGACTCGACGAACTTTACTTGAACAGGTATTTCAGGAACATCTGGAGACGAACCGAATATAATAAATAGAACTAATGAATGGATTATATATGATGAACAATGCAATTCACGTTAATTAATTAATTAATTAATTAACCCATATTAGCTGGTGGCCACGAACAGCCCAAGAATAATATTGTCTAATACTGCTTAATCTTGAACCGCTCCATGCTATGCCTAGGGTTCGTACCGTGTTGACCTTATGTCAGCCAACCAATATCATATCGAAGGTCGGTGTAGTCTAAATCCCCGCAGTCCACAATGCCAGTTCAGCATTCGATTTTCAATGATTATCCAGACCCGCGATTGATCGGGAACTTCGCAGTGCTTCCGCTTCGTACAAAGGTGCGGGGCCCAGCATACCCGACGGATGAATACGACATTGCGGACGAGGTGGTAGATCTGTTTCGAGTGAATAGCTTCTTTCGGAACTTCGAGATCAAAGGCGCCGCAGACCGCACGCTCGTATACGGGATTCTGTTTGTAAATGAGTGCTTAGGATTACTCAAGCGATATCCTACATTCGGCGAAGCTCAGAAGCATCTGAATGTGGTTGCTAGCGACGATTTCTCGCTACCGGGAGAGCCACAATTTCCACTCAATGGAATCTACCAGGCTCCGACGTCAGCTTATGACACAGATACACTTCGGGCATACCTTTCCCAATTCCGACAGGAGGTTGCTGAGCGGCTGCTGGCTCATGTATTCGCGGAAAGTGCGCAGCAGCCTTCTAAGCACTGGCTTGCGTTCAGCCGGAAACGGTTTATGGGGTTGAGTCTTGTTGGTGGGCTACGTTCTTAAGCATCAGGTCATTAAAAATCATTAAGTTTGTATTTCAAATACTAGCAGCTGCATAAAAAGTTCTTATGAGCACGAGCTAGTGAGACTGGGGTTTACTGTTTTATTGTGTTAGCTTTAAGCTGAGAGACGGGACTGAAGTGTCAAGCTAAACTAATGGGATGTGTGATATGTGTGAGATCCATGATCCATCTCTTCTTTTTCTTTCTTTTTTTTTTTAAGAAAAAAAAAAACAATTCATAGCTCGCGGTCGAGCCATCTTTAAACTAAGTCCCTGAGTTGTATAAAACACCATCATTTAATTTCTCAGAAACCCGAACATTTTACTTTCTCGGCGCTTGCGCTTCACACTGTCATAACGCGAAAGCAAACCACCACTTCCACCATTAGAGGATGATGGGGACGAGCTCACTGAAAGTGGAGTAGTAAACGAGCTATCTACGCTTGCAGCGGAACCAACAGACAGTTCTCCTCCAGCAGGCTCTTCACCACGAAACAGTTCAGTATCCTCATCGCTAGGAAATTCAGTAGGTTCCTGGGGGTCCACGTAAGTGTTGTCGCGCTCATGCTGCTCTTCAGACACTTCTTGATATAGCAGAAGGTATGCTGTCATAAGAGCTGTTCGGGTTCCGAAGAATTTATGCACGTAGCTCGCATCAACACGGTCAACAATTTCATCATCGAATAGAAGCCATCCAGAATCGGTTCGCACAACCGACACGTAATGTCCTTGATAAGGACCGCCACCAAGGTGCACAATAACAGCCTTTAGCTCGTACAGCTTTTCGGGAGTGGGACAATCGTCGGTAGTTACAGGGAGTCGAAGATAGCGAGAGTACAAGACGCGATGAAGAAGCTTCGTGTTCCTCTGCTCATCCTCGCTGAACTTGAATCGCTTTAGATGTAAAACAAGCACAGGCGGCGCTTTTCGTACTTTCATTCGCTTTAACGCTTCTTGGTGACCACCGCAAACATCGCAATAGAACTTGTTTGAGCCGCCCAAAACCTCTGATTTACTGAATCGGCGTAGGCACTCAACTATGCTTGTGTTTGGCTCGGTGTCCAAACTAAAGTCAAAAAAGTTTTCGTTACGACGTGTAACATTCTCGCAAGAGAGACACCTCATTTCATTAGTGAGCTCGCCGGAGAAGATATCGCGAGCACTAGGCCCCTCATTTGTGTTCAACTTATCACCTTCCTCAACCACACGGTTTAGTAAAAAATTTAGAAACTCCTGGGCATCTTGATGCATGGAACTTCGAAAAAGTTCATTTTCAATTTTAAGCACCTCAATCAGTCGTGCAGGGCTCGCCACACCAGTTGTACTCTCATTTTCGGTTATGCTATCAAAAAGGTCTTTGAGGGCGGTAACAAATGACTCATTTAAGCCATATTCATCAGCACAACTATAGTCGAGGTTGATTATGGGACCACGAGCCAAAGCGTTGCGTTTTCGTATGTCACTCGGACTGAGATTCTCTCCTTGCTGGCTCGACTCCGGTAAAGAATCATCAAGGAACCCAACAACAGGAACAGAGCCCGTAGCTGAGTCTAGAGAGGGTTGCGAGTCTACAGAATATGACTGAGAAGGCTCTTCGACTATAGTAGAAGAGTTGTTACTGAAGGCAAACTTTGATTTCAGTGCCGAAAGACCGGAACGTTGACTGGTAGCACTGGCCGCCACCGGCGCAGTATTTCCTGAGCTCGGACTAGACTGCTCGGTAGATGGCGTTGGAAATGGGTTCTTTCCTGGCACAGTGAGCCGTCGCGGTCTATTAGATGATCCTAGCGCCGCAATATACTCTCGGAACGGCCGCGTGTGGTACAGTGCCTGTACAACTGAATTGCAATAACAGGTATTCCCAAAGTTTTCAAGGCCAAAAATATGATCTTTTTGATCCTGCGCATTGCCCGCGAGGCCCTCGGCAGCGCGAGAGTTCAATGTTGCCGACATGAAATTTGGAGCAGTGGAAAAACCTGGCGCACACACGGATCTGGGGAATCAGCTGGCAGTAATATGCGTGGTGGGAAAGGATGATTTGGTATGACTACACCATGCGTCTACCAAGCTAAGCACAGACACGAGCGTGGTTAGGTTGACACTACTTACTGCTAATAACGAACAATGTGGTCGGATAAATTCGACTATACAGATACCATCTCTAATTCCTATATATAATATTATTCATACTATGATATAATATGGATATAATGTAGATATAATAATTATAATAATATCTCTAAGTTCTAAATAATATATGGAAATAATAACTACTATAACTATTATTCTATTATTCTATAATAATATAATAACATAATATATATATAACATAATACTCATTATATACAGCCGGATTGCAAACAGCACCGGCATCGCTGAACTGAATACAAACGAGATTTAATAGTACAGCCTAGAATGGAAAGTTCAAAGGAAGTCCCAACGTTGACATATCCCAAGCTGCTTCTATTTGGCGACTCTCTAGTTCAGCATAGTACGCGACCCGGTGGACTTGCGACACTTTTCGCTGAGAGATACGAACGTCAAGTGGATGTAATTGTTCGAGGATTCTCCGGCTACAACTCGGAACATTTACGAGAGATTCTTCCCAGCGTGTTATCAGGCCTTGGCCCAGGGCCTATCGATGCCACAATTTTATTTGTTGGCACCAATGATGCGACTTTTAAGAGCTCATTTCAGCATGTTGAAATGATTCGCAGTGAAACAAACCTTCGGCATATTTTGACACTGCTGAGTGGGGTTTCAAAGCATGTGGTTGTAGTACTTCCGGCTTATTGTGAGGACTCTCTACAGGATGACCGCTGTGATCGTGACTTAAAAGAATACAGTAAAACTATTGCGACGACTTTGAGTACAGCGGAAACACGTCAGAACTTTATACCGATACCAAAACTTCATTTGGTTTCTCCACGACAAATACTTCGGAATTCAAACCAAAAGAAATGGAATGGGGTTGTGACTGAATATGATCCTGACTGTTTTGAAGACGGGTTACACTTTTCTCCTCTAGGTTATCGCAGGTTATTTGATGCTATTGTTTCTAAGTTAGACGATCTTGAACAACACACCTGGCACAAAATGCTACCATCTATGGATTCCTTTAAACATTTGAGCACTCGTGATCAAGTTGCTCTTGTGAAAGGACACATTGCTCTTGAATCTGAGTCTGACCTTGAGAAAATGAATCTTCAGCGTAATCATTGACATAAATGGTTCAGTGAATACAAATATAAATATTGATGCGACAAGTCAGATGCGTAGATCAATATGAATTGACGGCTGAACCTACAACAACTAAAGAAGTGGATGCACATTGGTGCACTTCCAAAGAGAGGAAACAAAAATAGTTACAATTGGCTACTAGCATTAGGACAAATAACGTATCATCGGTGAGGAGAGGGGGGCAACTTACACGCATGAAATAAATAAAGATAGTTTTCGCAAGGCGTCCGCCTTGGCAGCCAGTTCAACAGAACTATGGCTCATCAGGCACTTCCTGATACTCACGGCGTTCGCGGCTGAAACTTAGGTCTTGTAATTGTATCTGACCAAGGTTAAAATTCTCAAGCGCCCAGAGCCACGCATAGTAAAGGCCGGCGGAACCAGCAGCAATGATGGCGCAGGTGATCAAGAAATTAAAAATCCACAGCATTACTGTCCAGCGTTTTATCGAAATGAGCTGCGGCGCACAGTAGTTCTAGCTCGTTGTGATGAGGCAGAAGCGTAGGTGGAGTTAGCCTTCCGCTCCAAGTAGCAGTATCGCGGTATCCCTAACTCTGCTTACACAGCAATCAGGTTCCTGCATGAACCCTAAACTTGAGAAACAAGAAGTTATCACTACCATTTTACCACATAGATACACATCGAGAGCACATTAGTAGTAAAACCATCTAAATGGATTTTTTATTACTAAAGCGGCTCAAATCGGAGTTATCTAACCGTGAAGTCTCAATAAATCCAATAAATTACAGTAAGATAGGCGAAAGTATAACTGCATTTTTGAAAAGGGTATTTAATGATCTTGCTATCTATTTCGTAGTCGTAATAAAATGAGGTAAAGTGGCAATGAGCGTTTCTGACAATATTGCATTGAGCAGCAGCACGCCTAAATCTACCCACGGGCCATTCTCGATATGGTAAATATATAATAAACAACATGATTAGAAAGATACTGGCTACGCATATATATATTTGCTTTATCAAGATCTACATAGTCTAACAAACCATAGAACTTTGCTTCCGAACTAAGTTAAGATCGGCCGAATGCATTAACCTTAAAGTCCTAAACAGCACATAACATTGTCTTTGTTTCATACATATATGACCCAGCTATAGGTGGTAGGCCAACAGCTCTCCGACCCAAGGCTATACGATGGCGGTTAGAACCCTACCCTAGGGTCCTCCTGACCCTCACTTACGCAAACGCGACGCGTATCATGATCGGCCCGGGCCCCCTTGCTGGCACTTCTGAGGTGAAACATCGGTGAGTCAGGGAAAGGGTATAGCTCGTGCTAACAGGAGGCTGTAATGTCAAGCTGCGAAAGCCAGATCAGTCTTCGCGACCAAAACAGTGGCGCAGCGATTGTAGCTAAAATCGTTTATCTAAAATAAAAGCATGTACCGCATCTAGTGACCAGCTCCCGTGGTTCAAATACCTACTCATCCGGTATAGTATTGCTCGATGTTTGACCGTATTACGGTAAGCCTACAAGTCGGCGCCTGCCGCGTAAGCACGGCGGCAAGGGGTGAGTCTGGTGGTGCAAGCCCGGGGTAAGTAAACTGAACCACTAATTATAGAAGGTGGTGTCATCTCTGCGAAAAAAAATCCTTAGCTTGCACCATTTGCAACAACGCAGTGGCTTTTTTAGGCAACGCAGAAAGTGAACACCTTTTGAGCACAGTCTACTCTGCCAGAATTAAAAAATGGACACGCAGAGTCATGATTGGCAGGGGGA
The DNA here is from genome assembly GCA_030564665.1 of Entelexis apis. Lineage (NCBI taxonomy): Eukaryota > Fungi > Ascomycota > Dipodascomycetes > Dipodascales > Trichomonascaceae > Entelexis > Entelexis apis. Next base: position 1,669,558 of record JAJLWA010000001.1, on the reverse strand, counting down.
GTACGAATCGACCCCGGCGGCTGTATTCTTCGACTCCGAGCCGTTCAACCAGTCTGACGCTGAAGGTTTTGTGTCAGCTCCACTCCACTCGCCGTCTGCATCCCCTCCGCGGTCACCTAAGAGCTCTCGCAATTCTCCTTCGTTGAAGCATACTCAGCCCCACCATGGATCTCGCTTCCAGGCTCAAGATGACGACCAGTCTCAAATCAGGCCGGTGCGTAGTGACACCACAACTGAGCTTTACGACTGCCCGGATGAGAGGGATAGTGCCTACGAAACCGACGACTATATCCATAGTTTGTCTTTGCAGGAGATCCCGGAACTACATGCGCCAAATGACGGTGAAATTCGTCGTGAAGCACAAAAAATCCAGCAAGTCAATGTCCAGAGTCCATCTGAGCCCCTGCATACTCATACCGAGTCCGTATATAAAAGTGGTAGCCGCAGCCCTCCTCTTCTCGACGCGCTGCCCACTCCGCGTATTCGCAGCCCATTTCTGGGCCTATCATCTGGGGACCACGGTAATACCCACTCTCACAATGCATCGCAGTCTTCCACTAGCGACGGATCTTCCCGCTCGCTTGAGTCATACGGAGCTGTGGAGTCACCTCGCAGTTCACCTCGACCCATGCCTCAACCACGACCTCAGCGTTCCTCCATGGCAAGCCGCAACTCAATGCGACAGAGTTATTACGACTTTAGCTCTATGTTGGGACCAAATCTAGCAGACATTGCGGCTACAACGCCTGCTGCAAATTCTTTGCTTCCTCGCATGAAAACAATTGATCTTTACCGCAAGAGTGCACGCAAAACCAATGATCCTGAGCTCGAGTTTCAGCTCGCTCAGTATATGATGCAGACAGCTCTTATAAGTACCGCCGGATCTAATAACGCATCACCCGTGGCGTCATCAGCTGCGCCCTCCTCGAGATCATCCAGTGTTTCTGTGCGAGATACGAATACAAATAAAGACCTCAATGAATCGTCAAGAGGCTCATCAAAAAACTCCAAGGGCTCTAAAAACACCAAAGACACCAAAGACACCAAAGACTCTAAAGATGGCAATAGTGGCACTGAGACGGAGCAGAAGTTGCGCGCCTCGTTGATGAAGGAGGCCCTCAGTTCACTCAAAAGACTAGCCGAGCGCAGCCACGCTGACGCACAGTATCTTCTCGGAGACATTTATGCATCATCGGCAATTGGAGGAAAGCCCGACATGGAACGCAGCTTAAAGTACTTTCTTATGGCTGCGAAGAAGGGCCATGCAGAATCGGCGTACCGTGCGGCGTTGTGCCTGCAGGAGGGCTGGGGTACCACACGTGATGCAAATCGGGCACTGCAGTTCTACCACTCTGCGGCTGTACGTGGCCAGCCTGGTGCTTTATATCAACTTGGAATGGCATACTTTTATTGCGGAATGGGAATCCCTGATAATAGTGCAAACCGACAAGCAGGAATTAAGTGGCTCACTCGGGCTGTGAATGTCGCGAACATCACATTCTGCAAGGCTCCACATGAGTTGGCCAAAATCTACGAAGTCGGATACAAAGATGTGGTGATCCCAGACGATACTTATGCGGTAAAATTGTATGCACGTTCCGCAGAACTTAATTACATCCCTTCAGCAGCACGTTTGGGTCGCGCATACGAATGTGGTGAGTTAGGATGCCCACAAGATCCCAGCCTTTCAATTCACTATTACACTATCGCGGCACTAGGCAATGATCCAAATGCTCAGCTTTCAATGTGTGCATGGTACATGGTGGGTGCTGGTCCAACGTTCCCTATCAATCAGGATGAAGCCTATGAGTGGGCGTTGCGAGCTGCACTTAATGGCTTGCCCAAGGCACAGTACACGGTTGGTTTCTTTTTACAAAATGGTATTGGCTGCGAGCGTAATGTAATTGAATCTGGGAAGTGGTATACGCGAGCCTCGCGTAATGGATATGAAAAGGCAACACAGAAGCTTGCGGATTTGGGCATCAATGAAACCACGAAGAAAAAGGAAAAGTGTCTCGTGATGTAAATATGGTTTAGAAATTCAAGATGAAGCATAAGATAGCATGAAGAGCAGATGGCTGAGCTCGATAATCAACCATACAAGGATGAAGCTCAACTCATACCTTCGTCAGTTCACTGTCAACGAAATAATTAATCAACTTTTTATATATATGTGCAGTAGTGTCAATATTGCAAACTAAACAAGACACCAAAAATGAAGCACAAACATCAAGTGCTGAAAAAATATAGTAATGAAGTCAATACTAACATAATTTAATACAAGTCATATAGCACTTCGCTTACACAGTATGGTAAGAAATAGATACAGATTCAGTTGACTTAGAATACGTAACGCCGTAGTACTACAAAAAAATTTTAAGTGAAAAAAAATGTATATGTGTATATATAATTTGAATGCACAATTTACGATTGCGCTTGTGAAATAAGATTTCCATTGCTCTGGCATTGGCGAATTCCGTTGTTTGGTGTTTCACGCGTCTCAGTGAATTCGGGCTGGATCGTGATAGAGGGCACACCATAGCCGGCAAAGCATTCCTGCACAGTTCGCGAGAGCTTAGAAAACTCCGATGGTGGACTATTGACAGTTGCATGCAATGTTGCAACAACATGAGTCTCACTGAGTTGCCAAATATGCAAGTCGTGGATTTCCTCAACACCGGGAAGAGACAAAATGTCTTCGGCAACCTGGTCACAGTTCACATACGACGGTGTGGCCTGTAACAGAACTCGAGAAGCACGCACACACAAAGGCACAGCAGTCGTAAAAATGATGGCTGTGATAAGCAACGACACTACAGGGTCAAAGTAGAACCTCCAAGAAAAGTTTGTCTTCCAAATGAACAAAGCAGTTGCAATAACGCCGATGTTACCCAATGCATCTCCGAGAACATGCAAGAATACACCCTCCATATTCATTGACTTCGATGTGCTACCGTCATCCTTGGAACGAGTATGGTGATGTTCTTGATGTTCTTGATCTGTACCATCAAGTCGTGTTCCGTTAACAGTTGAGCCATAGGATGCATTATTGGCCAACAAACGCTGCTCCTCACGAGCCACTGCAGACTCGGGGAGAAAGTCCATGCGTTCTGAATCATGCGAATGGGGGTGCTGATGTGAATGTCTATGGCCATGACCCTGTTCGGCATCATGATTATGACTATGGTCGTGATCGTGATCGTGATCATGACCGTGACTGTGGCCGTGGCCGTGGCTATGACCACCATGGCTGTGACCATGTTCATGGAACAACATAAGACCCAGGATATTCGACAACAAGCCAAGAATGCCAACCACGAGAATAAGTTTCGGATTCGTGATTTCTTGCGGCTCAACAAAGCGTTGGATAGCCTCTAAAAAGATGGTGACGCACAGCGCCAGCAGAAATACCGCATTTACGAGTGCACCTAGTACCTCAGCACGTTGCAGCCCATAACTATAAGTGTTAGAAGAGCCTGCCTTGGATGCCCTCACGGCCCAGAGGGCAACTAATAATGAGAGTACGTCATTGAACATGTGGAAAGAATCCGCGACGAGCGCCAGCGAGTGGACTGCATAGCCTGTTGCCAGCTCGAGAATAGCAAAGCCTGAGTCGATTACTAGAAGCAGCGTGATGCGCAAAGTCTTGTCAAGCTCCATCTTTGTACTAAGCCGACAGGCGTTTGATCTATCAAATTTGAGCCCACTCTGTACGGCAGCGTCGAGATGGCGAAAACTGGGGTCCAGGTTCTTATCAAAGACAACTTGCACGTGATTGCACTAAAGAGAAGTTTAACCGAGACATATTCCCACTGTGGAGCATGCATAGCCGCGGCGCACATGACGATAATAGATACGAATCCTGCATAGACAGGCCGTTTGAAACTGACTCAAATATGGCGGAAATGTATTAATATCCCACCAATATGTTGCAACAAAATATTTCACTCAAAATTCCACAAATGGAATCCACCACCTGGTTAACTTTTCTCTAAATTCAGTAAATTGTACCAACAACAATGTCTCGATTTCCTCATTATGGCAAATTATTGGGTTAAAAAAAAATAAATAAATAAAAATACAAGGCCGGAAACGTTAAATATTTGTACGCCAGCGACCGCGCCCACGTCCACGACCGCGCCCTCTTCCGCGGCCACGGCCCCTACCACGCGGCGCTGTTTGTCCAGGTTCGTGGTGGTTTCTAGCCTTCACAGCTAGTCGGCGCTCTAATTCGAGTTGCTGCCACTTGCGCTGCACTGCACGCATGCCGTCCAGAACTATGTTGACCGTACTCTCCCAAAGTTCCTGATTGTCCAAGTCGACACTTAGACGTTCGAGCATTTTAACCGCTTCACCAGCATCTTTGAGTGACCGCTCAGCCTCAGCACTCAAGCCCATTCCAAGGCTTTCCGACTCTTCTCTCGATACTAATGGTAAATCAGTCTGAGTATGAGAGTCCGGTTGCAAAGCTACAAGTGAGCTGGGATTTGTACCACTGAGATCAGACATACCGTCTGTCGAACTAGTAGTAACTGGTGTGCGCGGTGGTGGGCCGTCAGTAGATTTTAGTGGGGAGATTCCGGCACCAATGTCCGGAATAACGGGATTGGAGGGGGTTTCCACCACCGTCTGCTGCGGATTATCCTGCTGTTGATGGTGGTGGTGGTGTTCGAGTTCGAGCTCCGTCGTAACCTGCTCGGGGTCGGCAATAGGCGTATCATGGGGTGTTACTTGTTGCCGCTTAGTCGGCAGCGCATGATCGTTGGCCTCGTCATCGTCGCCGGCAGCTGAAAGTCGTCGCTTTCCTGCAGCACGGGGTGGTGGGCCAAACGAAGCTGCAAATGGAGTTGGAGTAAACTCAAAATCCCAATTTTCAGATTTGGGGCTCGGTTTATCCCGGAGTGGAGTCATTATTTCTAGCCACAATTTTTTCAAACTGCGTCGTCTTTTTTTTTTCTGTCGTCCAAAGCGTGGCGGCGATCTATCGAAATGGTGAATCTCGGCCCCAGCCAAGATTTTATCAACCAGTTCAGCTGTGCAAATGTGCTGTGTGTTCACACAAGACAGTGCTTTTAGCGTCCGCGTGACTGGCTTTAATTACGGAAATGACCACTCTGCGTCAAGAGCTTTCGCCAGACGTTCACCGTGCTGCTACTGATTTTAGTATTAGAGATGACGTTAGCTTCGAATGCAGCTCTCCGGCCTCCTGCACTAACTCACGTATCGATTAGCACACGTGACTGAAGACCACAGTGAACATGTATACTGCGCCGACTAAAAGCCTAGACCAAGTAGTCTGGGCAGTTGATCGAGCGAACTTCAGGAGATACTATGCTTGTTGGAACTCGGGTTTTCTTTTATTTTGTTCGAAAGAACAGTGAGTTCGGCCACCACTGTGGTACCTGAATATGCTGGTCAGGAAGCTCGACAAACCCTGTTGCCTAGAATCACCCTTAACCTAGCATGTCCTGACGCTATTGTTCGGGTCCGTTCCTCAAATCAGAGCTTCTGCAGCCCACTTTGCGCGCTTGCGCATAATTTGTTTTGTAAATAGTAATCGGCAAATGTGTAGCATTGGTTCATGAATGCAAATCGTCAAGCTAATTAACTACTATGATTTCTAAGGTAGACAGAAAGGGCAACTGGCTGGCTATATAACTTTATTAACCTGAGCAGCTGCTGAACCGGATTGAAACAATGTCTAAGAAAGTTTCAATTGGAAACAACTTTTGCCGAGTCTTTCTTCTACAACTAAGTAGCAAATTAAGGGCCTATCTGATGTATTTGCTAGACAAGTTTGTGTCTAGAGCAAAATCAATTCTGTTTAGGTTGTTTATTTCTCCACGATAGCACTCTCTGCTTGCTTAGACTAGCCGACTAGCATTCATTTTAATCGACCATAACACTTGACAATAGTATTTGGCAATAATATTCTCGACGAAAAACGAGGCAAATAGTAAAACACTTAACATATACTTCTTGAACCATACTTCGTTTAGTGACAGTTATAGCTAGCAAGGACTTATTTAATTTATATTTGCTCACCATCCTGACGTCGAGCAGCTTCTTAGATGACCCTTGTATGTCGTTAATACGCACTTGCATACGTTGGCGTGCTTGTATTAAAATGTGCACAGTACGAAGGCGCATCCATCATCCAAGTCACATAGTTTTTTGGTACTTCGCACTACGTATTATTGAGCGTTATAAATCCACTTCACACAGGTAACACAAAGCTCTGGCCCTGATAGACCTTCGAATAATACACATAGAAGAAGTCCGAGTAAAGAAGAGTTTGAATGAGCCCTCCTGATATCGATACCCAGTCGCCATGATCCTTTGTGAACCCCCGGTATATCCAGTTTAGCAGGTAAAGTACGCGGTACGCGCCCAGCGCGAAGATATAATGTGTCGTCATGGTTTCTGCTTTACCCGTGCGTTGGATCATGAACAGCTGGGGCAAAATGGCCACGCTTTCCAGCCAAATAGAGAACGCCCACAACAATTCAATAATGGTGAATTTGAGATGGAATAGAAGCGAAAACACAACGCTGAATCCAATCAGATATTGAACCTTAAATGTATCCACGGATGATGGGCTCCGAGTTGGCTTAAGCTTGTCCGACATGAGCCACAGTACATATCCCGTGGACCCCAAATACACCAACTTGAACACTGTGTTGTACACGGAGCTCCATGGCTTGAACAGCAGATCAAGATAGCGTGTCACATAGACAAGCATGTATAATGCTTGGGTTTTTAACGACAGACCAGCCACCGAGCGGTCACGCATGATCTTTGCGATTAGAAGATAAATTGACAGGAGATGCGTGGCATCCCCGGCAAGGCGGAACAAGTTGTACATCGGGAATACGCGCAGCCCAGCAACTAAGTTACTCTAGTGATTGGTATGGGCAAATCGATCCTAACTGGCCAGGTTGAGCCCAAAACAGTTAGTTGGACACAACACGAGAGCAGCAGGGCGGTTGTAGGTTTGTCACTCGACGGCTTACGTGTCCAGTTACCATCACTATCACGTGCCAAAGCAGTCTTATGTTAGCCATGAGGTTGCAAGTGTAGTAGCAGCTGCAGGAGCAGTGCACGTAAGCTAAAGCTGTGTGTGGGTTATTGATTGCCAGAACGAGCAGCTCATTTGGGTTGTTGGGAAGTATAATTCAGCGCGAAACAGTGTGCCACCACACACATGTGAATTGGTTTTAGTAGATGCTAGTTATAATGAAAATTAATCTTTTATTGCTTGTTTATGTTCAAGCCTTTTCTTGGCCTCATCCAACAAAGTCTGATCTCGCCGCTGGCGAGCCAGCTGCCGCTGCGTCCATGAAAAATGCTCAGCTGCAGGATCAATCCCATCTCTGTCGTCTAGCTCTAACTTCTTAATTGGTTGTAATGCGTTCTGCTCTTGAGCTAAAATCGATAACGCAGCCTCTTCACGGCTGACTTTGGAATGGGTTGTTGTGTCGGCTGGTTTTCTTCTTCGTACAAAGGTTGGGCGGACATGGGAATCGGAACTCGAGTCTTCGCTATCATTTGAATCACTACTACTGCTATTTTCCTCGGTGATATTGTCGGCAGTGTTGATAGCGGTTGCTTTAAATAGATCGATAGCGCTATCGTTGGCAGCAATGTTCTCCTTTTGCTTGCTCTCAGTTAAGTGCGATGATTCACGTAAACCTTCTCTCTTAGTAGAGTGAATTTGCCCTTGCGATGGCAGCTTTGGATTACTGAGTGATATGCTTTGAGTCCCATCGTTATGCTGTTTGTGAGCTTTGTCTCTGAGACCTACGTTTCCAGCCTGCCACGAGTTCTCAATTACAGAATCATTTCGTGCTTCTTTCCTGGATTTGGATTCGAGGGTCGAGCTGTCCTCCCCCTCCTCCTTATCGCTTGAATCCTCAGCGCGTACAAAGTGTCGCCGCTTCATTAAAAGCTTACCTCACCCAGACACTACTTGTTCACGACGACGTTAGTACAATGTCTGAGCAACTGCAGCAGCAGTACAATGCGTACAAAACAATGCTGCAAGACCTGCAGCAAAAAATCTCTGAAATAGAAATGGATAGTGAGGAGCATCGCCTTGTGCTAGAATCTCTTAAGGAAATGGATGGTGACCGGAGATGCATGCGCATGATTGGTACTGTGCTTATAGACAAGACAGTGCGTGAGGTGATTCCTGTTTTAGAGGAGACAAAGGCTGGTCTGGACAAGGCTGCAAAGACTCTGAGGGACGATCTTGATAAAACACAGAAGGATATGGACAAATGGAAGAAGGACCACAATGTAAAAATCGTTGGTAACTGAGCTCCGGCATATTTATCCTGTACATAACCACTTCGATTTTTCGATTTTTTTTTTTCGTGAATTCAGTGATTTTAGTCTGTTCCACCTGATTTGGTTTCACCTTGGATAACTTGATACATAGAGATGGCAAACCACAACAATATATGGACACGTTTCAACTCGCCGAATTTTCAGTTCAGCGTTTGAATTTCGAGGTTTAGAGTTTAGTGCTTTAAGTGCTTTTAGTGCTTTAAGTGCTTTCAGTGCTTTTAGTTTAGAAGTTGTAGTAGGCACTTCAGCCCGCAGCTGGTGGTTTGCAAATTTGTTTTTATTTTTTTACTCATAGCTGATTTTAAGCCTTGATGGCCTATTTTAGGTGTCTAATATAGCCTTCCTGTAAGTTCAATTTATAAATACGCTCCACAAAGGATTACGCCTTTGTGCGCTTCGCGCGAACCTTCTTGGGCTTCTCATTTACTTCGTCAGCCGTCTTCTCTTTGGCTACGATGGTTTCGTCTGCGTCGACGCTGCTTTGAGTAGGAGCATTCGGCGTTGCCTTTACGGCCGCCTCGGCAGGCAGACCAAGGTACAACACAACAAAAATAAGGAATCCAATAGCTGTAGTTGTGACACCGCCGAGGTAGACCCAACTATTTGTGATCGCCCAAGACCGAGCCCATTCATCATTGGCACGATGTCTGATGGTGACCACGTCGCGAGCAGCAAGATAAGTGAGACCAGGACGCTTATAATCAACAGCGAATGTGAACATTCCGTACTGCTCGGGTGATATAAAGGACGCACAACCCTCGTTATCGAGATTGAGGCGATAGTATGGGTCTAGCATGCGGAACTCCAGCTGAATGTCGGTCATGTTATCGTACTTAATCCAGGCGCCCAAATCAGGCTCCCATGCGTCGACTTCAGCACAATAGCGGAGGGGCTCATCTACACTATAATGATGGTGGGATCCGTCTACACCCTCATGCTTTGTGTTTCTCAGCCGTAGGCGTCCTGACTCCTGGAATGCCCATTTCGTCAACTTTTCCGCAGCTGACGAGTCAAGCAGGAATGACGGGTGTCCAAGCCACACAAACCGCGAGCCGCTAAGGCTCTGCAAAGCAGCGGCTGCAAAACCACTTTCACCCAGTGCGAATGCTTCTTTCAACGACTGAAGCGGCTCGTCCTCGTCCTTGGCTGCATTGTAAGCATACGCCGATGGCGGCGCACGGGCCAGTCCGAGCACAAGATCGTTGTCTCCAAGAGTGGCCGCTGCAGAGCCGCGCCATTCACCGTTAAATTCATTCAGAATGGTAGGCACGGAGAACGATAGAGGCATGTCAAAGTTATCAACAAGCTCGACTCCGCGTGTGCTCACATGGATTCCGAGTTGGGCAGCAGCCTCACGAATAGCAACGGGGCTATACTTAGGTGTTGTTAAAGCAACAACGTTGCCACCAAGGCTCATGAAATCCAGGAAAGTCGCGGCTTTAAGTGTAGTGCCCAAAGCCTTCGTCTTGCCAGGGAGGACCACGACCGAGTCGACGAGACGTTGACCGAACTTGACTAGCTGAGGATGCTCTCTCACACCAACAGTTTCCACAGCATAGCCACGCGCGGTCAAAGGATCTGCGACTTGGGCAACTGAAATATCGGTGTTTGTGTCGTCATAAACAACAAGAACTCGCTCATAGCCAGGTGAAGGCACCGCGGCCACAAGAGTAACTTGCAGTAACGTGGCAAACAAGCCGAGAATTGTCTGCAACTGCATAAAGGCTTGGCTATTGAATGCTCTGGCTGCTTCCAGCTAACGACTAGCAGTATGTGTCCTTACTGAGCAGCATGCGGTACATGATACTTTTATCTCCGGCGTTGGTGACGCGCTCTCATGCGGGCATGCGCGTGCAAAGGCACTGGAGCGGTATAATATTCTTGAAAGTCACTTGGTCTCATCCGACTATTTAAATACAAGGGTGCATTGATCACAGAAGCGTATTTATTGACATATATGATCATAGACATGCGACCGCCCAAATATGGCTGTAGAAGATACACAAAATGCGATACGGGGGCCAATGCATACAAAACTGAACCTGAACCTGAAATTGCGGCTACGAATAAATAATTATATGACTATTTCGAAAGGCTCCGTTGAGTATTCTCGAGGGATCTATAGTGCGGGTTAGCTGAGCAAGAGTGATCTTTTTGTTTTAGTCTCTCCAATTACGTACACGCCACCACCATATTTACCGTCACAACTAACACTACGTTACCAGCATTAAAATGACGGACTGTGGCGAGTATACTGATGAGGATTTTGCAGAGATTTGGGATGAACTTAGCCGTGCCGAGAAATATGCGGACAACATGGAAGCAGGGCTTGATGCTCTCAATGGGAAGTTGAACGCGTTGCTTGAAAACGACAAGAGCGAACTTGAGGAATTCGTCGAACGCAAAGACGCGGTCGCTGACTCGAAGTAATATACTCAATTCGATTCAATCCAATGTGTCTTTACGAAAACCTGGCTCGTAGCTGCTCTCAGTTCGCCACCTTAAATATCGACCCTTCCCTAGTAATTTATTACCCGTAACCCGGGCAAGTGAGTAGTCGTCGACATGTCTGACCGCCTAGGCCTTGAGCCAGTGCATCGAGTTGTGCTTCTCGGTGGCCTTGCAGGTGTATATGGACTTTTTCATGGTGTTGCGAAGGGTGCGAAGCTTGCTTCTTTTAGATATCTAGCTGAGAATGCTCATAGATTACCTCGCACAAAAGGAACATGGTATTTTTTCCACAAGCGAAAGAATTATGTGCTTTTAAAGCAGGGTATGAACACGGGAGCGTTACTAGCTTTGAAATATGGGGGCGTAACAGCAGCTTTTTTTGCATGTGAAGCCGCTTTGGATAGCTCCTTAGAAAAAGTCTCATGGATCTCAACTGCCGGGTCTTCAGCAATCATAGGAACATCCGTTGCCCTTTTTCAACGACTTGGTACACGACAAATGTTCAGATCGGTGCGCAACTTTGTCATATTTGGTATACTGGCTGGTCTTGTGCAAGACCAGGTAAGAGGGTTATCATCAGTTTCACGACAACAGCGAGCTGAAAAAATGCAGTTGCAACAACAAGCTAATGATCCGGAAGCGCGACAAGAAGCATCTCAAGACGTAGAAGAAGGCGCGCAAGAAAAGCTGCAATAAGAGTGCACCTTAATTTTAACATTCAACTAAGGACATTGATAAGTGTTATTAACCTGCAATTTTGGTTTCTAAAACCCGATTGGGGTCCACAATGTACATAAATAATTAGTTGTTACCACTTAATTTTTCTCCTCCTCGTCTTCTTCATCATCAAGGTCCAAGGGATACATTAGAATACATGCGACACCGGAGACACTATCGAGCTGTTCACCTGACGGGTGCAGGCTGCTCAATACAAGTACTTCACAGCCCCGTTCACGCACAGCATCGGAGAGGGCTACAAATCGTTTGCGTTCCATTATATCGCTTGACCTGAATAGTGAGTCTGTAAGCATGAGGGTTTCAATCGCTTCAAGACGTGCAGCCTTCTCTACTTCCATTGGTCCATACCATGCACGCATATCATCATTATTTAATGACTTGAAGAACATGTCCATTACTTTCATTTCACGTCCATAGCGAGTGTCCATAAGCTGTGTCTGCACCTGTGAGTCCGCTAGTGCTTCCGTGAGCGCATGTAAATGGCCTGAAGAGGCATGAACGGTGACGAACTTGGCTCGTGATTTCACCAGCACTTGATTATCTTCAGAAACAGCTTTTGCAAAAACGAAGTTGAGCAAGTCAGTTGGCGTTTGTCCCGGGCCTGCCAAAAGTATCACTTTGATTTTGGTTATGTTGATATTCTGCATGATAGCAGTGTATACTGCGGCATAGAATCGTTCCATGGCCTTGTCCTGAGCAGCATTATCACCACGCTTTTTGCGAGGAATCGTGATATCTACCTTCGCTCGCATAACTGTCATGGCCTCGGTAACAAGACAAATATGTGCCAAGCCAGGCTGTAAAACAACAGCCCCAATGTCACTTCGGTTCTCGATATTAGTGGCCTCCTCTACTTGGCCCAATGCGAAACTGTCCCATTCGTTTTTGTATAGGTCGAACGCAGACTCTGCCTGCAGTTGGAGGGTGTGGAAACTGCCCAGTGGAACATCTTTGTGGTCCGCAGAAGTCTTACCATTCACCCGAAGTAATCCCTCCTGAGCATAATACTCAATCTTTGCCACCTTCACCTTCAGCCGTAGAGTCACCCGGGGCGCACCTTTCTCGGTCACAAGCTTGCGGGATGTGATCGTCTCGATCTCATCGCCCTCCTGAATTATATTATAAACATACCACATGTCCTCTGCATCTTGTGGTAGTAGCGTAACAGTTCCGCTAGTATCTCTCTCTAAATGCTTGCGAATAAGCTTCATTACAAGAACTTAAGTTTTAGTTGAAAAGGTGATTTCGTAACAAATTTATTGGGTTGTGGTAGTAAGTTTGATGGTGGTGCTGGGTTTGGTTGCTAAGATGTTATTACCCAAACTACTAATTAGCTAGAGGAGCTATGGCAAATCCGTCATAAGAAACAAAACTCGGCACTAAAATGTACCTACTTTGAGAAACAAAATAAAAATAAAAATAAAAAAAGAGTAAATAGTAAAGAAATATGGTTTATTATAATACATGTTTGCAAGCGTGATTATAGTGTCCATTTCTTGCTGCAAACAACTGTCCAAGTTACGCTTTCAAGCTGGTCCAAAACAAGTTGGTCTAAAACGACTTGTTTCAAAATGGTGTCGACCCCACTTGCCTATAGCAGTGATACAAATAAGTCGCGCTATTCTTATGATTCAACTTTTTTGAAACAAGGGTTATAAGTATTTTAAAAACTAACACTTAAGTTTCAAGGCTAGCAGTTAAACTGGGCAATACCATTCTTTGTTTATTACTTAGCTCACATTGGCATTCTTCACTGTGGAGGCACGCAATACTTCGCCCTTCTTATTCACAAGTTTGTGCGCGTTGCCATCTTTCTTGTAAATGACGTTAAGCTCTTCATCTGTAGAGAAGTCCGGCTGGATCTGTTCCCAGACCTTCTTCTTTGGGTTCAACACCGGCTCTGGCTCCTCATCAAAGCCTTCAAAGAAAAGTTTGTCGCCGGCTGAGGCTCCCTCGGGCACTCGGATAAACTCAACAACTCCATCGTCCTTGTTACTTGCACACAGAACCATACCATTTGACATAATTCCACGCATCTTCACAGGCTTTAAGTTCGAAACTACAACCACATTGCGCTTCTGCATATCCTCAATGGGAATGTACTTGACCAAGCCAGAACAGATTGTGCGAGGTTCTTCTTCGCCCACATGGATAGTGGAGACATAGAGAGAGTCAGCATCTGGATGCTTAACTGCCTTCTCAATGAAACCAACTCGCAGATCAATAAGACCCGGCGTGACAGCCCGTGCTGGTGCTGGTGGAGCCTTCTGCTTTTTCTCTTTCTTTTCCTTGGGCTTGGCCTCCTTACTGGAAGCATTAGCTGCTCCTGCAGCTTCGGCAGGTGCAGCAACCTCAGCAGCATCCTCGCCCTTCTTTCCATCCTTCTTATCAGACTTCTTGTCAGCCTTTTTATCAGCCTTTTTATCAGCCTTCTTATCACCGGCCTTGTCAGCCTTCTTCTCCTTCTTTGGAACTTCTCGAGGAGCAGGCTCATTGGGGTCAAGCGTGAATATGTGTTTGCCAAGTGTATGCTGTATCAGGTCGGCCCACCGCACAACATGGCGGTTCGCTGGCAGGTCTTCAGGCTTCAGTTCAGGCAGGTACTTACTAGCCTTTCCCAGCACAAATGCATCAACTTCAGATGCCTCCTGGCCACCAAGCAGGAATGTCGTGTCGCGAAGCACGTCATTAAGCTCAGCAAACGCAGAGGGGAAGCGCGCACTCAGTGTGAGCCACTGCTGGATCTGCGCCTGCTGCAGTTCTGAGTACTTGCTCAGGTCGATTTCCGGAGCGCTGTCACCGTTCAACTTGAGGCTGTGTTCAAATGCGCTGCACAGAGCATCACTCATTCTGCTAAAATAACGACTTTGAAAAGGTCTAAGTCTGAAAAAATGGCTACGCACTAATTGCATCCCACTCTGCTTAGTGAGGTGGATTCTGTGGCTCTGTGAGTGAACGTCGTGGCCATAGTCAGTATCATGGAGCACATGTCATCAGTCAATTTTCTCAACAAGTTGTCTCAATCAATTCTCAATGAGTACCGGGTTAGGGGTAAAGCTGCAGTGTGCGGCAAATGTGTACAATGATTTGCGTGAACCAGATGATGATGAAACATCAGGGAACGTTACGAAGTACAGATTCAGGCTTGTAATGGTACTAAAAGCTTACTGTCTTAGTCTTTTTGCCTCATGAAACTTTCTGTTCTATATTCGTATTTGTCTTTGTGGAAGGACAGAAGAGAACCCTCACGCGCTTAAAAGGTGCTTCAGAACGGGAATTACAAGCTTTTGCGAAACGCGCGATTTTTTTTAGAATGTACCTCGTGCCGATCATTTGAACATGCCGCATTTTCGCGGATGTGTATGTGTGGCTGTGTTTACTAGCCGACATTCGCCCGAAATGTCATCACTACGGTCCATTGAACTCCCGAACTATGTACCCGATGCATGGTTGTGGGATCAAGTTGAATTGTGCGAATAATATATTCATTAAGAGAGGTTCAAACTATGTATTACCCGTAGCATTTCTTGTGATTATATGAAGGTGACGTAGCAGAAGATGGCTCCTTCTAGCGCCACATCCATGGAACCCGTTAGATCACATGATAATAAGCGAGCATGCGAGGGTAAGGTTCCTTGTCTGTGGGGTATGGCATCCCCCGCCTTGTAGTGCGTGCGTAAGTGAGGGGCACTCACGGGATCGCCAGGTCCTGCGGCATAATCGCTATCTAATGTACTAAGAAAAATGAAATTAGGTTTAGATATCTCCGCCCGTTTCCTTATTTTACGGCGAACTATATCAATCACATTCTCTATCTGGTACCCACGGCAGCGCCATAGGGTTAATTGTGGTTAAAGTTTCTTGTCATTTTTCAAAGATATTGCGTGTTTATGACTGGTTAGAAGGTAATAAGACGCTTTCGTATGGTATCCTCTGAATGGTCAGACACAATGGACAATGGCGAGCATATAGAGCATGCAAAAACCACCTCACAAAGTCCCTCCCCAACCTCGCATGCGTCAATCACAAGTAATAGTGACACACTGGGTAGTACAAATTCGCAACTTGCAGTACAAAAGGCTGTGGAAATCAGCGCTCGTACAGGCAAACCCAAGCGCCGGAAAGCCCTTCGTGCGTGTGGAAATTGCCAAAGAACCCATTTGACTTGCGATGATAACCGACCGTGCGAGCGATGCGTTAAACGTGGTTGTGCAGACACTTGTGCTGATGGAGTGCGTAAGAAAATGAAATATTTAGATAATGGGTCTCGAGCGCCACAAGGCGGTCTAAGTGACACGTTCGGCACCACGGGAATACATCCAGTTTATGCTGCTCATGGTGATAATGCTTTTGCAACGACTTCTCATGGCTCAGTGACGTCTATCAGCAATGATAATTCGGTCTCGAGTCTTGTCCATTTACCACACCAAGGACAACTACCTCCCATGCCTTCTCACAACCATGCTCACAACCATGCTCACGACCATGCTCACAACCATGCCGGACACCATGTGAAGAATAGTGACGGAATGATGTTTCACGCTCGAGACTCTCTTGGGCATCAAAATCATGGTGATTTTGGTGTTGAGCAAGTCGGACCCATGTCCCAGTCAAGCGTAGTCCTGGACTCCGATAATCACTTGTCTAACTCTAGTCTTGCACTACAGCATGGACTCTCGGTCGGTCCAGTTACAACGTCAGCTCTTCAAGTTCTTTCTCATGATAGCGGTTCAAATAATTCGGGCGCTACGGCCACTGCTGCCACGGCATTGATAACTCCTAGTCAAGATTCCAACGCGTTCCACTCGTATGCTGCGGATTCTGAATATACTGTTGTTGCTCGCATGCTAGAAAACAGTCGCGCTAAATCTGATCAAGATTTTAGTCCTACTGACAGTCCGAAGTTCTCAAGCTCTAATGTAGACCTTCGCAATTTTGTAACTTTACAGCCTCTGTCACAGGATGCTACCCAAAGTCCTGCTGAAGCAGGATACACCAGTTGGCTTGATCCACCGCCACCACCACCGCCTGCCGTGGTCGTGCAAAGACGAAAGTCAGGAATGTCGAATTTCAAGCGTGTCGATAGTGATGGCAGCGACCAAAGTGTTGCCTCGATACTACCACACCCGAGCTCCATCTACCGTAATGTGCGAGAACCGTACCCGTACACGCCTGCATTTCATGGTCTCCTGTCTTTTTTGAAGCAGCGGTTTCCACGCGAGCAACTAATGAGAATCATTCGCTCAATGGCTCGCATAAGACCGTCGTTTATTGCCGTTACGAAGGACTTAACTCACGAGGATCTCGTTTTTATGGAACAGTGCTTCCAGCGTTCGCTTTTCGAGTACGAGAAGTTCTTCGCCTATAGTGGGACTCCTAGCATTGTATGGCGGCGCACAGGCCAGATTGCGGCTGTGGCACCAGAGTTCTGCATGCTAACACAGTGGCCGCGTCATGAACTACGCTCACGTTTCATTGTAGAAGTTATGAGTGATGAAAGTGCCGTAGATTACTTCGAACGGTTTAGTGAAATGACCTTTACAGATAAGCGCGGCGAGATCATGTATGATTGCTCACTTCTAACCCCGATGGGGCAGCAGATACGTACCAGCGCCGTCCTCACAATTCGCAAGGATTTATTCGGCATTCCAATGACTATCATTGGAAACTTCTTGCCTCACGTCTGAAACCCAATAGTGCTATGACTCAATTTTGGCGTCGCGGTCGCATGGACTACTCCATTCCTCCTTAATAAATAGATGTGCAAGATATAGATTTAATTTATAATGCCACTACTGTTAGTTGTTATTATCCGGTGGTCCTTGTTTCAGTGATTGCTTATCTGGCGACTAATGTTCTACTCTCTGTGTTTCAATCACTGATTCAATAAGTTAGGTATAAAGTTACTGAGCAAGAATGCTCTTCACAAAGTCGGTGTAATTAACATTTCCGTCGCGCCCGACCTTGACACCTTCAAGAAGTTCATTAACTTCTGACTCAGAGAGAGACTCTCCCATACTCGTTAGAATGTATTTAAGTTCGCCAACACCAATCTCACCAGTACCTTCCTTATCAAAGACCTGGAATCCACGAATGTAGTCCTCAGCATCACCCAATGATTTGAATCCACCGGGGCGGTTAACCACCTTTGTGAAGTCCTGAAACGTGAATGAGTTGGCTCCGATGCCCTTCTCAAGCTCGGAAACTTCGGCCTGCGTAGGGTTCTGTCCCACTGCGCGCAGCATATCACCGAGCTTATCCACAGGAATCTTCCCGTCACCCTTGCGATCAAACAGTGCGAAGGCGTCCTTGAATGTCTTTGTATCCACGGTTGAGCTCATTGTTTACGTAGGAAGGTGATGAAGAAGGACAACCAAAACATAACATATAGATGCTTACGTGGGAATCTGACCACGCGTCTGCTCCATGATACGTCCAACGCGCAGAATGTAAGAACCTGAGAGTAACCCCATGGAACTCGCGTGCCAGGTGAAGGGTTAATTCCATAAATAAGCCTCTTGAATAAGTTTTAATAAGCTGTTCATGGTGCAGGTACGTTTTAAGTCAACAACACCCCGCTTTCCCGTCAAATTGCAGATTGTATATAACGGTGCAATTAATGGCATATGATCGTTTCTTTGTTAACATAAGTCTCTAGAAATAAGCAAAGTTACATTATGTGAAAGAATCCATCTCTGTATTCATCTATATCACCCCTATAGTTTTGACCGGCTCAACTTGGCCAAACTCGAAAATGCATAATTGCAAATGACGTTGATTCTCACAAGACCTTTTTTTTCACATTAAATGAGCGGTATTTTTATGCCGTCACATTATTATTTTTCGTCATATCAACTTGAGAACGTTCCTACCTACGGCATCGTGAAAGTCTCATGAGCTAGTTTTACAGTTTGGTTCTGGAATGCTTGGCTTAGCGTGTATTGAAGTCATGTTTCCCGCCTTCTTTTTCAACTACTCGTACACGAACAATTTCCATGTGGCGGTCCACAGATTTACACATGTCGTAAACGGTATTCAGCGTAATTGTGGCTCCAACTAAGGCCTCCATTTCAACCCCTGTGGGCCCAACTGTTTCAACAGTGCACTCAACCTCTACACCGTTGCCACTAATTTTGAGTTTGTTTTTGATTTTAGTGGTTGCAATCGGATGACACAATGGAATTAGTGTGGGCGTTTGTTTCACTGCCATAATCCCTGCCACCCGTGCAACGCCAAGTACATCTCCTTTTTTAGAGTTGTTGATTTGGTCTGCTGCAAAACCCGAGCTGAACTCAATACGCCCAATTGCAGTCGCTCTACGCTTTGTTGCTTGCTTATGGCCAACATCAACCATGTGTGCATCACCATCAGAATCAATATGGGTGAGTCTGTTGGTCGACATCATGCGTGCCTGCATCAAAGTTGTATTTTGTAACCTCGGTCGGAGTCTACTTTATGTTAGTACTGATCCTAAAGATATGAATGAGGCGGTCAGGGACGTTAGTTCACTCGAGTATATAAAAGAAAAAAGAGTACTTACCCTCCGATCAAAATCATTGGCCGGTTCTTCATGTCCTTTAGCTCGTTCATGCCTGCATGTTCACGCTTTTTATTATGCAACGCTGCCTCAACAACGGTCTCCATCTCTGCTTCTGAGGCACCTCGTCGCAGCATATCCCGTAAGCTAACTTCCTCATTTCCAAATAGGCATACTTTGAGGTTTCCATCTGCTGTTATGCGCAAGCGATTGCAGGTTCCACAAAAGTTCGATGTCATGGATGTAATGAATCCTACTGTGCCGGCGTGGCACTGGCCATGCAAGTCAGTCACCCCAAAATTCTTCGACGTTTCACCGGGAAGATGGGATATGCGATCTAGGGAATATCCAGCTGCGGTTATGGAGTCCCGTATTTCCAAGTAAGATATCATTTTGCGCTGTTGCCATTTATTTCCATCAAACGGCATGTATTCTATAAAGCGCACCTGAATAGGTAGATAGCGCGTCAATGCTACGAAGTCAGCAACCTCCTCATCGTTCTGACCTCGCATAACCACACAGTTCACTTTTACGTTCGGAATACCAGCAGCAACGGCTTCATGTATGGAACTTAGAACCCGTTGAAAGCCTTGACGACGAGTGAAAAAATTGAATTTTGCCTCCACGAGCGTATCCAAACTGACGTTTATACCGGTTAGACCATACCGTTTCAGGTCGTTAAGCTTCCGCGAAAGGGTGAGTCCGTTGGTGGTTATAGCCAATTGATTTAAGCCCGGCAAAGAGCCTAATGACTCTACAATGGGCATGAAGTCCTTACGCACGGTGGGCTCACCGCCAGTAAGTCTGATTTTGTCTACTCCATGATCTACAAAACGTTCAGCTAGCCTAGAGATTTCAGAGTGAGTCAGAATATGACTATCCGGCGATAATGGAACCCCTTCGGCAGGCATGCAATAAAGACATCGAAAGTTACATCGCTCGGTGAGCGAAATCCGCAAGTAGTTGTGGACTCGGCCGAACGAATCTACAAGTTTCATGTTTCTACAGCCCACTGTTTAATTAAGATAGTAGTAGTGGCGCGTATTGATAATAATAATAATAATACCCTTATCATTTATGTCGCTGACGAATCTGGAGATCTGATAGCCATCTCTATGCACCCCGCGGCGACTGTAACCACAGCCTTGCCACCATGCGCCCTAGCTTTCGATGATTCAAATCAAAAGCTAGTGGTTGGTAGCTATGAATTGCAAAAAGATTCTGGGGTTCGCACTGGTTCACTAGATATTTACACAAGCGATCTCGAGCTGAAGCAAACCGCTCAAACTGAGTCGGCAATCCTAGACATACGTCTGGCTGAATCGACGCTTTTCACCGCTCACAGCACTGGGGAGGTACGGCTGTGGGACTCAGGACTAAACCAACTTGACCAAATTCGCTTCAGTGACGACAGTTTGGTGACACAAATTGCTCTTGATAAAAACAGATTAGGCGCCATTCTGAGCTCCGGTGAGGCAATTATTTACGACTTGAAAGCCCAGCAAGAAACATATCGGGAAAGGGTCCATGATTTGGAAGGATGGACCATTATATTTAATGATGATCTAGTTTATACTGGTGGGGATGATCGGGTACTCGCCAGTATCGACCCGCGAATCCCGTATGTGCTATGGAAAGTTAAACCACACGATGCGGGTGTGACTTCTATATTACCACGAGGAGATAAGCTTTGGACTGGGGGCTACGATGATTGTCTGAATGAATTTGATCCCCGCACCCGTCGGTCTCTAGAGTCTGTAAAC
Source organism: Entelexis apis (assembly GCA_030564665.1). Classification (NCBI taxonomy): domain Eukaryota; kingdom Fungi; phylum Ascomycota; class Dipodascomycetes; order Dipodascales; family Trichomonascaceae; genus Entelexis; species Entelexis apis. Next base: position 1,648,720 of record JAJLWA010000001.1, on the reverse strand, counting down.
TTGGGCGGTGGTGTATGGAGACTAATTCCGAATCCTTCGAATTCTGCCGTACTCGCTTGCTGTATGTATGGGGGCTTGCGTGTTCTAGATTCTAAAAAGTTCGGCGTAATAAATGGCTCTTTGACGAACCATGAAAGCATGGTTTATGGTGGTATCTGGGAAACTGACAGTGTAGGCTACACGTGTAGTTTCTATGACAGAATGTTACAGAAGTGGACCTGTACTTAAATCACTAATTGACTAGCGCATTACCACCCCAGTTATTAGTCTTAGGTTGATTCTTGTTATATATAAGATAACAGCAAAAAAAAAGAAAGAAAAAGATTTAGGTACATGTTCAAGGAACATATTCTAATAACACACATAGAAAAGGTAATCCAGCAGAAAAGATTCGAGCAAGCTTCAAATTCACAACTAAGGTAAATCAGTGATAGTTTGCCAACAGCCCATCTTGATCGTTCAGTTTGTTTTTTCCACGGTTTCTGTCTAAACTATCTTTTAAAGAAAACAACATAATTCAATTCGTAAACTACTATTGAAATATTCGCCTAATTCCATTCCAGCATCCTGTAAACTGACACTGATCTCCATTCATGTCTCTTACCCTTATAATGTGCGACTTTGTGCGACTTTGGTTCACACACAACTTCCCTGACCACAACTGACCCGTAGTGCATGCGGCCAAATATGGTGGCTCACGGTGGGTTTATAAGACTGCTATGTCTTATAAATGTTGTCCTGGGGGTCTCCTTACCAGAGGGATACTCTGAGAATCTTTCGTTGCAGCCGTTGCAGCAGAGCATGCTGCTCTCGAAATTCTCGTTCGAAATGACCCAAACCATTGACCAAAGCTCAACTGATCTCATGGAGTACACAATATTTCCGCGCTCGCTTGGCCAAATACTGGAGCATTCTCAAACACGCGAGTTGCATCTGCGCTTTGGCCAAGGATGGTGGGATGCCGACGCATGGGGCGCGCCGCCATTTAATGGTGAGTATGCAGGCGGTATTGGTGTTGAGTTATGGGCCTGGGTTTACGGTACTGATCTAGAAGATGCCCAGGCGAGTTGGCATAAGCTTGTGCACTCCTTGGGTGGGTACTTTTGTGCCTCCATCAACTTTATCGATGAAACGCAAACTACATTTCCTTCAGAAGCCATTGTTGCCCCTCAAGGTACTGGTGTCGAAGGCACTTGGCTTATGCGTGGAGCATTACCCGCTGAGCCGGTTTGCACCGAAAATTTGACGCCATTCATGAAGCTATTACCTTGTAAGGGTAAGGCGGGTATTGCAAGTCTCCTTGACGGTCATACTTTGTTCAACTCTTTATGGCAAACAATGAGTGTAGATGTATTTTGGCCTTCTGAGTCTCAAATTAAACTCGATCAGAGAGTAACAAATGTCATTGATACTACTCGCAGTGACCAGGCGCCGTTGCCCTATCATGAACCTTCAGAGAAGCTTCAGTGCGATACATCCAAACCTTGGGCAAATGACTGGACGTGCTTTCCTATTGCTCGAACAAGGGCATCCTATTCGTTATCCTCTGTGTTTGGAAATGAGATCAATGGTCATTGTCCTGTTGCACCGGATACCGTTGTGGACGTCGTGGCTCCGTCTAACTGGAAAGTAAACGGTGATATCAATACTCGCGCGGTTGTGCTTGATGATGGTTTGTTAGACATCCATTTGGAAACCGATTCTGCTAACGAAGTTGCAGCTACGGAACCTCCAGCTCTATATGTTGACCGCTCTTTTAGCGGCTCTGGACAGCAAAGCGGAGGTATTCGCACAGTATTTACGAACCCAAGTGATTCGCAGATTAGCGTCTCGTACTTTGAGACGCTTCCCTGGTTTATGCGCGTCTACCTGCACACTTTAAGCGTGTCCGGCGATGGTGTCATCGTTGCAACAAAATATATACCAAGCAAAGATCGTGCAAGGCCTTCACAGTTAGAACTGTCCTTGGAAATTCAAGCAAATTCCAAGCTAGCCATTGAATATGCATTTGATAAGTCGTTACTTTTCTTAGAGGAATACCCTCCGGATGCAAACCACGGATTTGAGGTCCCTCCTGGGGTTTCAGTCATGCTAACAAGTGTTGGTCGTTATTCAACTCGAACATCGTCGTTGTTGCTCTCCCTTCCGGTGCCGGATTTTTCTATGCCCTATAATGTGGTCATATTAACATCCACAGTAATGGCACTTGCCTTCGGTACGATATACAACCTGATAACGCGCACCGTGGTGAGCGAGGAAACGGCGGAAAAGATGGCACCTAACGTTCAGTCACCGCTCGCGAAGTTAATCGGGAAATTTAAGTCTTTGAAGTCCTAGTCTTTAGCTATTATGATGCTCAACGAGATATGGTTTAAATAATAACTGGCCGTCAGGTATTAAAAAACAATGCATTGCTTATTGAATTGCATTATTGAAGCTGCTCTGTTGGTGGATTTGGGTCGAAATTATCTGGGACCCGTTCTGTGTACCCTGCGTGATGAGCATAGAGCACATCAGCTAATGTAGGTTCTATCTTGCCAATAAACCCAGTGGCATTACCGTAATTCGTCATCCTATTCACATGAAGCTCGTTTGGAGTAGGATTGAATTCACGAAGTGGGGTAGAGTACTGGCGTACTTCTATTAGCTTTAACTTATGAGACACATACTCAGAGTGAGACGAATCCAGTTTTTTTGTAGCACTATATTCCTGGTCAATCTCTTCTTCGTTTTCCGCGTCGCGAAAGACAAATAGTGACTCGCGCCTTGAAGCTGGTGGGGTAGGAGCGCGCGATTGAATAAGTACTTGCCCATTCAAGGGTTGAACTGGGGCCTTGTTTTCGCGATTCTCGAGGCTGATATACGGGAAAGTACGTGCATGTGGTTCAGAGTTAATATTCCCTACTTCGGGCTCGCTGGAGCTACTTGTATCATCATCTAAAAACACTTTAATCTTCTTTGCCTTAATGATTGAAGCAGCACCAGATATATTTCGCTTACTGACATGCTGTGTAGATTCTTCAGGGGTATTTATACTGGAATTGCGTTCAATAAACGCATTTTTAGCAAATTCAAGGCGGCGAAGTGGCTGTGCTTGGCGCTGAATTCCTCGATCAAGTAATGTTACAACTTTATTAAGTGCACCTGCAGTCTCACAGAGATTCGCCCATCTTTCGTAAAACAGCGCAGAAGACCAGCCAATGTGAAGGAATTCCATATATTCGAATACTCTTTGTGGAGTCTCGGAGAGGGTACTGTACTGTAGCCATAAATTGATATACCTCATGTCATTCTTGTACAGATCCCACGAAACAAATCTGCTTAAACAGTCTTCCATTGCAGGAATCATGTTTTTATTGACCCCAATAAATGACCTAGACATACTTAAGTTTTTAATAGTTGTCAAATGAGTCGACAGGGGGTCACAATCGTCTGCGAGCGTAATTTGCGCCAACGAGGAGCCTGACTTGGGGTGTAAAGGACTCGAAAGAGCCTCTGAGAAAACCCTTTCTAGATCCTGTAATCTATATCCACTCGAATTTGAGGTGATGTTTTCCTTGTGGCTCTCCACAATTCCTATGTCAACCATTTACCAGAGAAAGTCTAATATTTACATTGTTAATTGCGCGCGATGTGGTACGGTGGGGTTCTACCACATGTTACCTAGCCCTGTATCGGGATACGGACACTTGAAGATTAAAGCTTGAAAAATAGTCACGGCTCTTGAGCTGATAAGTAGCACTGATAAACATTACAAGATTAGATTCAATGGACTCGAAAACTCTCGGGATTGTGGGCGGCGGCCAGCTCGGTCGAATGACCGTTGAAGCTGCGAATCGGCTGAATGTAAGGACGATCGTGCTCGACGCAGAAGGGTCACCTGCGAAACAGATTAACGCAGATGCCGGACACATCACTGGGAAGTTCACTGATGCAGCAAAGGTGCAGGAACTTGCTGCTGCAGCTGACATCCTCACCATTGAAATTGAGCATGTAGATGCCGAAGCGCTTGAGAAGTGTGGAAAGCCTGTAATGCCCGAAGCACGTACTATCAAATTGATTCAGGACAAATTCGCCCAAAAAGAACACCTAGTTAATCAAGGCCTTGCCACAGCTCACTCGGAAGCCGTTGAGCCGACCGTGGAGTCATGCAAGCATTTCGGAGACCGTCACGGATATCCGTTTATGCTGAAAAGCAGACGTGATGCATATGATGGAAAAGGAAACAGCGTGGTAAAAAGCGTTGAAGGAATCGCCTTATCCCTAGCAGAGCTTCCCAAGCAAGGTTTATACGCCGAGAAGTGGGCGCCTTTTACTAAAGAGCTTGCTGTTATGGTTGTACGTCTCAACAATGGTGAAGTTGTCACTTACCCGTGTGTGGAGACGGTACATGTAAACAATATCTGCCACACGGTATTTGCACCAGCACCTGTGCCGGAAACTGTGACCGAGGCTGCTCAAGAGCTTGCTAAACGGGCCGTAGGCTCGCTGTGGGGTGCGGGCGTGTTTGGTGTGGAGATGTTCTTGCTTGAGAATGGCGAGCTTTTCATCAATGAGATCGCACCACGACCCCATAACTCTGGTCATTATACACAGGATGCCTGTGTCACTAGTCAGTTTGAAGCACACGTTCGTGCTTGTTGTGGATTGCCTCTGCCAGCTGAGGCAACGCAGCTTAGCACGCCAGGAACAAATGCAATTATGTTGAATATCCTTGGAAACGAGGATGCGAGTGAACTCAGAATGTGTGAACGTGCACTCATTACTCCAGGATGTGCTGTTCATCTCTATGGTAAGAGCTCGCGGCCGAACCGGAAGTTGGGACACATCAATATCATCGGGTCGAGTCTGGCTGAGTGTCGCTCAAAGCTTCGATTCATTGAGAACAACCTACCAAACAATGTTATACCAAGCGTTGGTGTGATCATGGGCTCAGACTCAGATCTACCTGTGATGAAAGCTGCATGTCAGATCCTTCAAGATTTCGGCGTTCCTTTCGAATGTAGCATTGTGTCTGCACATCGGACACCGACTAAAATGATTGACTACGCTGCCTCTGCCGAGTCTCGTGGGATCAAGGTCATTATTGCCGGTGCTGGTGGTGCAGCACATCTTCCTGGAATGGTAGCAGCATCCACTGTAGTACCAGTTATCGGCGTGCCTGTAAAGGGCTCGTCGTTAGACGGTGTCGACTCACTCTACTCAATTGTACAGATGCCCCGGGGTGTACCGGTTGCGACCGTGGCCATTAATAACTCGATGAATGCTGGTCTTTTGGCTGTTCGAATGCTTGGCATAGCTGATGCTACACTTCGAGGTAAACTTGACAAGTTCCGTCAAGAAAAGAGCGACGAAGTATTTGCAAAGGACGAACATTTGAGCAAGGTCGGTTCTCACAATTACAAGTGGCCGGCGTGAATTTTTATGCGAAGAGAAACAAAAGGTCTTTGAATAACAGGATGTATAACAGGATGAATATAAAATTCTGTTTTCTATTTTTTTTATTTTTTTTATTTTTTTTAGTTCTTCATAAGTACAAAACTAGAACAAGTCTACCTTATGGGACAGCGTGTTAGCTAGACGGTGATGCTGCGGGATCTTCGGCTCGTACGAACTGAAAAACAAAGTTTGTGCCAATAGCTGCTGCGAGCGAAAAACATATGATAGCAGGCCCATATGGATCATCATAGCGAACTGGAGCACGGTTACGAATGGCCCACACACGATAAATATACGTGCCAATAGAATAGCAGATTGTTAGAACAGCGGTCAGGAAGAAACCAACAGATGCTCTAACGGCAATATCGGAGCCAAAGTTGAGCAGCCCACTTGCCATAGCACCTAGGAAAATGCCAATTTCAATCCAGGCTAGAAACGTCCGCTCATTTGCGAAATATACTTTTGGCTCAATGCGTACGGGTACACTAATTGTCTTTCCTGGAGGAACCTGGAGGTCTTCAATATATTCGGTACCCTCAGGATCTTTCGCCACACGCACATCATAGCCAATCATATCCTTAACATATTGCATCACCCCAAGAACAACACGTTTCCATAATGGGCTTTCGTAAGAGCGCGAGGCCTCGACGCCAGAAACGAGGCCTGTACTTTCGTTAGGCTGACCAGCACTATGGTTCGTGAAACGTACATGACCAATCGTGGCTTCTTCGTCCATCGATGGGCCATTCATTTCCGGTCGTTCAATGCCATAAGTTTCGATTTGGTTTGGCGGTTTCCGTATGTCCAAGTGCATTTGAGGCAGCCAGAATGGAATCAATTTCACCTTGTCTGGAATCAGGGTTGCCGTGCCGTGAATAAATTTAGAATACTTAGGAACAGCTTCGACCAAATGGCTTGCTACAAGATCTCTAATCCATAAAGGCGGCTCCTGACCCATTTGCGTTTGAAGCTTGACCTCGAGCACAGCATAGGGGAATAACTCCACATCACTTGGTGGTAGCTGACTGAATGGATAGTCTACTCCGATGTCCATGCGCCGCCAATTTTTGTGTGCACGGTCTAGTCCATCAAAATCATCTTCGCGCACCATTGAGAGTTCAGTATCTAATGATATTCGCACGCGCGCATCACCAGGTAACTGGAAAGCTGTGCGATTGTAGAAAGAGCGTACAACAGGTCGTAGTCGCTCATGAATGACGCGGTATTGCACTTCACGAGCCAATGCCTCAAGCGAGTCAAGCTCTTTTTTGGACTTCTTGCCTTCGCGCCGTGCCTTGGCGAAAATCTGCTGCGCAGTCATCCTGCCACTCATGAAATCATTCACATACTTTTCCTTCAGGGCAAACCGAGCCTTCACACTCTTTTCTCCAGTCCAGTCCTCGCGATGTGTCTTGCGCTCCACGAACACGGTGTCACTCTTCATACCACCATACCAGCGAACACGAATTGCTTCAGCACCCTCAGACTTTTCAAGACGACCACGGTAGAGGTCAAGTCGAGAGTTGTCATAGTATATTGACGTTATCGCATTATCTTCACGTTCAAACTCTTTGTTAGCATTGAACACAAGAACAGGCAGATGCTTGAGAATGATAAGCTTTAACTCCGTGATGTTATCCTTGTGAACCCAATATTTAGTAGTTTGGCGGACAAAGTTCTGCTGATTCCCGCCTGCACTAGCATCGCCATCCAGAGGTCGTCCCCGTGTGCGAAGTAGATCATAGAGCTTAGACAGCTTAACAATGAGGTTATCATAGTTTTCTTTGAAGAATGGCTTGGAGTTCATGTGTGCCGTAAAGATTGGTCGCAAGCTCCATCGTGTAAGTTTGTCATGTTTCTTAACGATCTTTTGGAACCCCGTGTAATTGAGCTGTGAAAACTTCTCGAGATCATGTACATCGGCAATTATAGCTGACAGATCTGCCTCAAGCTCCTCGTACTGGTGCTCGTCCAAGTCTTCGGGGTTGGCCTCAGCAGCAGCAATCGCCTGTTTGGCCTCCCGTTCGACGCTCTTCATTCTACGGTTGACCTCATTCGACTTGAGCTTCTGAAAGTTGAATACTTTATCCAACTCACCTTCCAACATTGTGACAAAAGTCTCCTCATCTGTGGAAGTCCACTCATCGTCATTTTGCCCCAGGCGTTTGCCAAGCTCGCGCTTAAGCTCATCGTAGTTCACATAATAATATCCATAATCTTTAATGAGGCTTTGTTTGAGCTGCTCGCCGAATTTCATGAGGCAGGAGCGGCGTTAGAATCAGAAGTGGAGAGAGCAGATCGGGTGTATGTCTGAACCTGCTGGCGGACTCCCTACCAAAAGCCAGGCCTGATTTCAAGCAGTTGACGCCCTTACCCCACGAAGCCACACACGTGCGCCGATAGCATCTTACTATGATTACACGTGAAGCTAGTAATAGTAGGCATTACGATGTCATGGTGAAATGGCGTCTTTATATTGGTGTAACTAAGAATCAACTGCATTATGTATTACATACAGCATTCTTAGTGACTAGCGAGTATTTTCTTTTACTCATTCCTAGTTTGTATTAATGACTGCCTTAGCTCACGCATAGCACACAGACATATTAACCACATCACGTGCGACAGTAACTTGTTCACATGCATTTCGCTTTTGCGGCCTTTCATATACACACACCCGTGCCCAGCCAGTTCAGTTCGCATCAAAACCACAACTATTTAACTAGTGTGTGAGCTATGGGAGCATACCTGCCGCAGAGCGCTCTGCCTGGCCTGAAAAAGTACAAGTATGCGAGTGAAGATCACTCTTTACTGTCTCGGTATGTTCTCAAGCCGCTTTATACTCGTCTGATTGAGTACTTTCCGAAGTGGATGGCCCCAAACTTAATAACGCTGCTTGGATTGTTATTCTCTGTGGGTAGCTTTCTGCGCGCTTGGTATTTTAACCCTGACTTTTTGTCAGTTACTACGCCACGCTGGGTCTTTTTCAGCTATGCTGCAGACCTTTTTATTTATCAAACACTGGATGCTCTCGATGGACAGCAAGCACGTCGTACTGGCACCAGCTCCCCCCTAGGTGAGCTTTTTGACCACTGTGTTGATGCTATAAATACGTCATTGCAAGCGTACGTATTTTCCAGTGTTATCAACCTCCCTAAGGAATTGATTATTGCTTCTCAGTTCCTCTGTACTCTGAACTTCTATGTTTCTACTTGGGAAGAGTACTATACGCACAAATTGTTTTTGTCGGCCTTTTCGGGTCCAGTAGAGGGAATCTTGTTGTGCGTTGGACTCGAAATTTTAACTGGAATCAAGGGTCCTCAGATTTGGGACTCTTTGGTCTTGGGTAACTTCACACTACGCGACATTGTCTCTGCGGCATCCAGTCTTGGCCTGGCTGCTAATACCTGGGCCGCTGTGAATAATGTTCGTAAATTGGGTGGACCCTTTCTCCAGAGGCTTCTTGGGTCGGGTCCTTTCGTATCCATGTGGATTGGATTTGCTGCTTGGGCTGCATTGGCCTGGCCGGAGCTAAATACCTCCGGATTTCTACCTTTTTATCTGACTGTGGCTCTGACATTCGCCCTATTAGTAGGACGTATGATCACTGCCCACGTCACGAACCAGAAGTTTCCGATGTGGAACCCCCTCATTGCACTTCCCTACGTAGGAGTGTTGTTTAATCTCCTTGTTCCCTCAGTAAGGGCAACAGATGTGGCGCTTGTCACTGCGGGCATTGCATTTGGCGTATACGCATCGTTTGTCAGCGAGGTCATCGCGGAAATTACGTCTTATCTTGACATAGGATGTCTCTACATCAAGCACAAAGCAAAAGAGGCTTAGCCTAGCTCAACGATTCTGGCAATTTGCATCTTACCTACACTTCTGGGAAAATACGTCCACGCAGAAACCGATTTGGGTTGGTGGTGGCTAACCCTTACCTCTGCTTTCTCGTTTATAGTAAATAGGTAAACTATACTACTGCACTTCACTTTTTTTATTGAACTTGAAGCTTTCATTTAGCTACTAGTTCTCAACGCAAAATAGTTGTTCTATTTCTTGGTCTTTTTTACTGAATTCACATTGAGGCACTGGCCCATGTTTATACTGAATGGTTTGGTGAGCATCCTGCACCACAAATACCACTATGGCAATAAACGCTTCGACCTCGCGTATATAACGACTCGAGTTATTGCGTCAGCTGAGCCTAGTGCAGATCGTTTTGTACAGCAATACCGCACCAAAGTAAAAGATTTGGAGGATTTTCTGTGCGACCGCCACGGGAAACACTGGCATGTGTGGAACTTACAGGAAGACTCGGAACTCAGCTACAATCCCAGCAACTTTGGAGAACCTAACATTTCTGGTTCAAAAGTATCGCGCTACCCCACTCGCGATCATAGTCCAATGCCATTTTATAAACTCATTGAGCTTGTACGTGACATCCAGACTTATTTAGGTCAAGATATAGAGAATGTCGCGTTAGTACATTGTAAGTGTGGCAAGGGGCGAACTGGAATGGTTGTATCGGCATATCTTATGGCTGCTCATGGAGATACTGACATGGAGGCTAATCGTGAGTTTACGCGCAAGCGGATTCGGTATAGCGTTGTTCGGGGTGTATCCATTAACAGCCAGCTTCGGTATTTGCGATACGTCAATGACTTCTTCAGATCAGGTCAGAGCCCGGAATACCTAAGACAGGGTAGTGTTCGCATAGTAGCAGTGAGTATTCGCTATCCGCAGTTCAAGAACTTCGTGTTCAGCATGAGCGCTCTCGACAGCTCACTCCCTGAATGTGTACAAAGTTGGAATATGAAAACGCGCCGTGACTATCTAACCGTGATGAGCCCGGCAGATGACCAGGCTATCTTGCCCGTCGACATTATATGTGAGTTCACTGGGCTTGACAAAACCGGCAGCACTGGACCAGTGACCTTCTCCTTCAACGCAGGTTTAGAGGCACGATCTGCAAATAATACCGAGGATCAACAACCATTTCTACCTATTTCATTTACTCCACCGCCCTATGGCCCACAGTGTCTTAGTTTGTCTACCATGAACCGAGGAATCCATAAGTTTCGTTGCGACTGGGAATTGGTCGATGGCTTATATGGCACGCCTTGGTTAGGCCCACGGCTCTTTGACTCAATAGAGATCTTCTGGAAAGACGAAAATGATCTATATCATTAAGTGTGCGCTTATTCTTGGCTATAATAATCATTGGCTATAATAGCCGTCCCGTACTAGAGTATGTTTTATGACGTCAATAGCTTGTCAACTCATTTTTTTTTTCTTTATATACTTCTCTAGCATACTTGGTAATTAACTGTAATTATTGCTGAAGTCTTGGAAGCGGAACTCAAGCCCAAATGAACTCCACCTGTCTATAATTCTAGTTCGCAACTCTTTCATATATGAATTGCCCTAACACAAATCGCCCGCCATTAAACGAATCTCGCTTTAATTTATCACCGTGCTGACGCGGTGCAGCGCAGGGTTGGGGTGTACTATAATTAGGTAAACGAAAGAATCGCTTCTGAGTCTAAAATAACAACAATAATAAGTACATATAGGTCGCACGGCTTTTGGTCAACAAAAGAGGTAATGCAGAGCAAATTGGGTGCGGCTGAAAGCCCCCCGTGCAACCCCGAATCTACTGGCTCGGAAATTCCTCAAACAGGAGATTCTGATGGCTTTGATGATGGTAACGTCCACAAAGGTAACTCAATGGCAAAAAGCGCAGAACAAACTCACAATGACTCATACCCAGCTTCATTTGCGCATGACACCAATACCCGCGAATTAGATAGTGATGGTTCAGTGGCAGAAGATGAGCTGGTGAACCAAAAGCAGTCACTCGATGGTGATTATCAGCGCCATGAGTTACTGACTCACCATAGTGAGTCTGCAGAGCATAATCAATCGTTAAATGAAAAGCTCTTATCTGAAAAGAATCCAGAGTATCATCCGATCGAATATAATGGTCAACGAGTAGATACAGAGTTGGTGGATCATGAGAACCCACCAAATACCCAGCTCAAAGATTGTCAACGATTAGATGGAGACTTGACCGGATACGCAGTACCACATTTCGACCCACTAGACCCAGAGGTTATGTCCAACACATCTAGCACTGCATCCCGTTCAGCTACTAATACGCAACGCAACATATACAAACCGAGGGCCAATCTAGAGGATGTGAACGATATAGAATCTCCTAATGACGCGTCATCATTCCGCGATTTTGTTAAGAGTCGTCAAAGTTCATCAAGCATCTCGAGCCCCTCTCCTAGGGCACTCAAGGGTCTCTCATTAGCCCATCGTCGCTCGCGTTCTGGCTCAATAAATAACTCGAAAGTATTTCAGAGATCTCCAAGTTCATCGTCTGCTGTGACAAGAGATTCTCCCGTCTCACTGACTCGATCACGAGCTAGCTCTTCTTCATCGAAGGAATCGGTGAATCCTGAAGGGTCGGCAGCTCTTTCTGATGGGTCTTATCCTGGCTCACGAATCCCCTCCACTTCTGAGCCAAGGGTGTCCCCGCTGGATAACCTCGATCTGTTATTGTCAGAACAATCACCTGTACCTCATATAGCAAAAACCACTAATACGCGTCTACCCATGCGTCTGGGTCTGCTATCGTTCGATGAGGATGACTACGAGCAAACAGAACACAACACTAGCATGATTAACGGAGAACTGAACGATCGCTCGAAGTCTAAATTTTCTAATATTGCTGGTAGCGGAGTGCGCAGGTATGAAGATCGGATTCGAAAACTCGAAACTGAAAACATGGAGCTCAGACTGAAACTTCAACAATACCGTGAAATGAATGCCAGTGAGCAAGAAATCACTAGGGTGAAATGGCAAGTGGATCGGGCTGAGCGCCGTATCGATGAGCTTGAACAGGCGCTGGAACGGAAAAACCATACCATCTTGGAGTTAAGTAAAGAACGTGATTTACTGGCTTCGAAAGTTCGACCGGAGCATGATATTCAGGATCTGCAACTTACAATCTCAGAACTCCAAACTGCAATAACGGAGCTTGAATCGCAAAGTATCGCTGTAGAAGAATCAGAACGAGCCACGTCTGCGGCTATAACCGGATTGTGTGAACTAATGCCTGATATCATTGCCCCTGGCGCAGCAGTAAATGACCTTGTGGAGGCTGTGAAGCGCCTACATTCAGAAAACATTCGTCTTACTGAAATTGAGCAAACTCACAATAAGGTCACGCAGCTGCTCAAAAAGTGCGGAACTGAAGGAGATAACCCTATTTCTGGTACGCAATCGTTAATCGAAACCATTACTGAGCTACAGCATGAATTACAAGAGATCAAGGAGGTTTTGAGCCATGAGCGTGAAACTCATAGCCAAGATATACATTTGTTGAAGGATTCGCAGGATCAGCGTGTTGACAGTTTACTTGAAACAGAAAGTAAGTTGCGACAACAGCTAGTGAGGACTCAGTCTGTTCAAGCAACTCTAGAAGATAAGGTCAACGAGCTGGAAGAGATTGTAGAGAACCAACATAAAATCGTTAGCGATACGCGAGCTGATAATTACGGCCTTGTGCGTCGCTTCTTTTCCGAGTTAATCGAAGTTATGGGTACTGAATTTCAAGTCAAGGTTGAACAAGAGCTTCAAAGTGTCATTGAAACAGCTCAACGCCAGGGTGTGAGCAAACTGCCTTTACTCACAGATCTGTTATTGCGTTATACGCGAGAGATGGCCGAAGAGGCTGTGCGAAGCTACACTACTCCAGCAGTTGACTTGAAGGTACGCGCCATGGAACAAGAAGTCCAAAGTTTAGAGCACATGCTCGCTATCAAATTAGATAAAAATGGGGCTGACTCTATTCTTCTAGCTCAGAATCGGGACTTAAGGCGCGCCTTGAAGTTAGAGCAAGAGAAACGCAAAACTGATTGGAATGAGTATACCAAGACTATTGCAGCTATCCGTTGAGTCAATTGACTTTATTTGTCAACTAAATAAAAGTGGATTGTACTTGAGCTCCACATTGCCATTGAAGTGTACAACATTCTTCATACCAGTTTTGATTTACATCACGTGCTATTTGAGGAAGCTTACGATTATTGTAACTAGTGATCCCTTGTTAAATTATTTGTCTGAAGGGGAGCGTCTGGGAAATTTATGAACCTATTTATTGATAAGAACTAGATGTCTTCGATTGAGGACCCGTTAGCAAAGCCACGCTGGCCCGATGTAGATGCTGGTATCCAGGAAGCGATTTTGAATCAACTTATAGCTCTGAAATCCAGTGGTAACACCACTGACGTGCTTGTAGGCTTCAATGCAGTAATGACTGGTTTAGAAACTCACTTTCAGGGAAAGAGAAAAGTAGAGACTCTTTTTGTTGCACGCCATGACATTTCAGGTTTTGAATCAATGCCCTTAGCGCTCTCGAGTGCCGCCGGGAAGATCCGGCTCGTGAGTCTTCCCAAAGGTTCTAAGAAAAGACTTGGTGGTGTTTCTGTTATGTGTACATTGTCGGAAAGTACTGGACTCACCTTACTTGAACAGTTTGTTCGAGACGTTGGCCCCGCAGAATCAAGCTGGGCATATATTCCCGCCAAGTCAGGAAAATTACCAAAAAAGACACCTCAGAGAACTACAAAAACGAGAAATTGAGGACCTGGGATACGGAGTTTTTGAGTTGCTCGTTTATGTGACTTTTTTGTTTTCTTTTTGGTTTGCTTGTTATCTTTTTATTTTTTTTCCATTCAAGTCATGTTGAACTAATACAGTTTGCTTGATTGTGTCCATACAGGCAATATTATCATGGATCTGTTAAATATATTCTCTCCAGATGCATTCACATTTACTTCCTAGAATAGGTAATACTAGACTTCGTAAAACTCCACCTATCATACTATCTGTGGCAATACCCTATTTCCGTTGTGACTTTTGACAAATCAACAACACCACGTTCCGGAGCTACCTACTATTTATTTTGATCAAATAGTTGTATGAATATTGTGACGGAGCCACAAACTCCAAGGCACAAGTCGACCAATGCTCGAGGACAACCAGAAACGCCACGCACACATGCTATGGGGAGTCGCGTGGTATGTGCCACCCCACATCAAGGCCGTGCATTAAACAACTACTCTTTGGGTGACAGACTCGGGCGTGGAGCATTTGCTACTGTTTATAAGGCTATTCACCTTCGTACAGGTGAATTTGCAGCGATTAAGCAAATTCCTCTGGAGAAAATTAAATCAGTGGACAGCATCATGGGTGAGATCGAGTTGCTCCAAGACTTACAGCATCCCAACATTGTGAAATACCTAGGCTTCATGAAGGACGATTACAACCTCAGTATTGTTCTTGAATATTGTGAAAATGGCTCACTTGCAATGATTCTTCACAAGTTTGGATCTTTCCCCGAAAATTTAGTAGCACGCTATATGCGCCAAGTTTTGGATGGACTCGTTTATTTGCATCAACAGGGTACAATACATCGTGATATTAAGGGCGGTAATATTCTCACTACGAAAGATGGTGTTGCGAAACTTGCTGATTTTGGTGTAGCTACCCGAATCCAGCCGGATCAAGAAGGACCTGCCGCAAGACCGGGGGCTGTGGGAACGCCTCATTGGATGGCTCCTGAAATTATCCAGATGCAGGAACCAAGTCCAGCGTGTGATATTTGGAGTTTAGGAGCAACTGTCGTTGAACTTCGTACAGGACAGCCACCATATGGTAACCGTGCCGACATTGCTGCCATGTACGCAATTGTTCAACAGGACTCCCCGGCAATGATTCCCGCAGATGTTAGTGGTAGTCTAAGGGACTTTTTAACCCTCTGTTTTGAAAAGGATCCGGGTCTTCGTGTGTCGGCAGAGGAGTTGCTTCGGCATCACTGGATTCGAAAATTTGGTGGTGGCGCTGTTTCTCATCCTGAGCAAGCGGTCAGGGAATGGAATTCGCCATCAAGAAAAAAGCGATTGGCTGTACCGTCTGTGCTAAACCTTCGTGCCGCCAATACCCCAAAAGCCCCTACTGATGACTTCCAAGATGACTTTGAAGACGACTTTGCCTCTCTTGGTGTTTTCGGTCACAGGAACTTAGATGTGACACCTAATAATCATCCTAGAACTCAGCGTCAACGGCAGCCCTTGGGAGCTTTTATTGAGGATGCTAGTGAGTATTATGATGACGACTATGACTTTAGCATTTCTTCGAGGACCTCCAAAAATCTTACTAGTATCCCAATGCAGTCTAGTGCACAAAGTGGATCATCCAGTTCTGGAGATCCCTTTGCTGGAATGGAAGACTTGCTTGAAGATGCCCCAGATGAAGCTATCGTATGTGCCCAAGAGGAAGCAAAGGAGCTTGCACAATTCATCGGGCCGTATGCGCGGGATTTGACAATAGTATTCAGACGTCTAAGCGAATTAACTGCTTCAGTTCCATCAGTTCGCAAGACGATTTTACAATTACGCACTCTATCTAAGGCTCTGTCTTTGCTGACAACAGGTTCACCATCGCGACAAACTGTAGTTGCATTCATCAATTTTGTAGAGATATGCGTGGCAGACGATACAGGAAGTGGCACGGCCACAAGCTTCTGTTTAGCTGGTGGCTTGTCTTTTCTTCTTGCACAGTCAAAAGCTTGTCCCTCGGCAGTGCTTCGAATATTGTATAAAATTGCCTGTAACGATCAAGGAGAAGAAAATATTATGGCAATCGCACGCCAACTTGCATTCCGAGAGGATGCCATTGCTTTTTTGTGCTCGTTTTTTACTGTCAAAACTGAACCTGCTGATGTGTCACGATCTTCAACCGTCATTCTTGAGATGTTCCGACTTTGTGGTCCACGGCATCGTAGTGATCTGTGGCATCATTTCAATAGCTATAGTCTCTTCTCCCGTTTGGTTGATCTTTTACACCTTAGCTATGTGGTCGAGAATCAAGGCAAAAACCAAGTCACGATGAACCTTTACCTATTGGTAAATAGCTTCTCAAGAACACCACAAGAATCTTTGACTGAAAATATCGATCAACGAGTATTAAGACGACTTATGAGGGCATATATTAGCCTACCGTTAGGAAGTGAGCATCGCAGTTCTATTCTCGAGTTCTTTAAAACAGTGAGCACGCTAGTTCCAGTACTTGAGGCTATGCAACGAGGTAATGTTGCACCCCATGTTATCGCCGCTTTGCGCAGAGCTATGCACGATCCGAGAGTACCGCAGCAGGAAGCTTATATGACAGCAAAGTTCCTTGTTCCAACATTATTTAACTATGCCCGTATTGAAAGGTCAAGACAGCGAGAAGTTGCGAAATTTGGGCTTTTGCCACTCTTGAAAGATTGCATCAATGAATACTCCAAATTACGTGAATTTGCATTTCCAATATTCACTGCAATGGCACATTCAGCTCATCCAGAATGCTTAAGAGCTCTCTGGGAAGCTGATGGCCTCTCATTTTTTATTTATCTTATGACTGAGTCAGGTTGGCAGGCCATGGCTATTGCTGCTCTTGCTGCATGGATGGTAGAAGAACCAGACTTAGTTAGACCTCAATTTGCTCCCCACGCGATGGTAATTAACCAATCTTTGTCGAGCACAAGTGGGACAACATTCGAGTCAGTTTTGGCCGCTGTAGCATCTCTCCTTGATCGTAATCGTCAGATTTGCCGTGACTTACCTCCTTTAGAATTATTCTATGCTCTTAAGGGTTACATTGCCTCGCAGTCAACAGGAAGTAGTGCATCTCTTGTGCAAGGGCTCCAGATTGTCACCTGGATTTTGACTGCGAATACGCGGGTTGCTAAGACAGCACTAGTCGACTCTGACCTCCTCAGTGCAATTGCACTCCTTCGTGATGCACCTGATATCCCTGTTCCCTGTGTTAAGCTTATCAGTCAGATTTACAGGATTTCAGGTGGACCCAAAGATGTCAAAAGTGTATTCTAATATAGCTTTAACTTAATACCTCCCTAATAATTTGAAATTTAAATTCTGAGCGGTTTATTCTTATCACAATTGCTATTGAACTGTGCCATGGCTTCCGTCAGTAGAAATCTGCACTTGCACGAGGCGGTTCAATTCACCCTTTGTTGGCTTGGTACTCGATTTACTATGTACTAAGCATGCTCCAGAAAAATTAAGAAGCCCAAACCTTCGTAGGGTTTTACACGATTATGCACTAGTTTACCACTGCACAATTTAGCCATCTTATCTCTTTCTCTTCCCCTTCGTTTGTAACCTATATAAAAAACCTTAAGAGGCTATTGATATTATTAGTTGATACTGAGGCCATGGAACTTACTCCCGGAGTCTTATTTGCCTCTCATTAAACTCATGAATAGATACGACTTTGGTTTGCTGCACGTAAAACCAAATAAATTAGGGTCCTCCAAGTAATGTACAAACATACTCCCTAAACCTATACAGGTATAATTAATCTTTTCGCATATTACCGGACTTTAGGCTCAGCGAAGTACTTTCGGTGCATAGATGATTAATGATATTTCCGTATCTGTTAGAGCTAGCTTGTGTTTTCCGAAGTTAATCGCTTAGGTAGGTGGTTCTGAAATTGCACTTCGACATAATTTCTGTGTATCTAGATCGCGAGGGTCCACCAAGTTATATAGAGGTAAGGGTTTTATTTACCCGCCAGAAGTACCATTTCCCAATTCGGAACTAGCCAGACAAGATATATTCTCCTGTATAAAAGAGGGCTTTTGCCAACAATTGAATGCTTAAAAACTATAACCTTGACAAGAATGAGTTCTGCTTCTAGTGATGCTTTTGATACCACAATCGCTCAGCAGACGAGCATAGGCGTGTTTAAGTACAGTGTCCCCTGCTTAGTGTTTTTCTCAATTACTGGAATTGTGCTACAGGTACCTGTGGTAATAGCTCATATCGGAATTGGTAGCCGTCCTAACATTCCTGTTGTTATTTTGTCCTTAATCTATGCTTATCTCTGTCTTTCGTTCACTATTAGCGCCATGAGCTGGACGTCTGATGATCTAAGTAATTGGTGGTCTGGGAATGGTTGGTGTGATCTTGATATCAGAGCTTTTTCAGCTGCTTCTTTAGCTGTACTGTCAACGCAATGCGTCATCAACTATAATATGCTTGATATACTCCGAGAGAACGTCAAGATTACATCTCAAGTCCAAACATGGCGCCGCAGTATTTGTGAAATTACTGGTTGTTTACTCCTGTCAATTATCAATCTGGCGGTGAGTACTTTTACTATGCAAGATCGTTTTAGTGTCGTCCAGTACATGGGTTGCCTCGCCGATGTTGATTTCAGTCTTGCATATATCATAACATATTCTATCTGGCTTCCTATTTTAGGTTTGATGGCCTTCTTTATGATTTTTTTAATTGTGTTTCGCTTTTGGAGACGCGGTAAATCAGCATCGGTCGAGTCAATATCGTTCATTCCCTATATGGGCTTTGCGCAGTTTGTACGAATAACTGTGTTCTCTCTAGTTGTTTCTGTCATATTAGGTCCGCTCAGCATAAGTTTGGGTGTTATTGGTTTTATCAGTGTTGGTAAAAGTGGTGGCGTGCATAAGCTCGCTTGGTTGCATGGTAAACCTGAGACTTGGGAGAGGAGGACTCACTTGTTACTTGAACAGATACCAATGCCACCGCATGCCTGGGGTCCTCGTCCCACACTTCTTTTGAATACCATCACTCGCTATATCAATCTCGCAATATCTTGGCTGTTATTCTTATGTTATGGTACAGGCTCAGCTGCTCAACAGAGCTATGCATTACTTTATAGCAAGATCCTAGGCAAAGATACTTCTAAACCTTTCACGAAGGAGTCTAATGAACTAGGATCCTATCATACAGGTGATAGATCTCCGACGGAAAATACATTTGGTGGAAGTTTTACGAGCAACAAATTCAATGAATGGGACACAGGTGCCGCTAGTGGAAATAAAGTGCTCCATGTTTGGGAAGAGGTATGCATGGATGATGCTAATCATGAGCCTCATGACATTTTTGTTGATGATGCCGAGATGAATACACGAGTACCGCAGATAGTTTCAGTACGCCGCACAGCGGGTGCAGTCAGCGGGTTTTTCTGTGGAATTAAGAAATTACTCGTTAACAAGAAGTCCAATAACGATCTCAGTCAATAATTGACTCCATAATTTTTAAATCCCAGAGTTGAATTCGAATATATAATCTGCACATTTATTTTTACTCTTTAAACAAATTACTGTATTAAGAAATGGTGGAAAATAAAAAAAAACATTTAAAAAATAAGATAGGCTGAGTTAATTACTCTTCAAGATTGAGGTCATCTAGAAGTTCCGAAATGTCTATGGTAGGGCCATCGTTCTCTGTAAGGTTATTTTGAGCATTTATTCCTTCAGGGTCCTTATAGAGATTGACTTCTTGCCTGAGTTCAGGATCCTCCTCGAGTTCCTCAAGGAAAGCCTCATAATCATTATTGTCATCAACCATGGCATCCTCTTGCTCCTTAGCCATGCGTTTAAGCTTGAAGGCCCGCTTCTTAGGTCGCTTCTGATAGTGTTTCTTTACAAGCACAACATCAGGCTGTACACCGCTAGGGAGTGAGTCCCATGCATCGGAATTGAAGTTCGCATTTACCAAAAAGTAACCTAGAACTGAATCTCCAGGATGCAAGAAGGCACCCAAATGTGAGCGCACAGTGAAGCTTTGTGACATGTCGCTTGCACGAGCGACTTCGACATCGCAAAGCACCCAACGGCCCCTCATTGGGCCTAGCACTTCACAATCCAAAACCACAAACTCCTTTAACTCACGAGTCGTCGACAAACTCGGAAAAGGTTCACGCCAATAGATTGCACCAGGCAGGTCGGCAGTTTGCAAAGTTGCAGGGTCTAAGAACTGAATTGAGCTGTTGATGCGTGAGCAAAGAACAACACGACTGATATTGCCCATCTTGGCAGCCAGCGATGACGGAAGAATGACCAAGTCGTCACGACAAATAGGGGCAATTTCAACGCTATGGCTAAACTTATAGGAGGCAGTTCCTGTTTGTGTATCGGTGGAAATGAGCTGTACACTGCGTTTAGATGTGATAGGAGCAACATTTGAAAGAAAATCCACCAACTTGATGGCCTGGTTAGGCTGTGCAAAAAAGAAATCAATACCATCGCGCGACTCAGAAATAGAGACCGTATCAGCGTGAGCACCGTGACGCAACATAAGCTGTTCAATGAACAAGAACGTACGCTTATGGTTGACCTTTTGACGAAGTTGCACACACCCACGCCATTGATGTACTGTATAACTGCGCGCACAGTCGGGACACTGCATGTTTACTACGACGTACTCGACTTCAAAAGTTTCCTGCAACACTACTCCAGAGCCAGACTGTGCTTCGCCTTGCACGGTGACATTGATTTTAATACGGCGGCTATGCGGTTCAGTCCATATAAACGAAGCGTCTATGAGTTTGAAATTGTTCGATTTTGATGTGAGACCCGGCAGCCGTTTCAACAAAATGGCCAATAACTCACGCGACTCGGGCTGGACCATGACCCAGGTGGAAGGAGGCACCAAAAACCGCTCACAATTGCGACAGAATTGTACTGTTGCCTCCCGCGGAATATCTACGGCCAACTTGCACGTTGCCCGTACGCAATCCATGCACATAGTAAGACCAGTTGTACCATCAATCGGTCGGCTGCAATTAAAACATAATAGCGTAGCAGGATTGAACTGTCCTACTGTACCATTAGAATAATTCATGATTTATTCTCAGGCCGAAATAGCACGGCGAATCGTAGAAATGCCTATCTAATTTTTTTTCTTCTACATGCACTCGGGCGAGGGCAAAATATTTTAGCAGTATGTAGGGTCTTTCGGAGAAACTTAGAATTCAACATAAATTAGTCAACAGGATCACTAGAAGTGATTAAAAGGCAACATATAACCTTTTGAGAATCACGGTAAACTGAGCTTTCGATTCAACAATTATAACAATTCGTCTGAAACAGGCCCTTAATTTTGAATCCGATTCAACAGCCTAGCATAGTTCAATATACAATTTGGTGCCAGTTAATAATAAGTGTTACTGCATTAGCATTAGTAACGATGATAATCAAATAGTCTCATGTTTTGAGATGGTCGCTCTTTTAATATGCTGCGTAGAAAATTTCATTTTGCACCTTAGTATGAGCTCCTATCTCCACTCGTTTGAAACCTGAGAATATTCCTATACTTCTAAAAGAACCCTATCTACCACATATACACAGACACCCACTGTGCTACTACTACGCCTTATGTTCGCGATACTTGCATGCTGAAATGGCACGGAGGAGCATTTTGTCATCACGTGCTTCGGTTTGTCATTTGCCTGATCTAGCTGGCGATTCCACACGACCATTAACCGAAGAGTAGTAGGATGCCCGAGAGCGAAGTAGAGCACTTCGTGGCCCGAGTGGACGCGCTTGCGCCGAAACTCCGGGCACAGGAGCCTAGTCTAGAAGCTCGGGATCTTGTAGTAGATTATATCAACGCTATTGTTGAAAGTGGACTCTCTGACCTATCTTCAGGCGAGGAAGCTGCTCAAAAGGTAGACGACATCGCTATACAGATGCAGCCTAAGGTCGTATGTGTCAACTGGCTAGCGGCTTTTGACCCACCGATCGAAGGCAAATTTACGACTGTTACTTTGCGTCTGACCTTGTCACTACTGTGGACGATTGGCGGTCCTCGCGCCATTTCCGCCTTTCTGGCGGCGCGGCCGTCTTCCGATACCTGTTTCTCCCTAATTAAAGCCTTCAACGCGATGCATCCGTCGGAGCTCGGTACCCACTATCACCTTTCCGTCGTGTTAGAGCAACTCGAGCCACGACACGCGTTGAACTATGAGCCTGTGGCAGCTTTGTTGCTCTATACTTTGCCTACTCACCCTGAACTATCGGATGATCTGGCCGTCTCGGCAGTGCTGCTAGTTTATGCATCGAAGTTATCAAAAATCACCGATCAAGAACTTTCTGCCCTGCAAAAGTGTCTTACAGTCGTAGCGCGTTATCGCAAGCCTCAGCTCGATATGGTTCTCAACGCCGTTGCGCGATCTGAAATACTTGCTTGGCCGCTATTCCAGAACTTTAATGACCTGGAACTGCTTGCTCAATGTGTTACTATGCCCTTGCTAAACGCATGGTTTGATGCGGGAGCCTATGCATTCACTGTAGATGTTATCATCCGTGCAGACAATATTAGCCCTGCTCCTGAATTTGTAGCCTTTTTGGCAAATAGATTCGGTCGTTCCCCTGAAGGTTTTGCGGCACTTCTCGATTATATGCAAGAACCTCAGGCCTCAGGCCCAACGAAATCGCTCCGCATAATTGCCGCGGTAGCTATGCTAACGCAAACAGCTGAACTTCCTGCTGAGCGCCGTGATCGTGTTGAACAATTGCAGGCTTTGCAGCTGCAACTCTTGCATGATTACCCGCGGCTCATAAACTTTGGTCAGGGTCATGACGCAGCTATTTTGGCGAATTGCGAGCTTCCAGCCTTCACTGCAGACATAGAAGCTGAAATGAAGCTCTGTTTCCAAAAAATGTATGAGCAGCAACATGAAATCCAAGAGATCATTACCATGCTTGAACGACTCAAGCATAGTGATATGCCGCGTGATCAGGACTTATTCGCCTGCATGATCCATTCACTTTTTGATGAGTACAGGTTTTTTGCACAATATCCGGTCAAGGCCCTGGCGACAACCGCCGTATTGTTCGGAAGCCTCGTTCATTTTCGTCTTATCGAAGGAATTCCTCTTGGAATTGCTCTCAAGTTCATCCTCGATGCACTGCGCCAACCTGCGGATAGTAACATGTTTAGATTTGGTCTCCAGGCCTTAGTGGAGCTGCGGCAAAGGCTAACTGAATTTCCAAAGTATTGTAAGATCTTATTGGGAATTCCCGGTTTAGCTAGCCAGCATCAATTCTATAATCAGATCAAGGCCATTGTGAGCCCAGAAAACGACGAGATCATCGCTCTTTTCCGATCGGTTAACCCTCAGTTTGATGACGAGAGCGCTAATGAAGGTGATGAGGTTTCACGCAGTAGAGTTGCATTCATTGTGAACAATCTTACGGCCAAAACGCTGGACGCAAAGGCTGCGGAGTTGAGTAGTGAGCTGCACCATGTCGGTGTGGCCAGCTTTGCAAGAATTGTAATTGCTCGAGCCATAAATGAGCCTAATTATCACGAGTTATACGCCCAGCTGCTTGACTTGTTACCTCGGGAAGTCAGTGAGTTATGTGTCAACGTATCTGTAGCGCGTGTGGCACAGCTACTTAATTCCCAAGATGTTCTGAACGTTGACAAGCGTGCACACCTCAAGAACCTCGGGTCTTTCTTAGGTATTTTGACTGTCGCAAGAAATAGGCCGGTATTATTCCATCATATCCACTTCCGACTTTTGCTTGCTGAGGGCATGCGCTACGAGAAATTGCCAGCCGTGCTGCCTTTTGTGGCTAAGTTTGTTTCTCATAGCGCCGAATCGCGCGTGTTTGGGTCCAAATCGCCTTGGATCAGAGGTATTTTGGCAGTGCTTACAGAATTATATTACTTTGGTTCTCTCAAGTTGACACTTAAATTCGAAATTGAGGTTTTGGGCAAAGCCTTAGATACTTCAATTCTCGATATAGAGCCAGCACTTTATATTCGTGACGAGCTGCAGCAACAGGAGGATGCTGCTGCGATCGCTGCAACTCTAGATGGCCCAGCAGCTATAAGTGGTCTCACAACTACAGCCCCCGCTCAGCAGCCTCCTCAGCAACCTCGCATGGTCCCTTCGAATGTACCCATGGGAGTGCCCATGCCCATGCCGGTCCCTCCGCCAGGAGCTGTTCCTGGAAGTATGCAAGGTGGTGTTCCTGGCGCTGTCCCAACACTGCCTGGAATGCCTGGCACTGTTCCGGTTCCAGGATCAGGTCCGGGATCTGTTCCAGTACCTCCAGTTCCGGGTGTGCCATTGGTTGGAACAACAGAATTCGTGACACATCCAGGCCTCAGACAACTTTTGGACCTGGCACGATCCAAGACTTTACAAGATGTTTTGCTTCCACTTATTGACCGTTCTGTCTCTATTGCGAGCTTCACGGCAAAAGAGTTGGTAGTTAAGGATTTTTCTCGTGAGCCCGATGAGTCCAAGTTGCAAGCTGCAGCTCATGCGCAAGCTTCTGTGCTTGCAGCTTCAATGGCACTTGTGACTGCAAAAGACCCATTCGTTGATGCTTTGGCTCACAACTTGCGAGCTCTGTTGGTATCTCAAGGGTATGGTGATGCGCAGATACTACATGAACAAGTGAATCTTGCCGCCCGAGAAACCGTTGAATCGCTCGTTCCCCTTGTTGAGTCGGTTGCTCGTGAGAAGGCCATGGTCGATGTTGATGATGCGCTTATGCCACAATATGCTGCACGCCAGCAAGCTCATTTGCGCGGACAACCGTTCCAATCTGATGAGGATTTAAAGCTTCCGGTTGAACTTCCTGAACTTCTCTCCGTGCGCAGGGGTGGATTGCTTCCTGAGCAGATGGCAGTTTATGACCAATTTGCCTTACAGCCTTACACTGCTCAAGAGGCTATTACGACGTACTCTAGCAATGGTGCGAGTGCTCAGGCAGAGCTTCAGCGTCTAACTGAGGAGATTAAGCACCTTGAGTCTTTAACTAGTGGGAGTCAGAAACGCCTGGGTGACCACAGTAAAGATGACGAAGTATTGACATTAATGACACAGCTGCTCACAACGGCTCGTAATGGCGCTAGATTGAGTGAGGAAGTACCGTTGAGAGCCTCTCAGCTAGTTGTGCAAGCTCTTTTTGGCCCAGTGGCAACAAAGAGTATGCTTTATCGTGAATCTTTGTGTTATGTCCTTGGTCAACTTTGTCGCATGTCCGGTATCACTGCGAAAGAGGTTGTGCTATGGCTATTATACGCAGACGATCCAAAAAAGTATAACGCGCCTGTTATTGGTACCTTAGTGCGAAGTCGGCTTGTAACACCTGCCGAGATAGATGCAAGTCTCACGAAGGATATTGGAGAGGCAGCTGCAAAACCGGGCGTTGTGGACTTTGCAGCGAGGTTACTCTTAGATGCACTCATCGGGCCCGAGCCCTACTGCTTGCGTAGTGACTTCACGGGCACAATTATGGCATTGACTCAGCTCGACACAGAGGTTTACCCGGCTGCTAATATTTTACTGCAAGCATTGGCTGATACTCGTGGCCGAGGATCTGGCAACGAGGGTCATGTGTTTGCCGAGTGGACGAGACTTATGCAGCATCATGCTACAGCGAACTCGCTCACGCTGCTTCATGCGTTTGTTCGTGACCTGCACCGCCTTGGATGGTGTTCTAAGAAGGAGCAGCTTACGCAGCTTATTCGGACTGCAGTTGCGGTATCAGTTAAGAGCTATGCCCAGTCTAAGTCGTTTGTTGGCATTGATGCTGTAGCAATGCTGATCTCAACGATCTTGTCCACGACCACGTTTAATGAGCCACTGGCCCGCATGCTGTTGACTGTGGTTGTTCTACTTGTGGCCGAAGACCAGGAATCAGAAAGTGGTGGAGAGTCTGTCCCCTACTTTCGTCTGCTTTCCAGCATTGCATGTTCGCTTCCTAGAGAGTATGTGCCCACGTTTGCTGAGTTGCTCCTGATATTGCAGCCTATTTCCTTACCTGGGTTTGCTGCTAGCTGGATCACGATGGCCTCACATCGATTCGTAATGGGTCGTTTATTAGAAACCCCGGACCATTGGCCTCAACTTTTTGGTCTCCTTAGTGCCGAGTTAGCATTCTTGAGACAGATTTGGTTGTCACCAGTGGCAGATAGAACAATCCCAGGATTTACTTATTGTGGCATTGAGCGAATCTGTTTAGTGATTCTTCACGATGCACCAGAGTTCTTCATTAGATACGGCAATGAAGCAACCGCGCTTTTACTCTCCGAGTTTGTACAGCTTCGGAACTTGATATTGTGTGCGTTTCCAGCTTCTACTGTATTACCTGATCCGTTAACCGTTGGTGAAGTGACTTACAGCGACGAGGATGCCGACCTTCTTGCGTCCGTTGAGTCTTCTCAATCACTTCTGTCTAGTCAGGGTGTTGTTAAGTTGGTGGAAGGCGCATGTACCTCGCCCCCTGTACTTAATCCACAGATTGTTCTTGCCATTCAGAATGCACTTTTGTACGAACGGCCTCAAAGCGATCGGGGTATTGATTTCGAGTCAGTACAAGCATCGACTCTCCACTATAATAGCCTGGCCACTTACATCGCACATCTGTATACGCGAAATGGCACGGTTGCTGGGAAGTTTGAGGAATGCGGTGCAGCTCAGCTGTGTGCTCGCATGCTGCTGACATCCTCGAAGGAGAATCGTTACGCCTTTGTGTCAGCAATGGCTAACCAACTGCGGTATCCTCAGAAGCATACGCAGTTTTACACGCAATTTTTGCTAGTAATTTTCACAGCATTCGGTGATCGTATGTTCAAGGACACAATCATGGATATTAGGCAAATTGTGACTCGTGTCCTGTTAGAACGCTTCATGGCCCATCGGCCCCACCCATGGGGACTTGTATCGACGTTCACACAGCTATTGCGTTCAGATCAATACAAGTTGCGTGAGATGCCCTTCATTAAAAGCTCACCTGAAACTGAAGGATTCTTTTCCACGCTCTATGCCCATATTGCCCGAGTTGAAATAGGACAAGCTTCTTAAACTCTGGGTTTTTTTAACAAAAGAAGAAGAGAAGTATTTATTTGAATAGGTAATGGAGCTTATTTATTGTTTTTGTAGTTTAAATCTCAAAGATTTTAGCCTTGTTGCTTTTTTTAAACAGTAAAAAGAGACATGTGTTCTATAATCCCATCAAGTGGGTTTATCTATGGGAGGAGGAGCCTCAACTCATTGATTATCTCACCAAGCAGAAATATCTACTATGCGACTCATTTGACAGTCATAACTGGTACTCTATGTTTAGAAAGATAATATCATGCCTTACTCAGTATATTATGTCTAATTTTTGTCTAAAAGTAGACCTGTGATCATAACTTCTCATCGTTGTTTAAAGAATTTGCTCTCAGCAAAGAAGGGATGAAACCGTGAAATCATCACATAAGGTGCGTTATCAGTACGCTGCCAAACCCTAGCTGACGAGAAGATGTGAACAACCGTCATGCCAACGCGAGAAATTAATCGAGAAGGGACTACTTTTCAAAAGGCTATTCCACATCTGACTTCGTAAATGACTCTATATACTAAATGCGTTGTGATTGCTTATCAGGATCTGCTTCCTATCTTAATCCAAACAAGACTTCGTTTCTATAACCCTTGCCCGTGAGTTGGGGCCTGGCGAATCGAGAGTCTTGTAAAACCTTCAACGATCTTTAATTTCAGAAGAATCGAAGTCAGTCCATGAACGAAGATGGCATTGACTCGAAACTTGCTGATAGCGACGTTTCGCAGGAGATGCCTGCACGCCGCCGCCTCTTCGAAGGAGGCAGCGGAGTAGTGCCTTCGAGCTTGAATCACAAAGCATCATTAGACTTGAGAATGGAAGCTTCAAGCGTTAGAGAACAAGCTGGCAGCCTTTCATCAAGAGCAATTTTAGAGGGCATGCGCGATCATCATGAAGAGGGCATACGTGAGGAGAGTGAAGCTTCAGACGATGATCGACAGTACTCTCAAGTTTCAAGCACGCAGGATGACGACCCAGAATACCTTCACAACCAATACACTGATCAAATAGGGGGCTCAAATGCTCCATACTCGGATCGAAGATCTAGCATTGTGTCTTCGAGATCAAGATCTTTGTCTTTAGTGTCCCCATCGAGCACTGGCAATAAGGATCGTATTACAGTGGAAAAGCTACTGTCATTTATTCCATCTGTGCTTCTTGGTAGTTTGCTAAACATATTGGATGGGCTATCTTATGGTATGATTTTGTTTCCACTAGGCACAGCGGTGTTTGGTGGACTCGAGTCTGTCGGCTTGGCAATGTTTTATACCAGCACAATCGTGGCTCAGCTTGTATTCAGCTTCGGAGCTAGTAGCTTCAAGTCTTGTGTTGGCTCCGAAATGATTGAGGTGGTTCCATTCTTTCATGCCATGGCTTTACGTATTTCCACTAACCTAGCAGATTCTCCACGCGAGGAAATTTTAGCGACAACGGTGGCCTCATTCTCAGTAAGCTGTATTTTTACGGGCCTGATATTTTTCCTACTTGGATGGCTCAAATTAGGAACCCTGGTTGGGTTCTTTCCTTTACATGTGCTTCTAGGATGTATAGGCGGCGTTGGATGGTTTTTGGTGGCTACTGGCGTGGAAGTCGCTTTACAAAACAACGGTGGCCTGACTTATGACTTGAGAACAATCTTAAGCTTGTTTGGTGATTGGGGACTCATCGCACGATGGGGATCATGTCTAGCTTTGGGCTCTGGTCTAATGTTTGCTGAGCGCCGCTTGCATCATCCTCTGATTGTACCTGCCACCTTAATTGTTGTTTTCTTTGCATTTCATTTTGTGGTTGCTGTTGTACCAGGTCTGTCGTTAGATATGGCACGCAATGCTGGCTGGGTCTTCCCCGCGCAAAGTTCTGGAGAGCCCTGGTATTGGGTATATACTCTGTACAGACCCTCGCTGATTCACATTGGACCTATGATCGAGAATCTGCCTGTAATGTTTGCAGTCGCCTTCTTCGGTATTATACATGTTCCTATTAATATTCCAGCTTTGGCTGCAGCAATTAAAGAGGACACAATTAATGTGAATCAGGAGCTTGTTGCTCATGGAATCTCCAACACACTCTCGGGATGCTTGGGGAGTATTCAAAACTACCTGGTTTATACAAACTCAGTTATGTTTATCAAATCTGGTGCAGAGTCTCATGTTGCTGGGATTATGCTTGCAATTGCTACAACTATAATCATGATCATTGGGCCCGGTATCATTGGATACATTCCAGTGATCGTAGTGGCATCATTGATCTTCATGATGGGCTTCGATTTACTTGCTGAGGCGCTTGTGGATACCTATGGTAGTGTTCGCAAACAAGATTATGCTACCATTATGGCTATCACTTTAATCATGGGCTGCTTTGACTTTGTGTTTGGCGTCCTGGCAGGAATTGTGCTAGCATGTTTATTTTTTGTTATTAACAGTGCGCGTATGAGTCCTGTTACCGAGTCTACAACAGGTGAACACGCTCACTCAACAGTGATACGGCCTGTCGTTCTACAGCAATTCCTACATAAAGTAGGACAGCAAATCCACATTATGCGGCTTACGGGTGCTCTTTTTTTTGGTACTAACTGGCGCCTGGAGCGCGAGGTTCGTCTATTAAGTGATCATAATAGTCACGATGGTAGATCGACTATCAAATATCTCATTCTGGACCTCGAGCATGTAACAGACATTGATTATTGCACAGTCGATACGTTCCTGCGTTTGAAGCGACTGCTCGATACTTGTAAGATCCGACTCATTCTATCAGGAGCAGAAACAGCCGGCCATAAAATTCGTGGATTAAAGGCAGTAGATCTTGTGCCAGAAAGAGTTGACTGGAAAGACCCATATTCAGTTAGAGTATTTCCTACGCTCAATATTGCTTTAGGTTGGTGCGAAAATCAATTTATTAAAGATTACTACCAACATCGGGAACAGTGGGCTGGTAGAAGAGTTGCAGCAGAACGTATCTTAGCTCCACCTCCTAAGTTGAACTGGGGCAGTAGTGGCTCACAATCACCAAGTGGCTCACCCTTTTCTCCTGCTGCTATTGGCGGAGCATCTGTGCTTGGTACGACACCTCGTACCTCGCATTTGAGGGAAGTTGCGGATACCGCTGCATATGAGGATCTTCAGACCGCGACGCGATGGTATCGCCACAAGCAACCCATGGCACTGCTATTACAAATAGTAGGCTTTGCATCTAATAAGGGTGACGACTTCTGGTCTCGTTTGGTTCCTTTCTTACAGAAGCAGGAATTAAAAACGGGAGACACTGTACATGCTGGGCTGCACCTTATTGAATCGGGAATATTGCACATCCAGTACGACTCTGGTTACTTCGAGACCGCGCTCACAGGAACTGCTGTGGGTGACTTCAATTCTGGTGGCCGTAAATGTCACATTCATGCTGAAATGGATTCAGTCATTTACACTCTCACGAATGCCAAGCTGAAGCAACTGCGAAATGTTGAGGGTGGTAGTGAGTTAGCAGCTGAGTTGCTCCTCGTTTATGTGGAGATATCTAGTGAGCGCTACAATCGCCTTACCGACTATTATCGCATTGCCGATTAAATTAAGAAATAACGATCAGATTCGTTAGTCAAATAATAAATAGTTTATAAGCTTGTTCTTAATCATTGGCTAGCGGCTCCTAAACGAAATATAGGCTACAAGGAAAACACCAATGGCAATAAGCAGAAGTGTGCTATTAACAGCATATACCTGAGAACGGACTCGCCGTTCTTCCTCCTCAGCCTCAACAAGTTCCTTGTCTATTCGCAGAAGTCGCTCTTTGCCATTTGACAGTACTTCCCGGAGTCTAGTGACCTTGTCTTGCATACCTTTTATCTTAGCCCTGGGTGTCTGCCATTTTTGGAGAACAACGATTTCTTCATCGAGTTGATGCCGAGCCGTCCTGTCATCTTGCTGAAATTGCTCATATAACCTAGATGCCTGCTCATGGAGAGCTTGTAGTCTCTCAATTTGTGTCTGAAAAGTGTCCAATGATGAGTTCATCTTGTGTTCGAACTCCGTGTACTGAGGTACAAACGTTGTTGTAAGACCTTCGTTGAATCCTGTTATTTCACCTAAAACTCCGTCCCGGCCATTTTTCCCATACGAGCTTTTATCACCGCGATCCAACCTTTCTCTGTCTTTGCGACCATGTGGGCGTGCAACCGTTGTACTGCTTGCCGTATGGGTTATTGACGGTCGTCCCCACGGACTGCGGGTCTTTGGTGTTAACTTCAAGGAAGTTAGAGAACCTAGAAGGGGATTTTCATGATTATACAAGGATTGACGGCCATCTTGCCGACTCATGTTCTTTCAAGGGTTCAGTCTTGCTTGTTTGCTTGCTTGTTTGTTTGTTTGAAGCCTCCGGAAGAAAGAGGAGTGTATCGTGGAGACAACTCCAACGAATTACGCTAAGCTTATCGCGTGGTTTATCATAATAGATGTAAATGAGCCATATATGCATTTGCCGCACTGAGCTCCATAATCACAGGTTAGGGTTACATGCCTTTGTTGCAAATCGCGAAGATAGATAATTATTACTGTGGCACCTCAAACACCAGATGTGAAGGAAGTCAGAAGAGGCATTGGATACTATTAGAATTGTAAATTTCAAGAATATTAGATACTGTGAGGTATATGAAGTTTTAGTATAAATGCCACTATGAGCATTTTTAGGACGCGTAGCTACCTTGCTCTTATAAGTTAATGATATGTGCTGTAAAGAATGACGCTTTGAAGAGATCTGCTTACCAGCTGAAGGACTCTTCGAAATATTCGACGTAGTTTGGTGCGGAACAGACATTGTTTGCAATGATGGCCCGGGCTGCATCATTAATGGCATCAGGGGCACAGCTCAAGACAGCTAATGATCCATTAGCGTCAGCTATAGCTTGCCGCACAATTGCAGCAGTATCGAGTGGTCGCGTCATAACACTGAAGATGGGGTCGGATTTGACACTACACTCCTTTGTTATAGACTTATTAGCCTCTTCGTCTACATTGTAGACTTGATGGGGCCAGGGATTGTCCGTTTTGGACAATGGCTTTTTTTCTGGGTCTTCATCAGGTTTATCTTGCTCGACAGTAGGATCCACTCGACGACTTCCTCCTTTAAATATAAATATATCAACCCTACCAGACTTCCTGAGGTAGTCAATTTGGTGCTTAAACCATCCAAGTGGAGCCTCATCGCCAATAGCCCAGTATAATTTAATCACAGAAGTCTTACTCTTTGGATCTGAAAGAATTCCCTGAATGTATGAGAAAGGAGCAGTAATACCAATTCCACCTGTAAGAAACAGCGCCTCATCGAACTCCTTAATGTTATAAGAAGGCCCATAAGGTCCATCAACCCATACATTGGTCGTGAAACTACCTCCCTTTCCGAGAGCTCTTTGCATCATTCGCTTGGTAAATCCATTCTTAACTCTGGTGAAAAGCTTGAGACTATTTTCTTCACCCTGAGCCACGCCCCTTGAGAGGGTAAAGGGATGTGATTGCCAGAAACACGACCAATGCACAATATGCACAAATGCGTAGTCTCCGGGTCGGGGCTTCCACATTTTGGAATAGTTAATGGTGTATTCAATAACCCCGCCTTCATGAAGGCGCAGATTCGCTTTGGAGTTAGGTCCGGAGAGCAGCACTCTTGCTATCCGCATGACCCGGTCAAATGCCCACACAGCCCACATGGCGTAGAAGTACTGCAATTCCCCTTCTTGTAGCTTTAGGTGGTAGTATCCGGCAACTACAAAGCCAACGGCTAGCAGTATATGCAAAACAAGAAATATTTCGTAGCTGAGACGCCTAAGTGCGTACATAGCCTGGAAAACAAGGAACCCACAAAATACACCTCCTGCAATCCCATAATTAAAATATGCAATCGACCACAAAAGTTTGTAGGTGCCGCTACTCAGTTTGTCTACAGTATGGCCAGCAGCATGAACCAGTAGTGAGAACGCGAGTGACCGGGCTATCCACTTATGAAAAACCACAAATGTATCATGCGGCCATCCAGTTAACCATTGCAAGAAGTTGTTCCTTCCTGCAAAAAGTATAAGCAGTGGTACCTCAAAGACTACCATCTTACCTGCCCGGAAAGCAAGTTCCCGGCAATAAAGCCATCGGTCATTGTACCTATATAAATACGATGGACGATGTATGGGGAGCATACCGAATGTAAGCCCTAGATGCAGTGCCATAAAGCCCAAAATGATCAAAGTCTGTTCTCGTGTCGGGATATGCATTGGAAAGTGTCGAGTTAGAAACTGGGATTGAGAATGCTTTCGCGAAAATGTAGCTGGAATGGTCACAAAGCGCCGCAAAACACGTCCTACATACGTGTTAGCAGTTCTCCGGGCTTGTGGAAAAATAACCGAAGTCCAGTGAACAGCAAATCGTATCAGCATTACACCACCCCAATATGCTAGAACTGCTCCTCCCGCTTGATGTGCCCGAGGACTTGTCAAATTGCTCATTCTGTAAGCTTGAAGTGCATTAGAACACTCCCATAGAGTGGGTTGAAAGGCAATACTAGCATTACACTTACCAAACTCGTCAATCTCTTTAGAGCCCGCGTAAGGTTTCAGATTTGATGCGTTTGCGTGAAACTTCTCAAGCTCATTGAGGCTAACCTCACTGGGCTGGCACCCCGATATGATGAACTTGTATGTCTCTAGACTCTCAGCTGTACTATTGACTTTGATCACAGAATCGGTAAGCTGATCCACGCAGCTTACCACAGTCTCTAAAAATTGTGGCAATCTGCATTGGCATGTGGTCAGATTGTTACTTTCTAACCCATCGCAAGCTGATCCACCCCAGTGATAGCTCGAGCCAATTACACCAAGGCATGCAGCAGCATATTCCTGGTGCTGAGAGGCTTGATCCGCTAGACAAACGTTGCCGAGACACAGTGCCACGGTCCAACACAGAGATTTTAAGTTCATGTGGGCTATTTTGAAATTGTGGGGCTCTTTTATAATCTAGCCAAGTATTCTTGGCTGGCTGATACACCCTCTGGCAGCCCCTCAAGATAGATGTCATGCAATGCAGAGGTTAGGTCAAATTGAGACCCTGGCAGGAGTCGCGAAAGCTTTTATGTCCAGTAGTTTCTTGCAATATTACACTGGTAAATGATATACGAGGTATTTAGCAAGTTTAGAAACCTAATGGTTTATGTCTTTGCGCTGGGACAAGTTTGTGATTCCTGATCAATTGATGCTAACTCTAAATGTACTGTGCTAACAATGAGGCTGAGTCCACAATGCTTCTCTAATAAGCGCACAATGAGGACATATAAATGACAGGCGAGCCATGTACGCACCTTCTTTCTATCAGGTTTAAGAAAAGCTCGTCTTCGCTTCGTGGCTGAGATTTGTATCATAACTATTTTCGCTCTAAATGGTCATATACTAAGTGCTACGCAAATGCTATTAAGGCTATTGCTTTATGCAATATGCATTCTTCGACATGTTTCAAGTTTTCATGAATTCAATTGACCGACTTTGGAAATTCCCGAGTGTCTTTATCCTCGCTAAGCCAACACACGTCGGCAGTTACCCAGATCACGAGGTATGGCTTTTGTGCATGCATGCGCGCGCCTCACTCTCTTTCACAGCGGCAATTTAGGAAGGTTATTATCAAACGTTCTAAAAAGAGTCAAAACCAGTTACTTTACATCTACATTATTACTTAAAATATCATTAAAATATCACAATTTCTTTCAATATCTAGACGTTTTATAACGTTGAGGAAACAATCACAAGCGATACCACAAGGTTTTTTTCCTACATATGTGCGTAATCGCCAGAAAAGCAGTCTGACTGCCCTTACCTTTCTCACGCGGCGTGCATGATCATCTATTAGTTTAAGGAGCCACTTTCGCGTAAGTTTCCCATATTTAAACTGATTATCCGTTCCATCAGTAATCTCTGTCACGTGTTATCGAGGTTAGTGGAGGCTTTGAAATCTGCATGCAATTATGTGCATATCGGAATAATAATTATACCAGGTTTCATCAGAATTCAAAGTGCTGCTTGCGGCCAAACTTAATATGCAATGTGTAGTTAACGCTTTGTGCACACAAATGCATGTTCAGTTATTTTTTTATTATTTAAAAATGTTTGCACACGTTTGACTATAAGAATTCAAGAGATGATGTAGGTGCCACATCACCGAGACAAAATCAAGATATATAACATAAAAATGGAGCTCATTTGCAACTTTCGTCAGGCTAATCCTTTTTAGTGGGCTTAAGCTACCTTACGGTTCCACATGAGTTACCCCGGGACTTCACGTTTTCTTACCTTTAAACGCAATAAACCTGCTTTGCCCTCACATACGTGCTGGGGTTTACATTATTAGGGTTGTCGATTAAATAGATTTTGCTGATTATATATGGCTGGTTCATTTAAACTATTGACTAGCTCGCTACCTGTATTAGTCTTATGCGCTTGGGGTAAGGGTAAAGACAATGAACCGCAATAAGCTATAATGAAGCAATGTACGCGGCAAATCTGCATAGTCCTCACATTGTCTCAGAAACGAAAAAAGGGCGGAACCAAAAAAGTGGATTTCCTTTAATTTTAATATACATGGTATCTTTAATGTTTTCTTAATTGAACCTTTACGCTGAGCGCGCGCACATCTTCAACGTAGCGTGATTACAGCTGCAGTCCTAGTATTTTATACAGCAAGTACAGACATATGAAGCATATTTTATAAGTATCGTTGCTTTTTTTCAACTAACTATCTATATCTAAGAATTAAGATACTTGATTTCAGGTAAGACGTTCCTACACACGCAGCGAAATGCGTCATCCCAACAAATCGCTAGTTATACTCATGAACATGCCGCAATCTGCCAAAATCCTATTTCTTCTTCAGTTTAGTCTTAAAAAGTGTGAGGTCAAACAATGCCAAAGCCGTTCAAGACAGTATATGTATCCGCAGCCAAAGCAAAACACAAAACACAAAACACAAAGTCTTTACGTTTATGTCAAGAAGTCTTCGATATTCTTGGGGAAGAAAACTTTAACAGAAAGCCTGGGGTTTTTGTCTTGTTTTCTCGCCAATAATGCCAGAAATAACCGTACAAAGGACACATCTAGCATATTACAATTGACAGACAGCGAAATACCCGATAAGCCCGCATAAATGAAACTTGCTCTTTAAAATACCAATATTTGGATTTGTTACTTTGGAACCACTTTTTGATGTATGGTGCTTCAACAATAGTTTATCTTTCTCGCTCTTGTGGGTTCATCTAGGGCCGAGTATTGATGAACGTATAAAGACACAAACAGTGATTTAAGACTGATAAAGAAACGTACCTAAGTAGATATTTAAACTTTCTATCGAATAGTTTCAGACGCCCAAAAATGATTGACTTGGAGAAATTGATCTCCAGTATAGATCATATGCTCAGAGTATGCTCTATTATAAAATGCTTAATACGGTAATACGGATTTTGTAGAGCACTGCGATTGGCGCAATTCACTAGTGCCTGCCACATTCACGGGTTTTCTGCAATATATAGATATCCCATTTATTGATTTAATGGTAGAGTAATTTCAAACACACATGCCTAGCCTAGGGTTTTATTACCAAAGACAGCAAGCATGGACTGATCTTTATAGTATAAACCCTTAACACATAATAATTAGCCATTTAAGAACCGAACAAACCTCTACCCAAGTAGTTCTGTTCTTCCGGTTACTTCTAGCGTAACCTAAGTCACATATTTATACAATCTTCTAGAATAATAGCATCGCATTCGATATAGTTATTACGCATTTTCACCCATAGTTTAATGCCTAAGCTCTTTTTTCTATGCTATGTGTAGTACCAATGTCTGTACTACGAAGGAGTATCATAATCATGAATTTAAATTAATATTAATGTTGTCGAGAATACTGATCAAAGTATATATGGCCCATCATATCTTATCTTTTCCCGATGAAATTCTTATGTCAATCAAATCAACAGCAAAATATTTTTCAGGGGCGCTTTAGCAAATAAATCATAAATCCAGTGTCATACTCCATGCATTAAAAGCCAACTTGTCAAGAAGTTTGAATTCTGCATTTGATATGGTATCAGTTTTCAGTGGCTTACTACCATCGTTCGTCACACGTCAAGTCATCACATATCAATTGTATTTAACAAAATTATATAGATTTTGTATATCTATGAGAAAATAGGTGACTAGGTGATTTAACGGGGACAGATATCCTTATGGAATGGATAGATGCCATTTAGTTGTCTTATTTGATTCATATCTGCTTTCATTCCAAAGCAAACGTTCGTGCATATTGGATTAACATCATTTTGCAGGCATTAGATGGTTAACTTTTATTGTTTCAATATCATACCCTGTATTTGTAGAAGAACTTTAATCAAGTTTGCAAATAGTGTAGTTCCAGAACGTGATGAAATTCACATATAGGGATTGAAGGAAGGCATAAGTTCTGAGCTACGACCACAATATCACGTGCGACTGTTTAAACTGTAGGGATCCCTTGTATAATTCGGTAGGTCCTTGAGTATAAACGCTGATTAATCTTTCTAATAACACATGGTATGGTTAGTTGTATGAATCTGACATTTTTCAAAATTAAATTGCGACAGATCGTGTTTATTTTTTAACTACAGGCTTTTAGATGATATCTGAGCCTTTTGAGCTTTTGCGCCTGCCGAAGGCATCTGCGCGTACGAAGTACACTGATACAATCATCGTTGGTGATAAATTGCTTTTTGTTGGTGTCTCGAACAGTTTTATTAGTACTTTATCACTGCGGCCACCGCAGGTTTTGAGCGCACATTCTGTCCCCCCAGGAACTGTTATTACTGCTATATTGTCCTCTGAAACAGACCTTTTGGGATATGCTACTTCAGAGCGCAACAAGTTTTATATCAAGCTTCTGCAGCCGAGTAATTCTGCTGGCACAAAGGGAGTTATTTCCAAGGAAGTCAAAGAAGAGATTGGTGCTCTCTTCCTAAGCGCGAGATCACAGCATGTAGTTTCCGTTGCAAAACACTCTTGCCAATTGAGTGGCTATTCTTCGACAGATCTATCAGATTTGTGGAGCGACTCTGAACAGCCTAATCAAGAGCTTGTTTACAGTACCCTTTCCGAATCGCTCACTCAATCGGAAGCCGTTTGCGTCTTAGTACAGTACTCTTCAAATCAACTAAATGTGAGGACCGTAGAATTTGCTGACGATGGACCACATACTCTCATGACTGCGAAAATAGATGGCGCTCAAACCACGCCAGAAACACTGAGTTCGTCTTTTTTCAGCTTGAATCCAAGCACGCACCTTCTTTATCAGCTCATGGATACGTCTCTTATGGTGTATACATTGCCCTCTGCCACCTTGCAGTCCAAATTTGAACTTGATGAAGGACCGGCTGTTTCTGGAATGTTGTCGCTGCCAAACAACAATATTGTAGTTGCTAGAGGGAACAATATCGAGCTAATTGACTGCACTTTTGAAACAAGCCTTTCCATTAGACAGCTTTCGTCTAACTCTCCGGTCAAGCTTTTGGCGTATTCGCCGTCTGCTTCAGCGATTGTTGCCTCGCAGGGAAATGAAGTCCTGCTGGGCCTTAGTGTAAATCCTTCAAAAGGTACCCTTTTCGAGTCAATTGGCATGAAACACGTTGCAGCGCCTGAAAGCTTTGCATTTGCAGATATTTTTAATGGATTTTCCGAGCGTTCTCAAGACTTCAAAACCACGGCTCTTTCACAAATAGATAAGGCTGCTAATGAATTAAGCACTGTGCTACAAAGTCTTCGCAGTGCACTGGCTGCAAAAGACGGATCAAAATTTGCTGAAATCGTAACATACCTCAAAGACCCCTCGCTCAACTGGGTACAGTGGCACGAGTCTGGACAGGCATCTGCACCGACAACACAAGATCTAGTTTACGTTGAATCCGATCGCAATGTGGATAGTGGCCTAGTGCGTGCTGTTGCCGAGCTCGCTTTTCTACCAAAATACCACTCATTTTTGCCACAAGGTGTTGCGGTGTATCTATTGACGCACCCGCTTTTTCCATACGGTGAACCAAAATTCCGGTCGTTCCTCAGAACTTTGGAGAAAACACAGCCTCTGCTTTATCGCCAAGCTATTGTTTCTCTGCCTGGTGTTACAGTGAAAGACTTGGTGCTCGCATTAATGAATCACGATGAACATACATTTTTGGAAGCTGTTATTAGGCTACAAGAGGAATTCGGTCCCCAGCAAATTCTGGTAGCTATTCGCGAGGCATTCTCTGGAGTCAGATCTCTAAGCTCACTAACAGTGCTTGTTGAAAGATTGAGCCGGTATCCTGAGGCGGTAACTCTCATCGGCCCGTTCATTGATGCTATGGGTCTGCTGGCTTGGAAGCCTGATCACATTTCCGAGTTGTCTGAGCGTCTTAGTGACCAGATCACTACAGTTCAAGGTGCTGCAAAAGCCGATACAGCAATTATCGACTTGTGTCAAAGTGTTGGCATTGATCTTGCTGCTGGAGATCCCATTCCTAATGACGCAGAATTACAGAAACGACAGCAGCGCAACAAGGCAGGGGCCCCAGCTTCAAGGAGAGAGCGGACTATTCCACGTTACAGCGTTGAGACGCTGGTTCTTTAGGTACAGCGTTTTGTTTTATGTACATACATAAATAAATAAATGCGTGCATAAATGTATAAATTTTAAACGCTGGTGGTGAGCCAAGTAGTTACGATTCTGTATCGGAGTCGTCACTTTCTACAAAATTGTCTCGACTGGCCCAGGCCATGATGCCGAACGCGGCAAGAATAAGCAGGCCACCACAGAGCTCTGCCAAGTTGATTTTTTTATGCCAGATCAGAAAGTCAATAATTGGAACTACACATGTAGCCAACAATGACGACACGGAGCCCATTACGGGCGACGTAAGAGACATGAGAATGAGGAAAGAGCCAGAAAATAGAACGTTTCCTAAGATCGAAAGTGAAAGCGTGCCCATCATAGACAGTGAGGGGACCTCAAAAGTCTCTACGCCTGTAAAATGAAGCACGATGAGTAGCGGCCACATGAGAAGAAAGGTCGAAAGACCGATGCTAGCCCCTGTTAGGTTGGCGAATGCCGCCTGTCTGCGTGCAGATACAGTTTGCGGTGGACAGGCAATCTTTTTATACAGAACTTCATACAAGCCGTACAAAATGGTTCCAAAAGCTATGATGATGTTTCCTAAAGACCTGCGATTTTTACGGGGTGTCTCTACAGCCTTGTCAGCGCTGCTCCCCAGATATGCAATGATAAAAACACCAACAACACTCAGTAATACACTGCCAGCTTTGGCTAAGCTGAATTTCTCATTCAAAATCAGAACACTCAGGCCGTATGCAAAGAAAGACGAGCAGTTGAAAATAGCTGTAAGATCAGCAGTAGTGGTCATATTTACTGCAATATACCAAGAAGCGCCAGCCAGATTGACTGCGATCCCAAGCACAATCGCGGCTTTCTGAAAGTAACGAGTGGTATCAGGAGCGGCATGTCCGTTGACTCTGGCTACTTGGGTTGCTGTGTGATGTAAGTGTGCTCTGTGTTTGTTATAAAAAGTTTTGAAGCTCTCCGGGCGCGTGATTCGCTTTGCGACCCACAAGCATAAAAATTGTAACGGAAGCAGCAGCATCATGCATGAATGTGTTATATACATCACAAACATAGGTTTTTGATAGCCCTGGGCGGCCGCCGATCCTAGCACTTCCGTTTGTAAAACAAATGAGAAGATGGACACAAGCAAAGCCGTAATGGCCATGAGCTCGCGCTTTCTCGATACCTGTGGAGCCGTTTCTGATAGTGGCTCATAGACCTGCGAAGTCATTCTAGACGGCTACAGGTCTTGTCAAGGCTATGATTATGAACGCGTTCCTGTTTATCGATCTAAATTGACCCTAGCCCATGTTCGGATCATAATTCGTACGATTAACCAAGAATGGAACTAAATAAGAATAATTTACAATAAATACTGACATGCTTTTGTTTTACATATGCGCGGAGTCTAAGTGTCACCAATCATAATCCTAAAAACTTTATCTGCTATGTTTTTTGGTGGTTCGTAAACGTACTCTCTTTCATGCTGCTCGATCTCTTCGAGCCCCGACTGAAGATCTATGTCGGTCAACTTATTCATTTTGGGACGTCTCCATAGTTTCCAGAAGATGTAAAGCAATATATCGAAAGGAATCATCACATAACTCAGAACAAAGCTTGTAGTATTCCAGTTCCCGTTTAAGAATACGTTCCACCCAGCAATAAACGTCATACAAAAGGTCGCAAATAAACTGAAATATGCTGTATATGGCTGGAACCAAGATCTGAATGGCAATTTCTGTCGGTCGAAATTCTGAGCTTTCATACCATAGAAAAAGCGAATGTACGTAGCACTCATGAGCGCATAATTGGCTAGCTCTGCTGGGGTTCCAATAGAGACTATCCATGTGAGTACTTGGTTTGCTGTGTTTCCGAGTTGCAGAAATGAAAGCATGGCAAATGCAACTACCAGTGAAGATGCTACAATTGGTACGCCATTGGGAAGACAATACTTGAAGACCCTGGGCGCGTGGCCCCTCAGTGCCATGGCGTGAAGGCTCCGAGATGCACAGAAGAAATATGAGTTGCCTGCTGAAAATGCAGATATAATGAGACCAACATTGACAATATGGGGAAGAATCGGAATCTTAAGGTTTTGCATGGCAATGACGTAGGGGGAGCCAGATGCACCACTGTCGCCGGCTGTAAGTGCTCTTACGAGCTCGGGATCATTGTAGGCACAAACGATACCCATTGCCAATGTTCCCAGCATGAAGAAAGTGGATAATCTCCATAAAACCCCCTTGTATGCCTTGGGAAGAACTTTGCGTGGGTTTACAGCTTCGCCCGCAGTCATGGAAACATAATCGGGGCCGGCAATCGTATATGCGGCCTGGCTGAAACAAGACAGGAACCCGAGAAATCGACCCAGAGTACCTGTGGTATAATACTCTGCGAAAGCACCCGGGTTTTTCCAGTAAGTAAATCCATAAGCGTTATGCAGTGGATTTCCTCCTACCATGGTGATGAATGTGAACAACAACAGGCCTACAATTAAGCACACCTTAAAAATAGAGAGCCAGAATTCGACCTCACCAAACCATCGTACAGTACATACGCTGTTGATAATGACATAGAGGGCAACCTGGGGCACAATGACGGCTGCCGGGGTAAAGTCATTGCGCCAAAAGTAGATGATGTAGGTAACCGAAGTTATTTCAAAAGGTACAAGAGTGGCTTGCAAAATAAAGAAGTTCCATCCAGACACAACTTCCATTGCCTCATCGAAAAATTTACCAGCCAACCTCGTGAATGGTGAAGCTACCGGGTACATAGTGATCATTTCGGCAGTGGTAAAAGTTAAAGCGATAATTGGAAGACACCAAACACTGAAGGCAATGAAAAGAGAAGCTGGACCACCCTTGTTAAACACGGATGCAATTTGGACAAATAAGGACGTACCGATAGTCCCACCGATGCCAATAAGTTGAATGTGTCGGGGCCGTAAACCACGGTGGATATGATAGTTTTGAAGGTTAAATATACCCACTGATTCCGACGAATTATCTGAGCTATTTGTCTCGGTCTTCTTTAGCTTTTCAACATCGTGGTACTCTTCTACAATTGCCATATCAGGCATAGCTTCTTCATAAATCCATCCGTTATTACTTACCCCAGGTTCCAAATCCATAGCATCAGCATCGGCCTCCGAATGCGTCGGCTTATGACGCATTCGTAGAACCGATTTCATTTTAACACCTTGTAAGTTTATTTTTTTCCAATGTCCGTGGTGGGGTGCATACTTATCAGCCTCGGTCGGCATATCAGCTTCGGTCCTTCGTCACATGACTCATTACAGGTAACGTCTATTTAAAAGTCACACAAACACATGCTGTATCATATGGCGCGTTCAAACACACGGTCAAGAGCCCACAAAGACATTGAAATAATCATTTATATTACAATTAAAACTCTGACTTTTCTTTAAAAGGCCTGAATAGTAATACATTGTACCTTTTTTAAAAAAACTGCCTATATATTTTACGGATCCCGTTCCTTGCCAGTTGTTCGCGGCTATATGAGCCGAGTATGCTCGGGCCAGCAAGGAAGTACTCGGGATTTTGTTCAGGATCAATATATTACCCAAACCCATGTTCCACAAACTTACTGGTAGGTAACCATCGTGGTTTTTTTCCCCCATAAACCATGTTGAACAGATTTTCTAAAGGAGCTCGACACTATTCTTCGTTATACAAGATTCCGGAGGCTTTCAATGAGCCTACCCGTACTTTTGAAAGGGGTAGCGCTGATCGAGTAAAGCTTCAAGATGCCATTGCCCGTATGCGCACCGCCGGTGCTCCTGAGATTCCGCTTGTGATTGGAGGCAATCGTGTGTTTACCGATGACAAGGTGTCCCAGTTGGGTCCTTATGACAAGCTGCCTGTTGCCCACGTTAGCCAGGCCTCGGCCAAGCACATCGAAGATGCCATTGAGGCTAGTTTGGTAGCGAAGTCCAAGTGGCAGAAGTTGAGCTGGGACGCTCGTGCGGCTGTTTTCTTGAAGGCTGC
Source organism: Entelexis apis (assembly GCA_030564665.1). Classification (NCBI taxonomy): domain Eukaryota; kingdom Fungi; phylum Ascomycota; class Dipodascomycetes; order Dipodascales; family Trichomonascaceae; genus Entelexis; species Entelexis apis. The sequence goes on along the minus strand of JAJLWA010000001.1, from coordinate 1,604,892 downwards.
TGACTTGATTACTGGTCCTTATCGTTATGACATGCTCGCGGCTACCATGATTTCGCAGGGTAAGAATGCTCACCAGGCTGAGATCGATGCCACTTGCGAGCTAGCAGATTTCTTGAGGTTCAATGCGACATATGCGGAAATGATTTATGCCCAACAGCCCCTCAGGAATGCTCCGGGTGTGTGGAACCGCGCGGAGTACCGTGCCCTTGAGGGTTTTGTATATGCTGTGACGCCCTTCAACTTCACGGCTATTGCAGGAAACCTGACAGCAGCACCAGCATTGATGGGAAATGCTGTGGTTTGGAAGCCTAGTCAGAATGCTGTGCTTTCGAACTATCTTGTGCAGCAAATCTTTGAGGAAGCAGGTGTACCCGACGGTATCATCAATTTTGTCCCTGGTGATGCTCAAGAAGTTACGAAGACCGTGCTGGACAGTCGTGACTTTGCTGCCTTGCACTTCACGGGTTCTACTTCGGTCTTCCAGAACTTGTATCAGAATATTGCTGCCAATCTTCCCAAGTATCGCTCCTATCCTCGCATTGTTGGTGAGACAGGCGGTAAGAACTTCCACCTTGTGCACAGTTCTGCCGATGCTGTCCATGCTGCAAAGTCGACTGTGCGTGGCGCCTTTGAATACCAGGGTCAGAAGTGCTCGGCTACGTCGCGTGCGTATGTTGCCAAGAGTCTGTGGCCTCAGTTTAAGGAAACACTCATTGCGGAGACGCGCTCTCTTACCCAGGGCAATTCGTTGAAGCCAGAGGAGTTCACTAGTTTCATGGGTCCTGTGATTCATGATCGTTCGTTTGAGAAGGTTACCAGCGCCATCGATGCTCACAAGTCTGACCGCGATCTCGAACTGCTGACTGGCGGCAAGTTCAGTGATGCTAATGGATATTACATTGAGCCCACTATCTTCACCACGACAAATGCCTCTCATCCGATTATGTCTACTGAGTACTTTGGTCCTCTTCTAGCTGTTCATGTATATGACGATACTGCCTTGGATGAGACGGTGAAGGTTATTGACACGACAAGCGAGTATGGCCTCACGGGTGCGATTTTTGCTCAGGACCGTAGCGCTATTGAGCATCTCACGTCGAGTCTGCAGAACGCTGCTGGAAACTTCTATATTAACGATAAATCTACAGGTGCTGTTGTGGGCCAGCAGTGGTTTGGTGGTGCGCGTAAGAGCGGCACTGACGACAAGGCTGGTAGCCAGCATCTTCTGATGCGGTTTGTTGCCGCGCGTAATATCAAGGAGAACTTCCTGCCTATGGGAGATACGTTCTACCCTTCGAACTACTAAGGTTAGAGCGGATGTAAAGATATATTTATTGCCGACTTGATTGCATTACAAGCATTTATTTAGAATCAAGTGAAGGTGACTCCGTCTCAAGCCGCATATATATAGGCCTCAAACCAGAGAAGCCTTGAAGAGGAAGAGCAACCGGAAGAATTGAAAGTTGCCTTTTCAATAGAGTCGATCACTTCTAGTTATAAAGACTACTCTTTTAGTGCCACTTAATGCTCGACGTTGCTGATTTTCTACTACAAAAACTACAAATGAAGTTACTATTATACAAACGCAGATGCTAAAGTAATTTTGTGAGATCGGTGCAGAACTACCGAATGCTATGCAAATATCCTTATATAGTCTCGGCAACCAGGTCACTCCGAATACGGAATTTTCGGTCACGCCAGAAGATGCGGCGGCCACTCATTGCCCAGATCCATAGCGGAAACGCTAATGTCTCGCGAGCGAACCAAGTCAGGAGCCAAAACACGATCGGCCGAGGCTTCTTGGTTGTGTAAAGGAAGAGGATGCGATAATTCACGTAGTCTAGAACACACCAAATCGCAGTGAGAATCATAAAGCTTAAGAAGTGCCAATGCATTACGAGGCAGAGTACCGCACATGCAAAATAGCAGTCTGTGAATGGCTCAACTAGAGTAGCAGCCGTCACCATATATTTACGCAGCCGCACCCAGCGAGCGCGTCTGAACCAATAGTCTGATAATGTCGTATGTTGTCCTAAAGGCTGCACGGCAGCATCAGGAGCCATAGCGGTACGCCCTCCGCGAGACCATAACGCCTCAGATATCATTTGGTCTTCAGCTAAGTATTTAGCAAACTGCTGTAGACCTTGACCAGGCTCAGAGCCCACATCTAGATTTGAGCGCCTATAAATATTAGACTTACCAGTGACACAAGGAGCTATTCCAACGGCGTTTATGCCGGTGTAGAATGTAGAATGTGCTGTAAGCATATAAGTTTCGTCGAGCAGAGCACCCCATCCTGCCTGAGGCTCGCATACAGCAACAGGAAGATGGTGCACAAGTTCGACGTTTTTAGCGTCAAACTTGGGCAGTGCTCGGCTCAGCGCATTGGGGTCCATGACGACATTTGAGTCAAGAGTCCATATGTAGTCATACTTCGCTGCGCGATAGCCCTTCACCAAATTATTGACCTTGGGATTAACACCATATTCGATGTCAGGACCCACAAGAACGCGTGCGTCTACACTAGGAAACTCCGATATAAGCTGATTCGCTACTTCAATCGCTGGATCAAAAGGATCTGCCACACACATAAGAATCTCTAGAGGTTTGTGGGTCTGTACGAAGGTTGATCGTAAACAATCTAAAAGATCATGATCGTCTGCTCCCTTCATAGGTCTCAGAATAGAAACGCCAACTTCTTCTGGCTTTATCTGTGTAGCCTTAACGGCTCGTTTACACTCAAAAAGAACGCGTCGGGCATGTGCTATCACACCTGTAATTCTTATAAGATATAAGGCCGCATACCAGGCAAGAATAAAGGCCTGAAAGGCGGCGCTCAGCATTAGAATTATTATAAGTCAATCAACAAGGGTTTTATGGAAATATGCAGGTGGATACCTGATCCGAGGTCACGTGAGGGTGCCTGAAACCGCCTGCGGGGGACTCGCCATCATAAGTTTCGTTCGCCTTTCTTTGTCCAATAAAGGCTGATACTCGTTTTTAGCAAAACAACCAATCGTAAGGCAGAAGAAAGAGGCAGAGACACATAAAGCTTTGCATGTTCCATCTTCGATAATATCTGTAGAAATGGACACAAAACCAGGTGTATATGCCTGTCTGCGGTGTAAAGCACGTAAGATCAAATGCGATCGCAGCATGCCTAAATGTACGCCATGCGAGAAAGCAAAGAGCTCTTGTCTCACTATTGACCCTGCATCTGGTCGCCAAATCCCACGTGGATATATCAGCCACCTCGAAAGTCGTGTCAAAGAATTGGAAGCTGAGTTGATTCAAATTCGTCGTCGTGGGGCACCAGTAACCCATACTTGGACTCCAGAGAATGACTTACCTTGTCACGGTAATGGTTCTGCTATGGGGTCTGGAAATTTGTCCACTTCAGTGGATGATCAGAGCATCAAGGGGCTCTCTCACGAGCCTTTAAACAACCTGCACGCTGAATCATTAAACTTGTCTATTGATCTGCCTAGTAAGAAAGATGCGGAGCGTTATTTGAGAGGATACTATGAGAGATGCAATGCATTGATTCCAGTCTTACATCGCGAGCAGTTTATTACAGAAATTTTTGAGCCTGTTTATGGGCCAATTAGTCCTGGTTTGAGTGTCTGTTCAAACTACACAGTATTGCGGGTAAATCACAGTACTTCTGAGCCAGAAACAGGTACATTCTATCGGCGCTGGGTTGATTGCGGCGGATCGCTTACTGCCGTACCTGAACCGAAAATCCAAGTTTGTCTATTCTTCCTTTATATGATTTTTGCACTAGCGATTGTTACTGATGGTTCCCACGGTCAGGGAAGTCCTGAGGTCGGGTCTCGCATGCATGCAGCAGCAATGTGTTATTATACAGCTGTGACCTGCGAATCAGGTACTCCCATGGAGCTCATACGCAGTTTACAAGCCCTGTTACTACGTGCCGTGTATGGGCTCATTGTGCCATCTCATCCTTCGGCATGGTATGCCACTGGCACGGCTATGCGAATGTGTATCAATATGGGCTTGCACAACGAAACCCGGGTCAAACTCGCTGGAGAAGAACATGAGTTTATAAAAGATATGCACCGGCGCCTTTTCTGGTGTGCATATTATATGGATCGACTTGTGAGTGTTTATCTTGGGCGTCCCGTTAATATTGGTGAGGAATATATCCGATGTGAGTTGCCGTCGATGGTTGATGATAGCTGGATAATACCCTGTGATGGGCTCGAAGCTGGTGAAGAGCCTAAATTGAGCGAGCATAATAATGCGTCACATGCTGCCGAATCCACTGGTGCTATTTCTGCGCATGATAAGACAATGGGGATTTCTGAGGATGCCCTTGCATCACATAGTTCGAGATCAATACCGCCAGATCGGCCAAGCTATAAGTGGGTTTTCAACTACGTGCTTCAGTTGCGTCGCATTCAGCACGCAACAAAGTCGCAGCTTTTCGATCGTGCAGATTTCCACGACCATACAAATACTCGTGATATCAGAGATAAGATCGTTACCGATCTGGAATATTGGTACAACTCGCTACCTCCTAATAGTGAAATGTTCAACTTTGAATTCAATCTCAACTATATGGAAATGAACTATCATTACACAATCATGCTTTTGTTTCGCAGCTCAAGAGGCATCCCAAACCCAACGCTAGAAGAGACTCGTCGCATGCTCAGTGCTGGAATCCGTGTTTTGACAATGTATCTGCAACTCCATGACACTGTTGGATTTGTTTATTCTTGGACCGCTTTGCATAACGTTTTGCATGCTTCTTCATCATGTTTGCTTGGTCTGTATCGCACAAATGAGATCGCTGAGGAGTATGATTTAAATGCATTCGAGAATCTCATGGAGCAAATAATGGTTGTCGTTAACAAGTTGAAGACTCGCTACGACGCTTCACCTAGTGCGTATGGTCCATTGTATACTATGATTCGAGTTACGCTTGATTTTCTGCGCTCACGAGGTGATGAACCCTTGCGGAAGAGAGCCAAGGTACCCGCACAGGTCACACCTCATACATCCATAAGTCCTCCAATGAAATCAACAACAACTCCGGCACTTCACAGCACGAATGGTAGTGAAACACTTGCATCCGAACAGGACGTTCCTCTGGATAAGGCGTTTGAAAGGCTGGCAACAGATTCACGATCCACAAAACTACTGCGATCACAAGAGATCAGCGCCCCTAGTACTGAGATGTCTGCGACACAACTCAATGACCATTCGCTAGCCGAATCTCACGATATTTCTAATATCCCGCCGCAGTCTCAGGTTGATTCACGTATAGTAGAAGGAAAGCCTTTATCACACACTGGACGTTTGAGTGCTAGGGAATACTTTGATGGTAATGAAAATGGAAACGAAAATGGAAACGAAAGAGAAAGCGAAAGCGAAAATGAAAATGAAAATGAAAACGAAAACGAGAACGAAAATGGAAACGAAAATGGAAATGGAAATGGAAATGATATTCCTAATGTGAGTCGCGGTAGTAATGGGAATGCTCTATCAGCCCAGTTCAATGCTTCTCAGAGCCTAGTGAATAATCCTGTGGAAATTAATCATGTTGTTGCAGGCTCCACTATTTCCAATTCTTCTGCTGATATGAGTTCTACTAGTGTGCTAAATACAGGCGACTCAAATTTTGATACGGAGATTTCCGAATCGCGTGCTCATGCAGGTTCAACGCACCCTTTAATTGTTCCACGTGCCGTATCAGAGTCATTGGCGCCAATGATTCCTGGGTACTCTGAAGACACTCAGTACAACGAAATACAAGTATACGATCTTCTTGATGAAATATCGCAATACTTTGACGGTTACATGGCCTCATAGTCGTAAATTGGATCCTGTCAATCATCTTTTTAATGACTTCATGCTTTGAACGCGTCATTGACTTAACTAGCTAGCATATTAACGACTCAGAGATTTGTATTTTGAAATACCGCGTATAAGCACTCTGTACACTTATTTTGTATAAATCTTGCGCACTGCTGAAGTAAGAGTTAAAGGGCATTCACTAAAAGTTTATCGTCGTCCATGAAAGGTTGACAATCATCACCTAGGTATTCCTTTCCTAATACGGCTTCTAGCTATCTTGTATGCACTTGTAGACTGAAAGTCGAGCAGCCGTAGAAGCTCTCGGTTCTGCAGGTTGCGAAGCGTCTCGGTATCTTCCACCATCTCCATTGCATACGCCTCTACTGTTCCATCCCGGAGCCACGGACCAGTGACGCGTACAATGGCTGCAAGGTCTGGAACCAGACAAGCATCAGCCAAAGTCAGCCGGATAGACTTTGTGGAGTCTAGGAGGTCCTCAATGCGAAGTATATTCCGAGTTTCTTTCGCTTCGGATACTGTGCGTCCAAAAAAACGTACAAGCTGCCCTTCCTGTAGACACCTCTCTCTGGCTAGCAACGCCGGTGTCACATCCATGGCGGCATACACCTGGTGCGTTACTAATGAATAGGCGGCACTAACACCGTGAAATGAAGTAAAGAAATTGGATCGAGGAGAAAGAAAATTTATGGGAATCAGAGTAAACGCCACTAAGCCATTATCAGAAGAATTGAAGCAAGCAGTGATCAATAAGTGTTAAATTAAGTGAATTGAGAGTTAATTAGCCGGACTTAATTCATATGAAGCCTGACCACATATATAGAGAAGTTAAACAATTTTGATTGAAATTGTGCCTGCAGATCTGCATATGTAACACCGATAGCACGCAACGCTATTAGCTGTTTAAATCTGATGAGAATCGGTCATTCAAGGTACGAACTCACAAACACCTGGATAAGTGTAAGCTAAATGAAACCTATGTTGAGCCAATCTATTATGTGCTCGAGTTCCGAAAACTTTAGATTCAACACCGGGTGATTACACAAAATTAAATCGCGTTGAAATAGCTAATTCAGAAAGAAAAGAAAAACCACGATTAAATAGATAAATATCAGCATTTTAAAAAAACAAGCAGCTTAAATTTGCACCCGCCGTTTTGTCTTACGCTTGGCAACAACGGGAATCTTCTCCTCGTCAGATTGAGATTGAGATTCGGATTCGTCGACCTCCATATCGGACTCTTCGGAGACTTCGGATGCAGAATGCTCCTCTGCCTCGGCCTTCGTCCTTTCGGACTTCTCGGCGGCTCTTCGCAACTCGACCTCGCGACGGCGCAAAAGCTCGGGATATGACTCCACAAGCTTTCGGTCAAGCTCGATCTGCCTCTCCTTGTTACCCCGCATGCGGTTCCTATAGAACGCACGCTCACGACGGCGACGAATCTCTTCAATGCGCTCCATGGCATCCATGGTCTGACCAACAAGTTCACGATTGTACCGCACAGGGACGTGGCGACGCTGGTTGAATGCCAATGTAGAGTCCACAACCATCTCCTTGCCCGAGGCTTTTCGGAACGCCTTTGTCCACTTAAGCTTCCGGGGATTGCGCTTCAGCTTGAAGTTGTTATGGCACTTTGAGCGGCAGAATCGAAACACTTTTGCATCGTTTCGTACAAACTCAATACCATGCCCTGGGTATACCGGAGACGAGCAGAAATGACATGTCTCTACTCGCATTGCTAATACTACTGTCCGACCAAGAGCGGTGTTTGGATGGACTTTGTAGTGGTGGTGGCACTAGTAGAAAAATATATTTCAGGGTGGTGGTAGTGGATGGGTGACATAATTATTTTTTTTCTTTCTCGAGGGTCGAGGTTGGACCCGTCATACGGTGAACGCTAGACAGGAAAAAGCCCAGTCGTTCGTGTCCACCAGCTGAGGAGAGGCTTGAAATGACCATCCAGGAGTACGTCAAAGAGCACCCTGTATTCAGTGGAACCTGCGCTGTTGCAGGGCTATATGTTTTCTCACTGGCTTTCAAGAAGACCGGGCCCAAGGGTTTTTACAAAGGCGGTTTTGGTGACAAGATGACGAGAAAAGAAGCTTTACAGATTCTGAATGTGCGTGAAAGCACCCTCACGATAGCAAAGCTAAAGGATACACATCGCCGCATTATGCTGTTGAATCACCCAGATCGTGGTGGGTCGCCCTATCTCGCCACCAAGATCAATGAGGCAAAGCATGAGCTCGAAAAAATGAATCTCAAGCAGAAATAGCTATAAACGTTAGGTCTGAACCCATTTGCTTCCATTTATCGTATCCATTCTCTGTTGTGTATATAGTTGTGTTTTATTAAGTTGTTAGAGATGTTTGTTTGCTTTTGAGAACACTAAAGGTATGAATCTAAAAGGTCTCAATTCATTTAATTGATGGGTATGACTAGGAATTAGTGATGAAGTAGTTTTGCAACCATGTTTGCTCGTATATACTTTTGTCTTTGTTGGGTGTGAGCAAATATGTGAGAAGACAACTAGAATTACTGAAAACAATCGGACGCATGCGCGACGTTAATCTTTCGCATTAATGAATGTTTGCTCAACTGGGTTTTGTATCATAAATTAACTACTTGAGATAGGTTTTTTTACTTGAATCATGGATAACAGCCGTACGGGTGCGTTAATGAGATCAGACCTAGTTAGAAAGATCGCTATACCTTTACACAATTGATTTATCAGTAGCACAAGGTCAAGCTATGGAAATAATTATCTGGTAAATAGCGAAATGACGTCCTCATCGTTGATTTTGTGCCCAAGCCCGCACTTCTGTGGAGAGTGTTTAACACTAGTGCCCCATACCATCGCATACTTGAATTTGGTTTTAAAATCACGATGAATGGCATTGCAGAAATCCTCGACTGTGGATTTGCGTTGACGAACAATCATGGGCTCCTCCAGGTCGGGTTTTCCTCCCTTGGGTTTTGTATAGGCGCGATTCAAATGTAATGTACTCCAAATTTGCTCTCTTAGATCATCGACACCAAGATCATCTTGGACTGATACTACCGCTGAGTAGGGTTGTCGCGCTAATCGGTCTACCTCCTCGAGAGATACTGCATCGATCTTATTGTAGCAGTATAAACAGGAAATGTATGAGCGGTGTTGTGCGTTTATCACGTCAATGAAGTCATCTACTGTGATGCTAGGGTCGCGGATCAGAACATCTGCATTCATGATACGGTAGTCCCTCAATAAACCAGAAACAACTTTGTCGTCAAGGTTCGTAGGCGGTTGAACATAAGTAACCTTAACTCCACCAGTTTGCTTGATTCTAAGATCCACATCCGGTGGAGCTTTGTTCAGTCGAACGCCAACTGCCTCCAACTCTGATTGCAAAATTTGGCGCTGTGACTCGGGCTTTGTAGCATCAAGAACCATAAGAACAAGATCAGAAGTTCGGGCCGTTGCAACAACTTGGCGACCTCTGCCTTTGCCCTCTGCAGCGCCTTGGATGATTCCTGGAAGATCAAGAATCTGGATCTCTGCACCATCGTACTCTAGCACGCCAGGAACACTAGTAAGCGTTGTAAAAGCATAGGATGCAACCTCGCTGTGCGTCTTGGTAATTTTGGAAAGAAGCGAGGACTTACCAACCGACGGGAATCCCACAAGAGCGACCCTGGCATGACCAGCCTTTGCTACCTCGAATCCTTGGCCACCCGAGTTCTGAGATCCAGGCGCTGGTTCAAGTAACTGCTGTCTATAACGAGCTAGTTTTCCCTTCAATAGCCCCACATGATACTCTGTAGCTTTATTTTTCTGGGTACGAGCAAGCTCTTGCTGTATCTGTTCAATCTTGTCCGAGATATTCACCATTATTCACAACTTTTCGCCTCTTCCTGGCTCTCAAGTCCACTACTAGGAAATGCCAAAGTACAAATATGGATCCATAATTAAGCGTATCAAGGAGTATTGAATTTAGGAAAATCTGTCAATATTTTATGATTATTCTGTGGCCGCATACGGGGCACACGGTTCCCACTAGCCTCCTTGCGTTTTAAGAGCCAGTTAATATTTCTTAATTAATATATTATGATTACAACACGAAGGTAGTATCGACAGTACATAAGGGCTTTTGCTGGCTATGGCATAGTGAAATATATCTGTCTAACTCACCTAGTCAATGCCAGTATCATGTTGCTACTTTATGCAAGGTATTTTTCTCAATGTAAGAAACCGTACAACACACTTGAGAAACGTTTCAATAACATTGACTAGAAGAAGAAATAGAAAATCATCAGCTAAATTATTATCGGAAATAAATTAGAGAAAATTGTGGTTTAATTAGTTTGACATAATTTAGTAATAGTAAGTCTCAGGTTCGGAATCAGACTCAGACTCAGATGGAGACTCGGAGGCCGAAGAGCTGCTACCAGAGCTGCTCGAACTAGCGGAGGAGTCTGAATCAGAGCCGGACGAACTGCTGGATGACGAGTCCGAGTCAGAATCATAGACTATGATCTGGTCGTCCTCACCAGGGCCAAGCTCGATAACATCATCAGACTCGGAGTCAGACTCAGAGTCAGATCCAGACTCAGAGCTGGAGGAGGATTCGGAGTCGGAATCAGAGCTGGCACCACAGTCGCACTCATTGCACGAGGAGCCACAAGTCATATCATCCTCTTCCTCTCCATTAGAGTCCTGAGCGTAAAGCACAATAGCATCATCGTCATTGTTGGCATCAGAGTCGGACTCAGAGTCGGACTCTTCCTCTGCATTGGCCAGGAAGTCAGCAACTGCATCAGAGTCGAGGCTCTCGGCGTCAACGTCGATCTCAGGCTCGGACTCAGACTCAGAGTCGCTGTTAGAATTGGAGCTGGAGTCAGAATCAGATTCAGATTCGGACTCAGATGAAGAAGCATCTGAACCGAAGTCGCGGACATCAATCTCGACATCCTCAACCTCAGGTTCAGACTCGGACTCGGACTCGGACTCGGACTCTGAGTCCGAGGATGCAACATTATAGCTCGCCTCGAGCACATCGGTAACCTCTAGTACAAAATCGTTAGCCTGAGCAATGTAGAGAGCCACACGCTCACGGAAGCGACGGCTCGTACTGCCTTTAGCAGATTTGAGAAGCGCCTCAAGGCGATCGATGAGGCCCTGGAGCGCTTCGATTGTGAACTGAAGGAAGTCGACGTCACCGACAAGCTGGTCGAGGTCGATCGATGCAAGCTGATCATAAAGCGCGAAAAGCTCACCGGCCTCAGCCTCCACAGACTGGCTCACACCACGGTTTGCTCGGCTAGGACGGTTCTGCGTACGCTTAGACACGCCATTCTGAGAGCGGCGGTTAGAGCGGCGGTTCTGCTGCTGACGCTGCGGGCGCGACTTCTCGTTTTCGCTGTCACTCGCTACGTATACGTACGGCATCAATGAATTCGGTAGAAAGAAGTAATTGTGGCAAGTTAGGCTTGTTTATATATTCAGTGCTTCTGAAATTTTTTTTGCTTTCTAATAGATTTTTATGCCGATGTAGGGGTTACACCTTACCCACCGTAGTTACCAAAAACTTCCAGGACTTGTGTGATGGTCCGTGTCGTGGCTCGCTCGAGCTATTGTACTGAAAATTACAAAATTAAATACATATTTTTAGTGATGATACAAAATGAAATGAATGTATCGAAATTTGACATTTTTTTATGGCGCAATTGCCACTACTGTTGATGCATGTTTTCGATTTGGCACTGGAAACTGTCGAAGTGCTCAGAAGGCTGGTGATATATGTCTAACGTCAACGTTAGCCCTTACCACTGCACCATAGTCCTAAGGCTCTGTGATTAGGTTTGCCATCGTTACGCAGTGCCAATGACGTAGTAATGCTGTGTTTCCGGGACTGTGTGATCTAAAAGAAACGTATGAAATTCAACGGATAAACGTTAACGAATTCACAAGAAAACAATTCCTGATAGTATGCGCTTTGGATGTGGTGAACGGTGCAAACCAAAATGTAGATCTACTATTCTTACCATCTGATTATATAGTATAGTGGAGAAATAAAAGATATAAATGCGCATGATGACATTATCACCGTGGAGCTGTTCCGCTAATTTTGGCCTACCTTACAGGATGAAACGTTGAGGAGTATTGCCGATCAGAACTGCCTTGTGTATTGGCCCGCTGTAATATTTAGGAACTCGTTTCGTTCAGGTGAGGGTTTGCAATGAGGTTAATATATTTCTCCCCTATATAGTTGGACGGTGGTGGGCGGTGTGCTTTTCTTATTGTATAGTTGTGTTGCCTGACTAAACGTGGGCAGATCTAGCTGGTCCAGAAATTGCTCCAAAATGCCGAAAGCTCCTTTAAGCGGCCTGCAAAAGGATGTACTGTGTCTGTATCGCCAGTGTGTCCGAGCCTCATTCCGCAAGGGACCCGCGAGGGCCGAGTTCCTTGAGTATACGCGGTCTCAGTTCCAGAGATTTCGCCAGCTTAGTCGCAAAGATTTTGCTACCATCGAATATTTGCTGCGTTCAGGTAACCGTCGACTAGAAATGCTTTCAGACTCGAGTATAACTCACATAAGCTGAAGGGGAAGTAAACCGCATATGCCGACCCGCCTCGGCACATCGGTTATACATTTATGGAAGAGAGGCAACGGGTTCAGGGTTTCCCCGCTTAGACGCGTTCAAGCTAGTCGCTGTGCCCTTTAGTCGCAGGTCTATCTCGACCTCATAAAGAGGGCCCGAGTTTCGAATTCACATCCGCGTAACGACAACAAAAATGTCGGACGAAGCAGATAGTGCTATTGAAGCCGCCAGCAATGGTTTTGTTACGCAGGTGAAGGCCTTTGCTGCAGGTGGCATGGGTGGTATTTGTGCGGTTTTATCTGGTCATCCTTTTGATCTGGTCAAGGTCAGGCAACAAACAGCGGCTAGTGGCTCGTCTTCTGTCACAGCGATGGGAGCATGTAAAGCAATTCTTGTTAAGGATGGTCCAACCGGCTTTTACCGTGGTGTGGGTGCTCCGCTCATTGGCGTGACGCCCATGTTTGCGGTTTCCTTTTGGGGTTATGATGTGGGCCAACAACTAGTTAGGGCCCTCACTCGTACGGATTCATCAGCCCAGCTCTCAATTGGCCAAATTTCCGCTGCAGGTTTCTTTTCGGCTATTCCCATGACAGCCATTACGGCTCCGTTTGAGCGCATTAAGGTTGTGCTGCAGTTACAGGGCCAGCATAAGCTTGCGGAGGGCGAAAAGCAACTCAAGGGGCCCTTTGATACTGCCCTTCACATTTATAAAGAGGGTGGCTTGAAGTCGTTGTTCCGCGGTTCTACAGCAACGCTTGCTCGTGATGGTCCTGGCTCTGCGCTTTACTTCGCTGCTTATGAATATCTGAAGCGCACAAATAGCGATGCAGACGGCAACATTGGTATGGGTCCAATTATGTTCGCTGGTGGTTGCGCAGGTGTGGCCATGTGGGTACCTGTGTTCCCTATTGATACAATCAAATCTAACCTGCAGTCTAGTAAGGTACCTGTGTCGATTGCCCAAGTTACACGTAATATATATGCTCGTGGTGGCATTAAAGCTTTCTTCCCTGGTGTGGGTGCAGCGTTGGCGCGCTCGTTCCCGGCTAACGCAGCCACTTTTGCTGGTGTTGAGCTCTGTCACCGTGCGTTCGAGTCTATAGGCATTTGAAGGTCATCATCCAGCTGGTTAGAAGATGCCCAGGCATGACCTTGACCCGGCCTCTGCTCCATGTACAGCAATGCTTGTCCCGAATTATGCTGACATTCTATCGGTAGGTCAAGGCCTCAGTAAGTTTAAGATAGACTTCAAGATCACAACCCATCACTATAGTGCTTGTGCTTAGCTTAGCTTATATGTGCAGGCACTTTGCTATAGAGTGCGCAGAGTGCGTAGGATAAACTGTGAAATAGTGTTTGCCTGGAGACCCCGGAATAGTTATAATATTCCATAGCACGGGAAGATTGGCAGATTCTGGATCAAGTTCACAATTATTTATAGTAACCATAAAGTCGGCTATTACGCACATTGAATGAATACACTATGAAATTCTATGAACCTTGCTGCCAACAACATTCTGTGATTTGAAGTTAAAACAATACCCCTTTTGCAGTTGTCTCAAGACGAAGGGTGCCACACAGTGGTTTAGTAGACCCCTACATACTAACCCAACCCAACCCTGCTGCATCTTAGTCGAGATAGCCGTAGTCCGCTAGGTCATGTAAATGTGATGCCACTACTATTCGTTTGAATCATCACTATGCGCGCAGTAATACAGAGAGTTAAGCGTGCATCGGTTACAGTCGAGTCTCAAGTTCTGAGCAAGATTGATCGAGGCCTCGTCGTTTTGGTTGGAATTTGCCCCGAGGATACTGTTGAAGACTGCGAACGACTCTCAGCTAAAGTCGCGGGACTACGATTATGGCCAACCGACGACGGTGCACAGTGGAAACAGAGTGTACGTGATGTGGGTGGCAAGGTTCTCTGTGTTTCCCAGTTTACGCTCTATGCCAAGGTCCACAAAGGTACAAAGCCCGATTTCCACAGTGCTGCTGGTGGACAACATGCCATCGCGCTCTACGATAAAGTACGTGAACTTTTGGCTAAACAGATGCCAAATGGTGCGGCCGATGTTGGCGATGGAAAATTTGGTGCTATGATGGATGTTGAGCTTGTTAACGATGGCCCAGTGACTATCCAGTATGATACGCGGGCTAAGTAAGATATATATATATATATATATATATGCTAGGTATAGGAAAAACAGTTGATATAAGTATGGTTATTTGCTGGTCGGGACTCAAAAGTCTAATACTGCGTGTAGTACTAAAATTCCTTTATGGCATGGTGAATTACAGTCTATCGGCATCAGCGTTAATTAGGCTCTATGTGTTCTGTCATGTAATGCAGCCTGGGGACTGTAATCAGAAGTAAGCCCGTAGTCATTAAATATAGCAATAACTGTTGATTCGACCAGTTTCATGATGTAGAGAAGCTGCTGCTTCAAGCTGCTGCTTCAAGCTGCTGCTTCAGTCGGGTCACCACCACAGACACACAAACAGGGTTTCAGTCAATAAATCCATAGAGGTAAGGCTAGGCCTTCGTCTCCTTCTGAGACTCCTTCTGGGCCTCCTGGTACTTTACCTTAAATGCAGCGTCCACTCCTCGCAGCGTAGAGACTTTCTCATTCAGCAACTTATTTACATCCACAAGGTTCTGGCTTAAGGTCTCCACCTTCGCATTGAAGAATGCTATAGTATCCTCTGAATTCTTTTCCACAAAGTAGTTAGTGCCAACATCTACAATATAGTTCGATCGCTCTGACATCTGACCTGGCACGTATAAAGAGGAAGATAAAGGCACCATAATTTCCACTCCACCCGCTGATTTGGAGCTGGCGGTGGCAACGCTTTGTGCACAGTCAAGAAACTTCGCTTGGGCTTGGCGAAGCTTGTCAAAGCTGTCACTCAAATGATCGATCTCTGCTTCAAGCTGTTTGCGCAGTTCGGCAAGCTGCTTCAGAGGCAGAGTGCTCACATCAACCGCATCGGACATATTTTGGCCAAGTTCAGCGGTGCTGGTTTGCAATGAATTAATCCCTACACTAACGGGTTCTTAGCGCTGTTCTGGGTTTGTTGTTGTTAAGTGCTGGGTGGTTTGGCGATATATGTCAGACTGAAAAATCAAGCTCCCACCCCAAACATAAGAACTGACAGTCGTGAAAGGGGGAAAAAAATTAATTAGGCCTCTAAATGGTATCTATTGCCATTCCTTCTACAATTATAGACTCCAGGTCATGCAAATCTCTGGAACAGGTCACTTTTGCATTATATCAAATCTGCCGTGCGTGTGTTTTATTTGCAGTTGACGAGATTGTCATTTACGACGTGCCAAATGATGAGCATGACGAGCTTCAAACAGGTGAAAGTGGACCCGCTGCTCCTGCAGTCCCCAAAAAAATTAAGCTAGATGGCCCTGAGCCCGAAGAAAAGACATCTTCCCTGCCTGAATCCAAGCCTCAAGAGCTCATTACTACAGCAAATATGCTGCAGTATTTGATAACACCAGCACACCTGCGTAAACTTATTTTCAAGCCAATTGGGAACCTTAGCCAGTTCCGGTATGCGGAAAAATTGCCGAAAACTCCTGGACTTCTTGATTCAAAACACATCATACAGGGGATTGCCATACCACGAGAAAAGAAGAAGCGCTTGCCGCGACAGAAAAAGCTTTCCAAAAAGGATAAGCGCGATGCCAGAGAAACCACGTATGTTAATCTTGGGTTTGATCGTGTGTTCAAGCTCAAGGACCAAACTGTGCCAGTAAACAGCCAAGTTTTTGTAGACATCTCTAAGGCAGCCACGGCCGAGCCACCGTCTGCAAACCAGGCTTACCGCGTACGGGCTGTGAGTCATTTTAGCCAGGTATTTACGGAATCCGCTCTACCAGATGGGTATTCCCAGACACTTTATATTCCTTGCCAGCACTACAAGTCACAAAGCAATCTACCTCTGATCCAAGAGGTGAAAGCAGATTCCGCACCCCAGCAGGGTCTGCTACTTCTATTTGGCCACTGGAATTACGTTCAGCGAGCGGTGAAAAGTGATACTGAGTTAGCTGTTGAGGATGCCTCAGCTTTGTTTGATGGTATGCTTCCTGGGCTAGAGAGAGCTAGAATCGAAGACGGCGTCACAATCACGCTTTCTCGTCTGTAGGTAGTTTCTTCTTGTTTGGTTGCTTGTCCTTCAAATATATAATGTCTTGTTATTAAGTATCACCTTTCAAGTATCTATTGCATTTTCTCTTTGTTACGTTAATAGTTGTGATGGTAAATGGCTATAGTATTACCTAGTGGTGTGCTTAGATGTAAAAGAATGTTAGAGGGTCCCTCGCAAAGCTTGGTCTTGCTCAATTGACTCGAACAGAGACTTAAAGTTTCCGGCTCCAAACCCATCGAAATTCTCGCGTTGAATGATCTCTATAAACACGGTTGGCCGGTCTAGTAGGGGCTTTGTGAACAGTTGAAGCAGATATCCTTTATCGTCGAAATCAACCAAGATACCGAGATTTTGCAAAACGAGCAAATCTTCTCTAACGTTCACCGTGGACGTAGAAAGTCGCTTGGCAAGATTATTGTAATAGGTTACCGGTGCCTCAATGAACTCCATACCCCGCTGCCGCAGGTTTGTGATTGTGTCAATGATATTGTTTGTGCGAAGTGCAATGTGTTGGATACCTGATCCGTTGTAAAATTCTACGAACTCCTCTATTTGGCTTTTCCTTTTGCCATGTGCGGGCTCGTTGATTGGCATCTTAATGACATTGTTTGGTGATGCCATCACAGTCGACTTCAAGGCGGAAAATTCAGTGCAAATCTGCTTGTCATCTACAGACCAGAACCGATGAAATCCAAGCGCGTTCTCGTAAAACTTGCAAACCTCTTCCATTTGGTTCCAGCCTTGGTTGCCAACACAATGGTCTACTTCAAGAAGGCCAGAATCACCAAGCAGCGTGTCCAAGTATGGCTGTGCCCGAGTCGTCACTTCAAAGCCAGGCAGAAATCGAGACGGCGTATATTTACTTCGATCCACAAAGGTATGAGTTGTATCACCATGAGCCGAAATGGTAGCGAGGCTCAGCTGCCCAAACTTATCACATATAATCTGTGGCTTCTGTATCGAGCGGGCACCGTTGGAAATAGCAACGTTGTAGATGGCAGCAACGTTGTCAACCGAAAATGCTACATCCTTTACAGCATCCCCATGGTTAGAGATATGTTTGTGAATCTCAGAGATGTGCTTTCGGGTTCCAGGATCGCTCGCAGCAGCTCTCAGAGCACAAGTGAACACTATAATAACATTGTTCTTGCGCACAACATGAGAACATATGTCTTTTGAACCTGTTTCTAGACCACGATATGCAAATTCGGCAAATCCTAACCGCGTGCAAAAAAAGCTGGCAACTTGCTTGGCATTCGATACATACCAAGTAATGTGATCATACCCACCAAATAGACCTGTATGGTCTTTGAACGTATCAGCGTTTGAAGAGGGGGCCATACTGTAATGTTTTCTCGATAAAACTGGTGGGGGAAAAAGTCGGTTGCTCACGGTTTATACCTTCTTAGTACTTAGTGTGGTGTGCATGGCGGTAAAGACGTCACATCGTAAGACTGCATGCTTTACGAGCACATATTAGCCAGCATCGGTAAGTTATACCACATAAAAAATCTTAGATGCTTCTTATAGGTCGCTTGTCTCCCAGTGAACTCAAAGTTCAAATCTACTTACCCGTTTCGGATGTGGTCTGCTCGGAGACCGCACCGGTTGTGCGAACACTGGGAATCGCAGAAGTGAACGTCGACCATTGAGAAAGCATAGAAATCAATGCAGTAGCAAGAACGACCTCCCGGTCCAGCGATTTGTCAATGGCAAGTTCCCAGTCAAACTTGTACTGCCGAAGCAGACGGACTCGCGCCAGACGCTGCCTAGCTTCCTCATGGCCTCCACCAGGGTTCACAATCCGTTCCAGGTATTTAGAATGGTATGTCCACTCGTAAGGAGCACCATCCTTCAAAAAGAACTTGCGGTCAGGCAGACCTGAGTAAAGCCACCGGCCGCGGCCAATGCGGCGGTGATAGATTTGCGGTTTGCCAATGAAAAATACCTCGCGGTTAAATAGCCCAACATCTAGTTTCGCAACTTGGCTGCGATCGGTCTTGTAGATGACCCAAATGGTGGAGAAGCGACTACCGCGTTCAATGGTGTACACTTTCTCACCTGTGGAGAGGAACACATTCACAACCGTGTTCTTATTACCATTGTCCCGTCGAATATACAAGATCTCAGGATTACTGGTGAATTCAGAGTAGCTGATTCCAGGATTCGTGCCTGACAGAATGCCTCGTAAACTAGTAAGGGTCCAAAGTTCTGAAACTAAGGGATAGTAGTCGAGAGCTAAGGCTGAAGTCGCTTCCATGAGAGCACTATTGAGATCACAAAATTGCTGATTTTACAGGTTTAAATTTATTATATACATTTATACAAGAACAGACAAAGCCATTGTCTGTTAGGACGCCAATGAGTCCAACAGAGGTAAGTTTATGGTGACGAGCCAAAAAAGGCAAGTCGTAACTGACAAGGAGAACCTGCACCGAAAGCCACATAGTTGCTTTGGGAATTGCAAATTCTTTTTGAGACAATTATAACAAACCCAAATTGAACTCGGCAAGTCAGGGTACATATTAAACAGAAGTTTGGGAAGCTCTGTAAATCTTACAGCACTAGATGCCTTTGATTAACTGCTAAATATATATATATATATATTTTTCATTTCTTTTTATTTCGAGAAAGGCAGTAAGGGACCATGGTTTTATTATTCAATGAGAGCAGCACGCCGTGACGTCTACGAACAGTATTAATAGAGCATATATAGTGTATGACTATTCCTGACCCTACAAACCACATTTCATGCAAAGGTCATTATAAAAAACGAGCGAATGAGGCAAGCCGCAACAGCGAAGGAAAATGTCTACATTTATGTACATTATAGAACCGCACTAAACTTGACGGTTCACGTTTAATGATAAAATTGTCACTGGCAATTGCAATAGCAATAGCAATTGCCTTTAATTATACTACTGAGATGCTATTAATATCCACAATCGTGACTCAGCCGATGATCCCCGAACCCAGAATGCCTCGGGCTCATTTATTGCTAAGCGAAGAAAACAAACAAACGAATCCTAACATCAGACTTTCGCTCTCGTTCGTTCTACCACTTAACAGAAAATGAAGCTTTTGACGATTGCTGCCGCTACCGTTCTTTCTAACCTTCCCTTTGCTGCTGCGGTCGGTGAACTCGGTCTTTCTCTTGGTGTGAAGCGTAATTCGGATGGTCAGTGCAAGGAAACTTCGGACTACGAGCATGACTTCGACACCCTCAGCCAATACACCGACACCGTCCGTGTATATGCGGCCAGTGACTGCAACACTTTGCAAAACATTGCTCCGGCGCTAGAGGCAAAAAATTTCAAGCTTTACCTCGGTGTGTGGCCGAATGATGATGCACACTTTGCCGCCGAACAGCAGGCGCTGAAGAGCTATCTGCCAAGCGTTTCTCGAGACTCGATTCGTGGAATAACTGTTGGTTCGGAGGCCTTGTACCGCAATGATATGAGTGCGCAAGAACTGGCAGGCAAGATCGACACGATCAAGCAGGTTCTTTCCGGCATCAACGACAAAAACGGCCAGTCTTACGGTTCGACTCAGGTCGGCACTGTCGACTCCTGGGAGATCTGGGTTGATGGTGGCAATGCTCCTGCCATCCAGGCTGCGGATTTCGTATTTGCGAATGCTTTCTCGTACTGGCAGGGCCAGACCATGCAGAACGCCAGCTACTCGTTCGTTGACGACATCATGCAGGCTATAGAGCACATCGAGAACATCAAGGGTGACGGAATTGACTTCTGGATTGGTGAGACTGGCTGGCCAACAGAGGGTGAGAACTTCGAGAGTGCGCAGCCCAATGTTCAGAACGCGGAGCAGTTCTGGCAGGAGGGTATTTGTGCCATCCGTGCCTGGGGTGTCAACACTTTCGTGTTCGAGGCCTTCGACGAGGACTGGAAGCCTGAATCGTCTGGCAACGCCGCTGTTGAAAAGCACTGGGGCATACTTGATGGCTCTGGTACTGCTAAGTACGACTTGTCGTGCAAGTTCTAAAATCCATGATACCGCTTTAACTGATACCCATTACTTTCTTCATTAAACAGTATCCTTTTAAATGATCTGTTTTGTAAATATCGCTTTTTCATGTTTCATGTTTCATGTTTCTTTGTTTGCTTGTCTGCTTATTTTTTGGTTAGTGGCCTGTCAAATATATACATGAGACGTGGAGCGAAATCTGCTGGTTGTTTTAAACTAACAGCCAATATCAGACTTATTAGCTCAGCTGTAGATATATAATATCTCCATTTAAGAATGTGGGGTTGCGCTGAGCCAGCGAACGGCCAGCTCCATTGCTTAAATCGATTAATATCTGTGTGTGTGTTTTTCCGATATGCTGTGCCGTTCATAGTTAAAGATGCATCTATCTATGCCCGCGATAATTGTCTTATCTAAAAGCGGAGTCGCCCGAGACCTGCGGCGTAACGCCAGACGGCACAGCACAGCTAGAACTAGCATCACGCTCATTTACTTATTTATAAAAGCATTTAACCAGAATATTGAACAAGTTGGAAGGATTTCTGGAGGTAGTGGGCTTAATATGTACAAACCGCCTGTAACCGCTGTTTCAAAACAAACGCTAGCGCCTTTGATCAATCGGTTTCTCGGTTCCATCTCGGATGTTCGGCATTTCGCACGCACTAACCGCTGTTGGCTGATTAATTCAAAGTATTGTCAAAAAAAAAATCGCGCTGCCATTTTGGGGCTACCTTTATGGACTATGTCTTAAGCTAGTCTATTGCTTCAGCTGCAGTTACTATTGCTAATATTAGAATTTCGTAAATTGGTAACGCACTTGGCCAACGCTACTTATTATTTACAGTATCTGATCTTGTTCGCGCTTAGCTTTTCGCCACCGATGCGTGCTGAGTAAATTCTCATCAAAATAGGCTAGGTAAGGGCTAGGTAAGGCGTGCGACATGTATAAGCCATAATTTTACTGGTACAAAATTAGTATCAAATGTTCGGCGAATAATAAAGCAAATAGTCTGTTTAACTTGTTAAAATACTTATTTGATAGTTTTATATACAATGGATGGCTCTTTAGCTTGTTTCTTCCATGTTTCAATATTTCTCAACCCCTACCTTCCTCGAGGTGTGTGGACATCATTTTAATGCATGATCGCTGCATGCTGACAGGGTCAAAAAAAAGGGTAGGATCAGCCGCAGTTATTTACAGTTTATATAGTCAGGTCCAAGCTTGCTTGATAATAAGTTTGGCCCGATCTTCGTTGACCACTTGTTCGACAATGGAGAACGAGAAAGATGCTTTTGTTTTAAAACAAGAAGCTACTGACGACTCCATTGGCACGAACACCCCACCCCCAACAGCAGTCGATGTTGCTTCTTCAGAAAATAGCGGCAAAAAGGACAAGAAGGGTAAGAAAAATAAGAAGTCCAAAGACAATGAAGAGAAACTGTCACCTCTAGAGCTGAAGCTTCGTAAGCTTCCAGCTGAGGAGGCATCAGTTCTGCGGTCTCAGACGTTGACGACAGCCCAGAAGGCTAATTTCTTCACTCTTTATAAGTTTGCGACGCCATGGGACATTTTTATGGTCGTTTTGGGCATCTTCTTCGCTGCAGTTCACGGTGTTGCCCTGCCGATGTTCACGCTAGTCGTAGGTAGCATTACAGGCACATTCAATTCGTTTATTGCTAACCGTTCTCTTTCTCCTGGAAAATTCCAGCACGAAATTGACCACAATGGCCTCTATTTTGTTTATATTGGTGTCGGTATTTTGGTTTCTGGAATTCTCGAGTCCTACATTCTTGTGCAAACTGGTGAAATCCAAGCCGGTCGATATCGTAAGAACTACTTGAAAGCTGTGATCAGGCAAAATATTGCTTACTTTGATGCTGTTGGTAGTGGACAAGTAACTACACGGATCACGAATGATACTGCCAATATTCAAGAGGCTATCAGTGAGAAGCTAGGTAATATCATCCAAGGTGTTGCCACTTTTATCACAGCTCTTGTTATCTCTTTCGCCCAGGAGTGGAAACTTGCCTGTATTCTACTAAGTGTGGTTGCATTCAATTTTTGCAGCATGGCCATTGGTTCGCGTTTCATGCTCAAGTACCAGATTCTATCTCAAAACATTTATACTGATGGAAGTACAATTGCCGAAGAGGCCATTAGTTCCATTCGCAGTACCATTGCATTTGGAGCTCAAGAGCGCATGACTGAAAAGTTTGATAGAATGCTGAAAACAGCTCTTGTGCCCGCTCAGAAGTCCGCATTCGCTCTAGGCATTATGCTTGCTTGTGTTTGGGCATGTTTGTTCTGGACTTACGCATTGGCTTATTGGGAGGGCTCGCGTCTTATTGCTAATGGAAGCAGTAACATCGGTCGCGTCATTTGTGTAATTATCGCCATGATGATCGGCTCTTTCCAGTTAGGTAACGTTGCCCCTAATGTGCGTTCTGTAGCTCAGGGAATTGCAGCGTGTAAGACAATCAATGAGGCCATCAATCGTACTCCCGTTATTGATTCCGATCAAAATGATGGGCTGAAACCAGAGAAGGTAGATGGTCACATTGAACTCAAGAATGTAAGCTTCCGGTACCCCAGCCGTCCCGATGTACTCGTATTGCCCGACTTCACCTTAGATATTCCTGCTGGACAAACAGTGGCCCTCGTTGGTATGTCCGGCTCTGGTAAGTCTACCATTGTCGGCATTCTTGAACGGTTCTATTTACCGCTCAGTGGTTCTGTCACTTTAGATGGTGTAGAGATTACCGATCTCAACCTGCGATGGTTGCGCCAGCAAATTGGTTACGTGCAACAGGAGCCTACACTTTTCTCTGATTCTATTTATGAGAATATCTCATATGGACTTGTGGGAACCGAGTATGAGCACGCCAGTGAGGAAGAGAAACGTCGCCTTGTAGAGCAAGCCTGCCATGAGGCAAACGCTTATGACTTTATCCAGACCCTTACCGAAGGATTCGACACTAACGTAGGTGACCGGGGTTTCTTGTTGAGTGGTGGCCAGAAGCAGCGAATCGCTATTGCCCGAGCTATTGTTTCCAACCCCAAGATTTTGTTGCTGGATGAGGCGACCTCGGCCCTTGACACGAAGTCCGAGGGTATTGTACAAGATGCTTTGGATCGTGCTAGTAAGAACCGTACCACTATTGTGATTGCGCACCGTTTGTCTACGATCAAGGATGCCCACAAGATTGTCGTTATGAGCAAGGGCGAGATTTTGGAACAGGGAAACCATGTCGAATTGCTTCAGATGGAAGGTTATTATAAGCGTCTGGTGGATGCTCAGCAAGTTGCCGTTTTAGACTCATCCACTAAGGGCCCTGAGTCTGCTGATAGCAACGGAAATGGTCTTGTAATTCAAGAAGATGCTATGCTTAACGAAGAGAAAGATGGTGAGTTTACTCAAGATAAGTCTAATGAATCACCTATGGGTGATGATATTCCTGGTGTACGCAAGCCCAAGGATGGTAACATGTGGCGTTATGTCAAGGTATTGTGGGGTCTTAACCGAAAAGAACAATGGATGATCATTCTTGGTGCATGCTTTATGATTGTCCTGGGTTACTGCTACCCGGCAATGGGCATGGTTACTGGTCATGTTATTGGTGCGATTGTTGTCCCCAAGAACTTGTATCCCCATATGCGACATGTGGTAAACGTGCTTACTGGATGGTTCTTTTTCATTGGTGCCATAGCGTTCATTGTTACAACGTGCGGAATTGCACTTATCTCGATTTCTTCGGCTCGTCTCGTGCGTGCAGTCCGTCTTGAATTGTTCCGTCAATTCTTGCGACTTGACGTTGCGTTTTTCGATCACTCCGATAATTCGCCTGGTAGCTTGACATCAATCCTGGCTAAAGAGGCCAAGTCTATTGAAGGTCTTGGAGGTGCTACCATGGGACAAATCATGCAGTCGCTGACCACTCTGATTGGCGGCGTTGCTACTGGAATTCCGTTTAGCTGGAGAGTTGGTCTCGTTGCTTTGGCGACTGTACCTGTGCTGCTCGGATGTGGATTTGTGCGCGTGAAGGTCATGATGACACTGGAGGAGCGTGGACGAAAAGTTTATGAGGGTTCTGGTGCCATGGCTTCACAGTATACCGCCGCAGTGCGTACAGTGCAATCCTTGACTCGAGAGGATGGTGTGACTGAGAGGTATTCGGACGCGATCGATCATCAGATTTTGAGCTCGCGGTCGGCAGTAATGCGTTCGGCCATTTTATATGGTCTTTCACAGGGGCTGACGCCTTGGGTTATTGCACTTATTTTCTGGTGGGGATCAACCTGCATGCGTAAAGATCAGGTCGGACTTCTACAGTACTATGTTGTATTCATGTGTATTGTTCTTGGCGCGCAAGCTGCAGGACAGATTTTTAGTTACGCACCGGATATGGGCAAGGCTCGGGAGGCTGCGTCTAACATATACCGGATTCTTACAGCGAAGCCAATTATTGATACATGGGCTTCGGATGGTATAATTCCGGATCCAAGCACTGTTGAAGGTTGCATTGAATTCCGCAATGTCCACTTCCGCTACCCCACGCGTCCTCAGGTACCAGTACTGCAAGGTTTAAATCTCACAGTCAAGAAGGGACAATACATTGCTCTTGTAGGTCCATCTGGGTGTGGTAAGTCTACAACTATTGGTCTTACTGAGAGATTTTATAATGTTCAAAGTGGTGAAGTATTGTTCGATGGTCAGAATGTGTCTGACTACAATCTGAGTGCCATGCGGTCTCATATCGCACTGGTTCAGCAAGAGCCAATGCTTTACTCGGGAACAATCCGGGAAAACATTGTCATGGGCTGGCCTGGAGATGAGAGTGAGTTGACTGATGAAATGATTTATAGCGTTGCTAAAAAGGCAAATATTCATGATTTCATCATGTCGCTCCCCGATGGATACAACACAGTCTCGGGTTCGCGGGGATCTCTGCTGAGTGGTGGACAGAAACAACGCATTGCGATTGCTCGTGCCTTGATCCGGAACCCGAAGGTCTTACTACTTGATGAAGCCACATCTGCGCTAGATTCTGAGTCTGAAAAGGTTGTGCAGACTGCTTTGGATGAGGCAGCTAAGGGACGTACGACAATTGCTGTGGCGCATCGTCTGTCTACGATTCAGAAGGCAGATATCATTTATGTGTTTGAAGGAGGCAAAATTGTTGAGCAGGGTGACCATCAAACATTGTTGAAGCTTAATGGTCGTTATGCGGAGCTCGTTAGGCTGCAGTCACTTGAGGGCTGAGCAGCCAACGTTTTTTTTATAGACAAAAGCTTTTGGTATAACAGCAACAACATTTTTCGCTCTACGATAATTTTGATAAGTACATATGTAGCGAAACTAATGAGAATATTGATACGAAATTACAGAGAAACGACTATTATTTATATTGCTACTACCTCTATCAACCTTGTTTATTTATCCACGCACGATACGGCTTTACCACTAAAGAGATGAAGGGAGAGAGACTTTATTAGTAGTAAACTTCTAAAATCCCATTAAAGTTTAGGGCTTAGGTGAGAGGCAGTCACTAGGGCGTGTAGTGGGAACTTGGAAGAAATCTAATTACGTAATGGGGTTAACCAGAGTACTGGCCTAGATAGTAGTAACTGAAATTTACCCCGAGAGAGCTAACAATGTCGATTTCAAACATCTCTTACGACCTTATCTGGCAAGTTACCCGCGCCAACTCGAACTACCTCGTCAAGCGCACTGACGCTGGTGGTGTGCGTTTCTCCACGGACCCGCTAAACGCGACCGGCGTGTACGACCAGAAGCACGCTAGCTTCGCCAACAGCCACGCTTACGGCGTCCAGAAGACGCCCGAGGGAATCAAGCTGCTGTCCAAGGATAACTCCAACTGGAACAAGCCCAACAAGGCTGTCAAGGTTGCTAGCTTCGACTCCAACGCTGCTGTTCGCGACGGTGATATCGAGGTTGACGCTGCCGTCCGTAAGGCTGAAG
The DNA here is from genome assembly GCA_030564665.1 of Entelexis apis. NCBI lineage: Eukaryota > Fungi > Ascomycota > Dipodascomycetes > Dipodascales > Trichomonascaceae > Entelexis > Entelexis apis. The sequence continues at coordinate 1,578,349 of JAJLWA010000001.1, read as the reverse complement.
TCCTGAACTCCATCAAGGCCTAAGCTTTAAAAATAAACCATTAATTTATATGACATGCCGCAAGCCAACTGATCCGTTTGGGGTGTCTATTAAGCTGTTTACATGCATAGCAGTAGATTGTGACATCGATTGGACTTTACTTTAACCCGTTTCTTTATTACCATATGCGTGAGCGTATGTATGAATATTCTTGGTGCTCTTGAATTAACTAAGTTGCTATTATCAAGATTCATAAAATGAAGAATCGTTTTGGCCGTGCGTTAGGGCGAAGTTCCAGTCACTAATGGTGAGTTGCTTATTCTAGGCGAACTACGAAATTTGGCATACCCCGATGTCTGCTTTTCTTAGGTTGTTCAATTTCCAAATTTTAGCTACACATTGATAATAATATAGTCTGGCACATGGGACATTGTATATCTGTAGCAGAAAATACTCTTGATACTCATGGTGGAAAAGTTGGTCCTTGAGCACCACCTCATTGATCATTAGCTAAAGGTGAACTTGGCAGTTACGCGAAATTTTCAGGCCTGGGAATACGCTTTTTACATCCTAGAGTGTAGAGGAGCGCTCAAGATTACCCGAATTCAGTTATAGCAGTAGTAGATCAGATTTGTGGAACATGGGGAGGGTGCCAACATGGACTTGGTTCAATGTACGAGTAACAACTTTTTTTTATAGATTTGGCGAGTTGATGCTTGTTACTTCTATTTTTTTTGTTCATGCTGCGGCTTCTAAACTACTATTACGGTTGAACTGTTGAATCGACTAAAACTACAGAGTTACATAGATATGATATTTCAGAGCTAAGCCAGGATATTGGAACGGCCAGAATTTTCGTAATTTACACACTTAGCAGTTTTGACTATTTGCTAATTTTCCTTAATGCGTTTGGAACGAGATCAAAACATTGGAACTGCAAGTAGGCTGTGTTAACGCAGATCATATTCGTATTTACCTATGCACCCACCTTGTTGACAAACCAATGAGTCTTCGTGACCGCAACTTGTCGTATGGATTTAAGAGATTTGATCGTATGATCTACTACTGGGTGAGATACAAGAGAAGCAAATAACACGAGACAAGATGTTTGAAGCAGAACTTCTATACTAAAACAAAAGAATCCGTACATATCCTGCAATATCGAATTACATATGTATATATAATCAATGAAATAGGCATCTGGAAGCCCACACAAAACGCATTGGCCTCATCCGATATCGGCTGTACTGCTTTACATCTCAATTCCTCGGTTTAATTTAGAATTCATTCCGCCGAGCTGCGGAGTAATTACCGCTGTAATGTCCTGGCCGCGCGTCAGGTGCAGCTTAGGATACCCCGCCTATAGGGTAGGGGCCAATGTCTACTGAAGACCGCAGGCCGCTGATTAGGTGCTTTAACCACCAATGAGCTTTGTGCAGTTAAAGTTGCATAGATAGTTAGTTCGGGTTCAAACGGTCTTATTAGAACCTTGTTAGCTGTGATACAATAGCATCATGAATTTCGCGGCCACTATATGTTAAAATAATGCTCCCAGGGCATCCTGCATCTAGCGTGAGCCCTCACCCAATGTCCTTCTCACCCAATGCTCGCGCGTTGCCTCGTGACGTCCTTACCCCACTTGATTAGCCGGCGAGAGCAGCACCCACTTCTGCGAATCCCGTGCTGTCAAATATATATAAGATAGACTTCCCCCACCCCCAATCCGCACGACTCGCCACCAGCCTATATATTCAAGGGTAAAGAGAGTCAAACAACAGACTTAAACATGGTAAAAGCAGTAGTAGCTGGTGCGGCTGGTGGAATTGGCCAGCCTCTTTCACTCCTTCTGAAGCTGTCGCCTCTTATTGACGACTTGGCTCTCTACGATGTTGTGAACAGCCCCGGTGTGGCAGCAGATCTATCGCATGTTTCGACTTCAGGATCAGTTGAGGGCTTTTTACCCGATAATGATGGTCTGAAGAAGGCCTTGACAGGTGCAGACATTGTTGTGATCCCGGCTGGTGTGCCGCGCAAGCCTGGTATGACGCGCGACGACTTGTTCAAAATCAATGCTGGTATTGTGGCTGGCATTGCTGAGAGCATTGCATTAAATGCACCCAAGGCGTTTGTGCTCATCATCTCGAACCCGGTGAACTCGACCGTTCCGGTCGCGGTTGAAGTATTGAAGAAGCATGGTGCTTTTGATGCTCGTCGCGTATTTGGAGTAACTACGTTGGATAGCGTGCGAGCCGAGACATTTATTGGCGGCCTTACCAACACAAAGCCTGGTGATGTTTCGATTCCTGTGATTGGTGGTCACAGTGGTACAACAATCGTGCCGTTGTTGTCACAAGCCAAGCCTGCTGCGACAGCGAAACTTGATGAGGAGACAAAGAAGGCCTTGATCAACCGAATTCAATTCGGCGGTGATGAGGTTGTTCAGGCTAAAGCAGGCACTGGATCGGCCACACTTTCAATGGCCTATGCTGGCTATAGGTTCACCGAAACGGTCTTGCAAGGGGCTAAGAACCAGACGACTTCGGCAGCTGCATTTGTGTATTTACCTGGTATTCCTGGAGGTGAAGCGATCCAAAAGGAGGTGGGCGTAGATTACTTTGCTGTGCCCGTTCATTTTGGTGCTCAGGGCGCCGAAAAGGTCGAGAATGTCCTTTCTGGCCTTCCGGCGGTCGAGAAGGAACTCATTGCAACGGCTGTTGACGGTCTGAAGGGCAACATTCAGAAGGGCCTTGAGTTTGCCACCACTCCTTCAGCAAGGTAAGTAGTCACTGCTGCCATTAGCACGGATTGGTCCGTTTCTTTTTTTTATGACAGGATAGAGTACTAATGCTAAAGACTTTGACGAGGCTGATCTCTTGTGCCTCCAATCAACAAATTAACAATGCTTTTTTATTTTGCTTTTACAGTGAGCATACAAGCACTTGTTGTTACGCATACGATTGGATGGCTTAACTTTTATAATAATGAGCAGAGCGTTATGTTAAAGCTTAAGATTTCGCTGGGATTCTGTGGAATACCATATGGCATTTAAGTTTCTATTACATAGGCTTCAAAGAGCCCCCAGCACTACAAAGAGCCTAACCAAGCATAACACCGCTTATGAACATAAAGTATCGTACATGTTGAACATTAAACTGTTTGTCAGGATTGAAGCCAACTCTTATGACTTACCATCATTGTTACTGCTAGCCACGGTAGTACTTACATATAATTAAACAGGATTACATGAGCCTCGACCACACCCGCCGTGTGTGCTTAATACCAACACTTCTTCACTATGATGTGCTAATATGATGTGTAAACGAACGGCGTATATCTTACCCTAACCACTTTAGTGATCTGACACATCTCGAAGCACCGAAAACAGGCGCAACGGTTATGCAGTCTGCAGGCCACACATTATGGTAGTCAATGAAAGAAGGTATTACATACTGAAGAGAGGAAATTAATTTTATTTTCGAACTGAATAGTACATGAACCATTTATATCGTTACTGAAAGCACACTGAAAGCATTAGTACAATCGGAAATAAGTAGGCGCTGTCGTCATGTGAGTTATATTTGCGGGCCCTTACGCGATTTTACAAATGCTTCGGTCTATACTGTCGGTGTTCCGATCGAAGGCTACACGCCATCAGTCCATGTGATTTGACGGTGTTTAATGATTTAGCCTATATATATAGTAGAGAATAGAGCATTATTGACCGATCTCAACAGCAAGTCTGACAATACACAAAAATGTCCTCTGCAACATTCATTAAGGAACTGTCTCAGCGCCGCACTATCTATGCTCTTTCAAAGGAAAACTTCCCTATCAAGAACGAAGAAGTCGTCAAGCTCGTTGAAGATGTGATTGCCAATACACCATCAAGCTTCAACAACCAGACCAATCGCGCAGTTGTAATTCTAGGTAAGCACCATGACAAGCTATGGAATGACTTCACATACAATGCGCTTAAGTCAGTTGTTCCCAGTGATCAGTGGGCTGCTTCGGAGCAGCGTCTTGCTGGCTTCGCTTCTGGTTACGGTACGGTTCTTTTTTTCCAAGACACAGACACCATCAAGAATTTCGAGAAGAACTTCGTGCCTTACGCGGCTAACTTTGCTTCCTGGGCCGAGCAAAGCTCTGGTTCTGCCCAGATAAGCGTATGGACGGGTCTTTCGCTCCTTGGCGCTGGTGCTAACCTGCAGCATTACAACCAGCTCATTGAGAATCAGGTGGCAGAGGAGTTCCAGATTCCAGCCAGTTGGAAGCTGAGCGCTCAACTTGTGTTTGGTACAAAGGCGGGAGCTCCCGGTCAAAAGACGACTCTCCCTGCTCAGGAGACAGTCAAGGTATTTCAGTAAGTAAGCCAAAACTTTTGGTACTAGAATAGCTATATTGAAATAACGACTTTATATTTTTACCTCCTACTTTAAACCCGCTATCGTAATAAGTCCTGGCTGGGGATTACGCCTTTTAAAGGAACAATTGAGCACCATTGAAATAAGTGAATGCAACCAATTACTCCTAATAGTAGAATCAATGCGACGCTTAAACTTGTAAGAAAGTCAATTGAAACTCAAATTACGTAGTTTAATGCCGAAATATTATTATATATATCCGAAATCCTGGCTCTGCGTTATTTTGATGAGCTGTTCTAGTGTGTGATGTATAAAATGAAATAAAAGTGCTATAAGTAAAAGGTCAATGCATGTACTAAGCAGTTTATGAGTCAAGGAAAAAGGGATATACCGCAAATAGTGCATTCTATTACAGTCCTTTGAGCTTGGGAATGGCGTTTAGTGCGCCAGTTAAGCTATTTGCATATGCAGTGCACGGGGTTTACCCTTACCTTGTATGTTGAATGCAGTTGCCTAATGTAGTTATCGAGTTGGAAGTATGCACAACTTGGTGATCATAGATAAAGGTGATCAAATATTGCCTATTGACCTTTTTTTTATTTCTTTCCAAAAATAAAATTTCGGCACTTTTGCGTGAGGGACCGTTAGTTATCATTGATCTCGCATCATTCTGGTGAGCGAGGAGGGCTGAAGTTTTCCTGCTGCGCATTACGTTGCTTGTGACCACCCTGATCTGATTTGAATGGCAAGTCTGACTCGAAAGGCAATATGTAACGAGAAGAAACGGTTGACATGCACTAATCAAGTTACAGATAAAGAGCTCACTAGACTTTGGTCTCCTCGTTACAAACTATTAACAAGCTGTTATCATACGAAAGTTCCTATTTGCTCATCATGTAAATGTAAAACTGGTTCATAGAGCTTTATGGGCATCCTTGATAATTACCTAGTCTCACAATCCCGTGATGCAAAGAATTAATCAAAAAACTCGGAATTGCACTTCGCAGTACAGTTCTAAAGCTAAAGCAGCAACAATTAGACACATCTTATATAGAAACGAGTGTATACGAAATATCGAGCGCATGTATAATCTTTTTTATACTAGAACGCTATTATGCTGTTATTTAAAGCTGAGAAGCATGGCATGGGCCCAGAAGGACGGCCTCAGATGTGAAGATTTCAGACTGTAAAAGGTAATCTGCACTTTTGGTATCTAAGGTGAGTTAAATCACCGTGCCTTTTTTTGCTTGAGATTTCGAGTAGTTGCGTGCTATTTCTATAGATATAGTAATATAATATGGGCGCAGCAAGGTAATCCCGGATCTTATGCTTATCCTGCTATTTGAAAGTAAACTGTTATAGTTGCGCACAGCTAGCACTGCGCGACTTCTCCACAGCCTCGCGGTTAGGTCTTGTGCACATGACAAGAGGAGTATGGTGTCGCTAATAAACTACTATAAATTGCTTCACACAACCTGCTGCGCCAGCCACGCTCACATCCGATCAGCCAACTCTAACCAGAAGCCGAAAAATGTTTATTTGTATTCCAATTCCACTTGATCCCATTTTTGCCCTTTTCGGCTGGCTCTTTTCGTGCTGTGGTCTTTGCCGCTAGTCTGACATACATAAGACTTTGATAACAACCTGACTGTTGTTACTCACCTGCAGCCATAGCCAGAGGCAGCCGCGAGTTTTATTCAAGTAGCTGCTGGAGCGTACGTGGTACGTACGGGTGTTACTGTCATGCAGACAGACAGGCCATGCTCCTTTGGCAATGCCAGTATCGTGCGTCTCCGTAATAGCCCACTTGTCGACGCGCCTATTGTTATTAACAACCCGTCTATCCATCTATTGAACCGGCGGTTCACGCGGGTTGTTGATGAAACGCTCAGCTTACCATGAAGACGACTGGGAGTCGGGCGATACAACCTATATTGCTGATGGTAATGTCACATTGGATGGCCGCACCACTGAGAAGCGACAACGGTCAGTAGAGCCGCCTACACTTGTTGGGCCATTCACTTTTGCACCTGATGGCTCTCAACTCCAGCAGGCAGTGGTCCCACTCAATGCGTCTTCTATGCCGGGGGTTTACCGTATACAGGCCCGAGAAATATCGCCGGTGCGGCTTTGGATCCCACAGCATGGGCCGGACATGCCGCTACAAACGGATTCCCGTACGCTTTTAGGTGCGATTCATTATCAAAGTATATTTCTATTCGATACAAGGCCATCTACTACGGAAGTGCCCCTTCAGACGGAACTGAAACTCGATTGGCTACTGACTGCTCCGGTAGTCCGTAAATATGCAGTTATCGTTAGCAAGCACCCGCCTCAGTCTGCTAACGATGTGTTATTGCCGTATATACAAGATCCTTGTGGGGTAATTATGGCTGAATGTCATGTCTACGATTATTTGGGGCCTAGCGCGGTTTGTATTCGCAACGGAGAACTAATGGGAACCATGATTTTGCAACGCTCAACAGAGGATGTGCTGCAAACATTGCGATATTGGGAGTAGCAGCGGGCGGGCACTGTCTCTAGTCCTGAATCGCAGTCTTGAGTTACAACCCTCACTGAACAGAACAAAGTTTATGACTTTGGGTGTAATGGCTGGTTGTACTGTACGTTTTGTATATGATTTTAGTGTGTACTTCTTAGCTTGAATTGTTAATGTTCTCTTGTATCATGCTTTGTGTTTTATTTTGCGATGTTTTGCTGCACAGCCTTGTCTACGTAGTGAGTTTAGAATTATTAACTTCGCACATTTATTTTAACTCTGCTGTTTTCTTGGATCATTGATGTTTTTTTTTGAGTAACGTTGAGGTGCTTCATAGATCTCTCTTTGATCTTTTGTGGAGCCTGAGTGTTGGTGTTTTAGTGCTCACTAGATTGTAACTTATATGGCTGACACACAAAGCAATTCCACAACCACTATGGAATTGTACCTACTGGTTATGAAATATACCAAGTTCTCAGATGAGGTCTTCAGATAATATTTTCAACTATGTGTGGAAGTAAATGCGTTCTCTCTGAATTGCATGACAGGAGAATGAGGCTCTTAGTCTCAGAGAAGGGTTTTTGTCAAGCTGGGTGGGACCTAAGTTTTCTTCTTCAGTTATGAAACTGATCCGTTCATCTTGGTGCGAGTGCTTTCTGCGTTTTGCAGCAGGCACCCGAGCTGGATCTGGGTAAGCACCATTTTTTTGATGGCGCGATTGCTTGCCTGGGCGGCGCTCGGTTTCAAATTGAGAAGTCCAATCTTAATCCCCGGGGCCTTTTTGTTGTCGTAAGGTCTTGGTTTCAATGCGGACGACATTTTCTTGAGAATAATGTTTGTCTGAACTGATTTATAGTTGAATTTTATTTTTATTAATGAACGTCCAAATATATGAATTTTTTGGCCAGACCGTGGTATTTTAGGAAACATGTTAAGGAACTACACTGTCTCTCATAAAACCTACCACTAGAATACGGTACATAAGCGCACGTATTACTTGTATATATACTTCATGATTTGGTTGCCAGGTTAGAACCTGGCAGTTAGGATGTAGCAGCTAGGTTCTGATAATTACTGCATTCAATTGATAAAAACAAGATAACTGGACCTGTAATTTCGTACAGAAATTTTCTAGACAATAGTTACTGAAGACTGCTTGTCAAGAACTGCTTGTTAATAACTAAAACTAATACCTACCTGCTAATACCTACTTGTTAATAACTACTTGCCAGGATCTAATTGTCAAAATCCAAAGCTGGAACTGGAACCTGTATCGCCGTGAACACAACCTCGTTCGTGATGTTAGACTATTTCATTTAAACAGTGTTAGTGCGCTTCTGCACACTCTGGATGATTTTAAACACTAAGAATGCCACAAAGGCTGCACCACCTATAAGAATTGCCTTCTGATGGAACTCAAGAATCCCGAGCAGAGGATACGGGTAGAAACCATTTATAGAATTGGCATGCTCGGCCCACGACCAATATGCGCCGGCAATTGCGATAAACAGAGCTAGTGGAGCGACAAGGCCCGAGCGCCATTTGCGCTGCGCAAAGACAGTAGCTGATAAGAGCTCGAGAATCGCGGGGTAGAGATGGCATTTACGATCAAGCTGAGGGTCGATCTTGAGTCCAAATCGCGGGTCCTTCACAAGATCGTTGTTGTATAGCTTTAGGGGCCAGTACAGTATGGCAACAACAACCTCAAGAGGTGCCGTGACCATAAGCACCCAGCTTTGCAGAGCATTCAGTGATCGCAATCGCGTCAACTGGGAAAAAACAGCTAGCAGTTGATGCAGTAGCGATAGCGCAAGCGAAAGAATGGTAAGAAACTGTAAGTGGCCACCGTATGATGTCGCAATTATCGACGAGCGGTCCCGCACGTACACTTCATGTAGCGCCGAAGCATATGTCCACACGGCAGTACTAGAAACAACTAAAGCTCCGAGCATTGATGTAATAAGTATACTACTACCGTAAGAAGAAAGCCTGTGTGGTGTGGGGTCAGGCTCGTTTGGGCGGCGTATTAGTAAAGTGAGTAGCAGCTGGGAACCATGACTAGCAATAATGGGCGATGGCTAGATCCGATTGCTGGATTCGATTGCTGGTACTTCAAAGTTAAAATGAAAATAAGCAAATTACCTTAATTATTATTTTCATCGTGTTTATTCTAATGATGGCTCCTCTTGGTGGACATTCCAATCCCCCCCACAGAACTGCCCCTATACCATAGCCATGTCGTTATTTTAAGCCAATTGCCCAATCTGATAGTTTTATGCGATTGTCTCGTTTAAGTCCCTCATTCGTTTATTTCTTCATGTCATTCCATTTAACTTACACCATTCGATTATATAGATTTGTCTTCATGCAAGTAAGGAAAGCTTAATCTCGTTTGTTAAGATCAAGGCAAGCTATATAGAGATCAAGGACGAACAAACTGGCGCCGGTTCTAGAGAGACCCAACACCCCGAATGTGAATTATCTCGAATATATGATTGGACAGCCATGGTACAAATACGAACGATTTCGAAAATTCTTGATAATTCTTGGAGCAGGTGTGCTAACAATTTGATTCGATTAAGCTGCCTAAATATTCTTTTAGGAGAAGTCGCTAGAGTCCACTCTGGCTTTCCTCGGGATAGGTAGAAGCCACCTGTACATAAGATGATTCAATTACTCAATGGGTTATTTCTAATGCTTGCCGTCTCCGCTTTCAATATGACGTCTTGGGCAAGCATTTTTTACGATCCATTCCTTTTGTTTTTGTTTTTTAATGCTTGATGAAATATCAGTCCCGAGACTTCTTACCACCTCGCTTTGGTGTATATTCGGTTGGATGCAAACGCCTGATGTGCTGCTGTTTGTGTGTCGCTGCCTTAGGACCTTTGAAATCGCGCCCGCATATCTGACAGACCTCAATTCGATAATCTGAGCCTTGGGGCTGGGGGCTTTCCATGGGAGATCCAGGTCCGGCGTTAGGGGTCGATGCGCGTGACAACGACGACAATGAGGGCCCCTCAAGTGAAGGCATTCCGGATAATCCGGATAATCCCTGTGGTCCTGGTGGCATTCCCTGGGGTATTTGCTGCATCGGGACTCCTGGTGCCATACGCTGCGGCACCCCCTGCGGCATCCCCTGAGGTATTCCCTGGGGCATTCCATGTGGAGGAAGTCCTTGGGGTGGTACCCCCGGAGGCATCCCGTGTTGGATCATATTATGTTGAGCCATTCCGTGGGGTGGGCCACCCTGTGTACCAATTGGCATGCCCTGAGGAAATCCTGGAGATGTGCTTTTGGAAGGCGGAATGCTCCCTGGTCCTCTCATATTTGGTGAAATACTTGGTGTGACGCGTTGCAGGCCTGGTGGACCACCAAATCCAGGTGACGGACGACGTGTCTGTGGGGAAGGTGGTATGGATGGCGTCCCTCGAGGAGCCATACTTGTTGCACCAAGATTATGCGCAACTGATATAGTTGGCCGCGTGCCTCCGATTGTATGATGGGGCATCTGCTGAGGGAGCTGACCAGTGCTAGCTAGTTGATTGATGGCAACCCGCTGTTGTTCCTCGTATGAAATAGCTCCTGTGGGTGTCGACATGCCCGTCACTGGGATGTGCGACAGGAAAACGTGTTGAGGTGGAGGGGCTTTGCTCATTGCAGGCGTTGGTATACTCGACGGAACGGTTCCGGAGCTATTCATATGCGCGTAGGAAGGTAAAGGCTGTGGCTTTGTAGCCGGTTTGAATGGGATCCCCTCTACAGCGTCAATGGCGTCACAGATTGCTAGTAGTCCGATGCTGTCATAATACGACGGGGCCGAAGGCATTTTAGACCAGTCCAAAGTGGTTGATTTCAATGTGAAATCTGCAGTTGTTCTCAGCTCTTGATCCCCTTCGTATGCAGCTCGTTGGGAGTTTTATGCAGCATATGCGTGCTAAGGGTTTGTCCCGAGAAACCTGGGGGGAATGCATGGCGGGCCAATGCCATACGAATAAGCATCGAAATATATAGGAAGCCAGAGTATTAACAATCACTACTAAATCTACAGTATTGCCTTGTCTCAAGCGAGGTAAATTGTCTAGTCCGAAACCACGATATCTGCGTTCATTGGTTCTAGTCGCTGTGTTCACATCTATTGCTAAGATATTGCGCTCGCTGAGATGGTTACCTTGTTTTGTTGACCTTTTTTCACACTGTCGCTATTGTCCATTTGTGCTCGAAGTAGTCTTTATTTGACGACCTCTTTCAGATAGGTTGGAACACTATTGTGTTACGGTGCCTAATTGACAACCATAATGGCAAGGACTAAATGCGGTCCTAAAAACTGTGGGTCGTAATTCAGTTCCGAAGCGACTACCAGATTAGTATTTATTTTTGAACTGATATTCAAAATCAGTGCTTCACATATTCAACGATTGCACTGAATGTAGCAAAAGGCACAAGGCCATTACGTAAATACATAAGTATATATTACAACCTTTTGGAAGGCAATCAGAAATCGCCACTCTGGCTTAGTCGGCTGGAGTCTTAGCTCAGTGGCAGAGCGTGAGATTGCAAATCTCAAGGTCCCGGGTTCAATCCCCGGAGGCTCCTCATGAATAATCATACCTGAGAACACTCAGGAACCAACTTTTTTTTTTTAATTTTTAATTTTTATTTCCGCTTTAAAAAAATTATTTTGACAATTTATACTCTCCAGCGCCTTAATGTATATATCACACCGTGTATGATATATCGAAGAAGGGTTAATTCAAACACACGATAAGTAAGATCTACAGACGAAAGAAAATAAAAATCAATTATATGAGCAGGAGAAACGGGATAAAATTTCCTACAAATAAAACGTTGAAAAAGATATCAACAGCGACGACGGTAAGAACGTGACAGTGTCAATGCCGAACTCAGGAGAGCAGCTCAGGAACTCGCATTAGTCGGGATCATGATTACAAACGGGTGAGGTTCAGTAAATCACTAATTCCCTAACTGTAATTCCCTAATTGTAAGCTAGCAGGGCGTTAACAGTGTAGATTCTTACATTGAAAGCAGGTCCAGTGCCTTCTTTCTTGATTGATATATCTGCAATGAATTGCTATTTCAGAAAAATATAAACAAAGGTTTATCCGATAGTTAACAATAAAGGTAAAAAAAAATGGATAGGTAGAAACAATTATACTTCTGCATTTCAAGTGTGCTTTTTGCGTTGCTTCCGACCCCGCCGCAGGGTTACTTCACTTAAAGTACTTCCCTTCCCGGCCTCAAAGCACGCCTGACTTTTTGCCGAAACTTGACACGCACGCAAGCTTGGACGCTACAGGATACGCGTACCACGCGTCGCCTTCAGGTGATTCGAGTGACACGTCTTCGTCTGTCTAACGTCCACAAACACCTTTACCGAGACGGAAAATGCCTGGCGTTCGGTTTTTGGACTTAGTGAGTCCCTTTGCACCGTACCTTCCTGCGGTTGCTGCCCCGCAGCGCAAAATCGCGTTCAACCAGCGCATGCTTTGGACCGCCGTGGTGCTGCTTATCTTCCTCGTCATGGGTGAGATCCCGTTGTACGGCATCGTGAGCTCTGACTCTGCAGATCCGATTATGTGGCTGCGTATGATGCTGGCATCAAACCGAGGTACGCTCATGGAGCTGGGTATCACACCCATTGTTTCTAGTGGTATGGTTCTACAACTTTTACTTGCCAGCGGACTTGTGGAGGTAAACACGGACGATACCAGGGATCGTGAGCTGCTACAGAGTGCCCAGAAGTTTTTGGCTGTTATTCTATCGTTTGGCCAGGCCACTGTTTACGTGCTTACAGGTATGTACGGTGTTCCAGCTAGCTTAGGCACTGGTGTCTGCTTGCTGCTTATTCTTCAACTCGTGTTTGCGGCCCTCATTGTGATTATGCTTGACGAGCTTCTGCAGAAGGGTTATGGCCTCGGCTCCGGTACCTCTCTGTTCGTAGCCACAAACACCTGCGAGCAGGTGGTATGGAAATGCTTCTCACCTAATACTGTAACAGGCGCCCGAGGACCAGAGTTCGAAGGTGCTGTGCTCGGCTTGGTTCACCTTGTTTCTACTCGTAGATCCAAGAAACATGCCCTAATCGAGGCTTTCACTCGTACAAACCTCCCGAACATGTCGCAGGTTCTGGTTACGCTGGGCTTGTTTGTTGTGGTTGTTTACATGCAGAGTCTCAAGGTTGATCTGCCCCTACGTAGCGCCAAGGCGCGTGGAACTGTTGGCTCGTACCCAGTTCGTCTGCTTTACACTTCCAACATGCCCATTATGTTGCAAAGCGCCCTTGTGCAGAATGTAGTCATGATCTCGCAGCTGCTGTTCTCGTGGTACCCGTCTTCGTTTTTCACGAAGTTGCTTGGTACATGGGAAGCTAGCCGTACGGGCACGGGCCAACTTTTTGCAAATGGCGGTGCTGCGTATTACATCCAGCCGCCTCAATCATGGCACGAATTGCGTGGTGACCCGTTTAAGGCCATTATCTATGTTGCGTTTGTACTTGTTGTTTGTGCGACGTTCTCGAAGCTGTGGCTTGAGATCAGTGGAACAGGTCCGCGCGAGGTTGCAAAGCAGCTGCGTGACCAGGAGCTTACCGTTCTCGGATCGGACTCACCCTCCGCCTACCGTATTCTAAAGCGCATCATTCCCACAGCAGCATCGCTGGGTGGTGCTGCCATTGGACTTCTTTCTGTGACGTCTGATCTGCTCGGAGCCCTGGGATCTGGTACAGGTATTCTTCTTGCTGTAACGACAATTTACGGCTACATTGAAGCTGCTGCCAAGGAAACAGGCAGTGCCCTGATTTAAGTTCATCCTTAATTGAATAGGAAATAAGGTGTTTATGCTTTGTGCATTGGACATCAGCCAAAAAAAAACAAACGGATTTAGTTGTAGTGGAAAATAATATAGTCTACCTAGAAAAAAAGCTGTATTTGTTTTTCGACGTCAACAATCACACAGATTATAGTTATTAGAACTATTACAGGCCAGCTTTTGATATGCAACAAGCGTTTTCAAGCCGCCGTTCACAGTAGTCATTCTGCGATACTACATAGAACATTAGGGCTGGAGTCATTAGATTACGTACCTAACGTTATTTACGGTAGAGCATTTTCTGTACTAAATACATTCTTAAATCCGCACGAAAATAAGGACAGAACTTATCAAATTAGCAATGAAAATTCCATGCTTTGCGATAAAACGCAACTTGCTCAGAGGCGAGTTATACGATCTGCCACTACTCATTACTTAGCATACTTAGCATACCCGCAAAACATAAATCCGGTGTGACTTTCCTTCAGAACATAAACAGAGCTATCCATGGCGACGACGCGTAGGCAGGCTCGTGAAGCGCAACCGGAGCGCACAAATCCTGTGCCGGCAGCCACTGAAAAGCAGCCACAGTTACAGAGCAAGTCTGTTGATATTACTGTCTATGACGGTGAGCGTGAATTTGGTTACTGGCCGGGAAACCTCGCAATGATGGTTGGATTCCCTTTGCTCATGTTCTATTTGTATGTATGCTGCCGCTACAATGATAGCCAGCTCATGGGACCTGCTCCTGGCGAGAGCATTTCTGCTTTTCTGAAGCGTTTTGCCGCGCTGGTTCATGAATCGTGTTACCCGACGCGCCAGGCATGGGCTATTGAGGGTGGATACTTCCTGTTTCAGCTCTTGTTAGCCCTATGGTTGCCTGGTGGACTATGGACGGAGGGCGTTTTTGTGCCGCATCTGAACAAACACTTGAAATACTACTGCAACGCTTACCAGGCCCTGTATGCCTCACTCTTGCTGGCGCTGGGTCTACACTTCACTGGCATATTCTATCTTCCTACAATTCTGGAGCGGTTCGGTGAAATAATGAGCGTGTCCATCATTATTGGTTTCGTCTTCTCCATCTTTATTTACGTCCAGTCGCTTTATCAAGGAACGACCGTGCGCATGTCGGGCAATTTGATTCATGACTTCTTCATGGGAGGTCCGCTTTACCCGCGTCTAGAAAAGGTGGACTTCAAGTTGTTCTTCGAGGTACGCTTGCCTTGGTTCACTCTAATCTTCCTCTCCTTGGCACTTGTCCTCTCCCAATACGAAAAGTACGGCTACGTGACGAGCCAGGCCCTGTTCGTTTTCTACGGAACTTGGCTTTATGGCAATGCCTGTGGCAAGGGCGAGCACCTAATTGTTCCGAGTTGGGATATGTACTATGAAAAGTTTGGATTCATGCTGATTTTCTGGAACATCAGTGGTGTTCCCTTCACTTACTGCTACAACACGCTCTACCTTTACACGCATGAGCCCCAAGATTACGAGCTTTCGACGACGTACAAGGTATTCCTATGGGTGCTTCTTTCCACTGCTTACTTTTTCTTTGACACAGGTAATGGCCAAAAGAACTCATTCCGATTGCAAATGCAGGGAAAGCTTATTCACCGTAAGGCCTTCCCGGTCCTTCCATATACGGTTATTGAGAACCCCAGCTATATCAAGACAAAGCGTGGCTCGCTTCTTTTCACCGACGGCTGGTACAAGTATGCCCGTAAGGCACACTACACGGCAGACTTTGTTCAAAACTTGTGCTGGGCTCTTATCACTGGATTCAATTCTCCGCTGCCGTACTTCTATCCTGTGTTCTTCTTCGTCATGATTCTACACCGTACGTCGCGCGACTTCGCCAAGATGGAGAGAAAATACGGAGAGGATTGGCTCGAGTACAAGCGCCGTTGCCCATACGTGTACCTACCCTATATCTTTTAGGCAAAGCGAAAAGAACACAAAACATTGATAGTGTTCATGACATTCTACAATATCCACTAGCTGCCATGGCCATGAAAATGGCTTCAGTATCCGAAAGGCTACTGCGAACATGCTTGTATGCTCACAAGTGGTAAAGAAATCATTAATGAGGTATATACACTAAGTCACTCCTACGAGCGTGCGGACTTTGTGGTATATCTAACATTTACAATGCAAAACCTTAAAAGCTAATATGTAGGCTCGTCTGCAACCATTAATTTTTCCGTCGCTTTTTCGGTTGAGATCGCTTGCCTCCTGTTTCACGGCCAGTGTTATCCAAAAAGTTCCAGTCTTCACCAAAGAAAGATTTCGTGGTTGCCTCCTGCTGTCGCTTGAAAGCGTCTTTCCGTGCTTGTTTACTCGAGACATCCGAAATACGCGTGAAATTAGATTCCTCATAATCCTGTATCTCTTTATCCTTCCGACGATCCTGCGCAGTACGCTGGCCACCACGACCACCGTCCATAATTTGACTGCCAATGGAGGGCTCGGCAATAGGGGCATCCCCAGTTTCACGAATATACTCCTCCATAGCATAATCGCGCCTTCGTGGCGCAGATTGCCTCTTTTCCTTCTCGAATGTAGGTGCTGTGGCGGAAATCTTTGGCGCAACGTATTTCTTGTGATCATCATCGCTGTCGTCACTGTCCTGTGCCTTTCTCGAACGTGACCGCAGGTTTGAAACATTCGGTCTGAACGCAGTAGGATCGACATCGGAATCAGAGTCTGTTCCGGCGTTATCCGCATCTTTTTGAGCCTCCGACTCCCGCTGTTCCGCCTGTTCTACAGATTTTCGATAGGCTCTCAAGGCCTTGTCCACTTGATAGGAAATCTTGGCTTCCAAGCCTTTGATTCCCTTTTCAAGAGTAACACGCTGCTCAATCGATCGCCGTCTAGCTACTTTGAACAAATCCTCTTTCTGTTCGAGTTGTGCCGCGGCAAGAAGTAGCAGATTGTTAATATATGAGAGTAAAGCCTCGTTCTTCAATGCAAGTAATGAGATGCCATTCTCGGCGTTATCAATTAGTGTCTCATCAACAAGATTTCCCGATTGCATTGACTCACATAGCGAGTCAACCACAGGCTTTATGGCGTCCATATTGGTTCTAGTCGTCAAACCAGTGGTGGAAAATGTTCTTGAACAAGTAACCGTATCATGCAAATATTTTTATATTTTTTACTTTCAAAATTAAAAAATTGGGATTCGGCAACCCTGAACCTGTGTACCTGGCCCTGGCCCTACTACCTCCCAGCTCCCAGCTCCAAAAATCGACAAATATATTTTTATCAATTTTTCTCTTGACAGTAAACTTATTCAATGCCTCAGAACGAATACATTGAGGATCATATCAAGAAGTATGGTCGACGCCTCGACTATGAGGATAGAAGGCGTAAGCGGGAAGCCCGTGAGGGCCACCGAATCGCCAAAGATGCGCAGAATCTGCGCGGCCACCGTGCGAAGATGTTTGCCAAGAAGCGCTATGCTGAGAAGGCAGAAATGAAGAAGAAGATCAAACAGCACGAACAGTCGAAGGTTAAGGGTGATGGTGAGCCTGCACCCAGCAGTGAGGCATTGCCTGCATATCTACTTGACCGTCAAACGCCGAACTCTGCCAAGGCTCTGTCGTCAAGCATTAAGCAGAAGCGACTTGAAAAAGCGGATAAGTTCAGCGTGCCCTTGCCGAAGGTCCGTGGTATTGCTGAAGATGAGATGTTCAAGGCACTAAAGACCGGAAAACGTGAAAACAAGAGTTGGAAACGCATGATCACAAAGCACACATTTGTTGGCGATGGCTTTACAAGAAGACCCGTGAAGACAGAGCGTATCATTAGACCCTCTGCATTGCGACAAAAGAAGGCCAATGTCACCCACCCAGAGCTTGGTGTCACCGTCTCGTTGCCAATTTTGTCGGTTAAGAAGAACCCCCAAAGCCCTATGTATACTCAACTTGGCGTGCTCACACGAGGTACAATCGTGGAGGTCAACGTAAGTGAACTTGGTCTTGTAACTGCCGGTGGTAAAGTTGTGTGGGGTAAGTATGCTCAGATCACCAATGAGCCTGACCGGGATGGAACGGTGAATGCCGTGCTACTCGTGTGAAAGCCTTTATTTATTCTGAATACAATTCTATAATATTTGTTTTCCCTGCGTATCATACTCTTTGATTATTATTATCACCTACAGACAACATTGGATCTGACTACGTTAATGTAATCATTCAAACGAATCAAGCACTAAGTGGGATTGTGACTGTTGGATTAGAAGGTATTTGAGTGTTAGGATAAACCTCAGCTTGGATGCAGATACGAGATATACTGGAATGATCCAAACTCTATCTCTGCTAATCGGCATTACACCAAATCACAAAAATATGTGTGGCTCTGGATATAGTGAGTCTTCTAACACCTCCAGAGATAACAGGAATTTTGTTAATAACTACAATTAGAAGACAGATCTATTGCCATATCTACTTTATATCCAATTAGTTTTAGTTGGAGTCTTTGCTAAGGAATTCGACATTTCTTTTAACAATACATATGGGATTCAAATGCATAAACCATACAAATTGATTGTAATAAGGTAAACGTTAGAGAAAGCAGTCCAATGGCTTACTATATATATGCCCCGATTAGTTGGGCATCAGAGTAGTAGTAACTGAAAGGGATACAATAAACTGAAAAGTACCCGACGAGTTTCTTTGACATATTTGACATATTTCAACTCCGGCTCAACTTAGCTCTTTAGTGATTATATCTACAACAGCTTGAAATGATACATAAACCCCAAGTCCACCAAAGGTGACATACTAATAATGTTAACCAATTGCTTCCGTTTATTCATATTTGCGAAAGCATGAGTAGTATGATGTTATAATCATATTCGAGGTATCAAGTAAAAGTATTTCGCCTTATATTATATTACATTACATTATATTATATTATATTATATTATATTACATTTTGGTTTGTTTTACATTTCCTGATACTATCACATTTTATCTTTATATTGGATTTCTAAGACCAGATTTAACATGCGAGCCAGCTTATTATATTTACATCTACGAACTACGATTCCACAAAGCAACTAAACCCGCCTCTCAAGACTTTTGTTGTGAGGGTATGTTTAGCGTCGTAATGCTGCTGCTGCTGCTTCCACGTAATAACACGCGTGTAGAGCAGGACGACGGGGCAAATCGCGTGTGTGTTTGTTGAGTTTATGCCCGTACCCTGGTTGTGGACACCACACACATACATACTTAGAGCCGCTAAGCTAAGCAAAACAGACACAGCACCACAGGAGAATCGAAGTACAATGTCGTGGCAAGCATATGTTGACAACCTTCAGCAGTCTGGCAAGGTAGACAAGGGCGTGCTGGCTTCTCGAGCTGGCGACTCTATCTGGGCGCAAAGCGCTGGGTTCACGCCGTCAACACAGGAGCTGCAAGCGATTGCTCAAGGCTTTGATGACCCGAGCTACTTGCAGGAGAACGGCCTGCGTGTTCAGGGCCAGAAGTACTTTGTAGTGAAGGCTGAGGAGCGTAGCATTTACGGCAAGCTTGGACAGGATGGTATTGTTGCTGTACGCACAAACCAAACCATTCTGATTGCTCATTACTCGGAGCCAGTCACTGCGGGAGAGGCCGTGCAAGTTACGGAGGCGATGGCCGATTATCTTGTAAGTGTCAATTATTAGAACTCTATATAGCAAAGTTTATACCAACCTTACACTGGTAATAATTGACCGTTTGCCATGCGATCATTAAACGGAGCAACACTTGGGTGGTTTAGGATGTCGCCAATGAGCGGCAACTGGCGCAAAAATACAATGATGACGCCCGAGAAGTCCGCGAATAGATTGAGCATTCCGAATAGTTCTATGGGGAACCCCATAAGAGGCCAGCCGTACAAAACGAAAACGATACCAATAACAAAACAGACCGCACCTGTTCGCGTGCGTGCCCGAGTAAGATATGCTGTGGCACGGAGCGGACCAAGCAGGAGTACGATACCTACAATAAATAACAGGTTACCGAATGATAACATACGCGAATCAAGCAACATGACGATGCCCATGAAGAAGCATAGACAGCTTGCTGCGAGAAGGGCAGCACCCACTTCTGTTATATGTTAGTTTCTGGACTGGCACAAATATTCGTTTCGCTTCAAGCTCTGTACTTACTTTGCACATCTGATAGCCACATGCTTTCTTAGGGATGAAGAATAAACGACGCGTCGGTCCAGGGTAAGGCCACCAGACTTTTGCCTGTTCCTATTCCTTGCTTTCCTTGCCTGCACAACTGAGCCAATCTAGGCCGCATTTGTGTAAATCAGCAAATACATTATCTGATACGGGCGTGACCGTAAGGTAACTAAATAACGAAATATTATTACTGACATAGTCAAGTTTACAATACCTTTGCACGCACACTGCACGCACACTGCATGCACAGAGTGATATGTCAGTATGGATGCGTTTGCAGAACAGACATATGTGACTATAATTGTTCTGTTTCGTACAAGCATGAAAGGCTATTTAGTCCAAGAATGGGGTTGAACATATACATTCTAGTCTAGTTATTGAGTCTTGCACATACGTTACTAGGTAACAAGCATGGTAGATAACTAGGGTCATACAATCACTTCGTGATCAGCAAATATGAAATGGGATTTTTAAACACTTCAATTGCTACTGCAGGTTATCGTGATCTCTCGATTGGACGATCACAAATCATCAACTCCGTTAAAAAATCTAGCGTAAGTGAACAACAACTGAGAATCCTACAAAACCAAAAAAAAAAACAAAACAACATCTCCATAGTTTGACTGTGCAGCAAATCAACTCCACCACTTGAGCCCAGTTAAACTATACCCCTTTGGCAATTAACAATTTAACTTTCTGGCCACATCATTTGACATCATTTTCAGTATTATGGAGAGTAATAAGCCTTACCGGCCTAGCAATAGTTCACTTAGCATATGCCTCCTCACATATATAATGATGATGATGGGCTTACAAGCTCAAGCGCCGCAACGAGAGAGAGGTGACCCTAAACCTTACATGAAACCACTATTTCTGGACCCCTACCCGGGAAATACTGACCCGTAGCAGTTCTGGGCGGACAGTGCGCTCCATAGCATCCGCAACATTCTCTTTTGCATCACATATACTATTAGTGAATGGTGCGTGTTGTCAATGGAAACATAGTTGACGACCAGGGTCGCACAGTGTTCCTGCGTGGCATCAACTTCGCTGCAGACTCAAAGCTGCCCCCGCACAGCAAAAGCGACGATGAGCCCAAGAGCTTTGTCAACTCTCCATGCACATTAGAGGAGGCTGATGAGCACTTTAGCAGACTAAGGGAGCTGGGATTCAATTGTATTCGTTTTCTATACACGTGGGATGCTCTGCAACCCTTCCATCCGGACGAGTTTGATGAGGCCTACATAGACTATGCTATCGCAATGGTCCGCAAGGCAATCTCGTACGGCTTCTATGTATTTATGGATCCTCACCAGGACATTTGGGCCCGCTTCAGTGGTGGCAGTGGTGCACCACTGTGGACACTACATGCATTGGGATTCGATCATCGCTACTTTAATGAGACGCATGCAGCCATGATTTGGGACCCAGAGGAGACTCATGCTATTAAAATGCAGTGGGCATCTAACTATCATCGATTGGTGTGTCAGACAATGTTCACGGTATTTTTCGCTGGTCCTCAATATGTACCAAAATGCGAAATCAATGGAGTAAATGTTGGCACGTACCTGACCACGAAGTTTTTCGCTGCTTTGCACCACTTCATGCAGCGGGTTAATGAGGCCAACCTTGGTCCGCTACTTCTTGGATGGGAATCTATAAATGAGCCTGGACATGGCTTGATTGGGTACGAGGATTTGGGAAAGTTTCCTAAGAGTCGCACTCACGTCAAACTCGGAACATCGCCAACGCCATTCCAAGCCATGCTGTTAGGTCAGGGAATCCGTCAACATGTAGACATCTTCAAGTTTACTGGATTTGGATTGAAACGATGCGAAGAGAACCATCGAGTGAGTCCACAGCGAGGAACATGGCTTCTCAAAGACGATCTCGAAGCACTAGACCTTAAATATGGCTGGACGAGGTCCTGGCCAGGTGGTTGCGTGTGGGAGCTGCATGGAGTATACAGCAGTAAAGACCGAGAACTTTTAAAACCGAACTATTTTGTAACGGCGCCGGAAATAGACTCGTCCGATTCAAGTATCGTGTCCTACAAAGACGAGGTAGGTGAGCGACTAGTCAAAAAGAAACGTGAGCATGGCGGAGATATGCACCAATTCATCGATGTTTACTTTGTGAACCATTGGATGGAGTTTGTACGTGTGGTTTCATCCATTAACTCCGACTGGCTGGTGTTCATGCAAGCGCCAGTGAATGCACCACCGCCAAACATAACAAAATACTACACTGGGCAATTAGACGAGTCTCGCACAGTCTATACTCCTCATTTCTATGATGGCCTCACCTTAATGCTGAAACGATGGAGGTGGCTGAACGTGGATGCTATTGGCGTAATGCGCGAGCTTTATCCAAATCCTCTACCAGCTCTGAGGTTTGGCGATAATTCTATCCGACGCAGCTTTGCTGAGCAATTTATTTTCATGAAAGACGAAGGGCGGCATCGACTGGGAAACGTCCCTATGTTGATGTCAGAAATAGGTATCCCTTACGACATGGATAAGAAGAATGCATTCACAAGCGGGTACTGGGACAACCAAATCCGGGCGATGGATGCAAACATTTGTGGCCTCGAGGATGCTAAGGCTAGCTACTGTTTGTGGTGTTATTCCATTCACAACTCACATCGCTATGGTGACAACTTTGCAGGTGAAGATCTGTCAATCTGGTCTGCTGATGATTGCAAGACTAATATTCCCGAGGACCCCGAAGTCTGTGAAGATCAGGCATACAATGGCGTCCGTGCGGCTGAAGCTGTAGTGCGGCCGTCACCCGTATATGTCGCTGGCGATATCGAAGCGATTGAATTTGATATTCGTAAGGCGGTATTTCGACTCACAGTGACACCACGCGTCCCCAACGCTAGAACAGAGATCTTCATACCAAGGTATCAGTTCCCATACCATAGCACGAAGACCAGCTTTGCTGTAACAGAAGGTGAGTTTGAAGTACTGCGTAATAGTATACTATGGGATCACGGCAAAGATCACGGAAAACCGCAGTCCCTCGAAGTAAGAGGAGTACCGCACTTCCGAGACTCCATGTATTCCTACGTAGAACCTTTCCACAAGAGTGCACAAGCAATAGCCAACCAAGTAGGAATATGGGCACAAAAACTGCACGCGGACCATTCGCATAGACACCGTCGAGGAAGCGACTCATCTTCATCACTTCAGCATCACTTATCTGGATAATACATTCACGAAGAAACCGACTAATTAATCAAAATTGTATACATCTTTGATATCTACCTGTAAATTAAATATACTTTGAACCTAGTTTCTTTAGTTCAAATTGAAAGAGCAATAATTAAGGAACTAATTAGAAATATCAAGCCATTTCTGGCAAAGGAAACAAAAAAAAATACACGCTTTTACAATGATTACTCTCTTATTTTTTTTTTGTTAAATATTATTCCAGGGAACTCGTGCATAATTATAATAAACTTTACACCGAAATCTCATTCTTGTCTGCAGCAGCGAAATAATCCGACATTTCTGCGTCAAGCTCATCAGCAGTTCGGGCCTTGCGAGGAGGGCCGCTGGATTTCTTCGTCTTCGAGTGAGCTGCCTTCACGGGTGCTGCCTTCACGGGCGCTGGGTTGGGAGTATCATTGGAAGCTCCGGAAGTACCACGCTTGCCCTTCCGCCGCTTCTTCTTGTCTGATACAGCAGAGACAGAGGCCGCTGGTTTCGCAGGGGTCTGCGGGAGCTTACCAATGCGTTCACTCAGCGGTTTGGGGGCCTGAGCCACATTTGCATCGAGCAGGATTTGGACGGCGAGCTTCGACTTTCCGCCATCAATGGGCTGTCCGTTGAACTTGTTCATGAGCTCAAGAGCCTTCCCTGGCGCATCAAAAGTGAAGGTGAACTCACCAGAGGGCCTTCCATCTTGGCGGAAGCCTCCAGTAACCTGCTTGATTCGCCCAATCCGGCTCGAGAAGAAGCTGCGCGCATCCTCAGCAGAGACGTCAGTGGGGAGGTGAGAAACGAGGGCACGCCTCGCAGCTTCGAGTGGGTTAGAAACAAGCGGCTTCTTCTGCGGCTTCGCATTTTTCGTCCCGGTCCCGGTCGCAGCAGCTATAGCCTTACCAAGAGTCTTTGCCGACGTGCCAGAGCCTGCCTTCTTGAACCCGCGACTCGCGCGGGAGGACTTCTCAGACTTCTTAGCACCTTGATTACGACGGCCCGAGCCGTTGCCCCTGCCCGAGATGATTTCGTCCAAGCCCTTGTCGAGGTTCGCAGACATTCTGGTGGTTTAACTGCAATCGCGTGGGCGGCGGAAAATGAGACGTGGTAGGTGTCGCTTAGTCACCATATTATCCTACGCGAGACGTGCGCCGCTTTCTGCATACCCGGGGACTACCCTATACCCAGCGTTGTAACTGGTTCCCTTTTAGAACAGACTGCCACCATGATCAAGCTCCATGTACCAATTGCGGTACACCAAAATGTGATGTTTGTGAAGTATTTATGCATAATGCAACATTTTGACTATATAATTACCTTATGTTTCGCACGACTACATCTTATTTTACAGGGCCTTTCTTTTTATAGCATGGAATGGCCAGCACATTTCCTCCTTTCAGCTGATATCAAACTATAGCCGATTTCATATAATTGTTTTTTTTTCCGTCAACCACAAGGAATTTACAAAGCAAATAGCACTAGTGATTGCAATATACTTTTTTTATACTTCTGAGCTCCAAGGGCCCGAAGTCACATTCTGATGAAGCAACAGTTAGGTAAATGAGAACGCTTATGGAAGTATAAATTCATTACAACCGAAAGTGTTAGTTTTATGAAAAAAAAAAAAAAATTAACATAAGATTGGTCTGAATCTAAGTACAGGAGACAACATGATTGAGAAAAAAAAGCATATTTGTTCCATTATAATCTACATTTATTATAAACAAACTTACTCGTAAAATTTGCAAAATATAAAACTTGCAGACGTCTACTTCTAACTGCATCACTCTTTCTGTTTGGCGGTTGCTAAAACACACGCGCCTGCCTCTGTCGTGCAAACCCAAACCTTGACTCTGTCTGTTCGTTTCTACTATCATTATATACTATGAAACGGTTGGTGCTGGCGCTAGCCGTTCTGCAGCGAATTTGCTTATTCTTCTGGGGACTATATCAGGATGCTACAATGGTGGTCCGTTATACCGATGTTGACTACATGGTGTTCACCGATGCCTCTCGTTTTGTGGCTGAGGGATTGTCTCCATATGCCCGTGATACATATCGATATACGCCACTACTAGCATGGATGCTACTTCCAACAGCTAGCGAGTGGCCCGGAATGTTCCATTTTGGCAAAGTTTTATTCATGATAGGTGATATTGTTGCTGGGGATCTTCTTATTCGGATATTCCAGTTGCAGGGATTTAGTGAGCGCGATGCATGTCTCTATTCTAATTTGTGGTTGCTCAACCCGATGGTAAGTACCATAAGCACTCGCGGGTCTTCGGAAGGACTGCTTGGTGCAATTGTCATCCTTATGGTCTGGGCTGCGAATTCAAAACGATACGTAGTTGCTGGGCTCACGGCTGGATTGGCAGTGCATTTCAAAATTTACCCATTTATTTATCTGCCAACAATTTTATGGAGTATAGGACCTGCGCGTCTGACTCCATTTGTCAATTCACGGATGAAGTTCTTGGGTGGTGCTATCCTGGCATTCATGACGCTTACGGGACTAATGGTTGCAATTTATGGAACTGAATATCTCGAACATTCATGGCTTCATCATCTCACGCGCTTAGATCACCGGCATAACTTCAGTGTTTACTCAACCGTTTTGTACTATGCCTCGGCCACAGGTGGGGATCGCATTGCATTCGAGCGCTGGGCTTTCATACCGCAGCTTTTATTATCTGGTGTAGTATTGCCACTGGCGTTTGCACGTCGAAATGTCGAGCGCACGATGGTTCTTCAGACACTAGCTTTCGTGACTTTCAATAAGGTCTGTACTTCGCAGTACTTCCTATGGTATATGGTGCTGCTGCCATTTTACATCCCCCAGTTGCGTAATGCACCACGTCGAAAGTATGTGGTCCTGACAATGTGGATCTTGCTTCAAGGACTATGGGTATATCATGCTTACCAGCTCGAGTTCCTGGGGCGATCCACGTTTTTCCCGCACCTCTTCTGGGACACAGTCCTGTTTTTCGGAGCAAATATCTGGGGAATATGCTTCCTCATTACTTGTATATAATACGAGGCTAGAGGATGGACAGTGATGTTTTAGTTGCTTTTATTTTTATAATGAAGAAGTGGCAGATGTAGACATACTTCTGAAGTCCTATGACATCAATCATTCAGAGTGTGGACAAAAGCAGACATTCGGGTCGACAAAAGAAGGATTAGTTCCAACTAGTTTAAAAGCTTCTGAAATCTCATTTCTACTTTTTACCTTATTTATGAGTAGAGGAAACTACATTTAAACACCAATTGTATCTATGACAATAATGCTAAGCTAAGCTAAGCTAAACTAAACTAAACTAAACTAAAATAGACTAAAATAGACTAGACTGTCAATTAAATAGTCCCTCTAAGGTAGGTACTGGTTCATCCAGTTTATTCTATACTTTAGGCATGTCTAATCTATAATTCATGTATGCTTCGCAGCAAGCTTCCTCGCCAAACCTACAATTGCTAATGCCAATGAAAAGAGCTGCTCCTTGAAGAAAAATAAAAACGCACTTTGCAGAGCACTCTGCAACACCTTCAGCGTCCATCCTCTGTAGAGCTCGAAAAGGCTAGGCGCACTTGGCGTAGCCTTGGCCTTAGTCTTATCTTGGCGAAGCTGTAATCGCGACTTTAGTGTAATCAATGGGTATGTGATGGTTGTAGCAATGATTTTGCTCACGGCGCCAAGCACAAAAGCATCTAGCGGGGCGGCAGCACGGCGGCGTCCTATTGCCAGAGTCAGCTGCTCGTAAATTGTGTAATTTAAGACAGGATTTAAAACGAGCAAAAGAGCCGGTCCAAGTCCACTGAAGAAACCGGCAACACCGTCGTGCTTTATGATGTCTTGAACAGTTCCCAGGGTGGTTCCGTTCTTATTGACCATCATGCGCGTATTGACAACCCAGATCGGGTTTGTCACAACAGATGTTGCTATTCCTGCGTATGTACCTGCTGCCATAGACTGTAAGGTTGTTAAGCCTTGGCCCTTAACTGCTGCTTCCAAATAAGTGCCCTTAATTCCCTCATAGAAATAGTAGTACACGAAGTTAGTGACCGTCATACCATAGAGAGCTGACTCCAACCCCGCATATAGGCTTTTAAAGCCCTCTTTCTGTATAACCTTCTTAATGGCTTCAATATTTCCCGTCTTTGCGTGTGCCGCCGTCGTTTGTGCCCGTGTGCTTAGTGTAATGAGCGGATATGTCACGACCGCCGCGAGGGCTCCACCTCCGGCACCAGAAACCGCATGCGCTACAGGATCATTCGACATCTGACCTCTACTTTCGGGCAGGAAACAGCTATTCTGGCCTTTGCCGAACAGCGTTGTCGGCAGTTTACCCCACACGCACGTGAGTACAACGTGCGTCCGCTACCCATAGCAGCATATAGTAACATATGATTAGATCCAGCAGAGATATGCACCGCGCATATCATTGCCATATGTCTTAATATGAATCAGAATCGAAATCAGAATCGTGAACTGCAGCAAGAAGACCCCGTTTCAGATTCGGATAAATTTGCGGATACTAAAATACTGACGCAAGAGGAGGTGGTCCAGTTAATCATTGAAAACAAGCCCATTCCTAATATAAAGATGGTACCTGACGTGAGTCTCGGGATGGAAAAGTCATCGAGGTCGTCTGTAAAGGGAAGAAAGAAGCCATGGCAGGCATAGCATGTCATTTGATTTAAAAGTGCTATATTCCGACTCATTCTGCTACATATATGAACCAGAAGATGAAGAAAATATGCCTTGGTGATTATGCGTATTTCATTATGCGTATTTAATATTATGCTTTAATTTAGTGTATATCACCAGAAGCTAACATTCAGTGATGTGTTGTTACAACATCAATTGTTAGTTTACTCTGCCGCTATACTATCAGCATACCACGTACTCGGATACTCCGGAGAGCTGATGAAAGAAGGGGAACAAGCGCTTGTTTGAAACAAAAAGTATCGCAAATTTACTCTATGGGAGAAGCAAATAATAATAAACTCTTACCGTGTATTCAATTAGTTGAACGAAGAGTCCTTTCTGAATTTGCTTATCATTTTATTTGAGCAGTCGGACTATGCTTGACATCATTAAAATACTGAAGACGATATCATAGCACGCGTCCTATTACATTGTTCAGCCGTCGGGATTTCAAACTAGAATATTGTATTATCACGTAACTCTATATTGAACAACAGTTGGACTATCACAGCTCAGGATCAAGTGTTTTTATTTTACTGTTTAGACTTCAAATTTGGGAAAGAGGATTTGCGATATTCTTCAACATGTTGTTGATCCTGGTACTAAACATAAAGCAAAATTAATCGAAGAATGTGCACGGAACAAAATAAAAACAAAAAAGAAACTGCAGCACCTTCTGTTCTCGTATGGTCTCCCACTACAATACTTGGTAAGGCCCTCAGGTGTTTAAATAGGACTGATCGGACGGGAAGTCTTGTATTCACCTGGGTTTGGCCGCAGCTGCAAGTAGAATTTGTCTAATCATATATCAATAGAAATATGTTTCTTAAGGCCGTCTTCATTTTGTCATTTAGAATGCAGCTACAATTTATTTACTATTTTGAAATGCTTAACGAAATAAATTTTGGGCTGCGGTTTCATTGTAAATTGCCGTATTGTTTCATATATACATTCAACTGCTCGATGTCAGTGTCTATAAGTATATTCTGAGTATGTACACAGTGTAATGATGTAATGGGGCAGACACTACAATGCTTGAGACTTTGAAGTCACACAGACATCAATCTATGTGTCATTTTCAAGCGCCAAAATTTCGTCCTTCGAAGTATCACGATGCATTAAAGACATCGCCAGCTCAAATGCTCCTAATGCAGATGCATTTGTAGGGAACGAGCGCACAAAGGACACCATAAAGCCTCGAGTAAAGGCTTTGGGCCCACCACGTCGATACACAAAGCGCGCAGCATCCATCCACGAGCGGAATCGCGGGTTACTAACGCTATCGGTCATAATTTGCTGCTTCACAATGTCTGCTGGATAAGCTGCAACCCAAAACATTGTAGCTCCAAGTCCACCAGCCCAGAAACTAATTGCAGCGGTGGACATGTTGGTATGATCCTTGAACCATTGGCTGAAAATGTCGTAACCTCCCCACCAAAATGCGAAATTTGAGCGGAAAAGCATAGTAGCGAAAAGGCCATGATACAGTCCTCGGAACACACCTGCATCGCGTACTAATTTCAAAGCACAGTCAATCGGTCCAGTATACAATTTCTGCTTGTTCTGATATTGCACCTGGAGTAGTGCCTTAATATGTTCGACAGGAGTCGCCACAAGGCTTACCGTCCAGCCCGCGGCCACGGCAGATATCACCTTACCTTGGAAAGGTAATTCGCCTGCCTTCGATTCAGGCCAAACGTATTTTTTGAGCAAATGACGGTAGTTCGTTAATGAACCCATAGTAATGGCATCCATGAATATCCAGCCCACGAGCGGTGGTGTGGCTCCTCTATACAAACCACGAACACCCTCATGACGCATAGTCTTTAACAGACAATCCCAAGAGCTCCGAAACTGTGTGTTTGTTTGCATACGAACCTTTATTGTATCAAACGGGTGGCCCACAGCAAGCTTCGTGACACCACTTACCATGCCAGCCACGAAGCCTTGGTAGCCACCCCCGTAGCCATCTCCCATACTCATTTTGTCTATTAAAATAAGCCTTAGGGCGTTCGGATTGTTACTAGTATCACTACTACCTTTAACTGTGTGGTTTGATGACCTGCTTAGAAATTTCACATCGTTCGAAAGTCCAGTGGCCAGCGGTCGCTTGATGTCAACAATCAAGTTCCCTAATGAGAAGCTATTGCGCACGATAGTGGCGAGCGGAAAGTTGGATGAAGTCTTGAATATGTATGCCACTATTCTAGTTGGCGATTCAGAGGGTCAAGGAGTTCCAGATTTCTGTAAAGACTGGTTGCATTGTCTAGAACCGAAAGTCAATAAGAATAAAGCACTAAGAAAAGCAGTGTTTTATATTATCTTTACACGACGCAAATTAGCGAACGCCCCTGTTGAGACTTATTGGGATATTGCTTGTCGTTTTGGGCCTACAAATCAGACCGCTGTGGTGAACTATCTTAACACAGCACCGAAATCAGTACCTCTGAAGCTTGGGCGGCTCTTATTAGCCAAGGCAGAGTTTGGGGTAAAGTCTATGCCATTGCTGGATTTGCAGCAAGTATTGGCAGTACTATTTGCTTCGCCTGCCATATCTCAAGGTGTTATAACTCGAGAGTGGCTACAGGAACTTGGAAGACTACGCGGCGACAGAGCGGAGTTGATGGCAAAAATGGGGAAAGCCTATGCTCCAGATGGACCTGTTTACTCTTTAGTGACATTGTTTCCCCAAATTACTGCAGACAAAGCACATCTACTCTTGGTTAAATCAGGTGAAAGTGTGGAGCAGCTTACACAAAAAATGCTCGACATCCCGGACTTTGTTTCAAATACATTAGGAGAAGCAAAGGCTGAGGCTAAAAGACCGAAGAAATATGTTGTGCTTGATAATGAGGAGAAGCAGCGTCGTGCAGATGAACTGAGACAGAAGCAACGTCTTACATTCTCGCATAAATATACTACCTTTGAAGAGGAAGATCCGGACCCAGAAGCTGAAGACACCACACAACAAGAGTTATCTGAAGCAGACATGAAACTGGTTGCTCAAGAACAGCTACTTTGGTCTTATTGGCATAGCCAAAGAAGTGTGTTTGATCGCCAAAGTCGGAAATCAGAAACTCGAAAGGCATTGAAAGCGAAACTGAAATGGACAGATGAACAGATTGAAGGCTGGGGTCGAGTTTCTGCAAGGAGTCCTACAATTAATGGCAAGGAAAATTTCAATGTGCCAAAGCATGTCAAAGAAGTCGAGTCTTATGTTCCTGCATTAAGACAGAGCGCCTCAGAAGAGAACAGTTCTTCGCAAAACAAAGAAACAGATGTGCCTTCGTCGCGAAGATCTGAACAAAAACCGCGGTTGAATGGGGACAGCCGACAAAAAAACACTAATAGAAATAAAAAAGACGGCGCCAAGCAAGCATCCGGAAATAGTAAGCCACCGCCGAAGCCTTCTCAACAACAGAAAACCCGGACCGGAGTAAGAAAGTCAGGCAAAGCCAAGAGTTTGGGATCTGAGTAGGATTTTACAGAGGAAGCGGTTGATCATTTTAGTTTTAGAACAACACAGACTCAAATATCAGCATTATGAAAGGCTACTAAAGCCATACTTTTGTTTATATAGTATAGTATTGAGAGAATATAACTTTTAGAAGTAACTAATCGTCAAAGCCTTCAAACGGGCTTTCACCACCACTTTCATCAGAGGCATCAGAGGTCACTTTGCGACGTTTTGTATCTAGCTCGTCCCACATATTGTCTATCTCTGACATGTTCTCTTCATCGTCTGTTCTTAATAGCTCCACTGCCCAAAGCTCATTACCAGTATAGATTTTACCAGCGAGCTGACGCTTCGTAACATGGAATACACGTAGATATCTGTCCAAGCCACCCATGGCAACATAGTCACCACGAATACTGAGAGAGCGTGTAGAACCGATAACACCTTTATAAGTACCTAGCAGCTTCAACGGGTCGATGGACCACCGGCTAATAAGGGTATTGGCGTCTCCAGTCAGAACAGTACCGGGGTTCTTGGGGTCAGCAGCTATACATTTGAGAGCGAACTTGGACACTTGTGCAGATGAAATAGGCTGCACATCTTGCTCTATATCGTAGATGCGCAGAGCTCCCTTCGACGTCACAACACCTAATCGTGTTCTGTCAACAAATACAAGAGCAGATACCAAATTTGGAACAGGAAGATCCAAACGATCATTAGGAAGTGGTTCTGCAGCCCAGATATTCTCGACTACCACCTCATGCTCAGATATTTTTAGCCTAAAAACATCTGGCCAAGCCTCTGAGCCTGCACTGGCAAAAGTTAAAGTGCTATTCGGGTTATTTACCACACTGGTGAGCCCCTTTCGAAGGTGAAACTTAATTGAGGATATTATCGATCCGTCCTTCTCTAAAACAAATGCCCGCGATTCTCCCGATGCAGTGGCCGCAATCAGCGCATGTCTTCGTTTTTGTTTGTTATCGCTAGTCAACGAAACCACTGTGCGGTTGAGTCCTATTAGCTCGGCTTTCATATCGTACAAAAGCTTTTCACCTATTAGGATTTGCCCGTTACGTCTCGCAATGACAATAAATTGCTCGAACGAACAAATGTGTGTTATAGCATTGGGCTTTTTAGGGCCACTGGGACCGACCACAACAGTCTCAATATTGGGCTGCTTTGACTCTGGATTGCTAGTATCAACTGTACGATCGAACTCTACCACCTTAAGGGCAGCAGAGTCGGCTGCTGAAAGAACGACTTTCATAGCGCTAAAGAAAACTTTTGGGGAAGGGTGAACTTTGTATGTGCGTTACCCTAGCCTAGAACCACATATCACCACCATATATCATCATCACTCGAACGCACTAATGTGGGCAGAACAAGACAAAAGGGCAAGATGTAGTACCAATTAATAAAAAGGAAGAGCAAAATAAAAAAAAACCAAACATGTACGAATTTACCTTAGTTTAGAATCTTATCTGAGCCATTGACCACAGCCATACACTGAAACGGACCAGAAAAAAGACTTTTCCAAAACCGAATCTTTGCATCATCCCCCGCTGAGGCGAGGATGGTACCAGAAATGTTCCATGACACGGCCCACACTTCTCCTTCATGATCCGCAGATTCATGAACGAGAGCCGTTTCAACATCTTCCTTGTGAGGTTGCGGTCCATCGCCGATTTTAAATCCTTGTATGGGCTCAATTGGCACAGGCTTTTTATTCTTATTACCAAGGGGCTCGCTTTCCTTGTTGGTAGTACCGCGAGATGAAGATGCACCGCCTAGTTTCGTCGAAGAAATATCTGGAGAGCTTGGGTTCGACGTTTTACGTTTGACACTGAAAATTCGTACTTTCCCATCTTTGCACGCCGTGGCAATAAGACCCTTACTCCTTCCAAACGATGGAGCCCAAGAGACATCACGAATCAAGCCCCTATGGCCTTCGATTTGAGTAACCTTGACGTACTTATTTGTAGACTCGTCTTTGCGGAAGAGAAGCACATCTTCAAGAACACAGACAACAATCCAATCCTCAAACCCTGGCGATGGGGACCAACTTAGTGCAAAACTGGACTGTAGTTGTCTGGCAACCGGCCGGTTTAATAGTGGTTCTTGTGTTGTCACCGTCCAGTAGCCAAGGTTGTTAGGATCAAGCGCTTCATACATACGCAGCACCCCGTCAGCAGCAATAGCAGCCAATTTAAGCCCTTGGCCTCTTGGTGCAAACTCTACGTCGTATAACGGCCCCTTAAAGTCACTAATTGTATATCTACGGCGCCAGCGCCGTGCAGAGCCCTGAGGCTCAGCATAATTTTCTGCCCACAATTTAACAGTACAATCATGAGAAGCAGATGCGAGGACAGCCGAATGCTTTGGCCCAGCCCAACTAAGCCGTACTATAGGTGCCTCATGGGCACGCCAGGAGTCATTCAACCTCCAGTCGTCGTCAATGCGGTCAAATACCTTGATCGTATGGTCCACAGAGCACGTTGCAATACGTCGGCCGTAAAAGTCATATGCTATAGCTGTGATCTGGTCCTGATGATCCACCGTGAGAGCCTTCATTCTCAAACGCCGGTGAACTGAGAGAACCAATCGACTAAAAGCCAACAACCAGCCAATTCTAAGACCGGCTTCTAACTGTCAGTGTGATACGCAGCCATTGTGTTGTATTTTATTTCTGAGCAAAATAATACGCTAATGCATTGCGTTTCAGTCGAACTAATATAACTAGTTATCCTTTTTTTTTTGTTTACTACTAGGAGTGACCACAAGCACTTCTTTCTCATGTGAACCTACCTCCCCTGTCACAAATCCCGGTGGTTAGGTGATTGTCAATATCCACCACCACTACACACGCGCGTAAGATCACTCTTACGTATAGCTAAGTGCATACTGCTTAGAGCTTCTAACTTAACGCTTAGAGCTTAAAAGTGGCCTAGTGCACAGAGCGGGCAACTTTTAGAGCTATAGGAGTGTGCTTCTCATCCTAAATCTGAGCTAAACCCCCTTCGTAAGTTTCTGAATTTAAAACTTGGGGACTCATATGCTAGGACTACTTACGCAACCAAAGCCACAGCGAGCAGATGAGACAATAATCACACTGTGCGATCGTCTTTCGCATTCTCTTTTGTTGGAGGATCGTAAAGCTGCAGTTCTTTCTCTTAGAGGCTTGGCTCATGACTCGCGCGAACTTGTGGCTAGCGCGGGGTTAAGAGGTCTGCTTGACACTCTAATTAAAGACTCTCATGATGGAGAAACAGCGCGGACAACTTTAGAAACACTGTTAATCCTGTTCAGCCCCGAAACACGCCGCCGACGAGTACGTCGCTACCTCTCGCCTTTGATTCGGGCAGACACAGAAGCAGAAGATTTTGCTGCTAATGACATTTCCTTGTGGCTTGCAGATGAGCTACTTCATAACGACGAAGCTCTTTCGTGTGTTTTATCACTTGCCGCAACCAAAAATGACCCATTCACTGCCGTATACGCCCTTCAACTGGTTAGCGCCATGAGTGCTAACCGTCCTTCGGAAGCAAAGCAGGCCATGCTGGCATCTGGCGGTGTTCCCACTATTCTTTCGGCGTTCGGTTCGGCTCAAGATATGGTGCGTGATGAAGCCTTACTATTACTCGGTGCACTTACGACGGATCATCTTGATTTACAGAAGTTGGTTGTGTTTGAGGGTGGCTTCGATCGTGTGTTCAGTGTGCTTAATGATGCTGGTGGCGCTGTATTTGGCGGAAGATTGACAGAGGACTGTTTGTCGTTATTAGCAAATCTTCTGCAATACAACACGTCAAACCAGGTGCTATTCACCCAGTCTGGTTACGTTAAACAATGGGTTGGGCTACTTGAACAAATCCGAGACTCTAGTGAAGAAGATATTACATTTGGCGACCAAGCGATCACCAATATTGTAGCGACTCTGCAAATTGGTCAACTTTTAACAGTAAAAGATGCGGAACGCACAACTGAGAATCAAAACATTCTGAGTTCGGATGGTGCTCTCAGAACTGCGCTAGAGATCGCATTCGGTTCTAGATCAGCCCCGCAGGTACGTGTGGCTGCCCTCGTAACTATCGCTTCACTCGTGGATGCCAATACCAGTCAACAAAATCAGTTGCTAGCCATTGACGTGCCCTATTATGATATGACTCTACTCAGAGCGGCAATGGTTGAACCAGCTGTTATGCAAGTTTCTCAGGGACTGTTGAATTGGGCAGTATCACTTAGTTCGACTCATTTGTTCGATCTCCGAGCCGCCTCTCTTCTATGTTTGACTGCCAGCTTAAGAGGTAATCAGCAGGCAAAGGCCGTGTTTTTACAAGAACAGATCAATACGTACCGTAGCTCGACTCAGGGTGGTAGTAATGTCAATCTCATTGAAACTCTGGCCGAGTATAGCGATGAGAACCGACTAAACCCTTTTCGCATTTGGTTCGCTGCTGCCATTATTATGCATATCTTTGCCGACTCTCCTGAGTCAAAAGACCAACTTCAAGATGTATCTATTGGGGATGAATCCTTAGGTATGGACGTTCATGGCTTTATACAGGCCATCGCTGGCGAGCTGCAAGGTGCACTAACCTCTTCTGATTCGATAGCCGCGCTAGGGTATTTGCAGTTGCTAACTATTTGGTTTTATGACTGCCCAGAAGCAGTCGGAGAGTTTACGGCAGAGACATCAGCTATTCAGGCGCTGTTAACACATCAAGACGTTAGCCCGTTAGTACAGAGTCTTGCAGCAATTGTCCTGGGTACTGCATATGCATTTTGTACAAGCCAGTCAAAACTGTCTCGAAAAGACTTTCACCAACTCCTCACAAAGTCTTTGGGTCGCGATCACTATCTACTACTAATGCGCAAGTTCCGTTCGTCATCAGTGTTTCAAAACTTTGATGAGGCCGACATTTTTGGTGCTCCAAGAGGTCCTAATGGAATTCCCGCAGTGTACTTGGAATCTACATTCGTGGATCTCATGCGTGATAGTCTAGGACGGATAAGCCGTGCTATTGACGCCGATCCCAATATCGAGCCCAGTGCGCGTATTTCTTTCGAGATGGTGGAAGATCTCAATGTCAAGCTTTACGAGAAAACACAAGCTTTGTTGAAAACCACCAATGAGGCCTCTGTCTTAGATCAAGAGCTGAAGCAATTGCGTCATGAATTATCTGAGCTCAAGGCTAAGTTTGAAACGTCTGAAGAAAGTCAAACAGAGGCCAAGAGTAAACTAGGAGAGGCTAATTCACAGATACAGTCTCTTACAAACCTTCTCACAAAGTCGCAAACCGAAGCTACAACCTCAAAGAAAAATTTCGAATCTGTTCAGAGTGAGCTTGCAGAACTCAAGACCCAACTTGCTAAATCAACCGCAGAAGCCCAAAGTTTGCGAGCTGGCAAGGATAAATTTGAAGATGGTGTCAACAAAATGTCTCGAGAACTCATGCAGATGCTAAAATCCAAGGAGTCACTTGAAAAAGAGGCTAAAAAGCTGCAGACTGAAAACTCAAAACTTGCTCCAAAGCTAGAATCTTCTCAGAAGGCCGAAAAGGAACTTAAGGAGAAACTACAAACTCTAGAAAAACAGAGTGCCGAAAATTCCAAATCTGCGAAACAGCTGCGGGAAGTTAATGATAAACTTGTTCAAAAACTTAAAGACACTGCGGAGATGCTAAAAGAGCATGAGGAACAAGAAAAATCACTCACTTCTCAACTTGCGGCTGTTAAAGCTAAGGCCGAAGACAAGGAAAATGAACTCCGGAGTATTCAAAATCGTGAAAGTCAAGCTCGCAAAGAAGTCAAGCTGGCAAACGAAAAAGTTGCCAGCCTTCAGAAGTTTGAGGCGCGTGTCAAGAAGTTGGAAACTGAACTTAAAACCGTGAATGCTGAAGCTGAAGAACTGCGTAAGCTTGGAACTGCGGCGGAGCCAGTCGAGTCTGCAGACCTCGAAGGCGCCAGAAAAAAGATTTCAGAGCTTCAATCTGAAAATGAGCAACTCCATGAACTGAGAACGTCTGCACAACAAGCAAACAAGAAGGGGCTTGAAGCTGCAGAAAATACAATTGCGGAACTTCGCCAACAAACAGGCAGGCTAGAAGTGGAAAATAAAAAGCTTCAAGCAGACAAAGGCACGGCCATGGATCACCACCAAAAGCTCAAGGATGAGCTCAGCGCAAATAAAAAAGCACTTGATGAACTCATTGTACTACTTGATGACCTCACTGAAAAGAAGAGTAATTACAAAGAGCGTCTACGCGCGCTAAAAGAAGACGTCTCTGAATCGGAAGATGATGACGATGATGACGATAATGATGATTGAAACAACGACAAGAAAATAAAAAAAAAAATCATCGATAAAAAAGAAAAAAAATAGATTTGTATATATAGTATTTATGGTCTCGCAGCCGCAAGTTTATGAATTTTGATCTGCATTCCTTTAAGAGCACGCGCATCTATGTCCTGAGGTGTGATCAGCACGCATTGAATGTCTTTGCTTTCTACAACTTGTGATAATAATCTCAGACTCAATGAGCGGTTTACCTTGTCCATGTAGACATCATATTCATCCATGGCAACAAATCCAACGTGCATAGTATTCCACACAGCCATTAGAAGAGCAACTTGGGTAAAACTTTTCTCTCCTCCCGATAAGGTCGACGTTGAACGCTCTGAAACTTCACCTGGAGTTGAGTGCGTTGTAAGCTTTGCGGTTTGATCATCAATTTCGACCTCACCTACAAAGGCCCGCTTGCTTAGACTCTTTTTGAAAGCTGCACGGATCCGTTCTTTGATTGCGCCCCAAGCTCTAGCTTCGTTTTCATCTCGATTCTGCTGCCGCTGCTTGATCTCCTCGACTAATCGCAGCATATCATTTTCGCTACGCAATATCTTTTCATATTCTTGCTTTGCGTCCTCCTTCATCCGCTGAGCAGATTGAATTTCCTCCTCAGCAGCTGCAATAGCCTCCTGCTGCCCTCTTAAGTTGTTCAACTTTGATTCAAGCGCAGCATTAGATTCCTTTAACAGTGCTCGAACTTCAGTACTTGGAACGCTTGAATCCTCCTCCTGCTGGGTTATATTATATGGATTCGGTCCATGGTGCTCAGCCGCGCCAACTTTCTCGTCACATTCTACTTGAAGGGAGCGCATCTCACCAGCCATTTGTTCCCGTACCTTTCTCTGGCGTTCGAAGCGCGTTCGATTTTGCCGAAGCGAATCTTCCATGTTTATTAGTTCTTTGCTGATACGTCGGATTTTGGAGTCAAGGTCACGAAGTTCCTGTTTTTTAGCTCGCAGATCTCTTTCCACGATTTCGTGTGCATTAACCTTGTCCTTAATATCCTCTTCCTGATCCAGCAAAACCTCATGGCCGTCCTGTATCTGTCCCTTTAACAACTTAAGGCTTTTGCGAGTCGACTCTAGTTCGTCACTTATATCTGAAGATTTGACTTGAGTTTCAAGTTCCATGAGCTGAGAGTTCAGGGTATCTTGCTCGTCTTCAGCACGGCGACGCAGAGCTTCAGCCTTACGCCGTGATCTGATGTGATCCTCAATCTGCAGGTCCACGTTTTTCAACGCTTGCTCTGCTTTCTTAGCTTGTTGTTCAACACTTAACAGCTCTTCCTTTTTCTCTTGAAGTTCTGCTCTAATCTGGCGTATACGAGCTTCAGCGCCCACCTTCATACGGGCCTGAGGCATAGGTTCAACAGTAGCGCTCTCAGTTCGCCCAACAGCTGAAGTAACACTAACATATCTTCGACGCCCCCTAGCTCCAGTTGACATTGACAGAGCCATTCTCACTTTGTTTTTAGAGATACGATTATCAGTTACCTTGAAGGCTGCATTGGTACCTTCCACGAGTACCAAACTTTCGATATGGTTAAGATCCACAAGAATGCGACGAATTGCTTCCGAGTCTGTTTCAATAACGTCTATTACCCGTACATATTCTTGTGAAGAGCCAGGTAAGGCGGCACTAAAGTCAAAAGGATCATCTTTGCGCTTAAAGATACGCAAATTACGCACATTACAGCGTTCAGAGAGCATGAGCAACCGCTTTCGATCAGCCTCTGTCTCAACCCACCAGCCTTCAAGGGTATTCGTCCAGATGCGTTCGAGAGCCGGAGCAAAGTCTGCACCAACGTCCTTCATTCGAACAAATTGGTACAATGGACCTAGTGGTTTGCGATCCCATTTCTCCCTCTGAACAAGTTGCTGTAACATCCGAATGTTGGCTGGGGTATTAGGAGTGGATGCATTACCTTTTTCTACATCATGTTGTTCATTTTGAAGGTCACGGGCTTGAGACCTTGCGTCTTCTACGCGTCTTTTTTGTCTTGTAAGTAGATCTTTACACTCAGAGCGTGTTTCGGTTAGGTCAGAAATTGCTGCATCTTCCTTACGCATGGTGGCTGAAGCCTCTACACGCCGCAGTTCTGCCTCCTTGATCTGATTTTCGATATTAGCACGTCTGCGTGAAATAGCTTCAGGTGTCAACTCGGCAGCTGTACGTTCTGATTGCACAATTTGCAGTTCACAGCTCTCCGCCTGTTTTGTCAATTGTTGGATTTCCTCGGTAGTATTGGAAACTTCTGATTTGGCGCGGTCTATATCACGAATGAGTTTCTCGCTTTCACCTTCAAGTTCATTAACATGATCAGCAATCTGAGCACGTTGTTGAGTTAATGGCTCTTTCTGAGCTTCGAGATCTTGACGCCGAGTTTCAATGTCTAATTGCGACTCGAGCTCTTTCAACTTTGAATCCTGTTCTGCAAGGTTTTGCTCGGCATTTTCGACCCGACTAATGACCTCGTTCGCAATACGCCACGCCAAAATGAGTTTGATAGCTTTAAGCTGGGCAGAAGCACTAGCATGCGCCCTTGCTCGACCCAAGATTTCATCAGCCTTGGCCTCCTTCTCCGTAGCACTATTTCTAAGAATTTTGATACGTCCAATAAGATCTTCTTGTTCTTTGCTGTGACTGTTCACCAGTGCACGGTCATGCTCAATCACATTCTGTAGAAGTGCCTTGCGCAATTTGTCGTACTTAACATGTGCTGACGCATTAACCAGAAACTCCTTGGCATTCTCTTGACTTAACATTGCTAGCTCGTTATCAGGATAAAGACCGAAATGCTGGCAAATAGATTTCACTTCTTGCGCGCTTGAGCCTTTAACCTCGCGGTTTTGAGAGTCCTTCAGCTTATACTGAGAAGAACCTCTACCAGAAGATCCCTTGCTGTTGATTATTCGTGTAATTGTCACCTCATTTCCATACTTCTGATACATTTGGCGGTACTCAGAAGGAACATGGATTTTAAGAGAAACTGTAGCACGCGTCTTTCCAGTCTGAACCAAACTTCCAAGGACATCTCCGCGAGAAGTTGTCTTTGTACGTCCCCCGAGTGTGATCATTATACCAGTGAGAATTGAGCTTTTACCGCTCCCGTTAGTGCCCACGATGACATTCATTGAGGGGCTCAAGTTGAGCTTGAAATTTCCATGGCACATAAAGTTCTGTAACACAACCTGCTTTATATATGGTGTTCGAACTTCATGATGCCTGGCGCTTTCATCAGGGTCCTGAGACCTCTCAGACATAGAAGCAGCTTCTAAGAGAGCTGCACTTAAGACCAAATCGTTGTACGCGTTGAGACGTCGTTCCGTGGGTAAACAATACCTATATAGGTTAGGGGTAAAAGCTGTGAAGAAAACGACAGTGCAGCTAAGCTACATCTCATAAGTTTCACAGAAGAATTTGAACTGGGTTAGAAACTTGGTTTTTTTTTCTTTTCTTTTCATTGTTGTTGTATTTATCTTCACATACACGATAAATGGCAATTATGTCGTTGGCACTACTCAGGGATACATATATAACCAATTCCTACGACAAGTATATACTTATACCACTGTATAAGTGGCAATCCTTTTCACGCACTAATAAATAAACCTAAGACGGATCACGGTCAAGTAGAACAGGCTTGAACACCTTCGAATCCAGCTCACTAAACCACCTCGAACCCGGTGCAGCCGTAGGGTTAGTCACTGCAGGGTCTTCTGGCGATCTTGAGGAGCCTGCTACACCAGGGTAGTAATAGTCACTGTCATCCTCCGCGGTTGGCACGCGTGGAACAGTGGGCATAGTAACTCGTGTAGCTTCTAAATCAAACTCATCATCTGAGTCTTCCTTCTGTTCGATTCCAGTACGGATTCCAAAAACTTCGAGCATTTGTGCTGTGGTACCGCCAAATACGATCACAGTAAGGACAACTACTACTAGAACTGCAGCTCTCAATTGACTTGCATCAGGCCCATCTATGCCAGCAGCCAAAGCCACTCCAACTGCTCCACGTAGTCCAGCCCAGAAAAGCATGTATTGGTACTGCTCCGGAATCTCTTCCTCCTCCGGCAAATGCGATGTACCCACGATATTGTAGTTAGTCTGGAATCGATAAATACGATTGATCAATTGTGAAAGAGGGAAAACGGCAGCGTATCGCGACAGACAAATGCCCAACGCAGTCACAATGATAAGCAACGGGCGAAATTCCAACTCGTCCTGAGTGAACAAAGTCAGCCCAAGATAAATGAAGATAAAGTTTTCCGAGAGCTGTGCCAGTAGCTGGAATGTGTATTTCACTGCAATCTGGGTGCGCCTCGTCATATTATAATAGGCATAATGCTTCAAAGTAATGCCACAGAATAGTAGAGATACAATGCCACTCATATGGCATCCATTGGAAAAGAAGTAGGTGGCATAAGCAAACAACAGAACAAGGCAAGATTCAATCTGTGGGTAGCGTCTTACGCGAGTGTGCTTGAGCACAAGAGCAGTGAGCACACCGGCAAGGACACCAATTAGCAGCGAGATGGTAAACGTAATGAAGAAAATACCAATGCCGCGGAAAAACGCAGAGAAAGTCATAATGTCTCCGCGCAACTTCTGTGCAGTCTCGAAAATAACAATACAAACGGCGTCATTCAGTAAGCTCTCTCCAAAAATAATCGTATAAAGCTTTGGGTCCACCTTGTGGGCATTGAAAATAGACAAAATGGTTACCGGATCAGTGGCACTCAAAGTGGCGCCCATGGCAATTGCGTCCACAAAGGGCAAATCAATACCTTCGAGACCAATAGCGGCCCACACCCACAGCAAGACACCCAAAATGACAC
Source organism: Entelexis apis (assembly GCA_030564665.1). Classification (NCBI taxonomy): domain Eukaryota; kingdom Fungi; phylum Ascomycota; class Dipodascomycetes; order Dipodascales; family Trichomonascaceae; genus Entelexis; species Entelexis apis. Next base: position 1,535,954 of record JAJLWA010000001.1, on the reverse strand, counting down.
ATGCAAAAAACGTACCAGCGAATGCAAATGTCAATATCGAGAAGATATTGCGAAAAAAGTTTACTTGGTTCAATTCATAGCCCGAATTAAGAATAATCGGTGGTAGCAGAATGTTGAAAAAGTAGCTGTGACTGAAAGTGAGGTGTGACTGAATAAAGTGCCCTGGTGATATACGCACAATAAATCCAACAAACATACCGGCAAAAATAGAAAGCACTGACTCATGCAAACCCTGTATTCGCTTTGTTTGCAGATAGTAAGATGTCCATAAGGAAGCGATAAGCAACGCAATCAGTATGAACAAAGCCCATGACTGATATATTTCCTCAGTGCCAGGGTCCACAATGTTGTCTCCCGGGTTATCAAGGTCTGCATCCGTCGAGTCTCGCCGAAACAGTTGGGCAGCAAGCGCAATCATAAATATTCAAACACCCACTTTATGAGGTGGATCCGAGACGAATCTAGGTGGGTGGACAACCTGAATGAACTCGGTCCCTAACCACTGGTTCAACACTGATCACGGGTTGTGTGATAAGTATAAATCATAAATAGTGTTATGCAACTACGCGCTGGCTGCCAAAGGCAGTATTCAAGCAAATCTTGATCACTATTTAGCTCCATAATTTCAATCTCTTTAGATACTTGCTTTTTGTCGTTTTCCATATGCTGATTTCTTACCAACGATATAATATGCAAGTTCAAAGAGATTAAGCTCACCTACTTGCAAAACATGTAGTGTACTTCAAGGCATCCAGAACGTCACTACTCTGGTTTAAAGGTATATTTTTACGCTACGTAGTCAATGAGCACGTTTTTGTTTGCTAACCTATAAATCGCTTTATCGTCTCAAGAAATGTGATGGAGCTAGAGTAGGCAAAGATCAGGCCTTATACTGCCTTGATCTGCAATAAAATATTTTTTTTTAAAAAAAAAAAGATCTAATACATTCATTTAGAAAGTTATACTGATGCCTTAAACATGAACCTTTTAGCAGTTGTATTATCATGCATTCGTACTTTTGGGACAAAACCCTACAGAACGGCTGCATCAAAGCATAATAATAAAACCACCAAATAGTTGGATATGATCCGGCATGGCCTTTGGGCTGCTAAACTGGCAAGGTTTTCACTGAGTCCTCGCTCATCTGTGCGCTTGATACACGAACTTGACGCGAAATGGCTGGCGCGTTGGCCTGAGGTTCCGTATTCTCCACCGGGCGAAAAAAAAGACAAGTACTACCAGTTACCGATGTTTCCGTATCCGTCAGGTCGACTACACGTAGGACATCTTCGTGTTTATACTATTAGTGATGTTTTAGCTCGATTTCGTCGAATGCAAGGCTACGAGGTTATACACCCAATTGGCTGGGACGCGTTCGGACTTCCAGCAGAGAACGCGGCGATTGAAAGGAATCTGAGTGCATCCGACTGGACATACTCAAACATAGAAGATATGCGCAGCCAAATCAAGCGAATTATGGCCACCTTTGATTGGGATCGCGAGGTTGTGACTTGTTCACCTGAATATTATCGTCATACTCAATGGCTATTCCTACAATTATACAAGGCTGGAATGGCTTATCGGGCAAAGCATTCAATTAATTGGGATCCTATAGATAAAACTGTCCTTGCCAATGAACAGGTTGATGCTGAAGGACGCTCTTGGCGGTCCGGTGCATTGGTAGAGCAGCGGGAACTGGAGCAATGGTTTCTTCGCATTACTGCTTTCGGAGATGAGCTTGATTTCGACTTAGAGCTCCTAGAGCATTGGCCGGAAAAAGTAAAAACCATGCAGTCCAAGTGGATTGGTAGATCAGAAGGTGCAGATGTATGTTTTGGCGACCAACTTTGGGCGTTTACAACTCGTATAGAGACGCTTCCTGGAGTTAAGTTTCTCGCCATAGCAGAAGATCATCCCTTGGCACTAGAGCATGCTGCCGACACTAGACAGTCGGGGCTTATAGAGGGCTTGGAGGCCCGTAACCCGTTGACCAAAGAGCCTATCCCTGTCTATGTCGCCCCGTATGTTGTCTCTGGATTTGGAAGTGGTATCGTTATGGGTGTACCGGCTCATGATTCTCGTGATTATAAGTTTTGGCAAGAAGTACAACCTGACGACCCCATAAGCCCTGTGCTCTCAGAAGAATCCGGCAGAATGACCGCAATTGCTGGACCACAGTATCAAGATATCCCCATTCTGACGGCACGTTCATTGATGCTAAAGAACTTATCGGCTAGTAAAAAGGCTCAGCCTGCAACAAACTATCGATTACGGGATTGGCTGGTCAGCCGACAACGATTTTGGGGTGCACCCATTCCTATGATCCACTGTGAATCTTGCGGAGCAGTACCAGTTCCCGAGCATGAATTGCCCGTCGAGCTTCCTGCTGACACGCGGGCTAAACCACTTTCCCAACACGAAGAATGGCTTAAGACAGAGTGTCCTAGCTGTGGTGGACCCGCTCACCGTGACCCAGATACGATGGACACATTCATGGACTCGAGTTGGTACTTTATGCGCTATACAGACCCTGAAAACACTCAAAAACCATTTGATTATGCCAAAGCATCTGCTCTTTTACCCGTTGATTGTTATGTTGGTGGCATAGAGCACGCAATTTTGCACTTGTTGTATTCACGCTTTATAGCAAAGTTCTTGACTCAAATAAAAAGCTGGGATGGCGGCGAAATGAGTGGTGAGCCGTTCAAAAAACTTCTTACCCAAGGCATGGTCCATGGACGTACCTTCAAGGACCCTGTAACTGGCCGTTTTTTGAAGAAGGAAGAAGTTACTGATGAAGACAAAGTGATAGTTGTTATGGAGAAAATGTCAAAGTCGAAGCATAATGGCGTGGATCCACTGACTGTGATTGATGCTCATGGTACTGATGCAACTCGAGCTCATATTATATTCCAAGCTGCTGTCCCAGACACTTTGGATTGGGACGACCAGAAGATTGTCGGAATCGAGCGTTGGCTCTCCAAGGTTAGCGGGCTCAGCAAAAAGCTTTACGAAAATGCCACAGCAAACGATAGTGCGCCTTCTCATGAAGATATTGCAAAGTGGAACGATGTTGTTCAGTATGCCGATGGTATTACACAAACTCTCATTGAAGGATCAGGTCTAAACACAGTCGTCTCAGATTACATGAAACTCACACATTTAATTACAGCTTTATCGGCGAGTAATCTTGACCTAGCTCGAAAAGCTTATGATGTGTTGCTTAAGCTCATGGCACCGGTTTGTCCAGCACACGCAGACGAGAACTGGGAACGCGTACTTGCAAAGAGAGGCCAGAAATGGTCATCGATCCACGCTGAGCAATGGCCCAAGGTAAACCCAATATTGGCAGACGTGAACACTGATATCAATTATACCGTCATGATTAACTCTTCCACTGTAGGCACGGTAAAGGCTTCTTCAGATGCCACCGAGGCGGAAGTTTTAAGCAAGACGTCAGTGGACCCTTGCACAGTAAAACGGGTGATCTTCAAGCCGAAGCGAAACCTGATCAGCATTATAACAACCGACTTTCGCAAAAAGAGCAACTAATATTCTGGAGAAACCGAAAACCCTCTTTCAGACTGTGTTTAAACACACAAAAACTGGAAACTCTGGTACATTTTAAAAGAAACACACTGTACATATATACTACAAATTTGAATATGAGCGTGTTATACAGAAGAGAGATGTACGTAAAACAAATGGCTATTCAAAAAAAAGAAAAGAAAGGCGTAACTAACGGCAGCCAAAGATTAGTTTAGTCTGGCCTTACCGTTTTCCTTGGAAGTCATGCAAGTGATTTAGTTAATTACTATGGGAGATGAGTTTGCATCACCAGAAAATAATACCACCTATCTATCTACAGTGTTGGCTGTGCGACATTTCCCGGTTGAAGTTCTGGTTTGAATTCACCAAGTGATCCATTACGGTCGAAAATTGTACGCGAACGGATATAAGGGTCTAAATGCCAGAACTGTGCATATAGCTCATCAGCGGCCTTATTACGCTCATTGAAGGCAACCTTACTATCAGCATCATTAGTGGCCGTAATCCACTTGAGAGTAGCAGCGTCAAACTTGTCGAATAGCTCATTGCGCTGGACGTAGAGCGCCTTACGCTTGGACAAGTCATGAACAGGCGCAGACTCGCCCTCATTGGGGGGAATCCACTTGTACTTAAAGCTTGAGGTGCCACCCATGCTCTCAGGAATCTGATCACTATCGATGTAATTGAGTAGGTCCTTCTCATTTTTAGTGAACGAAATCTTTGACGCAACTACAGGATCAATCCAGCCCTTGATGATTTTCCAGACACTGGAAAATACCCAGGGTGCACGGTGGATGAATAGGTAACCCAAACATTCCGGGTAATAATGCTCGAAGCAAGTCAAAATAAACTTTACTACCGAATAGTCCATATTTCCCAGACTAAATCCACTGAGATCGAAGACAACTGCGGCTGTTGTGACCTCCTTATTCAAACACATACGTGCAGATTCAATGACATTTAGCGTGTAGCGCTCCATTGCCTTCTCCGACTGTGCTTTGGGGTCGTGCAAAGCGACATGAATGAATACAAGTGGGCGGCCCTGCTTGTCATGACCATGTAAGGTGACCTTTCCCTCTTTATATTGGCTAATAAAGCCCTCATCAGGCTCAACATTAATGAAATACTCCTCACCCTGCTCCAAAAGCTTGGAAATATCCCAATCAGCGGTACGCCAGTGCAAGGTATGCCCGAACTGGACGAGAGATTTTATAGTGTCCCATTTACGTGCCCGCAAGAATCGCAAGACCAGACTATCTGGATGGTCACAACGCACGGACTCACGAAAGCTTGCCTGGATCTGAGCTGGCTCGAGGTTATTAGTGGCGCTTTTAAGCTCTGAGACACATTGCGCAATGGTATATTCCTCAGGCTGAGTGGGAGCACCGCCGCCTCTGAACCCGAACAATCCACCAGATTTCTTAGTTGGAGGTTCCTCTGTGGGTGGGGCGTTGACACCAACCTTGCTGTCCTTTGGAGCAGCGCCAGTAAGCTGTAGCAACGCAAGATACGTTTCCTTTAGGCGGTACTCTTGCGTCGGCGTAAGATTACCCAGGTACCCCGGGAGTGGCTTATAGTCTGAAGATGAGGCAGGCATACTCGGATGATGCTGCTCGTGGCTGTGATGCAAATGAAGAGGCGACATAGTCGTCTTCTTATATATGCTAAATACCGATGACAGTTCGGGGAACACAGCTGGGTTGGGTATAAGTAGACATGTAGGCACGTGATGAGAAATGATGCAGGTGCTTTGTGCCGGGTTGGGTGGACGACAACTGGATTTTTGTAGTGTGTGACAAAATGCTGACACCGGATCAATTGCGATATGGATTACAATGAGCTAAGGTTACCTACTTAGCCACACGGTATACCTTCGTATCTGTTTTCAATGTCGCTTTTAGAATCGGCTTACTCTTCCCTGCTCATATGGGCCCCGCAGCATCTGCTGCGTATCACCACCACCCTAGACATTTAGCCGACCCATTTTCCTATTACCCCTTGCCCCACCCCACACGCAGTGCTTATCAGGCAAAAGATGAACGATAATGCAAGTGGGGTAGCTTGAATCCGAAACCAAAGTGTAGACATGTTTCAGCGCAGAGCGTGATGCTATATACGGACAATAGCATTGAGGTTGACGGCATTCTTACTTGTGACTGGCACGTTACAACGATGTATATTTAAACGAAAAAGTTCTTTAGAGCTGAGTCTGAACAAAGCGCATAGAGCAAATACGGAAGAAGCATACGGAAGAAAAGAACAAGCCATAAAACATATTTAGATGAACTTAATTGAGTGCAAAAGATAGCATATAATTGGCCGAACATCGCATCTGGATGCAACAAAACACAAATGCAAGCTGGATCAGCCCAACCCTCGAGGTGGCGCACGGCGTGCGGATAGAAAACTTACACATAACGGCACAGATTACCTGCATACCCAGCGGCATGGGAAATGGCTCGGGATATGTAGCTATTTTTCTTTGGATCCCCCGAAAATCGATCCGTTGGCTCTCTTAGTTAACGCTACGTCTCTGGGTAATAATTCTATAATAAATACGAATTAAACAATCAAATAATAATAAAAGAACCATATTAAGTCATTTAGAACTTAAAGACCTTTGTTCAAATGCCAATCGTCACACACAGGACACTATATAATAAACGCCTTGATTAGAGAGAGATAACACAAAAAAAAAGGCTACAGGGAAATAAAAACCAAGGGCCAGAAAAACAGGGGCAAAATAATGAATGAAATACGGTCATAGCTTCTCCCCTCAGCATTGATCGATTTACTTCCACACACTCAGAAATCATCATGGGCGGGAAGTAAAGACAGGGGGGCATTCAAGATACGTGGGGATTTTCAGGCGTACATTGCATAGCCACGCATTCATAGGATGCGCACAAGGCAGCGTGCGGAAAGGTAATGCATAGATCAATAGAAACCCTCGAGTAAAGAAATTAGCTATTCAGCTTTTTGGTTTTTCGGCGTGCCTCGTTCAGTCGGGCATTTACGCGATGCACATCGATGTCAAGATCCTCAAGCAACTCAGTCTGCTTTACAATTTCATTATGAATACCAAGCCCAAGCTGTTTCTGCCGGCTAACAGCGGCTCTTATAGCCTCAATTTCAGCATCTTGGTCAGCCATGCTAATCTGTTGTTGATACATAAGTCCGCTGTTGTTGTGCTTTCGTGTCTCTTCAGTTTCTCCGAGTACTCGTTCATGCTGATCAACGGATTGAAAATCAAGTGACGGCTGAGGATCCTGCCGGTGCTCTAGGTGTTGCAAGATCAATAAATAATTGTCGAGCTGCTGCTGCCGACGAGCCGTCTCGCCACGGCCTACGGAAGAGTGGTCTAATTGGCGCTGGAGCTGGCCAACCAGAACTTTCGCCTGCACGACTTTCTGCCGCAATTGCGGCATCTGCTCGGCGGCGCGAGCCTCACTTATAAGTTTAGAGACTTCCGTGGTTGTCTTCAGCCAATCCTGTGCTTGCGTAGTGGGTTTTGCTGCACTACGATTAGAGTATAAGTCAAGAAAGCTATTCAAAGCTAGACACTCGGCAAAATCAGGCACACGCACCAGGGCCCGCAGCATTGCTTCCAAATCAGATCTACGCTGCTCGTAGTCCACTGTTTGCCACATTGAAGGCTTGGGCGGAGGTGGCACAGCCACGGGCTCACCCATCTCCTCTTCCACGTTTTTGGCCAGTTCCAGAAAGTCGTTATAGCGTTTTAAAACAACATACGGCACAATGCCCTCACTTGGATCTACGTTAACTTCATAGAGCACAGGCTTGCCCTTACGGTAATGCGGAATTGACACCGACACAGGCATGTCGCAATAGGTGTCGGTCACGTAAACAACACACAATTTACACACGGCTAATTACAATTACACTAAGGACTTGGATTAGGTCGTTGTGGGGAAATCTTGCGACGCAGAACTGTAAGGAAAACAATTAAATACAAAGAAAAAAAAAATGCAAGAGCAATAAAACTTCATGAAACCAAACTAAACCAAATTAAATTAAAGTAAGATAAACTAGTGGTATATTTGGCTGGAATCTCAACAAAATGCATTAGTGTATATGAAGTCCAAGTTGCCTTCAGCTGTTTATTAGCGTCGGGACTTGAGAAAAGCGGTAGCAAAATCCTGAATTAGAAGCTTACAGAACTGTCAGGCGTTGAAGCGATAACTGTAGAATCTTTGGTTTCAGCCTGGTTTGTGTTAACGATAATTAACTAGCATCTTTTGGATGATTGCCTTACTCTCAATTGTGAAATACAACTGTAAATAGAAGGCTGCTGGCGTTTCGAGCCCTGCAGCGTTGTATACCGATTCAACAGACAAGTCGAAATATCGGCCTTCGTGATACGGTTAGCACGCGCACACACGCGCACGCACTCGCTGTTCTTTTCTTGTTTACTGATTCCAACGTGTTTCGAATCTTAAAAACTATGGCACGCCCGATCGTTTTGAGTGGCCCAAGTGGTACTGGAAAATCGACTCTTTTGTCGAAGCTTATGGGAGAGTTCCCAGGCAAGTTTGGATTCAGCATTTCGCACACGACGCGTCAGCCGCGGGCCGGTGAAACCAACGGCAAACAGTACCATTTTGTCACTGTGGAAGAATTCAAGGGCCTTATTGAGACCAAAAAGTTCATTGAGTGGGCTCAGTTTGGTGGAAACTACTACGGCACGTCGATCCAGGCTGTAGATGACGTGACGAAGCAGAACACCATTTGCATCCTTGACATTGATATGCAGGGTGTGAAGAGCGTTAAGAAGACTGACTTGAACCCGTTGTTTTTGTTTATTGCTCCGCCGAGCTTCGAGATTCTGAAGCAGCGGCTCACGAGCCGTGGCACCGAAACACCAGAGTCCCTCGAGAAGCGTCTTGCCGCATCCAGCGCTGAAATCGAATACAGCAAGGAACCTGGCGCATACGACCTGGTTGTTGTGAACGATAATCTTGAGAAGGCGTACGCTGAGCTCAAGGATTTCATCACGAAGCATGAGCAGCTTTGAAAAGCATGTGCAGCCTTGCCAATCAATGTAGCAACAATATGATATGTTACAGTATCCAGGACATTAAGAACATGATATAACTCGCTTAGATCTAATGGCAGAGATCCAAAAATGTAGTTCCAATATTTCAGAGATCAGCAGCGCCTGGTCATCAATTCCCTGATGATGTACTTCAACTCAGTAGCATATTATAATCCCAAAATGTGCAATTATAGTTATATCAGAAACTAGATTTGTACAGTGTTCAAAATTGAATAGACAAGGATCTATTGTTGCCATCTTCCCACTGCTTAGACCGACGCTGTAAACCTGAGTAATCCCGGGCTTGAATCTGCTCAGTTGATCTCAACCTACTGCACTAGCTGTAAACTGGGTAAGGCGTTTTGATATTGTGACCATGCCTGGAGTTCCATTGCCTAGTAGTGTCGTGGGAGCGGGCGAGCCAAAGGAGACTCTAGGTGAGAAGCTCCTGAGGAAAAGTAAGGAGCATCCGCTTGTGCCTATTGGAGCTACAATGACTTGCGCGGCGCTCTATCTTTCTGCTCGGGCGCTGCGGCACGGTGACGCGAGACTGGCAAACCGTATGTTTTTCTGGCGTGTCGCTTTCCAAGGATTTACAATTGCTGCTCTCATTGGTGGCGCCATGTATTTCGGTGACCAAGACGTCGGTGGTTATAAAGGCACTCCGCAAGAAAAGTTGCGGACAAAGGCGAAGGAGCGTGAGGCCATGTGGATCCAGGAGCTCGAGCGTATTGAAATGGAAGCACAAAAAAAGCAACAGCAAGCAGAGGCTCTCAAGCAAAAGCTCGCTGCCGACATGCAGAACGACAAAAGATCAAACAATTAGCTTGTGACGCAACTTTTTTTCTATGTTTGTTTTTTTTCCCTTCGCTCTTTGAATTATTGTTTACTCTTGCGCATTTCCCTGATCAATTAAGCCCATCGCCCAAATAGGCGCGCTTAACTTGCAAACCTAGTAGTGTTTTTTTATCAAGGCAACGGGTAGCTTAACAACTTAGCAGACTTATGTACATAGCCAACCCTCGGTCTCAATGTGTCTTCATTCATGCCTACGCGCTTATCATATTTATCGTATTTATTTCTCTCTTGCTTTATTTGCTTTCAAAGGTAGTATTCTAAATATATGTGACGGTGGTAGTATTGGCGATGGGACCGCATGACTCAAGTGACACTTCTTGTAAGCTAACTTAAGCCAACTTACGAACCACTCACCACCTGTAAATAACTGCACTCACGAGGCAATGGATACGCCCTTCATTGCTACTTTTTCAGTGGAAAATAGCCACAAGAGTGATATATATGCTCTCGCGTCTTGCCCGAAATATACACTAGCTGCAAGCGGAGATGGTACGATCTCAATGTGGGATAACGCTAATGTGAGCGACACACTAACCGCCTTGAATCAGCAACCTATCCGTGCCGGTGTCCATCATCTCGCTGTAGATACGCCCGGTAACTATGCAGTAGCTGTTTCCTTCGACGGTAAGGTCAATGCTTATAACTTGAAGACGCAGCAGCAAATTCCTCTTACGTCCTGTGAAAAGCTCAAGGGACTTTGGTCCTGCGCTATTGCTGGCTCGCTCATAGCCCTATCGAGTTTGCAAGGTATAGTCTATATTGTAGATATTGCCGAGGACAAACTTGTCAACGAGTTTAAAGAGCCCAGCAGCGGCGGTGATGGCGGAAAACAGCCCTGTCTTTGCGTCGATATTTCGAGTGATGCAAGCTTTGTTGTTGCTGGATATGATTCAGGTAAAACACGAATTTACAGCCTAGAAACGGGCCGCCTCATATACACGCTTCCCAGCCATGTTTCTAGGCCGCGTTGTGTGAAGTTTAACCCCCAGGGTAATTTGATCGCTGTCACCGGTGACGAAACGATCGCTCTATTTTCCCTGAACGGCGGCTCTTATCTTGGATCGCTGCTTGGCCATGAGTCATTCGTTTATAGCATTGACTTCGACGAGTCTGGAGAACGCTTACTTAGTGTGTCTGGAGATGGCAAAACTCGTGTCTGGTCTCTTGACAGCCGTAACACGCTTTTCACAATGTCGGACTCAGACTTCCCGTTGTTTGCATCTACGTGGGTCCCGGGACGAACAAATATCATCGGTGGTGCGCCTGTCGGTTTTGCAACGGCTGGTGTTGATAAAGTCTTGCGATGGTACCGTGAGGCCTCTGGATCTACCAACGATATCTAGTCCAACTATTTATTGACTGAATTTCATTGATTGAAGTTTATTTGGTGTACTTCTGTTTCTTTTAGCTTCGCTTGAATCTGTACTTAGTTTAATATAACTCACTTCGTGGAATATTTCGGACTTCATTTCAGTTTTTTTTAATTATCAAAGCGTAGCTTAGTGAACTTTGGTATTCTTGACTTTTGTCTATATAGATTCCTCAAGTTTCAAAAACTTTTATCACGCCTCCTTTTGGTGTGATTTTAAGCTGGAATAGAATGTTTGATGTATGTGTATCGATGCAAAACTTGATTTATGTGTGATTTGCTTGGTACTAAGTCAGATCAAATGGATTCTCTAGTTCCATAACCGAGCTGTGAAATGCACTTAGCACTTTATGTTCACAAATTATACTTTGTTGGTATACCTTTGCCCAGATAATACCATCGCATGCAGTGCCATTGATAGCTGCGTTCACAAGCTCATCGTCAACAAGATTGTATTTGCTCATCCAAAGTATGACATCTCCATTAGTTGGTTCACAATGATGCGCTTTTAGAAACCATTCCTTTGCTTTCTCACGCTGTCCAGCACTGACAAATAGTAGGCCACCTGCTATTAATACATAAACATCTCCTCTGGAGCTCTTCACTGCCTCGATAAGCTTACTTTTGCGCTGGCTTCGAGGTGCAGCTTGGATGGCTTCCCACCATAGCAATCCATATGTCGGGCAGTTTCGAAGCGCATCGTCTAGAACTTGTGTCAAGGGAAGCCCCTCTCGTTTCTCCAGTAAAACTCTCTGAAGCCAAATTGCACCATCATTGGGATACTCATGAATTGCTTTGGATAGTACTGCGCGTCGAGATATGCTCGAACCTGAACTGAGCGCTAATTCATACCATAGTACTGGCCGCAATTTGTTCGATATAGCCACCATCTTCAAACCCTCTTTAATGTGCTCTTTGGCATTTTTATGATCCAGTCGCGCTTTAGCTATATAAATCTCAGCGCTTTCTGGCCATTGGCGTATTCCACGATCAAGCAATCTTAATGCTTCATCCCGACGATTACTGAGCTCATAAATCTCAATAAGTCGCACGAGAAAGACGGGATCTCTAGTAGCATGAATTTCCAAAATACTGATAGCTGTATCTCTTTGTCCTCGCCTCAACAAACTTTCTACTGCTTGCTGGACCAGAGTCACGTCGTTCCATGCTTCACATTTCTTAAGTACCATGTCTACATTGCCACCAGCAGCAATGTACTCACATAATAATTTGCTGCTATTCGGGAACTCGGAAACAGCCTCTTCAAGTATTCTGGGGTCGGTTTTTGCCCAGTCAATATAGAGTGCTTCAGACTTTGGAAGAGCTGAATAGATTAAACTCCGCGTCTCCGACTTAACCAGCTTGTCATTCAAATCCGCTGGTCCCAATTTTAATAACCTTGTCAGGCCTTTGATAATGCGTGCATCCTCAAAGCCGAGAGTGAACAAAGCTGTAAGCAGTTCGCTACGAGGAATCGCTGCAACAATCTCCTGAAGAACCTGCTCTAGTTCAGTATCTTCTGACTTACGCGCCGTAAGTAGCCATATTTGGAGATTCCCTGGGTTTTTTTTAGTGGCCTCGAGCAACAATGTATATTGCTCACCTGCATCGCTTGCATCAATGAGTGCCAGCCATATATCTTCTTTGTTTGGCAGAAATTCAGCAGCTGTTTTCAAGATCTCCCGCTTAGCTACCTTGTCCTCCTCGAATTGGGCAGCTAGGAGCCATAATTTAGAGCTATTCGAACAGTGCAGAAGCGCTTCATGTGTCACTTGAGCTTTCATGACGTTTATAGGTTCAAGATCAACCGCACGAAGCCAAAGCTCCTCATTTTCAGGGCATGAGCGACACGCCTTAGCTGCAATTGATCGAGATTCTGAACTATTAGGGTGCATCAAAAGACTCTCCAGCCAGATCTCAGGACTAGAGGGGCACATGAGAGAGCCCTTCTCAATTATGATACGGGCTCTTTTATGGCGGGCAGCCTGCTGTTCTAGTCGTGCCAGTCCCAGAAAGCCTTTGGGGTTATGTGGCTCCGCTCGTATCAAGTTTTCTAACATTAGTCGTTTGCGGCGTAATTCAGCTAAACGTTGTTCTTCGTCCTGTTGAGCAAGGATAAGTGAATCAGGAACAGCGTAGTTTCGTTTTAGTGCACGTTCATTTTCACGCAGTCGCTTATTGCGGTGTGTGAGATCAGAGGCTTCTGGAAGGCTTGCCCACTCGTCAATTGATACTTCTTTTAAGCTTGACTTGAGTGGCGTGTTCGCATTTATCTCGTTTTCAGTACGCTCTTTCTTTTTAACGCGCTTCGATGCAATCTTGGACTCAATCGCAGCATATATGGCCTCAGCATCAGTATTCTCCCGTTCTATCCGCTTCGTGCTCTGCGCACTCGCATCCGCAAATCGATCTTTAGATACATTATGTATAACGGACTTACCGCGAGCTGGTGAATGGCTTGGGAAAGCGTCTTTACTACCACCACGCTCACCACTGGTACTAAACCCCACTGCGCCCCGACCCACGCCAGCCCTATAGCCCGGCGGGGCCGACTTGCTAAGGAAGTCTTTCCCCACAAATTGCATACCACAAAATAATTGGAATATATATCAGGGTGAGGGTGAGGGTCCATTTTTGAACGACAAATGTTCTGCAGGCCGTTTTGTCACACTAATAATAATAATAATAAGGCTTTCACTGCTTCTTAAAGAAGAAGAAAAAGAAAAGGCCAGAGAAAACTCTCGGCCGTATAATAGAACAAGGCGAACACTAAAAGTTAAATACAAGAGGGATTGTTTTAGTTAAAGTGATTAGGATATCAACAACACCCTTTTCAAAACTTAGCTCAGATCATTACTAGTACGATGTACGCTCACGTATGCATTGTAATTTGACGTAATTCAGACCATCATCCTACAAATTTGTTGTCAATCTAGCAGTTTATAGCTGTGGCCATCGCGATTTGCCTCAATGTTACGGTCTAGGGTAGCTAATTAGTATAGGTACGTATTTACAAGGGGTCAAGAACATCATCAATAGAAAGTGTCATTCAACTTTAATCAAACAACTACGTGTTAAATTTGCTGTTCCATGGATTCATTAAAAAGCTTACTGATTTTGAGAATACAAGTAAAATCACGAACCACGAGTTTATTTGACAAGTAATACGCAATTTGTTCCAAACACTATTTAAGAGTCACTTAGCATTCTGCAACTAGGTTTCTTATACTTTAGTCAACGAGCTGCCGACCAAATACCTTGCGGGGCGCTTGGTCTAGTGGTATGATGCATCCTTCGCAAGGATGAGGTCTCGGGTTCGATTCCCGAAGTGTCCACTCTGCTTTTTCTTTTTCTGTTTTTAAAAAACAAAATCCATACTTGAGCTGCGTTTACTGTTAAAGCCATGTTTCTTTTTTTCTTTTTTTTTTTTTTTTTGGTGCAATATCAAAAGGATAAGAAGAAGTCTTAGCGTTATCACACATTTCTTTATTCTCTTAGAGAGAATTGGCATAGGGAGCAATATATATATCTATCCACAGTTTGATTACCCTACTTGAGCAAAATTACCCACATGGCAACCGCATTAGAAGATATATAGTTTACTGAAGGGTTACATAGCTAGCGGGGAAAAGACCAATCTTACCCTTGGAGTTCTTTCCACTCCACCAGTCCTCAGATGGGAACTCGATTTCGGTGATCTTTTCATTTTCGTCGAACTCGAGTTCGTCCTCATCACCAGCCTCGTAGTCATATTGAGCAATAGCAACTTTTCCAGTAGAAGCGGATGGCTGCGACTCCTTTGACGGCTCAGATTTTGGCGCACCGTTTGAAGCTGATCCTGCTCCTTTGATCTCTACAAAATCAGCTGGGAACAATCCAACCTCGCCTGCAGAGTTTCTGCCCAAATACCAGTTCTCATCAACTTCTTGAATCTCGGTAATTGTCTCACCAACCCTAAGGCTAATCTCGTCGTCATCCTCCTTCTCGTGCTCGAATTGGACTGTTCCGGTAAGGCCATTGCCGGCTGAGTGCTCCTCTGCCTTCTCCTTGGGCTCGTCCCGTTTGGGTTCTACAGCGGTGGCAGAGTCGCCATTAGCTTGAGATCTCTTAGGAGCGGGCGGTGCTTCCTCCTCTTCTTCCTTCTCCTCCTCAAGATCCTCTGTCTCAGAATCCTCACTTACAGGTTCAGGGGCCTTCGCAGGAGTTGTACGCTCAGGAACAGTCTTAGACTCTGCACCACTTGAAGGTGACTTTGCTGCAAAACGTGACGCGAATGTGGAGACATCGGTCTTGTTATCGGACTTTTCTTCGGAAGTCGTTCCCTTAGAGGTGCTCTTATCATCATGTGGGCTTACACGTTGAGGCAGCGACGGTGATTTGTCCTCTTGGCGTCCTAAGCGGGCCTTTGCCAGTTGAGCAGCAACAGAAATTGGCCCCTCTTCATCATCATCATCGTCATCGTTTTGCTTGTCCTCGTCTTTATCCGGAAGCTTGCGGCTACTGGATGGCGCACTATTGGAAGCCGTGCTCGAGCGGGTGGTGGTCTTGGGTGGGCCTGGCCTTGATGAGGAGTCAAACTTGGGTTTAGCAGCTCCGAGATTGGTTTGGAAAGCTTTCATACGATCAGAAAGAGATCCCAACTGGGGTTCGTCGTCCTCGTCGGCAGTTGCACGGCTATGCTTAGTGTTTGCCGTTGAGCGCGTTTCTGAAACAGCTTTCTTGACCTCACCCTTATCGGATTCGGGCTCAGATTCTTCGCTTTCAACAGGCTCATCACGCTTCGTGCTTGATTTCGGCGTCGGGGCTGTACGTGCAGCAGCAGGGCTTGCTGGGCTAGAGCTCTGTTTCTGAGACTTCATCTCCTTTTCTTTACGAGCTTGTTCTCGGATGGCCTTGAGATCGACTTTGCCCACAGGCTTGTAAGATGGTTCAATCTTTTCGACGCGTGCGTCCGCGAACTTAGAGTTTTTACCGGCTTCACGGATGGCTTTGAGGTCGATCTTACCAACGGGTTTATAAGAAGTGCCAGAATTAAGACCTGAGATACCACCTTGGTTGCCCGCGTCCTCTTCTCTTTCGCGTTCTTCTTCTTCGCGTTCTTCTTCCCTGATGGCAGCCTTAGGGGTGGATTTATGCTTCTCCGAGACATGTGCAGAGTCCTTAGTGCCCTTTTTGCCCTTACGAAGCTGTTCAAGCTCATCCCTGACACTACTCTTGTATCCGCTACCGTTGCCAGTACTAAGCTCACGCTCGTCAACATCCTGGGCGTCGCCCCAGTCATCTTCGTCGGCGCCATCCTTGGCAGTAATATACGCTGGCTTTGTAGAAGGCGCAGGCTTGGTTGCTGCCGCATACTTCGAGCCAGCCGCAGAGGAAACGCGGTTCAAAATGATAGACGGTGTAAGTTCGTCACTGCTGCGAGCTGTGATCTGAACATGGTGGCCTGGAAATTGCTTAGCAACAGCAGACATATGAGCATTGAACACCAACCTCTGACGGCCCGGCACGTTCTCTCCAACCCAGCCAACAAGAACGATTTTGTTGATTGAGTTGAACTCGACACGGACTAGACCGTACTGGACTTTGGCATCGTCAAATGCTTCAACAAAGTCCTCTAAATCGCCAGGGCCGCTGGCGTTAGGCTTCAGCACGTTATCGGACGCGGCGTAGTCGAATACGGCCCAGGTTGTCTCCGGGTCCGAGGAAACAACACTTTCATAGGCCTGCTTTAAGTCAGACCCGTATTCCTTCAGGTCAATCGCGAACGACATATTTGTATTTAATGATGCTTGTTTGGTTGTGGTTGCGCGGTGGTGGTGGGGTGGTGGTAAATGACCTTATGTCAGGCGCCAGTGACATGAGTAGCAGTAGTAGGCCCAATCATTATAGTGGGGCATTCGTGGGGTTTATTGTGATTTTTTCAAAAGAAAAAAGACTTCGGGTACGAAATGCAGCCACAAAGTAAATAAACTACAGCATTGCAGCCTAGATCTATATGCTTATATATGAATGATTGCGGGTTCGACTGGTTGTTTATCCTTCTTAGTATGAGTCACACAGACTGAGAAATAACAGGGCGTCATCCGTTTAGTATATGATACCAAACATACTAAAGTATTAATTGATTAGAAAAAGCATGGATCGTTGTGGTTTGTGAGGAAATTACTTCCGAAATGAGATAAATAGTACGGCAACGCATGTGATGATGGTCTCAAGATAATAATAGAATGGCTAATCAGGGCTCGGAGCATGCTCTACTTGTGAGACCATCGACGGTTGTGATCAACAGACAAAACGAGTTACCACTTTGTGATTTTATTCGACAAGCATCTAAATAGAAATGCATGTCGACAGTATATGTTATGGTTTGATGAGTGGTATCAACGCGTACTAGGGTTATTAGACATATTGGCCATGCATGTTTATGCGAGCGTAAGTCATACCCTGGATCTAATTTGACCCTACAATGCAGGTGCAGCTGTGTGGATGAAACTCTCCTTTGAATGAGTAACAGGTACTTAAGAGACTAATGTTTAACAAATAGTGAAACTTTAATGGGATGCATGTAGTTCATGCGATCTCAGTAATGTGTATGAAGCGTACACTACATGCTTTTTGTTTTTACTTATCCTTGATGTCCACTGTACCTCTGCGAGAGCACTACTGTCAATGTCATTTATAATAATGAACTAAATAAACTAAGTCCATTTAAATGCATCAAAGTAGCCCCTCAAGAAAAGCTGGTTCGTATTGCTCGGACGTAGTAGCCTCATATGGTAAGTCGGGTGGGTGCGGCTTACCTATGAGTTACTGCTTTTCCTTTATTACCTGAACCTGAGGCCGATCACTGCGCGGCAGCATTGAGCCCGTCGGCTAAGCCCATACCCAACGGAAAAAATTAATACCGCGCATTGTTCATGAAACCTTAGCGTTATCGGCAAAAAAAGCACCATTCATGATTGAGATCCCATTCTATTCAGCCCATTCAATACCACTTCTAAGCCTAGTGTTCATATTTTTTGTCATACACACATAAAATGACTGCTGGGTGTCATATAAGCTCGGGGCGCCTAGTGCATACCCTTCCCCTCTCACATCCTAATTGAGGATTCGTTACATCAGCAGTTGTGCAGGAGGTCGCCTGGCAGCACAAATTGGGAGAGGCTCCTTAATAACCTCACACAAACCAACCGATAAAAGAGCAGACTTGCCGTCTGTCCTTAACGCTCCGACAGCTAGAATTAGTCCGGGCTGGAGTGTCTCATTTGGATCGTACCATCTAATTGACGACACTCGGTCTGCCTTCTCGTTGTAGCCGCCACTGATCCTGCTCTCCGTTCCGAAGCCCTTTTGATTCCAACTTCCGTCGCTCCTTACCTTTATTTTCTGTCACTCCTTTTTTCTTTTAATGAGCGAAATCAATATGGATTTTAGTTTTCCGGCCGCTCCGTCCTCATCGCCAACCTCGACTTCAATTCTGGCGCCACCTTTTGGCCATTCTCAGCGTCCCCTATCTTTCTCGCCGCAGCCACGGCCTCGCAAACATGCACACCGCAGAAGCGCGGCCATGTCTGAAGATCTCAAGGCTACAGACCTGTCTGTACTTACGGCGCCCCAATTAGCAGCTTCTTCAGTGGGTCCGTCGCGATCGCCAAGCTCAATGTCACTACGAAGCAATGCCAGTGGCGCTAGTAGCATTAGTGGCACAAATTCAGGTGGCACAAACACGGGGGGCACAAACGCGAGTGCCACAAACACGCATGCGGGAGGTACAAGCACGAGCACAAATACGAGTGCTGTCACCTTTGCGCCCCTACCACAAGTGCCTCAGATGCCCACTAGTGCGCGTGAGTCGAGTCCAATGCGTCGTAGTTCATTTGATCTTCGTGATTCGCGGTCACGCATGCAATTCGCAGGGTCTCCCTCATCGCCGATGCCCTTACGCCGCCTTGGGAACGTTGGAGAACCAGGACAGCTTGTTCCAGCCTCTCCGACATCCTCATTATCACCATTACCATCACCCCGTGAGGAAAGCGTTAGGCAGAAACCGAAGGACCGATCCAAACGAAGATCATTTGTGCGCGTCTTTAGGCGCTCGCGCGACTTGGATTCGGGTGGTGACGACACTTTAATTCCTCAAGATTCCCACGAGCTAGAACAAAGGTTACCTTCGCCAACACCACAATTGTCACCTCCTGAAGCACCGCGCACGCCGGAGATTTCGAGTCCTATTTTGACTCCACGAAACTCTGGGGAAGTGCTCCGCGAATTGGAGCCTGAACCGCCCAGCATTGATCTCGATGAAGCTCTGAGCTGCTCATTTGAACATCGAAAACCTGAAGGTATTCTTGAATCTCCATTTTCGAAGGCTTCGAGCATTATTGGGCCCGTTCCTGAAGAAGAAGAGGAGAGCGATACAGAGTCACTGGCTTCATCTCATCTGCGCCAGGGTGCTCTACTTCATAAAGCAAACTCGGTGCATAGTTCATCGTCATTCAGCCGTAGCAGTGGCTCATTAAAGCCAATTTCGCGCCCAGTCACCAAATCATCCAGCACGGCCCCAATACTTCTGTCACCAGGCCGCGGAGAGCTATCCTCTCATGAGAGACGTCAATATCCAGCTAATACAAAGGGCCAGGACCAATTGTCACATCTCGCCATTGTGGACCCAAAGGTTTCTTCATCACCTTTGAAGCAAGAACCTTCGAGACCTACCAAGGGCCATGCGCGTCGACGCAGCCTGATCTCCCGTATAATGGGCAGGAACCATTAAGATAACTTATTTGCTAGAGGTACGGCATTGCTGGCTTTGTTAATTCTGTAGAGTTTAACACTAATATGTTATATCTAAGATCACATTCTGAACTTCCTCCTTTGGCTGAGTAGTGCTATGTTTATGTATGTGTATACAAATTGTTGAAATAATTCTTGTGGGTAGTATAGTGTCAAGATTATGAAATTAAACACGAACATCGTTGTTGTTGTTGTTGTTGTCGTTGTCGTTGTCGTTGTTATTGTTATTGTTATTGTTATTGTTGTTATGCTGGTCGGTGGTGATGTTGTGAAGCTTATTTTCTCTTTTGTTCGCCTCATGCCAACTCTCTGCGCCACATGGCTCATACGTCATCATGCTGTCCAAATGGGGACCTTTCAATACCCCAACCCAGCCCTGCTCTCTGCCCTTGGATGCATGACACTGACCGGAAACAAGAGTCACAAATGAATTTGTGTTCTCTCCACAGACAGCTTCGTCACTTCAGGAACTGATACGTTTACTGCATTTAGATCTATCCCCTCCCTCTGATCAAGAATGCATCTCGTCATTCTAGTTCATGGGATGTGGGGCAATTTGGAGCACTTCAATTATATTGTAAATCAATTGGAGGCCGCAGGTGGTGCATCGGTGAACTCGAACGTAGTGGTTCCTGATAACTGTAAACTTGCCGTATATTGCACACAGAGTAACGAGGGATATTTTACGTACGATGGCGTGGATGTATGTGGGTTGCGAGTTGCTAATGAGATTGAGAATGTTGTTACATCGTTAGAAAACAACGGAACAAAGGTGACGCAACTTAGTATCCTGGGTTATTCAATGGGCGGTCCTATTGCGCGGTATGCGATTGGATTACTCTATACGAGGGGAGTTTTTCACACAATCGAGCCGCGCACATTTATCACAATTTGCAGTCCTCATGTAGGGGCTAACATTCTAGGTCCCAATCTGGGTGCTCGTCTATTTAATGCTATTGGCACTTGGTCGATGGCTCGTACATCGCAACAGGTCTTTTTGCATGACCGTGCGCAAGCCGGCAATCCTTTGTTTTTGGTGATGACCGACCCCGGCACGCCTTGGGCTAAAGCAATTCATTTGTTTCATCGTCGCGTTTTGTATGCCAATGTTGTTAATGACCGCCGTTGTAGTTACTACACGTCAGCAGTCGAGACCGAAGATCCGTTTGCCAGTATTGACATCAATACATTAGCAGGGCCATATGTACCTGGTTATGAGCCTGTAGTATTGGCTAGCACGAAGCCTAAATTTGACCAGGCACCGCGACCTGAGCCACACAACCGTGGTCCACTAGCTTGGCTTCTACACCGCATTTTTAGGATGGGTCGATTTTGCAAGCTTATTTTGCAGATAGGAGTTATAGTGCCAACCTGGTTTGTGGCATTCTGCGTAAATGCTTCATATCAATTTGTTGCATCACGACTACGTACATACTCAGTTCTCAAAAGCGGTCTGCATATCCCTGAATATGACTTGTCGCAGCTGCTCGAGGATAAAGCTGATGATATGGTTGAGGACATGTATTCGACAGTTAGTCGTGAAGACGACTCTAGTCGCCTTGCACTGACACCAGTGATGCGGAAGCTGGAGGAGCAATTGAATGCTCAGAACTGGGAAAAGTACCCTATTCGCATCAAGGATACGAGCCAGGCACATGCTGCTGCTATTATGCGGCATCCGAAGCGCGAGTCGTTCTGGGAGGGACGTATTGTAGTACGGCATCTTGTGAGTGTACTCCTGAACGATCAATGATTTAGCATACTTAGTTGGGTTACATTTGTTCATATTCTGTTACGGTGAGTGCCCAGTGTTCCATTTAAGAACCACTTTTGCTTGCCTACGAAAACAAAGTTTCAAACCATTACAGTATATTGTTTTGTTATTTTGTTTTGTTATTTTATGACCTTCGTCACTTCAATGTTCCACGTAAATGCTCAAAGGTCCGAGATAAATTATACGAGGTAGTATATTAAATGAATCCTATTTCATTGATATGCATTTCTTCTCTCTCGAGCATGTTCAGTAGTTTTCATATTTACGAATAAGAAGCGAGCTATTTTCATATCTCACCTCAGATGACCATCAGTCACCGCCACTATACGGCCGGCCGAGACCATCCTACCCTGACAAATGCAAGTGGTTTAAATCGATAAATATCTTTGTGGCCCCCCGATGAGTAATTTGACTTTTTCAATGCGTGCTGCTGCTTTGAATAGAGATACGAACGAGACAAAGATACAGATTGCATTATCGATTGATGGCGGAGCAGTTGAATTGCCAACTTTGTCTTCAACGTCCAACTCTGGTGAGTCTCAAACTGGTGGAGGCCAGTCAATCTCGGTGAGCACTGGAATCGGATTCCTGGACCACATGCTTCATGCGCTGGCCAAGCATGGTGGTTGGAGCCTGAAGATCGCATGCAAGGGTGACTTGCACATTGATGACCACCACACTGCAGAGGACTGTGGCATTGCACTTGGGGAGGCCTTTAAACAGGCGCTTGGTGCTGTCCGTGGTGTCAAGCGGTTTGGATTCGGCTTTGCTCCTCTTGATGAGGCTCTTTCAAGGGCTGTTGTGGATCTGTCAAACCGCCCGTATGCAGTGGTAGATTTGGGTCTTAAACGGGAAAAGATTGGCGATCTTTCGTGCGAGATGATTCCGCATGTGCTTGAAAGCTTTGCGCAGGCAGCAGGCATCACCATGCACATTGACTGTCTTCGTGGATTCAATGATCACCACCGTGCTGAATCGGCTTTCAAGGCGCTTGCAATTGCTATCCGCGAGGCGTGTTCGTTTACCGGGCGGGACGATGTGCCGTCCACTAAGGGAGTGCTTCGCTAAGACAGTCCATCACCTATCTAACGGTATATGAATAAAAATGTTACAGATAGGATGTGACAATTCACTAAGGGCACCCTGATCAAATGCGTCATCAAATATGATTAATGTTTTTGCCTGTCGATACTACAACAAAATGGCAGAACAACAAAACTCAATCTAGCTTAAGCCAGCTTTACTTTGTATTCATAGTGCCAGTTAACACTGTTGCTTCTTCAATTTGTTCATTGATACTATACTATAGTCATAAAAGCAGGAAGTCTCACTCAATTATGCGTACACTAGGCGCCGGTCTACTTGACTCAAATTAAATCAACCCAACTTGTCTCACTTTGCCTTTCTAAGACAGTAGTAGACGATGGTGTTGTTGTTATGTATGTGTGTGTGTGTGTCACGTCTTTTCACGTCGGCGGTGCTCTGCTTTGTCAGCCGAGTCTAGTGAAGGAAGAGAGACGCGACTAGACTGGATTGTCATTTATTCGCACGGAATTATTCGATTAAAACGTCGCAGTACCAAATGGGTCCCGGGGAGCCAGCGACAGTTGGTCAGTTCCGTCGGGGCGAGATCATTGGCCGGGGTAATTTTGGTGTGGTGTATAAAGGCGTAGATACTAAGACAAAGCGCGTGGTAGCCATAAAAACACTCGACCTGGATGCTGGCATCGATGAGGTTGAGTCTGTTCAGCATGAAGTCTCATTGTTGTCACGCCTTTCGTCTGCGGAATCTTCAAACGTCACTAAATATTTTGGCTCCATGATGGTTGGTTCTAAGCTGTGGATTATCATGGATCTATGCTCGGGCGGTTCGGTGCGCACACTGCTCAAGGGAGGGCCACTTGATGACCGTTGCTTGAGTGTGATATTTCGTGAAACTACAATTGCTGTGGGTGCCATTCATCGTGAGGGTATTATACATCGTGACATCAAGGCTGCAAATGTACTTATTACAATGACAGGTCAAGTTAAACTGTGTGACTTTGGTGTCGCTGCTGAACTTTCGCTGTCTAACAAGGCTAAACGCACAACTATTGTTGGTACGCCATACTGGATGGCTCCAGAAGTTATCACAGAAGGACGGAGTTACGACACGAAGGCCGATATCTGGTCATTGGGAGTCACCCTTTACGAAATGGTTACCGGAAACCCTCCATATACTGAGTATGAGGCCATGCGGGCACTCATGTTGATATCCAAATCGAGACCTCCACGTTTAGAAGGGCCAAAGTACGCACCGGTCTTGAAGGACGTCATTGCCATATGTCTGGATGAAGTACCTGAGGCACGCCCAACGGCAGACGAGTTGCTGAAACATAAGTTTGTGAAACAACATGCAAAGGTCACCACTGTGGTTTTACGTGCTGTTGTACAAAGGTATTTAGAATGGAAGCAAAGGAATACTAACCACCGTGATTCGTTGCTGATGTTTAACCCACATGAGTCTCAGGAAAAAGAGAGCGACGAGTTTGACAGTGGCGATGATGCTGAGTCGGTATGGGACTTTAATATTGATCCGCTTGATGCAAGCACTGCTGCCCCGATGCCTGACGATGACATGAATGAGGCGCCAGATTCACTTCGGGAGGTGTTTGGACTCCCGCCCAAGCCGCAAGAAGAATTTCCTGTTCCTTCGCCACCGGTTCTGAGACGAGCCATGACTGAAATAACTACTTTACAGACCAAATTGGACAGTGAACCAAGTCCAGGGCCTCGTTCAGCAGTAGAACCTCCAGGTAGCCAAGTGCATCAGTCTGCTGGACACGCTCAGAATGGGCAACAGCCATTTATGTTTCCTCAAATCCAGCATTATCAGCATCAACAACAACCGAGCCAGCAGCAGCAGCACCAATTGCAGCAGTCGCAGCAATCTCAACAAGCGCAACAACTACAACAGTTGCAACAACAACAACACCAGTTGCAGCAAGCTACAATGCAATCTCAACCAGCGCAGCAGCAACTTCAACAGCAACACCACCAAACTAGCTTGTCAGGGCCTCAGGCACCACATTTGCTGCCATCTTTAGCGCAGGCTCAAGGAGATGCTATGATGCCTTCTCACACACAATCACAGCCGTCCTTGCCACTTGCTCAAAATATTCAGCGTCATCCGTCTAATCTGTCGCGTCTCCCAACCGCACTCTATCCATCATCACGACATCGCAGCACCACAGTCAGTGCAAGCATGTCGCTACGTGACACAGGTCGGGCTATGTGGCGCAACAGGCACGGGTCTGAGGCATCAACACATATTGATATGAACCAGCCACAATCATCAGCAGCGTTATCCCTTGCTCAAGCACAGGTGCAGGCATCTGTGCGGGAGCGGCAAGAACGTCACGATCAAAGTCAAAGTCAAAGCCAAAGTCAAAGTCAAAGTCAAAGTCAGAGTCAGAGCCAGAGCCAGAGCCAGAGCCAGAGCCAGAATCAGAACCAGAATCAGAACCAGAATCAGAATCAGAACCAAAGCCAGAGCCAGAGTCATCAGGTATCCCAACCTACACAGCTGCAGTCGTTGCAAGAGCAAGATTTCGTCCCCACACATACTCATGGTACTGGCGGTTCAAGTATTAGCTTAGTTTCAAGCTCACAAGCGCCTCCTCAATTACCACGTATACCCCGTATGGCACCTTTAGATGCGGAATTGGCCGGGGTTTCAGAGCCTCCATCGCCCAAGGCTTCTGCGGTCGATTATATGACACCTCGTAGCCAAACAGGTCCTGTCCAAGAGAGTGTAGTACCACTTCCCGCATCACAAGTGGCCCAAACAGCACAGGCACCTGCGTCATCATCTACACCATGGACTAAATCACCTTCGCCGAAACGCCATGTACCCCGGCCGAAGGAAGAGGCTATCAGTAATACAAAAGCATCTCTTCCACGGCTTGTTATGCCTTCGAGAAATGCTGTCCGACAGCCTCCACTCATGTCTGCACCAGCTGGGCCTAATAAACAGGCCCCGCCAACTCTTCCTAACATCAGAAGACAAACATCACCATGGGTAAGTGAGTTCCCGCCCATGCCCAAGGTTGATACGAATATCTTGCTCAATAACACACCTGATAATCTTGCAGCCGAGCAACTTCTCGAACTACTAGTGGGGTTCAAAACCGCAGTAGCGAGCCTAGCAGGTCAATTCGAACATTTGAATTCTGACACCGCAGCATGAGGTCTGGATTGGTTATGAGACCACTTTTCAAAAAATTATTTTGTATACATATAGGCAATTCTAAAATGTAACGCCGGTTCTCGTCTGGTTATGTAGGATTCTTGGTGAGAAGAGATATGTACTAGCCTTAACGCCTCGTAGGCTTCACAACAAGGTTATTCAACTCGTCACGCTCCCTGACCTGGGCCTCTGCCTCAAGTAGATAAGGCACTAAATACATGGTGTCCTCCTCAGGCTTGATGCGATCTTTAGGTGGGGCCAGCTGCTGTTCGAGCGAGGCTTGGAAGGCCACAGCAATGCGGTATACGCGCTTGTACGACTCCTCCGCAGGAATACGGCGCAGAGCCATCTGCATTACCTCGTTTTCCTCAATGAACAAGTCCTCAGTCTTGAGGCCGAGGTCACGGTAACCTGCAATGCTCGTGAAGATGCGAGACGCAGGTAGAAACACGCTCTTTAGAGCCGGACTCGCATAGATGGCCTTGCGGATCTTTTCCAGCTGTGTAAACGTAGACATGGTTGCAGCAGTAGGAAATAATGAGCTTTTGGCGACTGATGGATATCTCCCAGCCGCTGATTGGGTCAGCAGGGAAATTAGCGGTGGTTTATGTATTTAGTCGTAACACGTAGCAGAGTGAAATTGTTGACGTTTTATGGTTAACGCGAAGAATCTCAGCACTGATATATATTCTTTCTCTTTGTCCACAAGCGAAAAATTTCGGAGGATCGAAATGCAATTGAGCCGACTACTTTTAGCGCAGGCGCCCAAGGCTCCATTTCCCAAATCCGGAAAACACTTTGATACTCTTTTTGTAGCCCCCTCTCGTCCCAAGAAGGCCTGGGATGGCCAAAACAAGGATGCGTTCTTTCGGGATAAGTACGCTCATGTGCATGCAAAGCAGCTAAAGCGGAAGCAATTGGAACAGGAGGAGGCAGCAAAACGCCGTGATCCTCAAAAGAACCGGATGAAAGTTGATAAACTTACAGCACGACCGGATTTTGCCCGCAAGCACGAAGCTTTACTGGAAAAGGATCGCACTCTAGAATTCATTTATGGTACAAATGCCGTCAGAGCAGTGCTTGAGAAGCGTCTTGTGTATAAAGTATTGAGTGGACTTAATTCCGTGGACGAATTGGATCCTGAAATTGTGCGGTTATGTTCTGAGAGGGAGGTGCCTATAGAGATGAAGGTACCGCAGCAGCATTTGAATATAATGAGTGACAATGGAGTACACAATAAAGTCATTGCGCGAACACGCAAGCGGGAGCTTCCTAAAGTGACCTCTATTGATGTTGAAGGTAAGGAGCTTGTAATTAATGGCGAGAACCGGCTGCCCAATGTGCATGCGGAGCGCAAATTGCAGCTGCCACTTGGAATTTACATTGACCAAGTAACTGATACTCACAATATGGGAGCTTTGCTACGGTCTGCCTGCTGGTTCGGAGTGGATTTTGTAGCCTATAGTTCACGCAACAGTGCACCGCTGTCGCCAGCGGTAGTGAAGGCGAGTAGTGGAGCGATAGAATTCACAGAAATTCTAGAGGTGACTCAACCGTTGCGATTTTTTGATCAGTTAAAGGAAAAGGGTTGGTCAATCGTTTCCAGTGCGCCGAGTACAGCCGCCATTGCCAAACATGATCTGAAGCTTGAATCTTTGTCACCAGAGGTCATTAGAGAGAAACTGGCCGAAATTGGCCAACCAGTGTTGTTGGTTATAGGCAGTGAGGGTGATGGTGTGCGCACAAGTTTATTGCAAAGGAGCACACACATGTCTAGTCTGAGTAGTGGCCAGAAGAAGATCGATTCGTTGAATGTAAGTGTAGCCACAGCCCTGCTTCTCAGTTCAATTGCTTGAGAACAAGATCATGCTGTAATTATATTATACGTCGGTTTGCAAATTTTTATAGTATAGCGTCCAACGTGGACAGTATACGGGTATGACTCGAAATTGAGTAGTACAATGGACTTCACTGCTAAAGTGTAAAAGCACTGCTAACAATGATTTCTCAACGGTTGCCATTAAGCAGTGAAGTTAGCAGGTAATAATAGTGTCAAGCTCATGCTCATGTATGTGTACAGATACATACAACCTGTATGTATATATATATGAATAGTACGCAAAAGTAGCTTGGCTTGGAACGGAACTAGTACGAGCCTATCTAACTTATAGAAAAGCGATAAAAAAAACAAAACAAAACAAAACAAAAAAAATGTGAAACATCAATGGACGTAGTAGTAGTCCATGCGATTCATTTATGGAGACTCATAGTGGATAAAATCGTAAGAAAAAAGTCAATAGTGAGTATACCCCGTGTGACACGGCTCAAGAGTCTTGACCTCCTCATAGGGAAATCCCAGGTCCAGTATGATGTCAAATTGTTTTTCCTTCTCGTACTCAAGCTGCTCATCATTCTTGGCAAGGATAAGACCAATAGTACCGAGGGAGTTGATGCTAATTCCGTTCTCAGTCTTTTCTGTGCGGCGCGGTGTGAGCATTATCCATTCCTCGGTGAAAACAAGGTTGTAATTGATTTCTGGGCGCTTTTTACCCGGATTGCTGCGAGACACAATGGTTAACGCGCGGCCAAGCAAATCGGAATATTTGAAGGCTAAGTCCTCAGGCGTAGCTGAAGGCGAAATACCACCAATGTAGTGTGCGAATGGGACGCGGTTATCTCCCACAATTTCTTTTGGATTGACACCTTCCGTAGTATCCGGGAAGGGTCTGAAGTGCTCGGGCAAGGTCATGAACTGGAAGTGCTTGTGGGTTACGGACGCACCACTTTGCGAGCCGCAGTTATAGAACCCAATGTGGCGTTTGCCGCTTTCACGGTTAGCCTTGCGCAGAAGCGACATGGCATTCTCCCAATCGCTTTCACTGAGTGGCGCAGTCTGTCTTTCAAACTTGTTTGTTACAAGCAGGAAGTGGTATTTGGTGATCGCAAATTTGTTGAGCACAACCGAGTAGTTTTCAGACTTCTCGACAAGAAGATCCTCATCTACAGGAAGCCAGGGGCTTTGTTTGGCGTCAAACTTGGGCTTCGCCTGTTCGGGTGCCGCATCGGCCGGTGGCGCCTGTGGCTTCTTCTCCAGGGCCGGAGCTATGGTATAGATCAACTCAAGACCCGAGTCAAGTTTGTTGCGTACCTCAGTAGACTGTGTAAACACAACACTGTTCTTGGCTACAGCTTCAGAAAACTTGGTCTCTAAAGTGGAGTATAGTCCAGTCATAGTAATGGTATTTAATTCCAAACACAAACGTCACAGTCACTAAGTTGTACGAGTATACTTATGCTACTAAGTGTCTACTTATGTAAGCATGACCTGCAGCTACGCCTGTCAAACGAAGCACAGCTGCTCCCAACGATACGGGTGTGTGGGTTAATCTGCTCGCGTAGCGTAACGGCGGACGCGAAGAATCATCAAGCTATTCATAAGACACAAACAAAGGACAAGCATATTGGCGAGGCTTCTAGAAGGTTAACTCTATTTGTTTTTTTTTTAAAAAAAAAATAAATTAATTACACATGTCAAAACACCCATTGAATATTAACCGATTGCCAGCAAAGTAATAATACTATCACAAACTAGAAATATATATATTAACTAGAAAAACGAAAACAAAAACGAAAACGAAAACGAAAACAAAAGAGGCATCCAGAAGTCTCCTTAATGAAGTACTAGAAATAATCTATTCTCTGAAATCTTCTTGGGGTCGAGGCGTCTCTATAGTGTGCTCTCTATAGTGTGCTTAAGCCACCTACTAAATACCTGAAACATTGATATTCCAGGTCTATGTTTACATAGTTTTTTTTTTTTTTTTTTTTAATTACATAGGTTTAATATCGTGCAACAAACTAGCAGTCTAGATTCGTAAGATGCTGTGCCGTTCCACGTGCCTAAAAATAGCAGCAAACGCACGGACGCCCCTAAAGTTAGGCAATCTACACGCCTCGACGCAGGGTAAGTCGCGATACAGGGCAAGGGCGGTCAAGACTTGCGGTGTAAAAAAACAAACTTGGCTACGTCACATAAACAGTGAACTTCGTTGTTAACAACATCCTAAACTAAAGAAGATGAACCAACAACAAGAGTATGGTGGCGGTCCTGGCTACGGTCAGCCTCCCCCGCAGGGAGGGCCCGGCTACGGTGGTGGTTACCAAAATGACGGGTACTCCGGCGGCGGTGGCTACCAGCAGGGTGGTGGCCCTGAGGAACACCATAAGGAGGGCCATGGCTGCTGCGAGGACATATGCTGTGGCCTGTGTGCAGGATGTACCGTATGCTGCTGCATGGAATGCTGCGATTAGACCACTACTATAAATCGTACGAAACGCAGCGCGAAACACAGCGCGTAACGCAGTATCAAACGCAGTACCATGTGTTGTGTCGAACTGTTACGAACGTGGCATGAGACGCCATATCAATCAGGGTCCATGCGTACAAATAATACATCCAAAATCCAACGATAGAGCGTATGCTAGGAAAGGAGATCAGATACTGTAGTAGTAGTAGTAGTAGTAGTAGTAGCACTTAGACTATATTTTCATAGACTCTAGCAAGGAGGCGCACGAGGCGCACGCGAATCGCGAGTTCGGCGCTTTTTATACCTAAAGAGTTAGGATTATGCTCCTCATTGTACTTCACCACCCTGTGCCACTGCAAACAGCCAGCCAAGCCGGTCGGCACAGAAAAAGCGCCAGCCATGGTTGAAGATAATAATAACAATTTTTCCGACAAAACTGTACCTGTACCGCCCTATTGTGATAAGAACATGAACTAAGAGGTGTTCGCCGGATTAGACGTGCATGTATCGCTTAGGCCTTGAACGTACGCTTGCCAGCGGCAAGATCGGCAGCGTAAGCATTCTGGAAAATGGCGTCGCCCTCAGACCAGCCCATGCCAGCGCCGAATCCGGTGCCAAACACAACGGGCCATGCTCGACGACGGAAAAGGAGCACAGATGCTACCACACCGGCACCAAAGCCTAGGCCAGCCTTGACAAACCCGTTGGAGAGCACAACGTCCCACTTTTCGTTAAGCACCTTGTCGCTGCGCTGGTTCTGCGTCTCGGCCATGTTCGTGATCGCTTGATCTCAGCTGTGGTTGGATGATCCATATATCACCGGAACTCCCAGGGCAACTATGGCTAAGGTCACATGAGCGTGCTTGCTTCGGGTTGTGGAAGAAATAACGCACTGCCGAGTTCTAGCTGAGCGAGAGAGTCTGCGAAACCATGTTATAGCTAATAAGTCTCGAAAAAAATAAAAGAAGGAGCTATTAACTGAATTCATTCGGTGCATATGTATGGTTCAGTTCTTTTCCTATTAGTCCGGCCTTTTCTTTTTTCCATTCTTCCATCTTAACTCTATAAAAGTTAGGGTTTGTGCCACCAAGGCATAGGGACTCATCTAGCACTTGCCAGGTATATAATATGATCCACTGAGTTTCAGACAAAATGCTCTCGAGTAAACTCCCATTAGCTGGTGTCCGGATTCTCGATTTGTCGCGTGTGCTTGCAGGGCCTCATGCGTCCCAAATATTAGCAGATATGGGTGCCGACGTGATCAAGGTTGAGCATCCGTTGCGGGGTGACGACACTCGCAGCTGGGGTCCACCGTTTGCCAAAGGCGGTGAGAGTGCATATTATCTTAGTGCGAATCGCAATAAACGCTCGATCGGCATCGATTTTCAGAAGCCTGCGGGCCAGCAGCTCATTAAGCAACTCGCGGCTAAGTCAGACGTTCTTATTGAGAACCTCCTTCCGGGTGGTCTTGCCAAGTATGGCCTTGATTACTCGAGCCTCAGTAAAATAAATCAGAAGCTGGTGTATGCAAGCATTACTGGATATGGCCAAACGGGGCCGTGGTCAAGCCGACCTGGATACGATGTCATGGTCGAGGCCGAGTTCGGTCTTATGCATATTACTGGACACCCAGATGGCCCGCCTGCTAAAGTAGGTGTTGCCGTTACTGACCTTACTGCTGGCTTGTACACGGTAACCTCTGTATTGGGAGCCCTGCGCTATGCTGAGACGACAGGTGAGGGCCAGCATCTGGATATTGCATTAAGTGATTGCCAATTGGCATCTCTTGCTAATATTGCTAGCAATGTGCTAGTAAGTGGTAAGCGCGATGCGGGTAGACAGGGTGATGCACACCCATCTATCTGCCCGTACCAGTCATTCCCTACTGCTGATGGCCATATCATGCTGGGCTGTGGCAACGACAAACAATTCCGACTATTTGGAAACGTCATGGGAAGAGGAGCCTGGCTAGATAACCCTAAGTTCAAAACTAATGCTGATCGTGTTGCAAACCGGCAGGCGCTTGTTTCGAGCATCTCGAATCTAACTGTTCTAAAGACTACTAAGGAATGGGAACGGCTCTGGGCTGGCAAGGGCTTCCCCTTTGCTCCAATTAATGATATCAAAGACTCACTCGAACATCCACAGACTCAAGCTCGCAATATGGTCGTTAACGTTGAGCATCCATTAAGTGGCAGCCTCAAACTTGTGAACCATCCTGTTAAGTGGAGTAAAACCCAGCCTAGAGTCCGCTCAGCACCGCCAACACTCGGCCAGCATACTATCGAGATTTTGAATAGCGAATGTGGCCTGGACGATGCTGCTATAGATACCCTCATAAATGACGGCATTGTTTGTGGTGGGTCGGGCTAGGGATATTCTAGCTAACCCTACAACCAGGGTAAGGTCGGTTCGTAATACTAAAACATCACCATCACCATCAACAATAAGAACAAGAACACGAACAAGAACACGATTAAACACCGTGCGCGTTAGAATTATTATACCTTGACCTCTCTAGAAGTGTAGCATAGTCGGCCCAAACCTCTCGACCATTGTCGCATTGAGGAAAGCCTGTAAAATGCAGGGCCGCGCGGCTACCGAGCTAAATGCACTAGAAGACTATTACAATCGTCTACAAAGCTCATATGCCAAGCTCACTGTCACGCACTTTACTCTGCAAAGTCAGTCAAACAGTGCTGACGTTGTAACGGATCCACTTCTTGAGACTGAGAATGACTCTATACTTGAAGAAAAAGAGGTGGATGAATTGCACACGGGTGAAATGGCCGGTTTGGGGGCTAAATGGGAAGCTGACGCAGAAGCCGAAGACGAGCGACTAATTACTGCGCGTGCAGCTGTAGCTAGGTTAACCAATGACTTGTCTAGTCTGACCGGGCAAGACTTACGACTCGCGGGTTTAAAAGAAGAACTGGTAAAGGTAAATGGGCGTGCACGCAGACTCAAAGACGCTGAGTCTAGGAAAAAGGCATTGGAACGCCGGCGACAACGCGTTGTCGAGCGGCGCACGCGACTCGAACAACAGAAGAAACACCATGATCACTTGAAGAAAACTCAAGATGCTCTCAGACAAGAATTATTGATGGCCAAAGAAGACCAGGCGAACATGGTTGTGGCTGAAGAAAAAGCCAATTCCAGAAGAGAACTAATCTTGCAACTTTTAATTTAAATGATGGCAGCCTTCATGTTCAGCCAGAGAAATTCAGCACAATTGGTGGTGCAACGTTAATATTCAATTCAAGGATGTTTTCCCGGGAAGCATGTCTTTAGTGTAGTTTTGTCTAATCTAAATCAGTCCAACTTGACCGAATCTCGTCTTGATATCATGAAACCACTTAGAAATACACACAAGGGAGAAAGAAAATACAAAGCTGAGAAGATTTAGACCTAAACAAGCGCAATAGCCCTTAGTTTTTCTCTATGAATCAGTTCAATTCGAATAATCAGTTCATCAAGAGTCCCGTTAATTAAAAAAAAAGGGTCATAATAATAATAACCATAATAATACAACATTTGGTTTTCAATTATCTATTTAAAACGACGCATACCCAGTATGACATTACAATTGTTGATCGGGTTTATTCTAGTCTGGTCGATTCCAAGATTCATTGCGTACACGGCGCACTAAGAAGCGCCCCAATAGCCCCTAGATATCCTTCGTGCCTGAAGAAGTACGCAGTTTTATCACCTTGAGACCAGTAACGGATGCCGTGTGAAATGGTCTCAATTGTTTGGGGATGACCCCGAATGTAGGACCCTGCAAAGTATATATTCTCAACGTTGTGGTGTCGGGCATGGAGATAACCCAATTGGGCGATATTATAGGAGATAGCAATAAGCAGACTACGGGAGATATCTGCGGGGTCAAAATCGTGCTCGCCCTTTTCTTTGAAGGCCTTGGCAAAAAAGCTAGCTGTTGTTGACGCACTCAAACCCATTTTGGGATAGCCTGCACCGTATATATCGCCTACAGACATATCCACATTCCGGTTGTCCCCCCGTGCAGCCATCTGTAGCATATCATCAAAACTCTGAGCCGGTGTGAGCATCGCCAGCAATCCCCACAACGTCCCACCCCCTATAGCACTACCACCAACACGCTCATATTGGTTCGGCCCTTCTACTTTTATGAAACCCACACCGCTGCCAATGTTAACAAGCATATACGGATATGGCGGCTCTGGCGGGCGCTCAGCAATTCGCATTGGATCATGGTCTGTGTTTTTGACAGTTTTGTCGTCCCATGAATATACTTCGTTCGGGACCTCACTAATGAGAAACGTAGATCCCTTGATCAGACACTCAATTTCATCAGCCCGAGACGTTCTAAGCCCTAGCGCGTCCTGCACGCGGTCATAATATTTGAACGCGCCGCCTCCTGTAGCAGTAAGGGTTACCGTATTCGGTTGGTCGGCCAGCAGCGGGCCCAGAAATGCGAGAAGTTGGTCCAAGTTTTTGGTTTCAAAGCTCGCAAAATGCAGCGAGCCATTTTTGAAGTATACCGCTTTGGCCAAAGAACCACCAATATCCAGTGCCACCGCGTTCACAGCAGACGTCTGGTGAGGCAATGAAATACTCAAAGACCGGTTCCTCACGTCATCGTGATTCCCTTTGGGCCTTTCTATTTTGCACCCCTCCGTCTCAAGCCTCATAAATTGAATATTTGGCTAAAAGAACAGGTCTGCGATACGCTTCCCTGTTGGGGACCAGAATAGCGCACTATGTTGGGGTGGTGGTGGTTTATGGTAGTGGCTTTCTTCCCCCACGGCTGACTACAACTACCCATTTTCGCGTGCATCTTTTCCGCGATTGATTTTCTGATCCAAGGGAGAAGATGACGGCCATCAATTAAATCAGTTTGTAAATAGAAAGCAAGCTAAAAGAATACTGATTTTGACTGCTGCCTGCGATCATAGTGATATGTATTGATCTTGGTTTTAAGGACAAAGATTAATTGACGATATGATATGATACTTGTCAACTTTATGATGACTATATAATTTCTCATTAAGATTTCACAGCAGAGTAAATAGATAACTTAGCCTGATATACCTATGCTTTATGGTAATATGAGCCACGTTTTATATCTTCTAGGCTTGAAGTGCCCACATCTGTCTCATGCATTAGATCGGCGGCGCCTTAATTTAGCTCGGCTTAGTTGAGGATGGTGTCTAATCAACATCCATACCCGACATCGTCACCGAGGCCAAATTTCACTCAGCTACCAATGCGTCCCTACGGTGCAGGTCAGGTGACTTTAATATAGGCCTTTAGCTCTTGCCCTTACCGCGCTAACGCGTGTCCAATCGCTGTGAACAGATAGTAATGGTACGCATACGTCCTAAAATAGTATAGAAGGCTAGTAATAACAGACAATTAGAGATCGGGAGAGTTGAGAGAAAAGAAGGGGGGGCTTTGACTGATTTTTCGATATCAATTGCTTGACCAACCGGAGTTTCATTGAACTTACTTCTGCGTGACGTGGCTGCTGCGGGCTATGCAGCGCTAGCCGCGGCAGAAACGCATAACCCATAACCTATATATGCTTTGTATATGACATAAGCAAATGCCCTAAGCCCGCAGGCACTCAAAGAAGCCATTGTTGTGCCCGGACAAACGAACGAATCGTGACGAGGTAAATCGTATGCAGAGGTAGTATTTACAAACATTAGAGGCTATGTGTATTAGAGAGGAAAATCTTAGACATATAAAATAAAACAATTGCTCTAAAATACTTAGTCTGAACCACTTTAGCAGATTAAATTAAGTGTAAATGCTACAAGCTTCTACCTATTTTTTTTTAACGTACGATCCGATCAATTTTATGGCACTGCTGCTAGTACACCGTAATCAGGAGTTCGAGTGAGTGGGGTGAGTCGCATACCCTAACCGCTTAAATGTGTGATCAGCAGATCAAACAACTATTATAGGCCAGCAGGTAGCTCGCGTATTGGCTTTGGACAGCCCTAAGTAAGCAATTGAGGGGGCAAATTTTGAAAACAAAGATGCCACTAAACTGTAATGAGGCTTGAATAACATACCATAGTGACGGTAGTGCAGCAACGTAGGCATCGCTCGCTCACATTGTGTCCGCGGCTACCCTGAGCTCAATCAATGGAGATAAGCATGCCAAGATTAACTAAGCGACTCGAGATGTGTGGTGTGGGCAAGGGTAGAAGTTGCAAGATCCAGCGCAGTACGAACTAAAAATTTCGGTATATAATCACGAAGCACGTAGAACGCGTTGATTTGTGATATTCGACAATCGCCGAGGAACGGCCAGCGTCACATTCCGCAATCCCCAGTAAAATACAGACCACCCATTAGGTTGTGCGTGGCCTGAATTGACAAGCAATTGCTCGTCCTAACCGTGAAACCCCCGTTTTCCATTGCGCTTTGGTAATTAGCGTCCCTTATTGGGATTGTTTTAGACACAATTATTGCTTCAGGCACTGTTCAACAACTCTCAATCCGCATGCTTTCACCCCCATACTCCCCGTATCCTGAAAAGGACCACCAGGGCTCGGGGGTGATTGCGGCGGAGGTGCCTAAATCCTATAACCGCTCGAGCTCGCCTCGCGTGCCGCACGCGACGCCAACCCAGTCGGATAGTGCTACAGCCATTAGTAGTTTAAGTGCCAGCGGTGATGATCTCACGGATAATGACTATAGCTCCGAGGAGAGCAGCGGGTCTGTACCTCCGGAAACTCTCAGCCGTGACTCCAGCGTTGTTGGCACAGACAGTAGTCGCAAGCGTGCTGCTAGCGAAGTCTTCGTCGACGATAATGCCTACCAACGCTCACACAGCCTTCGCCAGCGCCGTATGACGACTTGTTGGGACGCTCTGAAGTCGGACCCGGCTCGCTATCTGCGGCAGGAACGCAGTTTACTTGGATTGTATCCACTGCGGCGTCATTCCTGGGCTGGCTCCTCTTCTAGTCTTGGTGCATTGACTGATGATGCCGCAGAAAATGCTAGCTCAGGGAATACTACGCGTACGCGTGGCGGACGTCCACGTCGTGCAACAAGCGGTACCGGTAGTGGTACTGGTTCAGGTCTCCCCAACCGCCGCGGGCGCCGGGCCGCTCTGCAGACAGAGTCTGATGTAGGTGATGATGCTAGTGAGGAGCAGTCGCCAAAGAAGGGCTCGCAAGTCCGCGTGCATGATCTGAGTTTGAATCAAATTGAGGACTTCTCCCCACCGCTTACGAGCCTCCCACCCGGCAAGAGCTTACGTGCAGAGTGGAAAGGTGCTCCAATGGATCTAAGTAACGATCCAGATCTTCACTTGCTTCACCCGGCCGAGGCTCATCTGGCCAGTGTTCTTCGTCTGCCATGCGAGGTGTATCTCGATTCGAAACGCCGGCTGTTCGCCGAGAAGGTACATCGCCTGCGACAGGGGTTGCCGTTCCGACGAACCGACTCCCAGAAGGCATGCCGCATAGATGTTAACAAGGCTTCGCGACTATTTGGGGCTTTCGAAAGAATCGGCTGGCTCGATGATGCCCTGTTCCAGAACTATACCGAGCAGTAGTGCCGAATGTGAGGCGCGAAGTGCTTTGATGTGTTCTGCGCTTTTACTTCGCTTTGCTTATTTTCACTTATCCAACTAACGTGTAATGTATTTCAATATCGACGATTTGATCTCTTCTCTTTTTTTTTCTATTTTTTCTTTGCTGCCAAGATTTATTAGGTATGAGAAACCAAGCCATATCGTATACAAAGCATCATTTCCACACTGTTTTGGTGAGGGTTGAAGCAGGCTCTAATTGTGGTATTGTGGGGTTTATTTTGAGATCCTTGAGTAGCGTGAGCCTCCATTGCTCTAATTGCTCGTTATTGTATCCAATATCGCAATAGTCGCTGCTCTACCACAAGTTAATCTAAATGACATTGACGCCTCCAAGCTCGATATATTCGCGCTGCTTAATTTAACGAGTATGTATAACCACGTGATACCAATATCAAGACAAACTTGTGAAGTGCAGTGCAGCACAGTGAACTTTGGTTTAGTCCAGCTCAATTTCTACAGACGAATATGTGAGACTATACCTTTAGTAGTAGGCTCATAGTCTGTATCAGCCTCAATAAATGATAAATTACTCTCCTGGTATTCATAGAATATAATAATAGGCTTCTTTAATAATGGCGCAGCTTGAGATTTGACGCGTCTTTTAAGCAAGCGAACCCTCGGACGTGGCACTAGAAAGTATGTAACAAAGAGGCTCATCGTACCCCTCAATATTTTTCGACAGGGAAATAGTGACATATATATAGGAGCGACCATTCTAAACTGGTGCTTATAACGCCTCACGTACCCAACAGTAATGGTACCAGAAAATGGTCAAAATCTCAATTATTTAGACAGTTTCAAGCATATAAATCTAAGATATCTCAACAATATGGCATCAATGCTGTATCTACGAACCCAAAAAAGAAGGGAGACCATATGGCTTTTTTCTCATTATCTGAGCTTTTACTTCACCAATGTAATCGCCCGGGAGTAATGTTTTAAGTGAACCCTTAAACCGGCCCACTAGGCACCGGGGTACGTCTCAAAAGCGGCTAGAGTTGCGATTACGCCAAAACCAGCTAACTTAGCACCCTCAAACCGTGATAGAAATGGCTCCACAGAGCCACGTTGTTGTCACGCTGCGGCTGCCGAAGGAGCAGCTCGAGCCTTTCGACTTCTCGGATTGTAAGCCGCCGCTGGCCAAGAAGCCGCGCAAGCGGCCTGCAAAGCCTCGTGCACGCGCAACACCAAGCTCCGCAGGCCGAGCGAGCGAAAATGGGGCCGAAGAAGATGTTGAAGAAGCAGAATCACAGGCATCCGCTAAAAAACTAATGTCCGTGGAGCCTCGAGGTACAAGTACAGGCTCAGGCATCATATCCGGAGGTGGCGGCGACCCCATTTTGGGAAACCTGCCGCGCAGCGTAAAGGCTGCACCAGTAGCAAATACATCCGGGCTCGATCTTGACAAAACTCCGTGCCGCAAATGGACACGCAGACCCATCCAATGGAAGTCTTTTACGGGATTTATCTACAACGTGACGGCATGGTGCAGCGACTATACAAAGCAAGAACTTGAAGAAAAGATTAAACGGGAAGCCGAGCTCGAAGATATCGGCGAGAAAGAAAAAGGCAAAGGAACCAAACGTGCAGCTGTTCCAAAGCCAGTGAAATCGAAGGCGCGCAAACCCAAACCAGAACCCGACCAACTGCCTACGCGAGACGGCTTGGAGCAGCAGGAAGATACTCTGGATCAAGATGTGCCGTCCGAGCTAAATAACGATTTCCCAAGCGAGCCTCCAAGTGAGGCGGCTTCCGTTGTGCCCGGTAGTGAACTAAACTCCGATCTCGCATAGGGTGTAAATTGGTCTCTCTTTTCTTTGTCTAGTCATTTTAACTCAGCTCAACCTATTTAACTAACACTTTGATGATTATGGGATTACATGCAACCCAGGCTTTATTATTAGTACGACGATAGCACTGCAATACATGTGCATGCTTTTGTTTGCTTTGCTTTTGCATGACACTTGTTGCAGAGGATTAACTTCATTTTAAACAAAACCGTACTTACTAGCATCAGCATACTTTTTTTTGAAAGTGCAACATAGGCTTTGCTGGATAGCTGTATGGTTTAGCTCTCTGCCGTAGCTAAAAAAAAAAAAAAGACAGCCGTGGACCTTACATTTAGAAGCTCACAACTTGATAGGCAAGTAGTCTATGATGCTTCATTCTGGCTGACACCGCAACATTAGTAGTCTTTTATACTCCTCTGGTTCATCCCACAATTGCGCGGCCTGCGCGTTCAGGGGGGAGGAATTGTTCGGCTCGCCCAGAAGCGACTGCAATGATAAAAGCACGGTTTGTACATTTAGGACAGCGGACCAGCGCTCCTTCAATATGTCTAAGCATATGTTACCAGCCATGTCGACATTGGGGTGCCACATTGGGCTCACAAACTTGACTGTTGGTGCTGTATAGGGATAGTTGTGGGGGAATTCGAGAGAAATCTTGAACTGGAGTCCTTCGTAGTATGTGTCCTCGGGTCCGTCGATGGTGCCGGCCCATATGAGCAGGTTGGCATCCGACTCAGGGAATGCAGAAATGCCTGGAGGCGCGCTCATCATGAGCTGCATGAGCTCGTTCTGCAATCGTTTTGTAACAGAGTGACCCGGCGGGGCCGCGGGAGCGCCCGCATTGGAATTCTCAGCACCACCAGACGGGGTAACACTGGTCATTGCTGCAGCCATTTACTCTAACAAACAGAAAAAAGTTGAGAACGTAGCCGCGTGTCCAAAAGGGTTGTTGGTATATGTTTAGTTTTCGGCTTGCCCAACCCTGGTAATAACAAAACGACTAAGTGTCACACAGATCGCCCGGCAGCTGTATATAGTCTATTGCCGCCGAGAGTTCTCTTTGGTTACAGTCAATCCGACATTCTTGACAATTAGGCTTATTCTACGAGACTACAAATAATGATAATAAAACAGATAGATTTTACTCTAACGATGAAGTTGTTCTCCGAATTAGACAAATTCTGGTATACATGATTACGGCATTAACTAAGGATAAAGTGCAAGCACGTCCTATCGTGGTAATAGAACGGTAATAATGGATAATCTGCATTGACCGCAAATGGAAATGCAGGACTAATGGAAATATAGGCTTCTCTGATGCAAACTGAATAGTATTAGCAAATAGGGTTATTGAAAAATACATACAAGAGGCACTTTAATGACTTTAAGGGTGCATTGAATAATAAGCTAATAGTAGGAAGCTTGTTATTCTAAGCTTAGTATTGTAGTATATACGATACGACGACATATACTGACCCAAATCACATTCGATTGAGTATATTAAAATAAGATCTAAAGCATTGTTGCCTTTATGAGTAGTAGAACACACAGTAACCTCAGCTGTGGGGAAGATGGTATAAATAAGATAGTGTGAAGGCTGTATCTGTTAAAAATGAATACAGTAAAATAACGACTTTCACCTAGAGAAAAAACAAATATACATATACTACTAATGACGAAGTTACGTTTAAACTAGGCTTAATGTTTGGTTGAACGAACAGGCTCGTAGGCTCAGGTTGATAAAACGTCTGTACTATTTTCTATACGAGGCAATGCTTAGATTAAGTAATTCATGGACCAAGCGGGATAGCGGAGAGTATTAGTGAACATGTTATTATTATGCGAATATGATAGCGTTATGAGAATGTATAATTAGGCACCAGATATGCGGGCGAAACCAGTTCTATAATTACTTTGATTGCAGGCGCAACTTCTTCGCGTATCGCAACCCACATCTGTTGCACAGGGTTTTAGGACCCATTGGACCTTTACGCCATTCTGGACTTTGATCTACACCACATTCAAGGCATTTAATGCCGGACTTCTTGTAGACTGGTCCAGTAGGTGCCGGACTCGACGCATGATATCCTGCGAACCCAGCTCCGCCACCACCAAGGAATCGCGACTCTACGCCGCGTTCTACAGCAGCAGCTGCCTCAGCCTGAACCTCTGCCAAATCGCGGGGTCTTCTGGGCAAAACTGTCGGTACGGATTGTAATAACCGCAACCTTTGGTGCGGGTCAAGATCGTCTGGATCCGTGATCTGCTCCTCTTGTTCCATGATGGATGTCGATGGGGTCGACTCATGCTCATGATGCACATAGGACCCAGAAGCTGACTCCGGTAGTAATGAATAGAAATATTCTACCTCGCGACAAGTCATGGAAGGAATAAAGTCATGCATATGCTGAGTGTTCGAGTAAGTTAGTGTGTCCACTGACTCACGGCGATCTTTTGAGGTTGCAGCAGACCGGCTGCCAGCGCTTGTGGCAATCTCGGAATCTTGCGGCAACCGCGAATATTGCTGATTATGGTTGCCAGTTCGCTCAGTATCGTTGTTTGAGTTTGAAATGACGCCGATATGGTATCGTACAGATGATAACTGAGCTTGCTCGTACCGCAATTCTGCAGATTGGGGCAACTGAGCCCCTGGAGTGAGCAGCGCAATTGTGCTATGCAGATCAGGATCCTTGAAGTAGCAGTCAATGTCCACTTTATAATTTTCGCTCTTCAAATAACCATCAGTTTGCAATGACGTATTCAGCGCAATACCTAACTCGGCACATCGTGCCGACCGAAGAATTCGCTCGGCCAATTCTGTACTATCTGCTGAACTGACCTTCTGCTCAAGTGAAAGCGTCAAACTCTCAAGATCAGTAGGAGCTCCGAGGGCCATATGACGATCTTCAGTGACCCACAACACCACTAGCGGAAATATCGTTACAATAGCGCATTGTCCATTCACAATAACTTTTCGAATGCAATCAATCATCATTTGCGCATGCGCTTGCGCCTTTGCTGGCGAGTAAGACGAAACATCATCAGCAGCTGATGTATTCAGCTCTGGCTGCGACCTTGCGCGCAGAAAAAGCCAACCCCCTGCGCCTAAATCCATAAAGCCACTAGATTTTCTATGCTCCATGCCATTGAGAGCAGGCGCTGTAGCCTGTTCATGCAGCATGAGGAACTAGCAGTATGTTGATTGAGAGTACGTTGAGAACAAACTTCAAAACAACAAAAATATCTCTTTCTAAACCACGCCACTAAATCTATGGTTTCAACCAGTTTCAATGGCCTGATCCTACTGTTTATAGTCCAGCACAAACGCGCAACTCACTCTGTAAAGGGCTTTGTCAAACCAAAATCGTTGGTACCAATTACACGTGTGTCTAGGCCCAAAAAGCCTCTCGAACGTTAAGCCCCGAAATAGGGATGTAATATAAGATTGAGCTGTTGCCTTGATGCTTGGCAAAATGCGTCTTCAACTCAACCCAAAAACGGTAGTTAGTAAGATACTCGGGCTTTTTCCGTTACCACCGAGACGCGATAACGCCAGGGCAGAGGGTTTTGTGCCCATGCTGACGGCTGGCGGGCCGCTGATGCCTCCGTCACTAAGCGTTCAGTACAGTAGGAACGCGTCGAGGGCGAGGGTATATGCAACTATGTAAGGGTTTTTGAACTTTTTTTTAAGTGTATGGAAAGGGTCTCGGCCCAGAACTAGCTAAGAATTACTAGCAACGATGCGTGCTCGGGCAGTGCCTGGTATGATCCGTTAAAGGTAGATACGTTCCTATTATCAAGTAAGCATAGTAAGCCTCCAGCGCCTGACCGACTTTGCCAGGTTATGCCTTGGCTTGTCTTTTACCCCCGTATGATAGATGTTTCTGCCTAGTGCATATTTGTTACTGCA
Source organism: Entelexis apis (assembly GCA_030564665.1). Lineage (NCBI taxonomy): Eukaryota > Fungi > Ascomycota > Dipodascomycetes > Dipodascales > Trichomonascaceae > Entelexis > Entelexis apis. The sequence continues at coordinate 1,492,726 of JAJLWA010000001.1, read as the reverse complement.
TGTGAGCATGAAAAACTACAGCTCTAGCAGTGTGCATGCTACCCTATTGTATTTTTTTACTGCATGGTTATGTCATTACCTTATCTCTGCTTATGATAACCTCCGTAAAATCCGGAGCGTTCCTGTAGCGCCCGACGCTGCAATAAAGATATTGTGCGGGGTATATGCGGCGTCGCCGTAATTCCAGACGTTTTAATGGTCTTTCTAGTGAGAAAAAAGCATCATCTTGATCAATTTCAGATGCCTATTTGATATATGTAGCGACGTTCTGATCAGAGATGACTATGAGTCTATGGGTCAATTACCATCAGCTCAAAGGGCAAGCAGCAGATATGTAAGTGCCGATACGGTTAGGCGGGTAACCCTTGTTCTGCACCTGTAGTAATAATGAACGGCAATTGTTAGTGGTTTGTCAGCGCGAAGAATGGTGTAAGGAATTCATGTGCTTTTTTTCAAAGGGCGAATCTTATTCAACAGGATTTATTAGGTTTAATGCTGTCGGCTATAGATTTGTATATTTGAAGAGATTCGATACATCAGACCAGGCTAAGATACACGCATTTTCTGACATGCTGTGCAATTGTAGTATTAATCTCTAGGCTTGGTATAGCTTTCAATAGGTGGCGACATTAGGGTATATGGGTTTGTAATATTTGTCATTTAGCGGGCTCTGATCAGATTCATAGCAACCCACGTTATGTGACTTGCATTTCCTATGCACCACAGGGGGCCTGATAGGTTTAGGTTGTGCAAGGAGTACAGCGTCGCTGGGTAGATTGTCAGGCCAAGACCTTTGACTCATGCTTATCTGTCTATCGCGATCTCTCACGCAGCGTCCGCGGGACTAACAGAGATGACAAGTTTGAGACTATTAAAAACACGATATCATTAATTAACTCCGATCGTCTTTAGCACTGGTACATGTATTAATCTGGATCTTATGAGCCAGATAGTTTGAGCTGGTTAGGTGTGAAAAGCACGGGAGACGATGCATTACGGTTCTCAGGGTTCTAGGGCCATTGGGGGGCTTGTATATGCGGTTAATCACCATGGGGCTCGGACAAGGTCATGCGTATGCAAGCCGCTGACGTGGTCCGAAGCTATGACCACCCGTAATGATGCAAAGAAAGCGCAACCAGGGTGCAGGTATGCAAGTTACAAGACGCGCCAAATACGTGTGGTTGGAGCAGGTTTCGTGAAGACCAGGGTGCGTCCAAAATCTAGTTATGGAGTTAGGCGTTACGTACTTTTTCTTATTTATTCGTAAATGCTGTCTACATAAACATCAACGCACTGGTGGGGGCCATTGCCTATCAACCAATTTGCCCAAAGTCATCATAGTGACGGTGCTTATGGTCTGATTTTCACGATCCGAATTAGCAATATCGTGACGATCATGACGATATAACCGTATTTACGAACGATATAGATAAAATGGAGAGGTAATGAGTCAAGGATTGTAAATACACAAAGTGCATCATCACCCAAACGAATCCTAATAAAGAGAGCCCAATAAAAAGTGCGTACGTTAAACAAATTGGCGGACCAAATGACCATATAATAGCGTTAACGATTATTACCCGATAAAACACACATGGAATAGTCACATTCGATGACTACTGAACTCGCAGGTCGTGAGGTTTTAAACGGTGGAAACTTGAAGTGCTGCTGTACTCCAAAATCCTGAACTCCTAATTCTTAGAAATATATTGTTATTTGGCCACAAGAACCTGTTTACCAGTCCTTGCCAGGGCGGCCTTGAACGTGTCAAAAAGCTCCTCATCAGTGCCTTCGGTTATGTCAATTGCATGCGTCGTGATGGCAGTTTCACGCAATTCCTCTTGGCGGAACATATCAGCAATCTCGGTTAGCATGCGTTCACGCGCCTTGGGGTTTTCTTTATTCCATTTTGTAAGCCAGAAGCCTTTGGACGCAATCTCTTTGAAAATGTACAACGAAGTGGGCAGTGACACTGGCTGTTTAGACATGCCACCGTAAGTCACCATTTGTCCACCAGGGCTAAGCTGCCGCGCAATATTGGATGCGGAGCGGCCGCCTACACAATTCAGGGCAAGCTTGGGTGGCTTGTTGCTCGTCCAATCGGCAATAATTGTTTTGATGCTCTTATCCGCAATTTGCTCCTCGGTGACGACGTGGTCGGCACCGAGATCGTGGAGCTCCTGTTTAAGTTGATCAATATCACGGCGGTCTCGAACAACATTAATTGATTTATAGCCCCACAAACGCCCTAACTGGATTGCCATCCGGCCAACACCCGAATTAGCACCATTTTGAATAAACCAATCATTCGGCTCAAGAGACGCAAAATCTGACAGCATACGATATGCCGTAGACGGATTAACGCTAATGGTCGCCGCTTGCTGAGGCTCAAGCCCGTTCGGCTTGCCAATAGGAATCAAATCCGACTCCTTGGCAAGCTTGTGCGTAGCCCATGTTCCAAACGATGCAACACGAGGTACAACCCAGTCCCCTGTTTGCAGTTTCTGTACATCCTTACCAGCCTGAAGAACCTGGAAAACGCCCTCGTTTCCGCCTACCGCCACAGGATCTGATGTGCCATACTCCTTCGTAAACGGCGGTTTCGATGGATATACGCCTTCGACTTGGTTTCGGTCGGCTGGGTTGATGGGAGCCGCCACGAGTTTCAACAGGGTCTGGTCCTCCCCAGGGTCCGCCAGTTGGTGTCGCTGCACATGCAAGACCTCATTGGGCGGGCCATAAGTGGAAAATACAATTGATCTAGCAGTATGAGCGAACCTGCGGCTGAGGGCTCCAAGAGCCACGTTAGCCTGTCGACCTCGGATCATTCCGGAGTGCGATTCAGCTTGCTTTTTGGTGGTTGGCTGGCTTTGCTAGCTAATCACTACAAATCATTGTGGGGTGTGTTGAACTGCTGCAACGAGGTACGGTGGGCTAGCTCCCTGCCCTACCCGCAACGTGTAGTGAAATTTCCTATACTATCGGACCTGCCATTGGTTGTTTCTATGTTAGTGCTTTTAGTTATCACCTGGAACAACTTCAAGTGTTTCTGACGCTGTTTACTGTATTAACCATTTATGGAGTGTTACAGAGATTGATACTTAAGCGAGTATTGTAATCCAATGGCTACTAAAGTGAGGCGGTTTAAATTTCAGACTACTGTAGGTATCATGTTGCCGGCTCCACGGTGCGGCTAACTGTTGTCTGTCTATTTCTCCAAAGTGCGAAATCATTCAGGCAGTGCGAAAGAATCCAACACGCTTATTTACGGCATGTCACGTACGCATGCTCAAGCATCAGCCCCGAAGCTGCATGGATGCTCTCCTGTGGACCTTTACAGTGTGTCCGGAAAGCTTGGAGAGGGTACATTCGGGCAGGTCCACCAAGGTGTGTTCAAACCCACGGGCACGGCTGTAGCCATGAAAGAAATCATTGTTCATGAACGTGATGAGGGCATTCCAATCACGGCGCTACGGGAAATCAAAATAATGAAAGTACTGCGCCATCGTAATATTCTGCACCTCCTGGATATGGCTGTTAGTAGCTCGCGGTCGAATCGGGAGTCTAAAGTCAAGCCGTTGTCCACCTACTATATGATTATGTCGTATATGGACCACGATCTTTGTGGTCTACTACACAACAAGGATATCCGCTTCCGGCTTCCTCAGATCAAGTTATACATGCAACAGTTACTCGCAGGAGTTGGGTATCTTCATGAGATGAACTATATGCATCGTGACATGAAGTCTGCGAATATACTTGTGAGTAACGATGGAACCGTAAAAGTGGCTGACTTCGGGCTGGCCCGAAAGTACCACGAGGCCCCACCAGACTTCGCAAGTGCAACCCCAGCGGCCCATAAATACACACCCAAAGTTGTCACGCGCTGGTACCGCCCCCCAGAGCTGTTGCTTGGTGAACAGTATTATACAACTGCCATAGACATGTGGGGTGTGGGATGTATATTTGGCGAGTTTTTCAAAAGACAAGTTGTGTTACCGGGTCAGTCTGACCACGATCAAGTAACACTCATTTTCAAACTTATGGGTTCTCCGACTCCAGAATCGATGCCAAACTTCGCTCAATTGCCCGTATCGCGCGATTTCATGCCAGTTCCGGAGATGCCATGCATGATAAACACGGTCTTTTCTAATGTGCCGGCAGATGCTCGCGATCTTTTGGCCGGACTTTTGAACTTGTACCCGCTACGACGACTCACGGCTAAAGGCGCGTTGCAGCACCCGTTTTTTGCTAATGGACCACCCGCAGCGAGCCCAAGTGAACTGCCCATGTTGCCATCAAGCCGTGAGCTCGATGTGAGGCGAAAGCGTGAGGCTCCATCACCACCTACAGCGCCACTTCCACAGCGCCAACGCGTTGACAGGAATGATAGAAATGAACGACGCAATGGCCCGCGTGCATTTGCTCCTAAAGTTCCTGGAAAAAAGATCCTAACTGGTATTGATCTTGTGCCACCCTATCGGCGAATGGATTCACTGCGCAAAATGGATAAGGGAGGAAGTCAGAAAAATGGCCATGGGGAGGATAATAATCAAGACCACGATCCCGTGCGACAGCGTGAGTCGCGGGTAAATGGAAGTAATGGCCACGCAGCGTCCAAGGCCATGAGTAACGGGCTCGACTATTAAAAATCAGAGAAGGTCAAAGAGGAAAGATAATTAGAAGATGATGGTAGTGGTGCAGATTGTGATGTTGATGATGACGGTGCTGTATCATTGTGCAAACCCCTAGTAAATTTCCTGGTAAATTTCATGATAGGCAAAACCAAGAGAGATTATTTATCACCGACTAGCACTATGTCATGCATGTATGGTTCGTATACTATGCAGAATTGTTGAACAATTTGCTATGGGGTTCATAGAAAATGGAGTCAAACGAGTCTCACTTCACGTTTCAAAACAGTAGTAGACATAGCATGGATTCTATTGATTGGGACCGAAAACAAATGGAAAACCAAAAAACAAAACAAAACAAAACAAAAACATTATATATCAGAGAAGCATACAAGCCAAGGGCTCGACTACTAAGCATCAACCAAAACAAGCCAAAGCAAAGATACTTTTTTCGTATCGCATTAAAGCATAGAACTAGCAGTGGCAAGAAGATCCGTGTGATTCCGCTCACGACTAAGGTACACACAAGAAGTTCAAATGCTCTAAGGAATATTATTTTTTGCTCCTCTCAAATGATGGACCACCTAACTTCCGATCATGATCCTCATCATGCTACAATTACTGTCCGCATAATTCGGTCGTTTGAGTATCGTACCATTAAGAACCATGTTTTTCGGGGCATCGATCTTACTGTATGGACGCCGCGGCAGCTTATAGCCGAGGTCAAGGCGCTGGTCGCCGTGACGGGAGGCTTGCGGCCGTATCGGACAGTGGATTTCAATGCCTCTAAAATCTATACGCATGCACACATGACCAAGACACAAAACCTGTCGATTAATCTGGACCACGAAGATTGGATGCTGAGCACTCCAGAAAAAATCGACCAGCCACTCAGTGACCTTGGCATAATGAATGAGAGCGAGATCTCAGTATTTAATGCCACCGCCTACGCTGAGTTCAAGGCTAATCCTGTACAAAAGTGGGAGTGAATGAATGATCGACTTTTGCTAGCGTCCACTACCAATTTCTACTACTATTACTGCTCTCTACTAACGCCACCTTGACGATACTAATGTAAAGCGATAATATTCTTGCTTTAGTTCTGCTAGCAAGTCTAGTTTTTGAAAACCTTATACACTGGCATAAATCTATTCTCCAACAAAGCTGTTTTCATAAGGTCATGGCTTCATTTGTAAAATAGTTACTAGCAAAGTAACAATTGTTCTCATGAAAACAGCTTTCTTTTTTTTTATGATCATCACTTAACATAAAGGGATTCCTGTCACTGTATGGTCTGATACTTAAGTTTCCCCTTAAACTCACCCATCTTTTGATCTACCCTCGTAATATACTGTGGCTTATCATATTCGTGGACGCCCCTGCCCCCGCGTGCCAATAAATAAATTAATGTGCATTGACTAAGAGTCTTCCTAAGTTCTATCCAGCGATCGATAGAGAAACGCCCTTGACCTACTTTAGTTAGTTCTTTCTACAGCTGTTCACGTTAAGCGTCCAGTCTTACCGAATCAATGGCCAACTTGAAGCCACGAAAGCGCGGACGCGGTGCCGCGCATACTGTTCCGGACCGGGTGGAAGAGCATCCCGTGCAGCATCAGAATCCTGGCAGCCTTGTTGAGCTGCCCCTCGAGGCCGTGCGACGCTACCGCCTGCGTTATAACTTGCCCATTGCCACTCCAGCAACATTTCCGGGCTTTCTTCTCGGTGGGCCTGTTGGTAAGATGTCGAGCGCCCATGCAAAGTACAAGCGTTCCTCATATCAGGCTGCACATAGGGTTGTCACAGATCATTTGAATGACGGAATTGTCAAAGAAAGCGACACCATCGCGGAGTTTCTATACACTGTGCAGCACAAGGACCAGGCTTTAAAACTACGGTTTGGAAAAGATGATCGCAGGGCTTTAAACCAAGGAAGCACTGCTTATAATGATGGAGCCGTGGCTAATGGAGCTTCTCACAGTACAGATGCAATGGTCATTACGCCCACCTCTACAGATCTACATACACCTCAGCATCAACCAACACATCAATCCCAAACAGACACGCATATCCCATTGCCAGTTGAGCCGTTGTCTGCTCGGTCGAACCCCACTGACGAATTCACTACCGTGACAGTTCACGGTTAAGGGTTAAGCTGCTGGGCTGATGAGGTCATCGCTAACCATTATTATATACGCGCAGCACCAGCTGCACCAGCACCTTTTTTAGATACTAATATTAGACAACTGATCCATGCCTGACTCTTCAACTGTAGTGTTTTTTGCCGGGCTTTCCGTTGCCGTCTTTGCCGCCAAATATTTCCTTAGCTCGGGCTCCTCCGCAGGTTCTTCTGCCAACGCCTCTGCTGTTGCGCCAGAGCAGCGACGTGGTGCCCCCGAGCCCAGAACCGTGACTGACGACATGGTTAGCGTTGTATCTGTTTTGGTGCCCCACATAGACCGCGAGGTCATTCGCCAGGATCTTGAGGAGACGCATAGTGTGCAGGAAACCAGCACACGATTGCTGAATCGCAGCCAAGAGAAGAAGCCGCAAAAGGCCTCGGCAAATAGCCTGCTGTCCCGGTATAATGTTGAAGAGTCGAGTACATCCACTGGCTCGAGCAAACCTGAGTCGCCTGAGTGGATTGATGACCGCAAACAACGAGAGGAACATATGCTTAAACAGCGGCAGCAAATGATCCTGAAGGCGCGTCAACGGACTATGGAGTTGGAACAGCAGAAGCAGCAGCAGAGCTAGAATTATCACTTATTGGTGGATCTGATGGAGCTTTTGAGGCGGCCGCAGGTCGGGATTTCCTCCTCACTGAAAGCACGTTGACTGCCGGCTCCGTAGTACTGACGCCATTGAGCGCAGGTGCATCTTCTGTCTGTGATTGTTCACTTATGTCTTTATAAACATTGCCGAGCTCGCCTTCCTCGAATCGAACAACGGAGCAAAATCCGTCAATGGACGTAAGAAGAAGTATGCGACCATCAGGCGACCACGCTAGATCAGTCAATGACGAGTAGTGCAGATTTGATGCCATGCCAAGTGGTGCATGATTTTCCGTATCATAAATAAACACTCCATTAAGCGTAGCGATTGCGTAAACCATTTTGTAACCCATCTGGGCTCCCTCCGAAACCGTGCGCTTAAACAAGGTTGGACAGAATCTCACTACTGTGCTCTGTTTTGGTAGCAAAACAATCCCTGAGGGCTTGCGTAGATCTCCTCTTGCGTATATGAGTGCACAGTTCTGCGTGGGTGCATGTTGTTTTTTCTCTGCCAGCAGGTTATTGGATCGCGTTTCTTCCTCTGTCTTGGATGAGTCTGTTGCTTGCGCTTGTTGGAAGGCTTCCGAGCTTATGGGTTGAGCAGATTCACTCGAATCGGTTACGGTTTCGTTCGCATGCAGTTTCTGATCTATTTGGGCTGCAGGTACCAGAAGGAGCATCCCATCAGGCGAAAAGCTGAGACGTCGGAAGAACGACGAGAAGGATTCGGGATGGAACGAGCTTTGCCGGTTACCCGGTAGCTCTGCCTTCTCGAGCCGTACTAGGGGTGCATCAATTGTGAGCTTTCCGTTCTTTTCCTCCTTCAATGCATACACAATTACCCGCTGGTCACTGGATTGCGTAGCTAAATACTGCCCCTTTGGGTCCCATGCAACTCCCTGTACATAATGCTTGTGGTCGCGCAAAGCAGCGATACATGTTCCGTCGGTTGTGTCAAGAATAGATACAATTTTGTCCATGCTTGTTGCAGCCAGGAACCTACCTGACGGGGACCAGGCCAAATCATAGATTTCGCCAAAGCTAGCAGTACGGCACTTACGTATCATCTTCCAGTTTTCAATTTCTTCGAATTCAGAGCCAAACGCAGCCACAGGTGCACTAGAAGACTCGCCCAAGGCCCATAAACACACGACTCCGTCATCGCCTGCTGATGCAAGTACTTTACCCGAATCGTCAAATGCAACAGCATTGACAGCTCGTTCATGTTTCGATAGAGTAGCGAGGTACTCGACACCGGGTGTTTCATCCAGGCCTGACCCCATGCGCAATCTCCACATGCGCACATTATTGTCACCACCTGCTGTGGCCAGCCTTCGACTGCGGTGTGGCGGTCCACCATCATTTCCTTCTTGCGGTTGAAAACATGCACTATATATTGGTGCACTATCTTGATGCCAGTGAACTGTCAAAGGCTTTACAGCTACCATGGTAGAACCACAATAATATGTCGCGTCGCGTGATATTTGAATTTAGCCTGTGGTTAGTCAACAACAGCCTGACCACCAGAGTAGAACAAGCGCAGTCAGACCAATTTGCTCTAGACGAATACGTTTGACTGTCGAACTTGGTTGCTCGGTTATGGAGACCGTACTGAATTCTTAGTTTAACCTTCAGCGTTCATATTTACAACCACATAAACGGACAATTTCAGTTAAGAACAATGAAAGCCAATGCCGAATAGAAGAAAGTGAACAATTACAAGATTTAAGAAAAGCGTATAGCCAGTTTCTTTTTTTTTGTTTTTGCAGGACTAGTACTCGTTCGCATGTAATAACAGCTATCTAAAGCGTTTAAGCTTTTGGGATTACAAGAAAGGAGATTGTTTGAGTAATAACTCATACATATACTCGCACAATTACAACACTTGTTCTAATTTTGTTTTTACAAAATTGATCTCATATCTAGATAAAAACGTGCCAAAGTTGGTTTAAGAAAGTTGTTCAAATGTTCTTAAGTCTAATCTAAATTTGTATTATATGCACCTAACTTGCAGAATTACAACAATTTTTTTTCCCCCTGTAATTTAGCTTAACCCTATGTAATAATTACTGCTTAAGCGTTAAACTCACGACATTTAAGAAAAGAATTTAGAATAAGCAGCGCGCTGTTTCTTCTTTTGCTGGTTCATAAGCTCCTTGATCTCATTCTGCTCCGTCGCAATGCCTGGATCAGACATGAGTTTCGACGCATTAGCCAGATCCGCTAGCGCTTCCTCATAGCTCTTCAGACCACGCTGGGCTACTGCACGACGGTAGTATGCCTTCGCCTTGTCAGACTCTTTAGCCAAGGGCAATCCGAGCACTGACGTCGCTGTCTTCTCAGCATCGCGGTACTCGCCTAGTTGGTTACTCAATAGCGCAACATTCAATTTCAACGATACCTTCAGTGTCTCGTATTCGTTGTAGAGTGGGTGGCCCACATCTACATCAAACTCGTATGCGTAGCGCAGTGCCTTTTGATACTTGGCCAGGGCTAATACTGTGTTCTTCTTCTTGAACTCGGCCGTACCAATCTCCTTCAACTTCTTGGTTACACCAAGTGCTTTCTCAAGCGTCTCACCCTCCTTCTTTTCCGTCTCAGGGTTCAATGACGGCTCATCATCAGGGTAATCCTCATATACATCGCCGGTTCCGTCATCCAGCTTCGTGAGTTCTGCATCACTCTCGAGAACACCACACTGCTCAATGCGTACATCTTCCTTCGGAGCATCGTCCTGGCCAGTGGGCGTGTTCTCAATATGCCTTACAATACCCTTTCCAGAAATAACCTCACCAAAAACAACGTGCTTTCCATCAAGATGAGGTGTGGCGGCTGTAGTAATGAAAAACTGCGATCCATTCGTGTTTGGTCCGCTGTTAGCCATGCTAAGAAGATACTTCTTCGTGTGCTTGTGTGTGAAGCTCTCGTCATCGAATTTTTCGCCGTAAATAGATTCACCGCCCGTTCCCATCGGAGCACCTTTAGACTCACTGGTGAAGTCACCGCCCTGAATCATGAAATTCTTGATCACGCGGTGAAACTTGGAGTCCTTATAAGATAACGGCAAGCCTTGTTTGCCGATGCCTTTCTCGCCTGTACAAAGCGCCTTGAAGTTTTCAGTAGTTTTGGGCACATCGTCATAAAGCTTCATGACGATCCGGCCTATGGACTTGTTTCCAATCGCAATGTCGAAATATGTGAACACCATATTTTCCAAAATAATTATTGAATTAGGTTGTCGTCTGTGTACTGGGTTGAAGGCGAGTTACTATTTATCTTTTTTTGGGGTAGGGTGACGACTATAATAGCCACAGCGCGTGGACTTCAGTCAGGGCAAGGAACCTTCTAGAATGTTCATTACCCTTGACCCTGGTACCACCACCACCACCACTACTACAACAACAAAAACAAAAACAATCATAACGGCGATACCACCATTAGTTTACTTGATCTGCGGTGGTCCTGAGGAACGTCCGTATTTGGTCACAAGGTCGCGTTCGTGCTTCAGAGTCTCAGCACGGTACGCCAGACGCGGCATTGGAACATTTGTCTTCTCAATGTTTACCTCTCCTGTGTGCATATTAAATCCCCAATGATTTTTGATCTCATGCTCAAAACCGCTTTGCATCACCGAATATAATGCTAGCTCGCGGGAATCCACGGAGGTTAGTTTATAAATCTGGATCGCAATACTATACTCCTCCATCAGCGGCTCCCTAGTGAACGAGAATTGTAGCGGGTCGTCACTACTGAGGCTTACATTCAAGCCCCTCCGGAAGTACGACACGAATGGGTTCTTTTCGTACGACAAAAAGAGCGCATTGTTCGAGATCGGTGACATAGCCAGTCCTACCTGTTCAAGGTAGTACAAAAACTGCATGTAGGGCAATTTACGCAGCAGGATTCCATGGGAGATACTCTGTGATGTTAGGAAGGCCGGGATCAAATGCTCGGCATCTCCTGCTTCACCGCAATGAGGTCTGAGCACAAAAGTGTTGTAATTAAGTCGTTTGCGCCACTGATTCAGTGAAGTCATATTCGCGTACAGGTAGTACAGGTAGTACGAGTAAGGCGGGTTCTGCAGGTTATCCCAATCCTTTGGCACCGGATACTTGGCGTACATGCGGCGGTCCGCCTTAGACTCATCGTCTACCGAGTCGAAGCCGACTACTCGTTGGAGGAATATGTGCAGCTTTGGGTCGCGCGACGGGTCCTGGGTTACCTCAAACAAGGGCTTGAACAAATTCTCGACTACCTCACCAAAATTTTGCACGATTCCGCTCTTCTTGTACACATCATACAGACGCGGCACCTGGATAAGCCAACGGACGTTGTCACTAATAAGCTTGTTATTCACAACCCACTCAGCCAGCTTCGACCACTCATTAATGTGCCTACCATAAATGGAAATGCGGTATTCAGCCATTTGGTACTTGCTTTGTTCAAGATCACTGAATACCTCACGTGTGATTTCGGCAAGGTAACGGCCACCAATGAAGTTCTCAGTCTTGAGAAAGATTTCCCGCAACCGCGACTCTCCAATGGGGTTATATTTTAGATTGAACTTATCAAAGCGGTGGAAAGCGTCCGAATGGGCATGCATATCAAGCGTATCAATGTTCAGGTCGTAGGCGGTCAGACCCAGCGACTCAAACACCTTGTTCAGCGTTAGCAGCTTGCCGTCTCGGAAAATGACCACCTCATTAGGCGACTTCTTCATCTTCGACTTGATGAAACGCAGAAGGTGCTTCTGAGTCATGCAGGCAGAGTGGTGTACATGTGTGTCTACCTTTCGCACGTTGTAAAAATCGCGATGGGGAATGCGCTTACTCTTGGCAAGCTCCTCATCTTGGTTCAAGAGGAAGTAAAGGTTCCACCGGGCTTCCAAATACTGTAATCGACGGAACGCAAATGTCTTTAGAGGGCCGTCGCTACTCATGACAGTCAACCTGTCAACTGCTTTGTAGTAATCCTTCAGAGTCGGGACTGGCGCAATTGGCTCATTCAAGTTATCCTCAGCATAAACCTGGTAAACGCCCTGCTCATCTTGCTTGAATTGCTGCTTGTTGGCATTAGGAATCGTGCAATCAGCCATGTCGAACTTAATACCAACATTATCAGGACTATTGGCCACTTTGGGCTTAATGATGAAATGTTTGGTAACTGGGTCATACTCAGGCTCAGGCGGAGCTGGGTAAATCTGCCACGAGGGCTGGTTCTTTGGGTTTTTACGCTCGTCCTGGACACTCAGACCGATGAACTTACGACGGAGATCCACGGCCTCCGCCACCTTATGGTACATTTCCTCGAGTTCCTTCATTTCAGATGGGTTTGGCGGGGCATCATAGGAGTCGAGAGTTGCCCGGCGCGTGTGCCAGTCGGCAGAACGACGAAACTGCGGACTCCCGGGTAGACTGCCTGCGGCAACCGGGACGGGAGGCGCGTCACTAATGTCACGGAAGTGCGGTGATCGAGGTAAGATGTGCGGATCAGAATTCGGGCTATGCGACTTCAAATTTTGCGCATTCGGGTGCGGATTCTGGTGTGAACCCACCACTTCCAACGCATGCAACTTAGCTGTTAGTGAGTCGTGCCTCCGCTGTTCGCTGTACGACATGTCGTACATGTTAGTACCTTCCTCCTCACTGCTCTGGTCGTCAAAAACTGGTCTGGACATTACTCAATAGATAACGATCGGAGTTGGCTGGGCCGATAAGAATTTATGTCCGGCCAAATAAAATAAGAGTAATCCTAAGTAGCGGGTTAGGTATAGGAGATTCGCACCACAGTATCACCGATTTGTTCTTGCGTCGATAAGTATTCAAGAGGCGATTGATCATCAGTTGTTGATATAGCAAACGCCAGTATTTCATTAAGTGTACTCGGCCACAAATTGCGACCTCGTAGCTCTTCAAGGTCCCTTGGCGTGCACCATTTTGTATTTTTGATGTTTGTTTTTTCTTTCAGACTCCACCGCGAGAAGTCTAGCTGAATAGATTCATTTTCAAGTTGAACAGCATAATATTGTTCGTTTGCAAGCACAATTTCACCTGAGGGCAAGACGAGTGGTGCTTTGCGGACAGCCACGACACGTGGGTCAATCGTCTTCTCAATACCGGTCTCCTCCAAAAGCTCACGTCGCGCACAGTCTGCAAATGATTCGTCTGGTTTCGCACCTCCCCCGGGTGTTGTGTAGTAGCTGCCCTTGTCAGATAATGCGTCATTTTGCTTGTTGTTGGCATGCGAGTACTCAAAGATTAGCACTGCGCCCTTAGGATTGATAACAAGAATACGCGCTGCTCTGCGTGCGCGCATATTGGCCGCCTTCAGTTCAATAACAGGCATTTTTTTAGGACCACCACTACCGCTACTACCAACACTACAACCAACACTATCGGATGGGCCAGAATTCACGCCTCCACAAAATCCACGAGCATTTAGCCCTAAGCCTAACCTGGGTTGTGGCAGGGTACGCGCAAATGTGAATGCTGGCCACAACGGTTTGCTTCTAATTAACCCAACCACAGGTGGATATATAACCCTGAGGTTGTGGGCGACTCGTGGCAATCTTTCATTACACAACATGGGCCAAGCACGAATCATTGCATCAGAAAAGAAAGAGCTGGCAACGGATTTGGCCAAGCTAATTGTTGAGGCACAGAAGAAGGCGCTTAGCCGCAAGGGCCGCTTCGACATTGCCATTTCTGGTGGTAGCCAGGCAGAGACCTTGGCCGAGGGTCTTCTAAATAACCCTGAAGTCGACTGGACAAAGTGGCAGGTCTGGTTCGCCGACGAGCGCATTGTGCCTCTTGACCACGAGGATTCAAACTTCTCGCTGTTTGATAAGCATATTCTAGCTAAGCTTCCTGCAAACGGTCGGCCCATTGTACACACTATTTCTGTCGAGCTGCTGAAGAATCGTGAACAAGCAACAAGTAAGCAGTTTGCAACCGATTACCAGCAGCTGTTGATTAAGGAGCTAGGATCAGCGCCTGTCTTGGATCTGGCGCTGCTGGGCATGGGTCCTGACGGCCACACGTGCTCGCTGTTCCCGGGCCATGAGTTGCTCAAGGAGGATACGTTGTTGGTATCGCATCTTGACGACTCTCCGAAGCCGCCAAAGAGCCGCATCACATTGACAAAGCCCACGCTTGAGCTTGTTGATCAAATTGTGTTCCTTGCGACAGGCGCTGCCAAGAAAGATGCAATCCACGCCATCTTCAAGGATAACGACACATCTTTACCCTCAAAACAAGTTAATGATCTAGCTAAGCACGAGGTTGTCTGGCTTACGGATAATGCAGCTCTTGGAAATTAGAGCGGCCTAGATTATAAGTAGTCGGCTTATTGCCTACTTACTGAGTTTTATTTAAGCGAGAGTACACATTAAGTGAGAGTACACATTAAGTGAGTGCGTGCGGATTGTTTCTTCTAATTTTGCCTTTTCCCATCATGTTCGTACGATTATTATGGGTTGAACATATGTGCACTATTCAACATGGCTATAAATTGTATCATAGAGTTTGCTGTCAATATATATGTGTAAATCTATGTCAGACATTATTTGCTTTTCAAGATTCGTAAAAGTCATAAGTTCATTAACTATCATTGCCATTCTCGTTGTCATAAAATCAAGCCATCGCGTTTTCGACATTGAGGGGTTCAGGATTGAGGGACAAATTCGTTGTGTTCCATTTCTTGTAGTACCCGATTGATACTCTGCACTCCAACCATTTTTTTACTGCACTCGAGTCGCCTAACCAGCTTACCGAGATCGCACCCGTCGAATTTATGATGTTTCTGCAATGTTTTGAACGCAAGGTTACAAGGAATCGCAACTGCCCCAGGAGGCAACTGCTTGGCGGCACTAAGGCTCACGCAAAAAAGCATCGACATTGGACCTCGCTCACACTCGCTACACCCATAAACATCATCGTCTAGCTGCACGGAATCTGCATCCAGTGTCCGCGGGGGTGGAAGTTGTACTGATCGATGCTGCGATGTAGAACTCATTGGTGTTACCGCGGATGCCGATTGTGTCGATTGTTGTGAGTAGCCTTGTCCTGAGCCTGAAGACTGGTTTCCAGCCGTATCTGCACAGATACAAACAGTGTTCTCTGAGCAAAACCCACAGCCCGTTTCGGAGTTCATGTGGATGCCTTCAAGGGGAGAGGGAATGGACATTACGGGCGATGGGTGCATGGGCTCGAACGTAAACGCCTTCTTAAACTTCGACATGGGAGCCGCAGAACCTGTGCTGAGTCGGTCATTGCTATTACCATTACCGTTGCGCTTGATAGGCACAGCATCCATTTTTATCGTCGATTGGTTTAGAATCGTGTCTAACGAGGGAAGCGAAATCGACGACTTCGACTTGTGGTCAGTCTGTGACAAGGACGCAGTGGGCGAATGCGTTATCGGTGAAGCCTTTGCAGACGGCGTGCCGCGAAAACCAATTTCTTCACAGACACAGCCATCATCGCGACTACAAAGCCCGCATGAGTCTCCATCTACGTCCTGTTTTGAATCCTTGGAATCCGTCTTCACCGATTTGCGGTCCGTAGCAGAATCACTTCTATTATAACTCGCCGATACGGGCTTTGCTGGCTTTGCCGCTTTTTCCACAGCACCTTTAGTCCCTTTTTCCGCGCCTGCCTTCGCTGCCTTTTCCGTAGCGGCCTTCGGCTTTCTACCGGGTTTCGGTCGCGGCGGCAGCACCCACTGTTTAGACATCGAGAGACGCTCGACCCGAGATTTGGGCTCGGACACTTTGAGGGGCTTTACATCCTCAAATGGTTTCACCATGCGCCGACTATCACCGGCGGGCGCAATGGACTGGATCGCCCGCCGCTCACTCATACCAGACGCTAAGATGAAACTGATTATAGTGTTTAAGTGACTAACCTTACAACCAGTCACGCCACAGGATGAGGCCGCCCTTGATGAAAAAGATAGGCTGGGGTCAAGGGTAATCTTACATAAAGCATGGTGAACCGCGACAATTTAGCGTATTAAGAGTAGTGTTACAAGCGTTCCAGAAAAGGACAATTATTATTTTGCCAGAACAACGGATTTTCTCTGTTGTTGTGGTTGTTATTGTTATTGTTGTTGATTTTTCTTCTTTTTCTGTTCTTTCGTTTGTTAAGTCAATTGTTCATTGTCATTGAACCATGGAACTGGGTTTAATTAATTCAGCAAAGGTCAAGCGAGACTGGGTTTTTGCTAGCCCAGTTCTAATTAACCCATTCTAGATGATGATTTTTGACCTTTGACCTTTGTCCTTTGCCCTTTGCCCTTTGACCTTTGACCTTTGACCTTTGACCTTTGACCTTTGATCCAGGTAATTAGTGTGTCTTAGAGACTGTCAGAGTCGGAATGTACATCTGGTAGGGGACCATTTCAAGTTCCTTGGCGGTACTCTCAACTTCAACCTCCAGAGTCATTCGTACTGATCCGGGTACAACATTCACACCTTTGTCGTGTTTCGGTACTTTCTGGCTTTGGGATTTAGTGAATGCTGGTCCCGCATACTGCTCTCCCTTGGGCTCAGTTCCAGGTACCACGGGGTCAAGAATGCAGTAGTTGCGGCGCGCCAGCATGGTTTTGTTATTTTGCGAGTTACCATGGGGGTCCACGCTGAACACAGGAATGTTGGTTTCCTTGGCGTGGGTGCCAAATAGATGCGTTCTGTTACGGCGGTTCATGAACGAAGCAAGTTCGTTCGGCGGAGGCGTGTTCACAATCGCACTGGAAATAGGGCACACCATGAATCGAAAGTCATTCTCAGGTGCCAACTTCTCGCGTGACTCGAAGATTCCTAACGAGCACAAGTGCACGTCACCTGTCAAGATAGTGACTCGCACACTTTTTTCTTGCTGCAACTCCATTAATTTACGCAGAAACTTATTACGCTCGTGCTTGTGGTACTTGGCACACCAATGATCGTTAAGATCATCAAGAAGCTCTACATCGCCATCAAACGGATTTACAAGGCCCTTTAACATAATGCCCTTCTTCGATAGCCACTTGATCGGTGCAATGAGCCGACTTGACATTAAGTTCTCTGCCCATACCATGCGTGGATAGGCAATCGGCACACCAAGCATCAAGTAAATATGCTTGATTTCTGGACTCTCGCTAACCTCCTTGTGCAGCCGTTTAAAAACAGCGTCATACGACTTCGGGGCACAGACTTGATCCAGTCTCCGCTCTGTGCGACAATCCAGGCCGAGGAAAGCCGCGGTTTTTCCCAAGCGCGCATAAATGGATCGCGCCGGTTGGTGAATGTACGGGCCTGGTTCACCTGTTGTTACCCAAGAGGGGTCGTCAAGCTTGGGATCATCCTTCTCATTTGTACACTGCTGGAATAGCATGTAGTACTTGAAGGCATATTCGCCAAGCATTTTGAATATAGGGGACGACATTGTGTGGTCGCGGTAAGTGCCATAGCCATCAATGATATCATGGTCGTCATAGATATTAAGTGACGGAATTGTTGCCAGGGCCTCAACCCAGCCCGCTTGAGTGGTCTCACTAATGGCACCTTTCCAATACCCACGGCCATACCACTCAATGTACTGCCGTAAATAAAAGCGATTCATGAGAGTAGCCATCTTTTCCGGTTCGTTAATGCGCCCAAGATGGTTCAGCGTGCCCTCAGGAAGTACCAGATTAATACTGTCACAGTACAGTTGGTCACCGCCACCAAGCATTACATGAAACTCGCCGTTTGGTTGTTTGTGCTTTGCGAGTACGCTGTCCCACAATGAGTGCGGAAACTGCTTCGTGTCTACCTTCAGAGAAAACCCATTGCAAGAATAAAACATAGTTCGCATCGTCTCTGTGCGTCCCGGGATCCAAAATGCGTATTCAGGATGCTCATGGCCTAACTGGTAAGCAATCTTCACACTCTGCGTCTCATGCGTTACGCACTCGAGATCAAAACGCCAGAACGAAACGCCCTCTCCTTGGTATATACGCAGCGGCTTGACGCTTAATGTGTTCTCGTTGACGACGAACGCTGGAAATTGCTCGTAGTTTGATTTCGAATCTCTCGTAACATACATTACACTACCGCGCCATATCGAGTTCTCGTCTGAAAGACCCCAAAATCGCAAAACAGGACCCGCCAGAATCTCGAGCTTATTGTTCTTTACATCGGGTCGATTTGGCGGAAGCGCGTTGAGATCAACTTTGGCCAAATTCTCCTCGCGTACAATTGGGCCAGTCATGTTGCTTGTAAAGGAGGTCTGTTTCAATAATTAAAATGGCTAGTTGAGCAGAAAGCTCAGCCCGGCAGCGTGTAGTCACATGATGAGTATTTCTTGATCAAGCGGTTTGCATAAAATCAGCACGTCGTAATCTGGCTATTATGTACTATCATGTAATGCACAATACCTTTATCGGTGCTATTTCCTCAATTCCTGATTTTGTGGCGTATTTTAATATCATGTATACTCACTCCGGAGTCCGTTTTTATATACGGAACAAAGTGCGTCATTTGCCCTCGACCTTTCTTTACTAAAAGCATCAGAGCTAAAATATATCAAGTGAGTAAAAAGAAATTTTAAAGAATCACTCGTTGCATCTTACGATAAGTGGTGACGCAATTTATGCTTAACCTTAATGTAGCGATCTACGATGCGAGCCAGCAGCTGACACGAAGCCAACGCTGCCGATCTATCACACGCGCACCGACTCGGAGTACAAATGGCACGAGATACGGTTTCAATGTCCACGCCAATACTGAGTGGAAAAAAGAAGCGATGACTGAGCATCGACAACAACGGCCTTTTGGTAACCGCACCATACCTAGATTACCAAGACTAGATGGCGTCTGACGCCAGCCAATTCCGGGCAGCGCTTTGGCTGCAGCCTAAGCCTGGATCGCAACTGCATACGGCTCTCAAACAAATCATTGCAGGCTTGGCACCTGTGTTTGAAGATGCCCCTCGTTTCGAGCCTCATGTTACAATTGTAACTGGTATTTATGTGCATACAGATGAAGAAGTCGACTTCATACTTGATGGGATACTGGCAGCCGCAAAGTCTGTTCCTCATTTAGATGTTATACTTGGGGAGGCAACCTATGGTCGCAATTACTTCCGAAAGGTGGTTCTAGAGGCTCGGCCGACTGCTGAGTTGGTTTCCTTGGCAGCTATCGCTCAAGAAGAGTACGTGAGATATCCACAACTTCGACGAGAACACTTACAAAAGCACAAAACACCCCCTGACCCGCAACAGACACAAGCAATTCATAAACAGGCCTCTAATGATGCGTCCCGATGGGTCCGGGAGGACTTTCGATCCCATCTCAGTCTCGTTTATTCAAATATATACCCTGTCACGGAAGCAATACGACATACTGTGCATCAGCGGCTAAAGGATGTCTTTGGCGTACACTATGAGACACGAGGGATAGGCTGGACAGGCGGACGACTCTCATTAGTGAGTTGCCAGGGACCTGTTGAGGATTGGCGTGTTCTTGGGTTTCGAGACATATAGAACTCTGTATTATAATTTTGACTTAGTTTACATTTCATTACTTGTTTCTGTCTGTGTGCATCGCGTGTATATCGACTAACCATCGTTACGCTGGTATCCATGCTTTAGACACTAAACACATCGTTGAACCATTTCCAGTCAATATTCTAAGTAAGTACTGGGCAGGATACGTCTATGGTATGGTTGGACCAATTTGATTGAACTGTTTTTCTATTCTTATGTCCTCATGCCGAGCAAGCTCTATATTTATTCGTACTACTATAAGATCGCATTTCATGCACTTTTGTGGTTCTAGATACTTAGACTGTACACTATATATATGCGTTGTTCTTACGTTGTCCACAGACGCGCTGTGCCGTCACCACCAGCACTGAAAAGCCATGCCTCACGCGGGTGCCACGCGACTTGCAATACTCCCAAACTGCTAGTCACCTTGTGTCCCTTCAAAATCTTCAATGGCACCAGGAGCGGGTTCTTCATGAGATCATCGTACACTGTACAGTGCAGCACGTTAATCGATCCGTCGTCGCTGGCTGAGCAGAACAACGGCAGCTTAGGATGGTATTTCACATCCCGTACAGCTCGATCGTGGTAGCGCAGTGTCTTGTACGGTTGTTCATTAAGCTCCAGATCATGCCAAGTAACGCGGCGGTCGAAGGAAGCAGTAATCACGTTCTCGCCCTGAGGATGGATGTCGAAGGTTGACAGCCAGCGCACCTGTGGTTGCAGACGCTTCAGCAAGGTTTGCGTGGCCAGGTTGTAAATACGTACATATCTCTGAGAGGCAACATAAAGATGCGGCTTGTAAGGATGAAACTTGGCGTCCTGAATAAGTCCCTTTGCACGCCTGAATGGAGACTGTGTTGAATGCTTTGACAGCTGGTGTACCAACACGGACGTATTGGAAGCTTCCGGCAGAACCGTAACAAAATAATCACCTCGAGAATGCCAATCAATGCGCTTCACGCGTTTACTACAACGAACAACAATAGCACAGCCTGCTGCCTGCGATTTGGCACCAGGTTTGGTCCACTGCGCATACCTCTTCTGCTTGGATGCCTTCTCCTCATCAGCGTCATCATCAGAGTCAGCATCCTCATTCACGTTTGAGGATGCTTTAACAACATTGCCATTAGCCCGGTAAGCCCACCCACGCTCGAGCATCTCAAATGCCTCATTTTCGGCTGCAATGTCCTGGAGAAGTTGGGGTACAACGAGATAAATGTTTTCACCGGCAGCAATAGATAATATTAACTGCTTCGGATGCCAAACAACAGCATCGATACGATCCTCAGGGTGTCCTCCTTGTGTCTCCTCATCGTCGTTATAGGTATCAATGGCCAGAACGTTCATGCGCCACAACTCGCGGCCCGTAAGAACATCCCAAACACGTACTGAGCCATCCTCCCCGCCGGTGGCCAGATACTCGCCGGAGGGGTCAACACTGAGCGTACGTACGCGGCCCTCGTGCCCACGATAAATAGTCGAGCATTTGACCGGGAATGGTCGCAGCTCCTCGGGTGATGGTAGTTCAGGAATAAGCGAATCTGGATCAACATTAAGTCGCTGTCGTTGCGATCGTGGAGCCAGATACAAATCCAAGCATCGCTCGTATCGTTCAGGAAGTGCATTACTGTATCCTGGAACACGCCGCAGCGATCCAAATTTTTGAGGTATGAAGTTCGTTTCTCGGTCTTCTGGGTCCATGCTCTCCCACCGTTTACGTTCCTCTTCACTGAAAAGATACTCCTCGGGAGGATTGTAACTCTCTTCGTGAGTGGGTGGGGTAAGCTTGGGCGCTTGCAAGTGCATGCGATTCACAACGGGTTCTTCCTTCTCCCACACATCATAAAGCTTTGTGTTCAGCATCATTTGGCGGTCGTCATCATCGAGTTCGTCTAAAGGTTTGTTGGTCTTAAGCACCAATTTACCCTCACGGATTGCCCTTACAAGTTTCATTACCGTCTTCATTTCGTGTTTGCTACGCACAAATCGACGCTTGGGCTCAGGTTTGGCGGTAAGAGGCGTCACCTCGGGGTTGTGATTACTGAACCATTCAAGCTGATCCTCAAACGGATTGATTTCGTCTGTAGGAAGAAGACCACCCTGGACGCGGTTCACGAGATCCTGCTCAGCCTTGCTCAGGTTTAAGCTTTGGCCAGTATTCTGGTCAGTGAGTCCCGTCCAACCCTTTGGAAGATCAATAGTTTCCAAGAGTTGATCAATCGCACTCTGTGTAGCGGGTCGCATAATGCGCTTACCATCAATGGTGTAGCCGATATGCGGGAACTTCTCATATGCAGAAATAGGAATGTTTCCAACAGTGTTATTATCCTCACGATCACTGTCGTCGCTAGAATAGTGAGGGTCGATTTCTGGCTGCAGGCGCCGCGGCTTTCCATCAGCGCCACGAGTAACATTTTCATCATCCTCGTCAGATACAGGCAAATCCTTCTCGTCATCAGAGCTCAATTGGTCTATGTCAGAGCTATCAAAACCGTCCAGGGACGGTGCGGACTCGTTCTCTGAAACTGCAGATTCCTGCTCATCGGATGAGAACCCAGCCTCGGAATCACTATCATCATCACCCGATAAATGTAGCTGGGGTATTTCCTCAGTATCGGAAATATCCTGGTTCTCTGTCTCAGCTAAATTGCGCTTCTTTACAGGCGCCATGGTAGTGTTGCCTAAACAATACGTACGTTTTCGTATACTAGGATATTTTTCAGCTTACAAATTTTTTTGGACGCACATTAGGAACCCTTCACCCGAATCCCGTAACCCAGAGTGTTGCTGCGTGATACTGGTAAACACAGCTATAATGCTGTTATAAGTGATGTTGACGGTATCCTGAAGGTTGTGTGTGTGATACTCGGCGTACTGTAGTTACTACATACGGGCCATTCCGTTAACGGCCTACCACGGCCTAAAAAATTGCGACGACACGTGTAAAGATCGCCGAACTTCGGCTCACTGAATAAAGTAGGTTAAAAACTGGCCAGGTGCGGCTTCAAGGCTCTTTATACACTATTGTTGCTCAACTTCTATTAGATCAGGTACGCAGAAAGCTTGCTGTATACAGAGAATATAAATAAAAGGAGGTTGTCTGGATTAACAATTTTTATCACACTCCTAAAAGCTCCAGAAGCCTAGGTAGCGGCCCGTCAGTCCGCTTACTCGCGTTAGCTCAGGTGCATAACCCTACTCTCACAATACCCATACATCGCGTCAGGTCATGAAAACCGCAATATTGAATTCCAACAGAATGTATGAACGAGATATTTGAATGTACTACTCATTACAGCACTGGCCATCTTATGCAATATTCCAAGATAACTGTTTTCTCCAAGACATAGGCTGCTTCTAGTCCATTGTTACCCTTACCCATGTGTGTGGCTCCTCGCGCGGTTCTGGTCCAATGGAATTAGGCCTTAATAAGCTCGGTCGGTGCTCCCCACATAAAAATAACAAGCACCAAAAATCGTAGTGCTACTACCGCTTTTAACAACTTTTTTTTGTTTTCACAACCCACGATGATGAGGACAGCGGCGCGCCAGCGCCTGGCCAGTAGATTACGGCCGGCCCATCTCAGTGCCAAACCTAGTTTAATGGGCTCGCTTCAGCAAAAACGTCTCGCTTCAACCGATCAGGATGTGTTTATGGAAACAACAAACGCTACTTATATGGACGAAATGTACGACTCATGGAAGAAAGACCCAAGCAGTGTACATGTTTCTTGGCAGAGTTATTTCAAGAACTTGGATGGTGGAGCACCCTCTGCCTCTGCTTTTTCCGCTCCACCCAGCTTGAATCCTATTCCGTCCTCTTCCCCTATGCCCACTAGTCCCGCAAATATGCTCAGTTTGTCTGAAGTTCATTCTAATTTGAGCAGTGAGCTGTTGAACCACCTTAAGGTGCAGATGCTTGTGCGCGCGTACCAGGTACGTGGACATTTCCATGCTAAGGTGGATCCCCTGCATCTTAGTAGTGGTTACGATCTTGCTTACCGTACGGGATTCCCTAAGCTGCCTCGTGAGCTTACTCCGGAGCATTACGGTTGGACTAAGGCTGAGGATCTTGAGCAGGAGATCTCGCTGGGTCCGGGTATTCTACCGCGCTTCGGCGAAGGGAAGAAGCTCAAAATCAAGGAAATCATTCACATTCTTGACGTAACATACTGCTCCAGCTTCGGTATTCAGTACATGCACATTCCGTCTAGGGCTATGTGTGAGTGGATCCGTGAGCGTGTTGAAGTACCTGTTCCCTTCAAGTACAACAAGGAGCAGAAACATCGCATTTTGGATCGTCTGCTCTGGGCAACTGTCTTCGAGCAGTTCCTGGCCACAAAGTATCCTAACGACAAGCGTTTCGGTCTAGAGGGTGGTGAGTCGCTGGTTCCTGGACTGAAGGAGCTTATTGACGAGCTGGTTGTAAACGGTGTTGAGGATATCTTCATTGGAATGCCGCACCGTGGTCGTTTGAACGTTCTGTCAAACGTGGTTCGAAAGCCAAATGAGTCTATTTTTGCGGAGTTTAACGGCTCTGCCACGTTCGACGAGGGCAGCGGTGATGTCAAGTATCACTTGGGTATGAATTACCAGCGCCCCACCACATCGGGCAAGCCCATCAACTTGTCGCTGGTGGCAAACCCATCGCATCTCGAATCTGAGGACCCAGTTGTGCTTGGATTGGCCCGCGCTGCTCAGAACAGTAAGGCTGACACTGAAGATCACAGTAAATCGCTCGGAATTTTGCTTCACGGTGACGCTGCCGTGGAGGGCCAGGGTGTTGTATATGAGACCATGGGTACCCACACGCTGAAGAACTACAGTACTGGTGGCACTGTTCATATCATTGTGAACAACCAGATTGGTTTCACTACTGACCCGCGCTCGGGTCGCTCAACGCCTTATCCGAGTGACTTCGCAAAAACCATGGATGCGCCTGTGTTCCATGTGAATGGTGATGACATTGAGGCCTGTATATTCATTTTCAATCTTGCGGCACAATGGCGCTCGCAGTGGAAGCGCGATGTCATTATTGACTTGTTCTGCTACCGCAAGCATGGTCACAACGAGATTGATCAGCCATCGTTCACGCAGCCCCTCATGTACCAGGTGATTAACAAGAAGAAGACAGCTTTGGATATTTATGTGAAGCAGCTGGTTGATGAGGGCTCGTTCACGCAGCAAGAGATTAAGGATCACCATGATCGTATTTGGGGCGTTTTGGAGGATGCCTTCAAGAAGTCTAAGAACCCTGAAGAGGGCCAGGACCGCGACGAGTGGGTGGCCAAGGCGTGGCGCGACTTTAAGACGGCCAAGGAATTGGCGACCGAGATTCTGCCCCACAAGCCGACGCGCATTTCTGAGGATGTGTTTAATGAGGTTGGAACCACGGTTTCCAGCTGGCCTGAGAACTTCAAGGTTCACCGCATTTTGCAGCGCATCTTGAAAACGCGTAAGAAGACCATCGAGGAGGGCGAGGGCGTTGATATGTCCACCGGTGAAGCACTTGCGTTCGGTAGTTTGTTGAAGGAGGGTTACGAGGTTCGCGTCTCCGGCCAAGATGTCGAGCGTGGAACTTTCTCGCAGCGTCACGCTGTCTTGCATGATCAGGAGAATGGCTCCGAGCATATCCCCCTAAAGACACTTACCGAGGACCCCAGAAAGCTAACTATTACCAATTCTCACCTGAGTGAGTATGGTGTGTTCGGTTTCGAGTACGGCTACTCTCTACATGACCCCCGTTCGCTCGTGATGTGGGAGGCCCAGTTTGGTGACTTTGCTAACACGGCGCAGGTCATCACTGATCAGTTCTTGGCCGCCGGTGAGAGCAAGTGGAACCAGCGTACAGGACTTGTTGTTTCCTTGCCTCATGGTTATGATGGCCAGGGTCCTGAGCATTCGAGTGCGCGTCTTGAGCGCTACCTGCAGCTCGGTGATGAGGACCCACGCTTTTTCCCAAGCGCTGAGAAGTTGCAGCGCCAGCACCAGGACTCGAACATGGCGATTGCATACCCAACCACCCCTGCCAACCTCTTCCATTTGCTGCGTCGCCAGATGCACCGCGAATTCCGCAAGCCCTTGGTCATTGTCTGGTCCAAATCTCTGCTCCGTCACCCGCTTGCGCGCTCGAAGAAGGAAGAATTCACTGGTGAGAATGCTTCATTCAAGCGTGTTCTTGACGATCCCGCGATTGGCGAGAGTATCAACAGCAAGGAGGATATTTCGCGTCTGGTGCTCTGCTCTGGACAGGTATATGCGACGCTGCACAAGTTCCGCGGTGACAAGGAAATTAAGGACACTGCGTTTGTTCGTATTGAGCAATTGCACCCATTCCCTTGGCAACAAGTGAAGGATACAATCGAGTCGTATCCGAACCTGAAGGACGTCGTGTGGTGCCAGGAAGAGCCTCTCAATGCTGGTGCGTGGAGCTATGCTTCGCCCCGCCTTGAGGTGGTTCTCAATGAAACCAAGTACGCTGGTACACGTCCCCGATACGCTGGACGTGACCCAAGTGCCTCTGTGGCCGCTGGTGCCAAGAAGATGCATGTCGAACAAGAACAGGCGTTCCTGAAGGAAGCTCTGCAGGTTTAAGTTTATACATATCTCAATCCTTAAGCCAAGCTCAAGATAGACATCATAAGTAATAAATGAAATGACTGAAGATATTTGGAATTGAGTATCGCTAGTGTTACTATTTGATTTCAGTATAATGCGATTTCTTATGTGGTGGGCAAGGTGTTTGCGACAACAGGGTAACCGATAATCTTCGTAAGAATGTCACTGAAAACCCTCAATTTATAACGCCCGATTTAAAACAATGAACGCTTTATATTAATCTCAACACTACCCAAATATCACATCTAAACTACACTAATAAGACACCTACACATGCCTACACATACTTACTATGTATATACCCTAGACCTTTACAAGTTACGTTTAACAAGATTCGTTCATTTGCAAACGGCCCGTCTAGTCGAAATTTTCAGCCCTGACCATTAATTTCCAGCCGAATGAAGCCGATTATCGTGAAGGGTCACGAGCGTCCGCTCACACAGTTGAAGTATAATGCTGAGGGAGACTTGATCATCACAACTTCCCGTGACAAGGTCGTCTCTGTATGGTTCAGTAGCAACGGCGAAAGGCTGGGTACCTTGGGGCCCCACGGCGGTAGTGTCATGAGTGTTGATATTGACCGTAACAGTAGGTTCGTTGTGACGGGCTCATCAGATTATTTCGTCCATTTCTGGGACCTTAAGTCGGGCACATCACTGGCTAAAATAGACTTTCCAGCAACTCCGCGTTTCGTCCAACTGCACCCACACGGTAACCAGACCAAGCTTCTTGTTGTTCAGGATGAGCAAATGGGACAAAAGGGAACACTTTATATCTTTGATATTGACCTGAGCGATCTTCGTGCGCCGAAGTATCGTGAGGTTGCCAAATATACTCGCGCTGAGTCGCCGTTCGTGAAGGCTGCGTGGGCCTATGATGGCCGGAGCATCATTGCTGTACACCGTGATGGTACAGTGTCGCGAATTAACGCGGAAACTGGAGACATCGAGCTTAACAAAAAGGTCCATAAGGAGGCCATTACAGATCTGCAGATGTCTGCGGATGGGACGTATTTTGTGACTGCAAGCAGAGACAGTACCGCTGTACTGATGCGTTGCGATGGTGACTTTGAGGAGGCACGAAAAACTTATCAGGGAGATGTGCCTTTGAATGCTGCTGCTATTGCACCAGTAAAGGATATTGTGATTGCCGGTGGTGGTATGGACGCGCGTAGTGTCACCACATCGAGTAGTGGTAAATTTGAGGCTCATTTTTTCCATAAGCTATTTGCTGATGATCTAGGCCGCGTTGGTGGACACTTTGGTCCAATCAATACTATTGCCATTCACCCATACGGAACATCCTATGCGTCTGGCTCAGAAGACGGTTTTGTACGAATCCATCATTTCGACAAGAGTTACTTCGAGTTTGAATACGGCAAAACTGCGTCTGTTTAAGAATGTGGATAGTAATTCATAATATATATAAACTAAGGTCATGAAAAAAGTGGGGCCTTTTTGTTCTTATTCTTCTTCTTGCAGTGCGGACCAAAATCATTTTACTTACATGAAGGGGTCATCCGAATTGGGCCGCATGTCTCTGTTTTTGCGCGGTTCAGGAGGTTCAGGTGTACCCAGTGACTGTAAGATTCGCGGGGAACTTTGATAGCACTCATCCATTGCAGAAGACCTAGTGCAATGCTCATCAAGTGTAATAGATCTAGACCGATGTGCACCAACATGAAGTGAACGCCTTGTATTCAGGCCAGTGGCATTAGGTATTTCTGGTATACCGAAATATGGTAGTTCATGGTGGGTTTGGCTTCCCACATATGGTGTTTTTGGCGCCAGTGATGGCGCACTGTGTGGTTCCTGCGGCAATGGTTTCGATTCAAACAATGGCCCCATAGATCGCAGTCTACCAGTGACTACCGAAAGATTGTTGGGGTTCCTAGGAGAGACGTTAGACCCGTTACTTTGTTTAGCAGGCTTTTCAGGTTTGGTACGTATGGCTTCATTGAATTGATTGATATGTTTTGCTTTCTCAACATCTTGATATTCTAGCGTATTCTGCTCTTGTTGTGTTCTATGTCTCCGACGAACTGCCAAAACGATGCAGTGAATACACAAAAGTAGAAGAACAAAACCAACAGCTCCACCAATGATTCCACCAATGATCTTAGAGCGTCGTGAAGATGCGGAGCCACCGTTAGACATGGAACTCACCGAGGAGGATGAACCATCCATTTGCAAAAATGAATGAGAAGCGGCAAAGTATAAAGTAAAATATTTGGCGAAAGTCTTAAACTGGTTGAAATTCAAAACAAACAGCAAGTCTCGCTTGTGATCAGTGCGAGGAACTGCTATACGATATTTTTTTTTTGTATTTATGATACGATGTTTCACGCATGGTGGGGGCGAGGCTTAAACCCAATTAGCCGTTACCTGCATGTCATGGGTTAGGTGTGTATCGAATGTCGCTCTCCTAGACTCGTTGCAGCTCATAATGCACGCGGATTATTATGCTAAAACTGATAGGAAATTACATTATTTTGGTTCTAGACTCTGCTGTTGGCTCTAAGTTGTTTGCGTATTGGCTGATTCTGATTTCATACAAGTACATTGCTTGAGAAGCAACACGATTTTAACGTTGCAGAGATCTCCTTCATGATGTGCTATGTGCCCCTGCGCGGGCTAGGGTTCACTGCGTCATAGAACATTCATAATATGATAAGACGCGACTTTAACGTCCGAATTGGTATAAATTAGACAGCAAAATTATCACCCGCGTCAACCCCACAGTTACACTAGAATATACCGAAATAGTGCCGACAGCCCTATTACGTGTTACAGGTCGCAGTTGTCAAAATTACCGAGCATTCCTATTCTTACCGGGCTAGTGTGTTCGAATTTGAATATATATTTAGAACCTATCAGGACTTTTTATCGAGTACTAAAGTCTAATGTAGTCATAGTTGAATTACCGTGCTAAGTTAAACGTATATTTTCTGTTAACGGCTTATACTTAAGAAGGCTTTACGTTCAAGCACGTCTCTCTGAGGATATAACACTCATGCAAAAAGATCCAGGTCGTCGAGGTTTGGGGGCATGTTTACAGCAGATAATGAATTTTCCTCACTGCCTGATTCTGTGTCGCTGTTTAGCTGCAAAGTTAGTATAGGATATGACCCTTTTCCGTCATCATATATTTCAAGGGACCGCACGTCACTAGGTGAAGGTGACATGGGTACTCTTTGTTGTCTCATGTTTGTGTCCATCAACTGGCTTTGTACTACCTCTTCCCGAGCTTTTTCACTTTCTACATTGATAGCATTTACAGAGTCTTCGAATCTTAGGGAGGCCGAAGCCATCACATCAGCAAAAGACGAGCTAGAAGTACGGTTCACATTAAGCTGTAAGTCACCTAATGGAGTTCCTGGTGTTATTTTACCTGTATTCGAGTAGCAACTCGAAGAAGATGAGTTTCTGTTTTCTCCATTTAGGTCTAATTCATGAGGTGACAACTCGCAGGGTTCGCCGAGCATGACCGATAGTGCATTCTGGTCAAGAGATTTGTTGGGGTTGGCTGCCGAAGTTCGACTCAAACCGAAATCCGCTGTATCCATGATGTCTACAGCAGTCCTTGCAAGTCCGTCATGGCAGTTCTGATTAGGGCTTAATTCAGGCGCTACTTTATAAATAATTGCTTCAGTATCACACCTGAGTTTACTAGGTTCATGGTACCAATTGGTCGAGGCTGCATTTCTACTGAGAGATGCTGTGGTTTGGCACGCGGGTCTAGTTTGATGAGGGCCCTGTAAACAGTTCTGCAAATTAAAACCTTCATTAAAAGAGTTGTCTGTTCGATTCAAATTTCGGTCATTGCAGTTTGGGCTTGTAGCTTTGTGTTTAGATGTGGGACGCGGCGGTGGTGGAGCGGGCCGCGGTGTTCTAATTTCAGGACGAGGATGAAAATCATAGAACGTGGGTTTTGGAGGCAAAGGTAGCTGAGATTGACGCATTGGATTTTTTCGGGGTATAGCTGGTGGAAGACCCTTTAGCCTGAGAATGTTGTCACCGTTAAGGGGAGAAGATATGTAGATCATGGATCCTCTACGGATTTCGATTGAGTTATCCAATTGGGCCAGAGGATCATTGCTGTCTATTTTTTCCAATGGTGATAGGCTTGGAGACAGGATTTGTTCAATGCGACGCTTTTTATGGTTCTTATACCAGCTGCTCAAGTTGAATAAACAAAAGCCAATAATGGCACATCCGACAAGCCCTAGCACACCTCCTAATACACAAGCAAGAACCAGCTTTCTAGTACCTTGTGCTGGTTCTAAGCCATTGTGCGAGGTGTTAGTTGTAGCATTTAAGTTTGAATAAGGTGTTGCTAGTGGTGTCGTAAGTGGCCTCGTGGCAGAATCCGAGGACAGAAGATGGTCTGTGCGGGTCAAGATGGTATCTGAATACGTGTCGGTTCTAGAATTTGTTTCTGGAGAAGTGATCTTACTGTTAAAGTGGATCAAAGATGGTGGCGTTAATGTACGTGATGTTGCTGTGAACTCGGTAGTTGATCTGGATATCTTCAAACTCGGTTCCGTCAAAAAAGTTAGAGTGGGTTGCGTATCTCTTAAGTATGAATACATTGGCAGGCGTTCGCCTGATTCAAGGCTATCTGTTGGCAATGTGTCGTATCCTGGAAGTTCAGACTTGCTGCGCAACAGCGTTTCTACGTCTTCATGAGTTTCTAACGGTAATTGAAGATTAACAACCTGAGTCGGTTCAGGATGAGACCACTCTAAAACTTGCGGATTATCCCTACTTGGACCTCCTCTGAGCAATACTTTTGTACGAAAGGATGTCATACTAATGGATCGACAATTCGGAGAGTAAGACTCGCTCAGAAATTCAATTAAGAAAGCTATTCAATAACTAGTAGGTGACCGATCCTACCCCATTAGGAAAGGTCTCGTTTTGACAGCTCTGTGGCATAATTTACGGTAGAACATGCAATTAACCCGTCGGCTAACTTTAGATGATGGTCTGCTGTTGTCATATACTTTAACTGTATTTTAATTTAAAAAATATAAAGTTTGTGATGAATTGCGTGAAGCCACAGAAGACTAAAGAAATCGTTTAAAGTCGTTTAAAGTCGTTTAAAGTCGTAAAACCTCGCTAGCGAGTTGCCGTAGGCACTAAAATGAGCCTGGACCGCCGGAAAAAGCAGCAATGAGCCCAAGCTTATCATATTTTGGTTTGCTACGGGGAATATCTTTAGGACTACTCGGTGCCACATGCGGATCACTCTCCTGTAAGGTGCGGGGGATATCCAGGGGCCGTGCGTTAGCGCGGCTGATATTCAGAGCTTCGTCTGCCGTGAGGGACGAGGAATCGCGCCGGCCTCTAGCCGTAGTAGAAACAGGGTTGTTGGACATCGCGGTTGGGTCGGGATTCTGTCGGATCCAGCCAAAAATCCCGCTACTCTGGGGCGACTTGGGTACAGAACCGGCTGGGTTTGAGTTATTAGGACTGGCGCCGTTAGCAATTGACATTATTTCGACCGGTAGCAGTACTCTCTCCTCGAGTAACGCGCCCGATCAATTCCTCTCAGACCTTAAGATGGGAAAAAGCACTGAATTAAGCCCACTTACTTTTCGCGGGTTTTTATCCAGTTTAGTGAAACAAAGAAGCTCGGGAAAGAGGCGACCGCGCTGGTGCTAGTGGTCTAAGCACGTGGAGGCAGCCACTTCTCAGTATATGTCGTCATATGTGGGCCAGGGTTATGTCTATTGACTCAATCACTGGGCACTGATAACATATTGAGCTTGATTTGAATGTTAGGCCGCCGTATCGTGGAGAAACCAAAGTCACAAGTAGTCAAAGTAAATAAAGGTTTAAACATAGGCGTCGTTGGTCGAGTGAACTTCCACATCATTTCATATTTACAAGGTTAACATAATTAATTTAAGCTTTGGAAGAGGATATGAATAGCATTGCATGCTGCCTGATGCAGATACTGTTTAGCAATTGCCCCAACATTCGCAATACCTGATGCCTGTTTGATTGGTTTGAGGTGTTAGTGAATATAAATAAATAAATAAATAGCAATTTAGGATAATCCTTTATCCAGTCACTCCTTGAGTTGCAGTTTACGAAGCCCACTTTGGCTATCTGTACGCTTTGCAACTTGAATCGATGAAGGTGGGCTATCTAAGGAATGGAGACTGGGGGAAGATCCACCAGAATGCTTTCTAAATTGTTCCTTGACTCTGCCTAGCGGTCTTGCACCATCCACGCTTCCACTAGTACTCACAGTGCGAACCGTGTTACCAGTATAGTGCGGAATAATTGGTGGCGGTGCAGCTTTATACTCAGAGTCAACGCCTAATGAAACCACGCGGCGGTTTGGTGTACCAGAATACTGTGTGTTGAAAATCATGTTGCTCCATACTGATGCTGGCATCTGTGACGAGTTTGTCCGACTCATGTTCGAGCCTTCACCGCTATGCTCGCCATTGGCGCCTATTCGTCGGTCTAATTCCTTGGTGGAACTCGCCAGACGCTGACGGAATCGCTGAACAATGTTAGTAGATACAGCATCCTCGACTGCACGACTGAATGTCTTGTTGTCCAAGAGCCTGTCTACAAGACGCTCTAAGGACAGTTTCAAGGCGCGGTTATGGTTGTGTAACGACTGTAGCTCAAAATGCTGCTTGTTGATCGTTTTCTGCAAAAACTTTACATCACTATCTTCCCCAGATTCAGATACCTCTGATGTCGGGGTCATTGATGACGAGTGTTCATCATTGGCCTCGTAGGCAAGATATGTTGAGCCACTATTGGTATCTTTTCTCGGTTCACCTCCACCAGCAGAATCAAATTCGAATACATCCTCATCAGCAAGTGTTTGGCCTCCCATTTTACCATTCGCAGTAGCACCATTGGGGTCCACGCCCGGGGCTCCAAGGTTACCTGACACTGTGCGTTCCACAAGTAAATATTGGAAGCTCTCATTGTCTTCACGCAACCGTTCATTCACAGCCTTGATTTCGGCTATCTCTGCAGTAATCTGACTATGGCGAGAGCGCAGCTCGTTTATGAGCAAGTCAGTTTGGTGCTTCTCCAAAGAATCAGCAGCAACTTGAATATTCTGGTCAGGCGTAGCTGTCTTAGCCTTCTTACGCTCTTCTAACTCACGTTGCCTTTCCTTCTCCCGGAATTCAGTAACTTCTTTCTCCAGTCCGCTAGAGATTATCTTGGACTCGCTGAGCTTAACCTTGAGCAGATTAATCTCATCATTGAGTTGGTCAACCTGCTCCAACCATTTGGCTTGACAGTTCATGTAGTCTGCTGCAGACTGAGCAAGTTCTGAATCGCTACTATGTTTCTTCTGCTTCAAGATTCGCAGCTCGTCGTTTAGCAAATTTATTTGAGCATCTCTAGACACAACATCCTCTTCGAGTTGGTTCTGATGCCCTAAAGACCGCTCAAACTTGACAGTCTGCTCCCTCAATGCAGCCTGAAGCCTGCGGTTTTCACTTGCTTCTGCTTGTAGCATATCTTCGAGTCGTTGTTCTCGTAAACTTAACTCATCTCTTGGTTGCTGCGTCTGTGGCGCTGGATGCACAGAATTTGTAGTGCTAGTCTCTGATTGACGCCTTGGGTCTCTTGTGCCCACTAATGATTTCGGGGTAGACCGCCGGGTCGGGGGTGGGGCTACTCCACTCTCCATGATATGACCCAAATACACGTCTTGTCAAAAAGCTGCCTTAGCTGTTTATTTTGTGATAAACACAGGCTGAGTGAGTGGTAATGGCTTTGTTTAGGTTTCGCTGTATAGTCGCAGTTTAGTAAGCATGGCGCTAGAGTAGTCTGTGAAGATACTCAGCCAATGTCGGCTACCGAATGAAGAAATTATCGGATGCAGTGCACTAAGGTGCAAACTAGCCGTTAGCCTCATAGCACCTCCAGTATCGTGAGATATGAAAGGCTTTTTTTTATCAGCGAGTTTAAAATAGCAGTGCTAAAGATATCATAGTAATGCAGTGTGACAGAGTCTTTTGGATGCTTCTATAGATGTTTTCTATGTAAGTAAACGTGATAGCAGGAGAGTCAATGGCATGAATATGATGGTCTGCTATAGTGAAATAAGCTATGGTAAAGAAAATATGGATTTATTAATCTGTCAAGTACTTCACTGATTACATCGATTCAATCAGTAAATATGATTGTCATTTTCAGCTTAAATCCTCAAGACTGTGGAGTCGTGTTGGTAATAAATCGCAAACATCTAATCACTTTTAATTAGCTTTAACTTCCCAAGTTTTTAACTCGCCAATGAACTAAAATTGAGATGATCGGAGGGTTATAGTTGAGCCAAGCGGTTGTATGAGCTCAGTCAGAATTAGAGGTAGAGCTCGTGGACGTTAAATAAGGTCATTCAATCTATCTGGTTCAAAAGTGGTCACCATACCTGTGCTGTATTAGACTTCAGATGAAGATTTAATAGTTATCAAAAATTAAAGAGCCTTATCTTTTCGAACAGTGATAGAACTTTTAGTTAGTACCATAGTACGTTTACACATATTTGAACACACGAACAACATTAATCAATACAATGGGTTTAGTCTGTTTATAAAAACAAAGGTCCATCCAGCGACCGTTGAAGACATGATTAGAAGCTCTTGTTATCGTCCTAAACGAAACTAAACTGGACGAGACGAGACGAGACTAGACTAGGCTAATTTGCTTGGAGTTTTTATAAAGATTCAAACTGGCTACTTGCAATCAAATGGTACAGCGAAGGCTTACTTATATCTATGAGCCAGTTTGACTGGTTATTAAAAGCCTATTAAATTTTATATGCTCCGTTATCGCAATTATGTACGCTTCAGTCAGATTAACATCACAGTAACATACATAAGGTAGATTAGGAGGGGGCAATTTTGTCATGAATGTGCTTTTATTCGGGCTCATTTATTCATTTTGGTCAATTTTATCAATGATGTGTGTACAGCAGGCTATTTACTGTTCGTATTAGGAGGAAACTGTAACCGCTTACACCTTGCATATAGTGTACCCCTAACCACTTTTATGCACTCATTATGCGCGAGTTAGATCTAGAGGGGCTCTTTAAGTGAGAAAAGATAACGCAATTCTACTCTAGAAGAATACGTAAAATAATCAAATAAATATATAGATACGCTTTCCAAGATATTTTATGTCTTTGTGTGCTGCTAAAAAGGAATTTTCCCGGCAACGAGGTGAATTAGCTCAATCTGCCTCACGAATTGTAATATGCGCATAACTTAACTTAGAAAGGCCTCGAGGAGCTAATAAGAGGCATATACGTTGCCAACTATAACTTTGCAGGAAAATCCCCCGAAAAACCACCTAGTTCATCAGAAGAGAATTTAGCTTTACTTCTTGGGAAGCGTCGATAAAAAAAAATGGCCACACACACTATTTCTGCGAGCATGGCTTCTTCCACAATGGACTCGATGATGTCCGCCATGTCTACGATGTCATCGCAAATGTCGTTGATGTCGAAGGCGATGGCTTCTGCTTCTGACTCTATGGCGATGTCGATGTCGATGGCTTCTGACTCTATGGCGATGCCGATGACTACTTCAAGTATGCCTGGTATGTCTATGCCAATGCCCACTGACATGAGTGGAATGGGTGGTATGGATATGGGCGGTGACGGCCAATGTCTTATGGAGATGAGCTGGAACTGGAATACCATTAATAGCTGCTTTCTTTCGCGTGGGTGGCATGTGAAGACCAGTGGGCAGTTTGCCGGAACTTGTATTGGTGTTTTCTTGTGGGTAGTTTTTCTTTCCGTACTTTCGCGAGCCAGACGGGCACTTGACGGCTATATTGCGAAAAACGGTGCACGCAAGTTAGCTCGCGAGGAATTACAACAAGGAAACAACTATGTTGAGCCTAGTGTTTCAGGGGGCGGACAGATTAGTTCCGGTGGTATTCTACAATGCACAACGGAGCCGCTTGGATGCAGCGAGAATGTAAAAGAAAGTACAACGAAATTGTACGCTACAAGCACGGCACCTTCTTCTGAAAGGAACCATACGGGATCTCCTGAACCTAGATCGTACAGGCCCGATATTTTTGAGCAGCTTTTGCGAGCACTGTTGTATGGCTTCGAGTATAGTTTTACCTGGTTACTTGCTCTTATTATCATGTCTTTTAACGGATATGTGATCGTTTCTGCTTTTCTCGGAGCAACCATTGGCTTTATGATTGTTAACTGGGAGAGTATGAAACTCATGGTGGAAGAGGAGCCCTTCACGGCCGAGCCCGTGTGTTGTTGAAGTGCTCGTAAACTCTAACCGTACTTACAAGTTATGAATGCTGACTTCTGGCTTCTGACTTCTGATTTATTACTTATGACTTTTGGCTTTCGTTCTTATATGAATTATGAGTTTGACGATCACTTCAAAGATCTGGAACGAAATCCAGATTCTTAGACTTCGCGTTGCTTCATGATCCTATTTATATAAAAAAAAAATACTTCTAATCACATTACCTGTGACCAGGATTATAGTTTGTACT
Organism: Entelexis apis; assembly: GCA_030564665.1. NCBI lineage: Eukaryota > Fungi > Ascomycota > Dipodascomycetes > Dipodascales > Trichomonascaceae > Entelexis > Entelexis apis. The sequence goes on along the minus strand of JAJLWA010000001.1, from coordinate 1,455,677 downwards.
CCTGTGTTTCTTTTTTTTCTTTATGTCTTGCCCTCCGTCATACTTCGTTAGCTTTAAGACTGTTCATTATTGTTGTTCTTATTATGCCTAAGGGTTGGGAACTTACCTATGTGCACCTGGGATTTTTCAAAAGGCTGTACAAGTACAGCGGTTCAGTAAATTTCTTATTCGCAATATGAGCCTCCGCAAAAACCTTCAGGGAATCATTAGCAAACATGGACCCATTCCAATTGCATCATATATGCAACAGAGCTTGACGCACCCAGCAGAAGGCTATTATGTGACAAAAGATCCCTTGGGTGTCAAGGGCGACTTTATTACTTCACCAGAGATTTCGCAGATGTTCGGGGAGCTTGTTGGTATTAATTTTGTTACACAGTGGCTTGCTCAGGGCCGCCCCAATCAGATCAGGCTCGTCGAACTGGGGCCGGGGCGAGGCACTCTAATGAGCGACTTGATGAGAGCTTGCCGCACATTTAAGCCGTTTTACAATAGCATATCTGAACTAGAGCTTGTGGAGTCAAGTCCTGCTTTGCGAAATAAACAAAAAGATGCGTTGGTGGGCCACGACTCAGTGAGAATCAGCTGGCGAGATATGACAAAAGAGCTTAAAAAGGATGGTATGCCGACATTTATTGTAGCCCATGAGTTTTTTGATGCACTGCCTATCCATCAATTTGAGAAGGCTGCTGATGGTTCTTGGCTTGAACGTTTAGTTGATTATAGTCCTGAGGAAGATCAGTTCCGACTTGTTCTTGGGGCTAAGAGCCCGCTCTTGAACGCAACGCTCGCGAATCAGGCACGCTTTTCAGCATTGCCACCGCAGTCCTCAATTGAGGTGTGCCCCGAGGCTTGGGATGTAGCAGATCAGTTGGCAGCTGTCCTAAAGGCCAACAGCGGAGGAGCTCTCATTATGGATTATGGTCCTATGGCAACGATTCCTGTGAATACATTTCGAGGGTTCAAGGAGCATCACCAAGTGAATCCGTTTGATGTGAATCCTGGAGAGGCTGATCTTACTGCTGATGTTGACTTCAGAGCCTTAAGTGATATTTTTACCAAAAAGCGGTTGCATGTTCATGGGCCAGTAACTCAAGCAGACTGGCTCCATCGCATGGGTATTGGCGCTAGGGCTACGGTGCTAACTGATAATCAATCGTCCAAGGAAGGCCGTGAGCGAATAGCTTCAGGTTACAAACGGCTCACTGATCCGGCAATGATGGGTAAAACATACAAAGTCTTGGGAGTTACGAGTCAACCAGGAAAGGTTGAAGGGTTCTAATTTGTCTAGTACCATATACATCTGGCATATGATACTCTGGAAGAAGGTCACTCTGTGAGAAGACCTCTATGTTTGCGAATTCTGGGTGACAGGCGGTCTGATGAGGAATATTTGAAGTTGAAAAAGCTTGATATATTTTGTCTACTATATAGTAAAGAGAGCTCAAGTAAATGAACCACACATTAAGTGAGGTGTTTACTCGATTTCTGTATGATGTGAACTACTTTAGTTTTGGCAAGAACTAGTTATACGAAAAATATTAGAGAAATAAATCGTCGCGAAAAAGGGCCTAAGAATTTTGAGCTGTTTAAGAGTATTTTTTTTTTTTCGCTCATAATATTGAATGCTGCATAATAAAGACTATCATATCCAGAACTTGAATAATTGAAATGACAATCTTATCTGCAAAGGTTTTTTGTTGCTGAATTTTTGTAACAAAGTTTGTTTGTTTGTTTGTTTGTTTGTTTGTTTTAATGATGGACCCCACTATTTCTGGGCTACCAGGATAGATAGTGTAAAACTTGGGGGATTGCGATGGTTAGATAAAATAGTGAAGGCTTTAGCCGAAGTAGGGAGGCATCAAGGAAATGTGGCACCACCTTTTGCCCACGCGATACAGTAATGCCGCATAAGTAGCCGCATCTCCTCAACTTCATCGAGGAATTCTAGGCGCGAGACACGAGCATGGTCCTCAGGATCCAGCCATTCATCGTAAACAGTTTCGATACTTAAAGCACCGGTATCTTTTGCGCCAATAATTCTACTGAGTCGATCTCTTTGAGCATCCAGTGTATTATAGAGGCGGAAAGTTGGTAAGGAGAGCCCTCGCATTGCTAAGTTCTCCGCCATTACTCTTCCAAATTCGTCGTTTAGAGCAATTGGTTCATACATTGCAAGTGATAGTAATGGTTGTGGAATATTCGACGCAAAAAGACGAAGAACCCCGTCTGAGTCCTCAGGCGACATATAGCACAAACAGCATTCGCTGAGAAGGAGTGTAGGTATTTGTTGAGAAAAGAGTTGTTGCAGCGCACTAGGAAGTTCGGGGTTCGGCTTGCTCAGCGTGCGCAGATCCACACCATATAAATGATATGCATCAGTATGGATTTCTGTGTTTGTATGCAATTGTGAGTCAAGATTGATCACTTCGTTAAGCGGTTTGTTAGACTGGATTGAATGGACCTTTTTCTTGATTCGAGCGACGAAATCAAGCTCATGGTATTCGACATACTGGTGAGTTTTTAAAATGTGGAAAGGGCGCGTATCCGAGCCGGCACCAAGCGACACTATTGCCCGTCGCTCTGAGTTGTTCGTATCTTTTAGAAACTGACTAACAAGAAGCTCAATGCCTTGCACTCGGCAGTAGGTTCCAATGTTTATGAGTGGTAGCCGCGGCGGTGGTGCGCGCGCAAAGAATCCTAAATACTCATCGTCAAAATAGCCTCTCAACATTGCTGAATATTTCGAGCTCGCAGCATCATCATCTGTTTTCTGAACGGCTCTGTCCATATTAATATTTCTCTTCCGAACAAAGGATAGCGTTACGTGGACATATATGTCTATTTAGGGAGCCTTCAGGCCATGAGACTGGAAGGGCATCTCAGGCTATATTTGATGGCCATATTATGTGACCTTCATTGTAGCGCCTGTCTGGCGACCGTGGTAGCCGCATCGGAGCCGCATCGTGGAGCAAACGATGCACGTGAAGAATAACGATAAGATGTTGCAGATGGTTGTGAAGAAGGTTCTTTTCCTTGAGTCATTGTTTCCGAAAGTAAACATTTCTCACAAATGGTAGACGGTAAACTTAAAGCTGGTGTTCTTGGTGCCACAGGCAGTGTAGGACAAAGATTTATTCTCCTACTTCAGGGCCATCCCGATTTCGAATTGGTTGCGCTGGGAGCAAGCTCGCGCAGCGCGGGTAAAAAGTATGCTGAGGTGACGGGATGGAAGCAAACGGCACAGATTCCTGGGGCTGCGGCTTCGTTAATTGTGCACGAGTGCGACCCTGCGCATTTCCAGGGTTGTGATGTTGTTTTTAGCGGATTGGACAGCAATGTCGCGGGCGATGTTGAGCGTGCGTTTGTGGACAATGGCCTCAACGTTATTTCTAATGCCAAGAACTACCGCCGTGATCCAAAGGTACCGTTGGTAGTGCCCACAGCAAATCCGGAGCACTTAGATGCCCTTGAACACCGCGACAAGTCTAAGGGTATTCATGTTTGTATTTCGAACTGCTCAACGGCTGGCATTGTGGTTGCGCTGCGCGCTCTGCAAGACCGGTTTGGACCAATTAGCGAGATGATCACAACTACTCTTCAAGCTATTAGTGGTGCAGGCTTCTCACCGGGAGTTGGCGGAATGGATGTTCTTGATAACATTGTTCCCTACATCTCAGGCGAAGAAGACAAGCTTGAGAATGAGCCCCGCAAGATTCTCGGTAGCATTGATCCTGCAACGGGCGAATTCCTTGAGATCAGTCCCAAGGATATGCGAGTTTCGGCCACGACAACGCGTGTGCCAGTGATTGACGGTCATACCGCATCGGTAGCGTTGAAGTTCGAAACAAAGAACAAGCCCTCTCTTGCGGAAATCAAGGATGCTTTGGAATCCTATAAGTCGCAATGTGAGTCTTTCAAGTGCTTCTCGGCGCCGCCGAACGCGCTTGTTTACTTGGACCAGCCGGATCGGCCTCAACCACGCTTGGACCGTGATACTGGCAACGGCTACGCCGTAAGCGTGGGCCGGCTAAGAGAGGATGAGGTGATGGATGTTAAGTTTGTTTGCTTATCACACAACACGGTTCTCGGTGCCGCTGGCTCAGGCATTCTAATTGCAGAGCTGCTGAAGGCCAAGAAGCTCATTTAACTTCAAGACAAAAAATTGTATATATAAGACCCGGACCTCAGAAGTCAGTCATTTACAACTCAATCACTTACAGCTTTTAACCCGCAACAACAACAACAACACAACTACTACTACGGCTTACAACTACGGCTTACAACTACTGCACACATTGCACAGGTTCATCAATTAAGGTGTGCAATCTAGAATGAGCGACAAATTGCGTACACCGTTGCAAAAGTTGGCTCAGTTTGTAGAGGCCGACGGTCTTGTTTGCTCGCTAAAGAATGACAACAACTGCCTTCAGATTTTTCAGGAGGACGATAAAGGTTATTGCTATTACGAGGTGATTCCATGGCGCGCTGACCCTCGTGTCCCAGTGCTCTATTTTACAAGATATAATGAGGATGCCGAGGGCGTTGTTAAGGTGACCAAGGCGGACATCATGAACAACTCAACAGTGGCCAAATTCGTCACAGCAACTGAGCATCCTTTAACTGCACTTCCAACATTTTTCATTCATCCCTGTCTTACGCAGGAGTGGCTAGAAGTCACTAGTGGTGATTGGCATCTCTGGTTACAGCATTTCGGCCGGCTAGTGGGCCTACGTATCTAGGTCGCGTTGTAACCAAGCCAGCCGGTCAGATTTGTGCTTTGCATATGCAATTACAAGTTTTTTACTCAAAAACTTCTGGCCTTGTAAAGCATCAAGTGCCTTAATAGCGGACTCCGTGTTCCCAAATGCAATATGAGCCTGACCGCGCATTTTCGGCGATTTATGAGCATTCACTGCAACAACGTGTCCAAAACTACTAAACAGCATGTAAAGCGACAGCCGCAAATCATCTATGGCCACCTGGTCATTTAGATTTTTTATATATAGTGATTCTGTAGGTGCTGGTTGTTGCAACGGCTCATTTGGGGCACTATCGATCTTGTGTTTTTTGGGCTGTGGGGTGTTTTTCTGTGTCTGCAGCCGCTTGCCACCAGCTGGGGCCATTTCTGCGAGCCAGTATACTGACTATTGTCGGCTGGCAACGGTTGTTTTTTTTGCCAAGCAGCAGCAGAGTCAATTTACTTTGAATCCTAAGCGGTTTCCGCTCACTCTCATCATGACACCCTAACCCTCAATTGTCGCCAGGTCGGCGCACCCCTGCCTCTCTTTCTTGGTCTTCGCTATAATAGTTTAGTCTAAACTACGCACATCACTTGAAAGTCCGATCCAGATGTCTGTATTCCAACGGCTTCATTCAGAATCACGTTCTTTAGAAGCTGCGTGTGATAGATTATTGACTAGTTACTCTGGGCTCATAGCAAACCCAGAGGATGATTCGCCCCTGGAGTTGGAAATTGAGTCTAATTTAAATAGACGTGCAGAAGCGCTGCGCGACTTATACAATGCCGCGTACGAGCCAGGGGGGACCCAGGCTATGCTCCACCAGGCCCAGAGGCATGCTGAGATTCTAGAAGACCATAAGCAAACAAGCAAGCGCGTAAAGAGCTCAATATCTCAAGAACGTAGCCGGCGCACTCTGCTTTCAAATGTACGCCAGGATATTCAAAGCCATCGCTCCGGTTTGAGCTCTCGCTCGGGTACGGCGACTCCTGCTGAACAGGATGCTGATGCCGAGCGCTACTTCGGTGGAGAGGCGACTAGGATAGACGAGTCTCATAGCATAGCAGATACGTTGCTTGCACGCGCATACGAAACTAGAGCTGAGCTTGTGCGTCAGCAGCAAACGTTGAAGGACATCCAGAGGCGAATGTGGCGTGTTGTTAGCCGCGTGCCGGGTGTCAACTCGGTCATTTCGAAGATCAACACTCGGCAGAAGCGCAATAGTCTCGTCCTGGTTGGCATCATAGTCTTCTGTGTTTTATTTGTGTTTTTCGTAAGATAGTCTACTTATTTATTATTATTATTATTATTTCCTCAGGCATAAAGCTCTGGCCGTGTCATTGATAGCCAATGGTTGAAAAAGAACTCGGGATGCAGCAGCTTGCGTTGCTCGTTGAATCGTAGTGCCACTGTTAATGCATCAACAACACAGTCACTGACTCCAACACCACGACCTAAAGCCATGCCAATCATGGCAACGCGCCCCGAGTATGCGCGGCTCAGCTCAGTGTGGATTCGATGTTGCCTTGAAGAATGGCCAACCTCATATAAAGGAATAGCGTTGCGCTGCAGAGCCACATTCACAATAGCCTCGCGCTCGTCTAGTGGTCCGAGAATCTTCTGTAATGCTGATATCGCTCTTGATTTGGCTTCCTCTTTCGTCATGTCTGTCCACAGATCTCCTCCAAGCATAACCGTCATATTAGAACCCTTCTCGCGCTGGGACGGATCCGCAGTCATAGCGTTTCGTACACTCGAGTCGAAAATTATTCCTAGAACCCCCTCCGAGTTCCAGCTGTCTTCCGTTTTTGGGACGAGAATTCCAAACCAGTCCCGGGCATAATCAGCATTAGGCACCCACACATTTACAACTGCTAGGCTGCTATACTGAATCTTGCTCATTTCCTCAGCAACATTCGGGGCTGTCTGTTCAAATAGTTCTGCCTGTGCTACGGTCGACACAACAATGTTGCTGTTTGTTACCGTGTCGTTGTCTAGCTTTATCTGAACTTTGCTTGCCTTGTTTGGCTTAACCTGTTTCACACCCGTGCCTAGATAGATTGAGACGTTTTTTCTTGTTTGCAAATCGTCTGCAAGAGCCTTAGCCATGCCCTGAATCCCGGTTTTAAATCCGTACAAACTGAACTTCGGTCTGGGATGCTCCTTATTTACAAGCTCACGATTCGTCGTATTGGCACCAGGTGGAACAAGCGAATCAAAAACTACAGGAAGTCCAAACTTTGTTGTCTGTTCAAGATACCCCAGGCTGCCCGACAAGGCCCCGCCAATAATTGACATCTGTTCTGTTCCCTCTAGGTAGTACATGCGATTCAACCGGGCCACAGATCGTGCACTCAGCTTCGAACTATCAGCCGCGTATATGCCCCGCATAATAGCACTTATCATGCGGTCAGACAGTGGCTTCCCAAGCCGCCGCGAAATAAACGAACTGACAGACTCGTCATGAATTCCCGGAGATCGGGCTTTTGTCCAAAGATCCTTTAATGCGGACCATTTGGCACCCTTCAGAATTGGTGCTGAAGCTAAAAACTTGATTGTTTCCATCATTGAGCTTGGCAGTTTCTGAATCTTTTTATCAAATACGAGTGCTTTTTGATTCGTTGGTGAAGATCGTGGAAGTCCGCCCATAATAGAGTCCCGCACTCCTATCTCCTGTAAAATACGTGCAATAATTTCTGAGCCTGGATGAGATGGTAACAAAGTACGAGGCCCTGATTCAAAGTAAGTCTTACCAAACCCCTCAGGAAGTTGTACCTTCTTGGATGACATCCATCCACCAACTTCAGGATTCTTCTCATATATGGAAATTTTCACATCTGGCCTGGAACGGTTCAAAATCCATGCCAATGTTAAACCGGTAATCCCAGCACCAATAATAGTTAGTGATTCGCCTCTTCCAAGCTGCTCAAGGCCTAGACGCTCAACTTCAAAATCTGGAGATATATCATTCCAGTCAGCTACTTCGAACGTACGTTTCACATTCGCTACGTTTGTTTCCGTTCTCACTGGCTTGCTCGGACGCTCCCGTTTACTGTTTCCTTGTGGTGAGGTCTTCTTTTCGTACTCCACAACGGCCTTGACAAGACCGTACAATGCACGGACAGGTAGACTTTTGTTACTGGAATTTTCTTTTTTTGGATGTCCAGTTTGAGCTTCAATTTCGTCTCTAGTAATGTATGGGCCATCGTCCGGGGGTTTTGCGAGCTCTAGAACACGCAACCAGTAAATATCATCCAGTCTTTCTTTAGGTATTCGTCGTCCCGAAAATACACCTCCTTTAGGCCTAGTGAGCTGTGTCAATGGACTATTCAACAGTTTTGAAAATAATTTGTCCTTAGCCATTGTTGATGCCGTCAAGTACCTCAACGGCGAAGCAGAAACAAATACGATTTCGTATATATTTATCAGGCTTAGGGTATTAGAAGGCGCACTCGTTCAGATCAGTATTGGTGATACTAATTTACTGTTTTACAGTCACATCGCTCGTGTTCGTGCATGTGTGTGCTTATAAAAAGTCTCTGTTATTTTACATGATTCAACGGTCTATGGTTATGCATACTGTATTTTCTTATGAATGCTAGATTGTTGTTTATCTTGATAAATATTAAGCGCAAGTGTAGATACTGATTTAAATACTGATATCAATATAAAGATAAATATAATTGTAAATGCAATTGTACATTTAAGTATGAGTATAATTATAGGATTTTCTTTTTATTAATTTATTCACTTAATTCATGTTAACTAAAACATGCCATTGATCGTGCCGTCATCCTCAACCTCTATGTTGATATAGCCCGGAAGGGTTGGCAACCCAGGGACAGTCATGATCTCTGCGGCAAGTGCGTAAAGATATCCAGCACCGGCGCTAACCTTGATGTCTCGGATTGGCATAGTAAACCCAGAAGGCACGCCCTTCAGTTTGGGGTCATGAGACAAAGAGTATTGGGTCTTGGCAATACAGATAGGAAGATGGCCAAAGCCCTGTGCCTCGTATTGGTCCAGCTTAGATCGCGCCAGAGGGCTAAGCTCAACCTTCTCAGCACCATACATCTTCTGCGCAATTGTGTTAAGCTTCTCTTCAGCGGTTGTGTTAATGTCATAAAGGAGCTCGAGCGGATCATCCACTGACTGGCTATCAGTCACCTTCATAACAGCGCGAGCAAGACCAAGGGTGCCCTTTCCACCAAGTTCCCAGTGCTTGCATACAACTGCATCCTTAGCACCGGCTTCAATGGCGGCTTCGCGGATAACAGCATGCTCAGCATCGGAGTCGTCCTTGAAATGGTTGATCGCCACAAGTACGGGTCGTCCGAATTGCTTGGCATTGGCAATCTGCTTCGCTAGGTTGAGAGTTCCCTTCTTGACGAGGTTCACATTCTCCTCAAGGTACTCCTTCGGCAGAGGCGCGCCGGGCTTCACATCGGGGCCACCACCATGCAATTTGAGTGCTCGCACAGTAGCCACAATGACAACAACATCAGGATTCAGACCAGACGCGCGGCACTTGATATCAAAGAATCGCTCACCACCCATAGTGAAATCAAATCCGGCTTCAGTAATAGCATAACCGGTTTCACTACGGAATGCATCCGTTCCGACTATCTTGAGAGCGATCTTATCAGCAATTACTGACGAGGCGCCAATAGAAATGTTAGCGAACGGGCCAGCATGTACCATTACAGGGGTGCCTTCTAGTGATTGCATCAGGTTTGGTTTGATGGCGTCCTTCATCAGAGCACACATCGCACCAGCAACACCAATGTCATCAGCTGTGATAGGCTCTCCGTCCTTAGAGGAGCCTACGACAATCTTACCAAGGCGTTGACGCATATCCTGGAGGTTATTGGCCAGGGCCAAAATAGCCATGCACTCGGACGCTACCGAGATGTCAAATCCAGTCTTACGAGTCAGACCCTTCTCAGTCGGATTCTCGCCAATCGTGATGCCGCGCAGATGGCGATCGTTACAGTCGACAACACGTTTCCATGTGATAGTATCCTCGTCAAAGTCGAATCGAACAAGCTTACGCTGCTCCTCGGGGCTTAGCTGGCTAGGGTCATGATGTTCCGGGTAATCAAGCTTCTTCCACCTGTGCTCAAGAAGTTTACCCAGCTTGCCCTTAACGAGCTGGCGCTTAAGAAGCGCCGAGTCACCCTGAGTCTTTTCGTGGAAGATACGTGTATCAATAGCCGCTGCCAAGAGATTGTTCGCTGCAGAAACGGCATGGATATCACCAGTAATGTGCAGATTGAACTCATCCATTGGGACAACTTGAGCATAGCCACCACCAGCGGCACCACCCTTGATTCCGAAGGTTGGTCCCATAGAAGGCTGGCGCAGGTTCGCAATCGACAGCTTCCCCAAATGACCGAATGCCTGGGCAAGTCCCATTGTAGTGGTTGACTTGCCCTCTCCAAGAGGAGTTGGTGTAATACCGGCCACGAGAATATACTTGCCGTTTTGACGATCCTTCAACCTATCGAGTACCGACAGGTCCACCTTTCCTTTATAGCGCCCGTAGGGCTCAAAATCTGAGTCAAGAAGATCGATCTCTTTTGCAACATCTGTGATACGCTTAGGAGTTACACTGCGAGAGATCTCAATGTCCGAGGGGACCGGTTTCTTAACCTCGATTGGCGTGATATCAATCTTTGACACGGCACGGTTCTCGTAGTAACGTTTTGCGGCTTTAACTACATTGAACATGAGCATTGCCACAGTCATTGGGCCTACTCCACCGGGAACAGGAGTGATGAATGAGGCCTTTTGCTTCACGTTCTCAAAGTCAACATCACCAACAACACGGTGGCCCGAAGCGCGTGTGGTATCCTGAACATGGTTGATTCCAACATCGATTACCACAGCACCGTCCTTGATCCAGTCGCTCTGAATAAAGTTCGGGATTCCAACTGCTACAACCACGATATCGGCTTGCTTCACGATCGAGGGGAGATCCTTCGTATAGCGATGGGCATGCAGAACAGTAGCATCGCTTTTACGCAGCATATGAGCGACAGGATTTCCTACGATGTCCGAACGACCAATGACGCAAGCAACTTTGCCCCGGGTCTCGATCTTTTTGTGTCTTAGGAGTTCCATGACACCATTCGGGGTACACGGTGCAAACTGCGGTTCACCATTACGCTGAGCAAGCTCTCCGATGTTAGAAGAGTCAAATCCATCAACATCCTTCTGACGGGCAATGGTAGCGGATATGCGTTTCTCATTGATTTGAGCAGGAAGAGGCATTTGGACAAGGATTCCATGAACAGATGGATCATCGTTCAGGTTGTTAATAGCATGAATGATGTCTCGTTCGGGTGTGTTTTCAGGAAGCTTTAAAACTTTGCAATCAATAAGCGATTGGCGAGCAGCTTTGAGCTTGGACTTCACATATGATGTGGAGTCCGGGCGCTCGCCCACCTGAACAATCGTGAGGCTTGGCGTAAAGCTTTCGAACTTTGACAATCGTGTCTGTTCGATTTCCGCCTTCATTTTGTCCCTCATATCCTGTGCCAGTCGCTTGCCATCTAGCAGCTCATAGAGCCTTGCTGAAGACACGGAGAATGCTCTGGCCTGGTAGCTACGGCAAATAGAAGCAGAAGAAGACCGTAATGCGATTTTCGTGCTGTGTTTAAGCATCTTCAACGTAGTGCAGAGACCTCAGTGCCCGCTTTTAAATGCAAATTTCACTTACTTTACCTGGCTTACCCTACATACTACATACGCCCATATGCGTCTGCACAATCTTGTAGCACGTGAAATACCGTTCAAAAAAAATGTGTCATAGCGCCTTAGGAACGCCGAGCGGTCGAGAAGTTTTAGTGTCGGATTCTAATATATAAGTAGTGCGAGTAATTTCAATTTCGAATGTGCTTATAATTTTTTTCTTTGTTTTGTTTAGTATTTCAGGTGCCCTTGTATTGTCTTATTTCTGTGAGCCAACACTAGGCGTTCCAAGTATCAAGCAATATTGGTTATAATACATTTTGATAATGTCAACCTAAGTTGAGGCAAGAATAAGGAAAGAAAAAAAAAGATTGTTATATATATGCTAGCTGGTTAAGTTTGATATCAATTCAGTGGGGTTTACTGTTGTCTTCACTTTCTGCGTTATGTCTCTAATTTAAGGCGCGTATCATTTTGGATTAGAAATCTTTGTTGATTTCTCCAAATGCCACCCCCAGCTGTGTTTCGAGCTCAACATAGTGAACCTACCAAGGTGGGATCCAAACGGAGAACAGCCACATTTCGAGACGACCAGTCTGCGTCTCCAAAACCAAAACAGCAACGAACTTTTGGCACGGACATAACAAACAAAGCGTGCAATGCACGACCAGTGTTTAAGCGAGGATGCCCTGATGAAACAAGCGAGTTAAATGTGCGGCCATTAGAGTTGCTCAAGGATCCTAAAAAACAGGCAACACCAATTAAGTTCCTAGAATCTCGGTACGAAAGTGATCCACAGGACGTCTATATCGGGTCATCGCCATTGGCTAAGCCTAATGCCTCTAATGCGCCCTTAGCCACACTGATCGAGGCCAGGTGCGTAGAGCTTAAAACAATAAAGCCATTGAGTGATACGGTCAAAATTGATATACAAGAATTTGCACCTTACAATGCTGTATGTGCCATGAATAGCGATGCCATCATAATGAATCCACGAAACATACCCCTCGAGCATGCACAAATTCATAGGTACCACGAAAATGCTTACATTGCAGGCCTTTGGTAGACGACATGAGGCACACCAGTATTCGAATGATGCGCCCTCAGCACTTTTATTAAACCCCACACACGCCCTTCATGGAGTACTGGTTTAGATGCAATGCAGATTTTCGTGCCTGTGAGATCATCTGAGTATTTATTAGATCTGAATCGGGCTCCAAAATGAAACCGGAAGGTGGCATCTCCTGCATCAAATCACATACACATTATGTCTATTTAGTATGGTTTAGCGGTGGTTCAAAGAAAACAGCATTCTGTTAAATCCATTCATGTAGTTTATTTATATTAGCGGAGTTGCATCATATTTGTTATGAATTATTTTTTAGTTTCATAAATATTTGTTTGTCGATCCTATTACATTCTAATATGGAAAGTGAAATTTCAGATTACTGAGCGGCTAGTCTCTCGCTAAACCCAGCACCACATCCATATACCACCCCAGACTTGCAAAATGCTTAAAAGGGTCCGTGTTTGGGGGAAGAGATGGGCCTCTACGAAAAATTTTGTACAGGAACATGACTATACAGTCACTCCAAGCACATATACTTACACGGTTGAGGGCAACGAAGCATTATTTGATCGGTTTCCTCTGCTGAATGCAAAGAGTTTAGCCAGACGGAATACGCGTCCAAGAAAGACCCGTATGCTGTCGCGCGACTTTATTGAAGACAGCATGTACAATCCGCATTATGGCTACTTTTCCCAAACGGCTGAAATCTTCTCTTTGAAGAATAGACTGGAAGTAGAAAACATGGGCAACCTGGACTCATTTCTGGATACCTGGGCCGTCGAATACAAACGACAACAGCAACAAAAGAAGCAGCAGCAACAGGAGCAATATCAAAACCAGAAGCACGGTTCTGACAGTACTGGAGTCTCAGAAAAAATTGCTGCAGACGAGAAAAAGAACATCCGCAGGACAAAAGTTTCCCGACAGTTATGGCACACCCCGTCAGAGCTGTTTACTCCATTCTATGGTCAGGCGTTGGCAAGACACATTGTAGCCCAACACTTGGCAGAATCTGGTGAAGAAGACTTGGTCATATATGAGACGGGTGCTGGTAATGGAACGCTCATGGTTGACATTCTGAACTTCTTGAAAAAAGAGCACCCAAAGCTGTACGCTAGAACACACTACAACATCATTGAGATTAGTTCAAGTCTTGCTCTGCGACAAAAGGCCCATTCACAGGGCCACAATGACCATGTCACTATTCATAATCGAAGTATCTTCGACTGGAATGTGGTCAAACCAGAACACTGTTTTTTCATATGCTTGGAAGTATGGGACAACCTGGCTCACGACATAATCCGCTACGACAACACTACTGGTCAGCCATATCAGGGATTTGTTGTTATCGATCCTAATGGTGATTTCACGGAGGTGTTCAGCCCTAAACTAGACACGTTGGCCACTGAGTTTCTACAGCGTCGCGCAGAATCTAATTTCAAACCGCGTAGAGAGCTTGGATGGCATCCATTGTCGCAGCCTCAAGCATGGAGATATGCCAAGAATGCCATTTTACAGTTCCATGGGAACTTATCTCCTCCAGAGTTTATTCCAACCAGGTATCTTCAGCTGCTGCATACGCTGCGCGATTTCTTCCCCAACCATAGACTGCTCGCGGCCGACTTTACGCATTTTACAGAAAGGATAAGTGGCTATAATTCACCTGTAGTTCAAACATTCATGGAGGACACACCGGTGACTGTTTCTACGTACATGGTTCTTCAAGGGTTTTTTGATATTATGTTCCCCACAGACTTTCAATTGGCCAAGCAACTATACGAACAAGTTATTAGTGATCGCAAAGCTACATTTGCAAGTCACCATGACTTCTTGCAGAAGTGGTCAGGCCCTGACAAGACTTCCACCAAAACAGGAGAGGATCCGATGCTTTCATTCTACCGAAACGCAGCGTTCCTATACAGCTCCAAACCAAAAAGTGCTTAATTGTATATATTTATTTTGAAACTCGTGCTGAAATCACTTATACTGAGATCATTTCTTTATTAGTTCGCTTGTTGTTGTTGTTGATACAATATGCGGTGTAATGAAATTTTGGTAGCTGAACGAGTATGTTACATAAAGTACAGTAATGAATTGTCGTTTTTTACCCCCAAAAGATTAAACAGCACCTGATACAGTCATTTTTCTCATTTTTAAATTAACTCAATTTGTCAATGTAAAGTATCTGGTTCTTGTAACTCGGCAGTCCTGTATGGTATGCCTGCGACTAGCTCTACTAGGGTTCTGGTGCAGTGGATATTGTTGCACGTGATAAAAGACTGGTTCACCACCACCAGCAGTGTGTGATTTAGGATTCCTTCAGCTAGGAGGAACCAATGGCTGCGGCCGAGCAAACGTCTTCCGGCTTTAAGAAGCTGCACCCCAATGAACCTCACAAGGAGTACCGTGAGAGCGATTCGTATGACATTGTACCTACTATAGCGTTTATTCAGGGCTGTCCTGTGTTTAGCGTTGCCGCGTCGTGGGGCATGCGTTACGTATTTACCGGCGGCGAAGACGGATTTGTACGGAAGTACGATTTCTTGGCTACTATCAATGGAACACAGCTTTTGACAGTAAGTCAACGGCATATGCAGCCTGATTCCATCACCAAGTCTGGTGTCTTGAGCGCATACTGGGAAAATGAACAGCCTCTTCTAGAGGAAGAATACCAAGTTGGGCAGGATGGTTCCTACCTCCCCAAATTATCTCCGGTTTATGCGTTAGCTGCTCAAGCCGAGGCGCTGTGGGTTTGTGCTGGTTTGGAGTCGGGTGGCATCTCATTCCAGTCCTCCACATATGGTGATTTGGGTCAATGCTTGGCTTATTTTGATGGCCATACAAAGCCAGTGAGTGATTTGAAGTTAAATGGACCCGAAGATCAGATTCTGAGTGGTAGCTGGGATAAATCGGTGGCACTATGGGACCTGGACGCAGGCGTTCAGCTCCAGAAATACAGTGGCCTTGCTGGGCAGGTTAGCTGTGTGGAATGGCAACCCATTGGTGCTGTAGCTGTAGGGCCTTCTCCACCTTCTCCCAAAAGCGAGGATAATAGTGCTGCCACGAAAAGAGATGATGTGAATGATGATGATGATGATGACGACAAAAGCATGGAATCACTATTTGGATCAGATGACGACGCTGAGGACGACAAAGTGAAGGAGAAGGAGAATGGTAGTGACAACGAAAACGACAATGACAATGATACTAATAAGTATGACGAAGAGCATACGAATGAGTCTGCAGATCAGCAGGATATTAGCTCTAATATCAAATCTGGAACGTATGATCAAACCGATGATGATGAGCGTCGGAACACTGGCAAAGTATTCCTTTCAGCTACATTTAATGGTATGGTAGAGATTTGGGATTCACGGCAAAAATCGAGGTGTTCCTGGCTGGCTGGCTCCCAAGCTCCTCCGTGGTGTATGAGTGCATGTTGGTCGTATGACGGAAATCGAGCATATGTGGGGCACAGAAATGCAACAGTTGATGAATACGATATAAGGAATATGGAGCATCCCAAGCGTACGCTTCGATTCCCGGGCATCTCTGGTGCTGTTTCGTGTGTTGCACCAATGCCAAACAATCGCAATCTTCTTTGTGCCTCATTTGACAACATCAGAATGTATGACCTTGAATCACAGCGTAAGACCCCTTTTTTTATTATTCCGGGGCATCATGGGTCCATAGTCAGTCGTATGCTTGTTGATACAAGCGGAAAGTTCTTGTTATCTGCGACCGGAGGACGAGGGTGGACAGAATCGTCGAGTGAGTTCGCTCTTGGTTACGAAATAGCGGCTAGAGCACCATAATCTTTAGAAATCATGGATATGGCCTATTTTCCTAACAAACTTTATTCCTCAACATTAAAGGAATTGAAGATAATTGTCGAGTCATGGACGTAACATGCCGTGGCCATAAAAGAAGTATATCTCAAACTCTAATTTAGTTGTTTTGTTTAAATTCTAGTTTTAGCTTTGCTTCGTTTTGTTATATTACCTCTTAGATTTCCGGTGGCACTCTATTTTTCTCTTTTCTCTTCTTTTCTCTTCTTTTCTTTTCTTTTCTTTTGTTATTATTATTTATACATATACATATACATATATTTATATATACATATATTTATTTATTTATATTTACATCATCTCTCGAGTTCGGTTTGTAACCTTTATTTAGGATGGAACCGAGTCCAGAGCATGCCAGCAGCCACGGCGCCCATTGCTACAGCTAAGCTGAATGCAGCCTTCGGAGCAGAGTCGTTCAAAGAACCCAAAATGCCAGTACCACCGCGAGGTGATTTTTCGAGCTGGCCCAGAGTATAAAGTGCTGTACTGCGCTTTGTGACCTTTCCAGTTTTCAGCACAGAATAGCGCGAAATCTTTGTCCAGCTTGTAAGAGTTCTAAGAGGATATCTCGAGCGCAGGCGACGAGCCTTCCGGTCAATGGCCTCGTAGTTTTTCGCATTGATTGAGGAAGCAACGCCCTGCACAGCAATGTCGATCTCGTCATCGTCACTGGATGGGCTTAGATTCTTGAGAAACGGTTTCCCATTCTCAAGAAACAACGCAACATAAAAATATATGACATACGCTAAACCCTCCTTCAGCACAGTTCTAATAATGTGAGTAATGACAACAGAGTCTGAACAATCATGGCTAAACAATGTGATAATCGGAGCAATGGCGAAGTAGCCGAGAGCTCTACGACTTGACGGGTCCGATGATTTGAAAAAACGACCCAAACCGTTAGGATCCGCTGCAACTATAAGTTCAGGCACAAGGTGTAGTATTTGAGTGGTGGGGACTAAAGACGAGGACATAAAGTCCCGGAGCTGTTGCAATGCAAGGCTCTCTAGCTGTTTTGTTGAATGCGAATGTTGAGCTATGTCGTGGAATCCTTGATAGTAACTGAGCATCGGATTCGCAGCAAGTATGGTAGCAATCCGGCGCTCGAGTTTCGCACGACCAGCCTTGGACACTGTCACACGAGATACATCAAGATGCACCTGCGACTCATCCTTGTATTTAAGCACAAGCGGAGCCTCGTTAGCAGCCGGACTTCCCTTTACACGCATTTGAAAAACGTAACTGAAGAGACCTAACCCGTGAACCGACTGTGAAGCATATATGCAAATGGTGGTGGGTAAATGGTGGGACTCGTGAAACAAGCAACCATGTTGGGCCGAGGGCGGTTTGCCAAGGTAGTCGCATCTGGAGACGACGATAAAGTAGCATTGAAAATTATTGACATCGATGACCAGAAACAGCCCCATAATTGGAAGGTCGAAATAGCTGCACTGGAGCGTCTACAAACCGCTGCGAATGTAATTCATATGATCCACTGGTCGGCCAACCTGGCAAGCATGGAGCCGCAAGTTAATATTGAAATGCCCCGGTATTCTCTTACATTGGAGCATGTTATATATCACTATGCAAAAGCCAACTACCCGCCCGGTTCGGGATGGCGAAACGTTATGTCTGTTCAGCGGATTAGCAGCATTGTTGGTGGGATTGCAAAGGGACTAGACTCAGTTCATAGCCAGGGTATTATTCACCGTGATATCAAGCCTGAAAATATCATGTTCAGCAGTCCTGAAGGTGAACCTGTTCTTTTAGATTTCGGTATTTCCTGGGTTCCAGGTTTAAGCGAGCACTCCGAGCCCTTTGGTAACAGAATTACCGACGTCAGTAGCGCCGAATATAAGGCCCCAGAGCTCCTGTTTGGTATCCGGCACTACACAGAGAAGATTGATCTTTGGGCTCTTGGATGCATATTAGGACGATTGCTTGGTTCGGACTGCACTCCCCTTTTTACACCATATACATCAGATATGGCTCTAATAGCAGCACAGGTGAGAGGAATTGCCCCTCCCAAGGCTATGGAATGCCCGAGTTTGGCTGGATCTGTTGCGGAATATATACCTAACTTTGATGGGCACACAAGCGTATCAGCAAGCACATCAGCAACCGATAAAGCAGCAAATACAAACTCTACATTGATGCCTGTAGCGAAGTCCTTCAGAAAGCTAGAAGGTAGTGATTTACTTGGGGGTATTGCTACAAAATTACTCAGTTACGAATGGACAATGCGGCCCACTGCGAGAGAGGTCTTCCACCAGATTCAAGAATTTCAAGGAAAAATCTCTCTGTAAATACCGACAGAGGTTTCATAGCAGTGATCAGCGCTGCATTTAATACTATTGCCATGCCTGGATGCCGTACAGGCTCGGCAGTATACATGACCGCACTGTCTCAGAAACCATGCATTTATTCTCAGGGGTTGGTTGCATGATACGCAAACTACATTGTCTCTGATCGATCGTGTAAATCCGGGATGAGTCTCTCGCACGAGTAACTTAGAGAGAGTATCCCTAGATAGAAATTTTGGGTTTCGGGTTCTAGTGCATTCATTAAGACTTCGCGTTTGTGCTTCGAGGAAGTCTGATTCCTCTTGCTGAGCTACTTCTAATTCTTGTCTTTCTCGTTGATTTGCGATATTACCTCTTTGTTGCCGATAATGATATTCCTGTTGAGGCTGCGGCTCTGCATAGCCAGTGGAGCGAAAATGCGACCTTCGCAAATTGGAGGACACAAATGCGCTATATGGCACATTTACAAACGTATGGAAAAATCGAGGCTCTTCAGGTATTGACATGTAACCTCCTACACCGCTTGCTATTGTATCATTATTTACTGGTAGGGGTATAGCCACTGTTCGTTCTGATCTAAGCCCTTGTGGCAGTTGTACTTGTTCTAATGCTTGGCTTCTGTAAACCTGCGATCCTGGATGGTAGTAATGCTGTGGTGCCTGTTGTTGTTGTTGTTGTTGTTGTTGTTGTTGTTGTTGTTGTTGGTGGTGGTGGTGGTGGTGGTATTGCAGTGGCTGGCTCCCATAAAACAGTGGAGCGCTTGATCGAACGGCATCTGGTTCTCCCCATTGTCTATGTTGTTCATTGAGCCTATGGCGAGACTGTGGATTATGCACAACCGTATGGTGGCCTTGTCGCTGAATAGCTTGCTCACCCCGCTGAAATTCATTTGTACGTTGATACTGTAGCGAGAAGAGGCGTGCTGATGTGACTAGCTCCGTTGCTGCTTCGCCACTATGAGTGTATGGGTGATGAACTTGGTTTTCATGTTGCATTAGGGCATTGGTCTGATATAAATGCCAAAACTCTGAATTAATTTCCATATCTTGGACCGAATTTGGGCTTGATTGAGCGCTTAGCGAGTGAGTAAACCGATGGAACTGGTGCATAGGTGTTGTTGAGCGTACTTCGTCAATCTGTACGGCTTGGCCTTGGGCATGCATTTCTCGAACGTGCCGTAGTCGACGGGCTGCTACATGTGCAGCCCAGCTTTGTTGGTTTTCATTATTGCATTTTCGCTTTAGCTGCTTTCTAGTAACATCATCTGGGTTCTGAGCGTTCCGCTCGTTTTGAACGTCCATGGTTATATTCCAAATATTCAATGCTTGTAAATAATGTATTTGTGAGTTCAATTGTTTCGGTCGCTGATCTGAGAATTGGTTTCTCTCTATTTTTTTTGTCTCTTTGTTCTTTATTCTGACTGACAGCGGAAGTCAAATCAAATCTAGTTCACTCTAGATACAGTTCGTACAAAGCACTAGTTTAAGGAAAAGAATATATAGGATCACATATGCTTAAATAGTTTGAGACCCAATGCCGTTATGCAGCATCATTGTTGTTCTGAGCCTATCGGTGCCCGCATTATTTCTTAAGATAGACATGCTTGCAGCATATACAGGCTGTATGTAAGGGCAAGGACAATACTGCATGCTGTTTAAACATCAGAAAATCACGTATCGCGGTATCGTGCGGTGTTTGTTATTAATCCAGCCCTAAGGGCTTGTAGAGGTGGTGGTGTCATCAATGGGAGGAGAATGACCCATCCACCCCACTCTGTGATGACAAATATCCCCTGCCCGACAGTGTTGAGAATTTGTCAAAATTTCAGTTCTCGTTTCCTCTTCAGACTTACTATACCAACAAAATGTCGCACCGTAAGTACGAAGAGCCCCGTCACGGTTCGCTTGCCTTCCTTCCCCGCAAGCGCGCTGCCTCGCAGCGTGGCCGCGTTAAGTCGTTCCCCAAGGACGATCCCAGCAAGCCTGTTGGTCTGACTGCTTTCCTTGGTTACAAGGCTGGTATGACCACGATCGTTCGTGAGCTTGACCGTCGTGGCTCCAAGATGGACAAGCGCGAGATCGTCGAGGCTGCCACCGTTGTTGACACTCCCCCTCTGGTTGTTGTTGGTGTTGTCGGCTACGTTGAGACCCCGAAGGGTCTGCGCACGCTCACGACCGTCTGGGCTGAGCACTTGAGCGACGAGGTTAAGCGCCGCTTCTATAAGAACTGGTACAAGAGTAAGAAGAAGGCCTTCACCTCTTACGCCAAGAAGTACTCCGAGGGTGGTGCTGACGTCGAAAAGGATCTCGAGCGTATTCGCAAGTACGCCACTGTTGTGCGCGTTCTCGCTCACACTCAGATCCGCAAGACGCCTGTTGGCCAGAAGAAGGCCCACCTTGCTGAGATTCAGGTGAACGGTGGCTCCATCAGCGACAAGGTTGATTGGGCTAAGAACCACTTCGAGAAGACCGTTGATGTCAGCTCTGTGTTCGAGCAGGACGAGAACATTGATGCCATTGCTGTCACCAAGGGTAAAGGTTACGAGGGTACCACTGCTCGTTGGGGCACCAAGAAGCTTCCGCGTAAGACCCACCGTGGTCTGCGTAAGGTCGCCTGCATTGGTTCGTGGCACCCGGCCAACGTCCAGTGGACGGTTGCTCGCTCTGGTCAGGACGGTTACCACCGTCGTACGTCTATCCACCACAAGATTTACCGTGTTGGAAAGGCTGACGACAAGGCTAACGCCAGCACCTCGTTCGACCGCACTGAGAAGACTATCACCCCCATGGGTGGCTTCGTGCGTTACGGTGATGTGAAGAACGACTTCCTGCTCATCAAGGGTGCCATCCCTGGTGTCAAGAAGCGGGTCATCACTCTCCGCAAGTCGCTCAAGGTTCACACCTCTCGCCAGGCCACCGAGAAGATCGAGCTCAAGTGGATCGACACTGCCTCCAAGTTCGGCAAGGGTCGTTTCCAGACTCCTGCCGAGAAGGCTGCTTTCCTTGGCACCCTCAAGAAGGACCTGTAAATCATACCTTGTTCGTAGAATCAATGCGGATTTGTAGTGTTTGACTTAAATTAAATTAATTTTTATTACCTTTTTTTTTCATGCTTGACTTTTTTTTTCATTACTTGTTTCTTATCTCTTCGCCGCTTCCATCCGATTCGTGAGAAATTCGTTAATTTGATGTTGTACACTTGCGGAGTCTCTTCTTAGCTCGTAAAGTGGGGCGTCTGGTTCAGCAACAGTTGCGGCATCCCGGGATGGGTCCTTAGGTGGCGGTGTTGTCTCAGTGTCTTTAGTGAACACCTTCTCTTCGCTACCATGTCTATAAGTCGCTTTGAGCTGCATTAGATTGTTAACCACAAGCGTAGACCAAGTGATGGTTTTCGAAGTAGTTCGTGCTGGTGGTGGTGGTGGTGGTGGTGATGAAGATGATAATAATGATGCGTAATGGAGTGCGAAATATGAGTAAAAAAAACACCACCATGTTGTTGTTGTTGATTTCCTATATAGATTTAACCACTTTCTATAGAAGACTTAGGTTAAATGCCGTCATCACAAACTAAATAATCTACTTCATTTCTGAAGTTACTGCTACATTTATTTATGTCTCATTTAGTCCAATTTACTTTGATTAATTCAGTTCACCTCAAGCTTCGTCAGGTTCTTCACCAGCTCATGATTATTGCGCGCCTTTTTCGACACGTCCGAAATCGTCGTTAGCGACTTCTTCCAGGTATCAAGTCGCTCCTCAATAGTATTCCAGTGCTGCTCTGTCACCGGGCCAACAACCGATGAGTTCTCGACAGTGAATACGCTAGTAAGTTGGTTCATGCGACCCTTAAGAAGCCCAGCCTTAATGGCATCAAAGATGACGATCTCCACGTTGTCCTCGGGTACGTCAACAGTTTGAGCAATTGTCTTATACTCAAGCTGGCGCGAGCTCGATGCAATTCGGACAAGCGCTGTGACACGCGCCTTCTTCGCTAGTACACGGTTCAGTGTATACTTTGAGTCCAGCTTACTGAAAGCAGCATAGTCTCCCTGAGAAATTGATTGTAATGCCTCGTAAAGATTCTCTGATTTGCCGGCAAGCGCCTGAACGCCTTGCAAAACAAGCACAGGCTCAAAGTTGTACTCTGCTGGGTCAGCAAGAACGCGCTCGATGAGCAGCTTTGAAACCCCACTGAGCGATGGCTGTACTGTCACTACCTTCGTCATGAACTCCACAGCCTGACGAGAAGCAGTGATGGGCAGGTTGTTTACCAGCTTCGTGACAAGTTCTTCTTGGGTCTCGGAATCAACATCCCACGTCTGCAACCACTCAGCCAGCTGGGGTAGCTGCGGGACAAGCTGGATCATGGCCTTCGTTTCGGCAGAGAAGTCCAGAATCTTGCTGAACACAAACGCCTTCTGCGCGCTGTTCTCTGGAAGAATGTTAAATAGGTTGCCCAGAACAGAGAGAAGAGCCAGTTGCTGTGTATAAACGTTAGGAATCTTGTTGGCAATGTTAGCAAGGATGACAGGCACTAGAGCGCTAAAGTCAGGCGCCGACGAGAGCACAAAGAATAGGAGGTTGAATGCAGCCTCGAACTCGGCGGGCGGCGATTTCAGCAGCGCACCAGAGGACTCAGCCAGCGTGAAAAAGAAATCCTGTGTGTCAACTGGCATCGCACTGCCTGCTTCAAGTGCGCCAGGAGTCGATTCAAGAACCGACTGAAACTCCTGGGCCATGCTTGTTAGAGAGCCTTCAGACTGGTTGTTGCGCTGGTCGATGAGACGTGTAATGTCGTTCATGCTATCGACGATGGCACTCCCGGCCTCGCTGTCGACAACAATATATTTAGTGTTGCTCATCGTGGTCACCAAACGCGCTACTACGAGATTTTTCGCAGTTAAAAGTTTTGACTGACTAACGCCGGAGTGGGCTCGCCAGCGTTAAGCGCGGCCCATCAGTTTCCTGAGCTTGAAATAGAGCAAAATAGAGTGAAACATAAATTTAATTAATTTTAAAATAAGTGAAATAGTAACTGATTTGCTTTTTATAGTTATGCTATTAACGTCTAGAAGTAAGACCTATTTGCATCATTTATTAGCTGATCAAAGCTCTCTGCATAATCTTTACGAGGCCAGAAATGCATCTGGATAATGCCCCATCCAATTGACAGTCCAATATCAAGGGTAGACCATTGATACGTAGTTGTAATGATGATTAGTTTATAGCTACCACACAAGGCTTTATTTTGACAACTGGCTCATAGGAGTAGAATCATATGTTTGGCATCTATCCTTTTTAGATAAGACTCGAGAAAACGTACGAAACACATGTAGGCAACATTGGTCTCATTTCCATCCTATGCCACTTATATTGTTATCAATGTGATATATATATATATGGTTCCTAATAATGGCGAAACACCATTTGTGATATAGTTGCCGAGCATGCATAACAATAACCCGATGAAACTGGTCCCACTCGCCTTTTGAGCAGTCAATCGATTGATTGTAAATATGATTCTTTCGCGAACCAGCGCTTGAGAGTTTCTAGGTTTCCATCGCTTATACTTACTCGAGTCGATTTATTTAATTATGGATAAGTGGGAGATGTGAATAGTAAATTAAAATCGAATCAGAGTCTGTACATTCGTACCAAACAAATTAATACGCAGTTAAAATAGCCTCCGCATGGTTCCTAAACAGATAACACATAAAATGAACCTTATAACTAGAGCTATACTCTCAAAGGAATATAAATACAAGTTAAATTATGACATTTGCAGTGTTGAATATTATAAGCATTTCGGCGGTATTGAAAACTATAATAAGCATACACTAGTGGATATGACTACCAATTCTATTAATTGCTAACCAACAGAAAGGGTATAAGAAGCATCCCACATAGTGTAACGGCTAGCACGGTCCGCTTTCATTCTGACAAAGAGGAAAGATCCGGGCAAACCCGAGTTCGACTCTCGGTGTGGGAGAACATCTAAACATTTATTTTTTTCTTGTTTTTGTTGTCGTTGATTGGACACAAAAACTTTTTGTCTATCAAGAAAAAACTCGTGGCATTTTCTGCCACTGCCAAATCGTCATGTTTAGACACATATTAAGAAGAGCAATCCCATATCGGCGATATGCTACTAGGCAGCGAAGAAGTACACCAGCGCCGGTTGTTGACATCGAGTCCCAAATATCTGAGTTTCCAGAAGAGCAACGGAAACAGATTCTAGACCAAGTGCACGGGGACTTGCCTCAAATCAGCCGAAAAGAAACCGGTGGTGATGATTTTACTGCCAATCTGATTCTTGAATTTCTTGAAAACGCCGAGTCTCCAGCAGATTTAGATGACGGATTCTGGAAGACTGTGAGGGGCCTGGCCAAGTCTGCTACGCAGCAAAAAAAAGCAGAGTACCTAGAAATATTTGCTGCATTGTTCGATAGCGCAAAAGATATAGAGAAACCGGAGTTGCGCCAGGAAATGCTATTTACGATTGGCCGTTATATTTACAGACAGAAACAAGTGCGTATGGACCCAATCAATGAAGTGGAGTTCCTTGACACCCTTGTAGCGAAGGGGCGAGTATTCAATGCTTTAAACTACTGGCGGTCCCGTAAAACCAAACCGGATGTTGCGGGGTCTGTATACTGGCCCGAAGTCGGGGTCTTGTACCACTTAGAAGCAGGTCTTTTAAGGCGTGCGGACGCCATCGCTACCGGAATGACGAAAGAACTTAACGGTTATACACCCCCACGTGTAGTTGTGAGTCTCATTGATGCATATTCACGTCATATCCGGCGCGGTAGAGATGTCGCATTTGCGAAACAACGTCTCGAAGGATGGACCAAAAAGTTGCTTTCGGCATCAGTGATATATCGAAATGCAGAAGTCGAATCTGATGAACTCCTCTCTTTAGAGGATAAACTCCAGGAACGAAAGGATGTATCTTCATCAGACATGACCAAAGCATTTACAGCTATTATTGCCGCAAGACAATGGGATTTGGCAGCAACTCTTGCAAATTCATTCGAAATGATGAACGAGGATCTGATGAAAGCCTTAGAACTTTCGGTTACAAGTATGCATCAAACTGAAGATTCTGTAATGCCATTTCTAGACACAATCCTCACTCAGGATCCAAAAAGAGTAAGTGATGGTCGTGTTGCAGCTACGATAGTGCTTTCGTTTGCTCGGTCTGGCGATATAGATGATATGTCGGAAATTCTGCATGACATGCGGAACCGTCAACTCGAGCTCCCAGATCGCCCACAGGCATTCATAGCTCGTGAGATTCTCCGGCAGCAATCATTGACTCTAGAACAAAAAATCAGTACCATCAAGAACTGTCTCGGAAGCCCTGCCGCAGCACGTGAAGTGGTCAGATGGCTACGCAGAAAAGCGGATAAGCAAAGTATTGCTGAATATTGGGCTCATTACGACGGTGAAATAACCGGTAGCCTTGCTTTAGATGTCTTACGTTCTCGAATTGAAAATAGTGAAGCAGAAATCATTCGACTAGGCGTAAGTCAAGAATCATGGAAGTATATATGGTACTTGGCTGCCTCTAAGAAAGTGTCGTTAGACCCTCGAACCGTACTCAAAGCTATGCTTCAACAACATGATAACGGTTTTGTTAAATTGACCGACTCTTTAATGTCAATGGTTATTCCAGCAATCATTGTTACTAACGCAAGCGTCGTAGAAGGCGCAGCAAAAGCCATTGCTGTAATGCAATTTATTAGCAACAAGTACAAAATACCCATTTCAAGCGCTCATTCTACTGTACTTTTGGAGACAGCTAAGAAAGTGTCCAGAAGGCAACTGGTATTGTTCACTCCTCCTTCTAGAAAAGACTTCACTGCCGCTCTCTTGAAGGGTACCAAATGTGAAACAATACCATTCGAAAGACTATTGAAACAGACTGCCGAAATTTTGAGGGCAGACGATTTAGGTCTGTTAGTGGAAAAAGAAGCACAGGATCTCTTGAACTAATACTATACTGAAGAATTTCTTGTTCATCCTATTATTCCCTGTGATTGTAATTATATATGCATATATTATTAGAAAACTTACTTCTAATACACTCTTTTCTAGCATAAGTGTTATTTTTATCCAATTTTTTTTTTGATAACTTAAACTTGTTAAATGATAATGGTTAACTGATAATTTCAGTTTTCGCGCACGACTGAAAATTAATACACTTTACGTAGTACATTTGTGATTCTAATAATATGAACAAGACACATTAACGGTATTAATTCTACCTTTGTTTGTTACTTTTGTTTGCTTTCTTGTTTGTTGGTTGTTTTAGGGCCCCATTAACGCTACCACTCATGTATGCTCGCCAAGACTTACCAGATTGTGTACGTGGTTAGGAAAGATAATTTTCTCGCTTAAAACTACCGCATTAATGGCACTAGATATGATATACGACTTTGGCGCCAAAAAATCGAATAAAAATTACCAAAAAGGGAATTTAAAGTAATTATCTCTAATAAATAGATATGAGATCAGTTTCAATGTCTGTCACACGTATAGAGTAAATGTTTTTTTCTTAGCAAATAACTCGTTTAGTTTATAAAGTAGCAGCTTGTGAAACTACGTTGGTATTTAATTTCACAGCACGAGGTCTAGGGTAATGCAATATGTGTCTTGAAGTTCCTGACCTATATAAACGGACCACTTATCCGTGTGGTCTCTCCATCACTGAGTATTCAAAAAAGTATATATCATGGTTGCTCCTCATCCATTTGAACAACTTACTGAAGCCGAGGCCAAGAAGGCTGTTCAGCTCTTGAAAAAGGCTAATCCAGGTAAGGATATCCACATCAAGAATGTTCAAGCACAGGAGCCACCTAAGGCAGAGATGAAAAAGTACCTTGATGCCGAGCATTCGGGATCACCAATCCCGCCCCCACCTCGGATTGTGTACTGTGTTTTTTTCGTTTTGAAGGATTACCGCGCAGAAGAGCTTTGGCTTGATCTTAACGCAGAAACCGTGCTGCGTCGCCAGAAATTTCCCATTGGTGCCCACCCGCCATGCGACCAGGTTGAGTTTGATCAACTTGAAAAAGTCATGATGCAACACCCGGAGACGCACAAGGCGTTTGCTAAGCTTGGTCTTTCCGAAAAGGAAATCAAGGCGGTTTCTCCAGATGCTTGGATGTATGGATCCGACTCCGCAGAGTTGAAGCCTCGCTATGTGACATTTCTTATGTATATGAGAGACCCCGAGACCAACCACCCAGACTCAAACATCTATGCCCGTCCTTTACCTTTCTGTCCTGTCTTTGATATTGTCACTGGTGAATATGTACGCATTGATTGGTGTGCAACCGGTGGTGACGGTGACGACGATGATGGGATCAATTATGCAACCAGGAATGCTAGCAAGCCAGTTACTGAGAGCTTTGAAAATCGCGAGTATATTCCTGAGCTCCGCCCTGATAACGTTCGCACCGACCTGAAGCCATATAACGTCATACAACCTGAGGGACCGTCATTTAAAACTGAAGGGACCCTTGTGAACTGGCAGAAATGGAGTTTCCGAGTGGGATTTAACCCTCGCGAGGGTGCTGTACTTCACGATGTGCGCTACGATGGCCGTCAGGTGTTCTATCGTCTATCTGTTTCTGAGATGGCAGTACCTTATGGTGACCCACGTCCTCCGCTTCACCGTAAACAAGCATTTGATCTTGGTGACATTGGTGCTGGATTTTCTGCTAACTCGCTTGGCTTGGGATGCGATTGCCTTGGTGTAATTCAATATTTCAATGGTACACTCGTGAATCCAGACGGTAGTGTCGAGATTCGACCGAACGTTGTTTGCATGCACGAACAAGATGATGGAATTTTGTTGAAACATACAAATTTCCGCACTAACGTTGGTCGTGTGGCTCGTCGACGCATCCTTATCCTTCAGACAGTCATCACTGTGGCAAACTATGAATACATATTCATCTGGCACTTTGATCAGGCTGGTGGCATCGAGCTGGAAGTTCGTGCGACAGGCATCGTGTCTACGCAATACATCGACCCCAATAAGACCTCTAAATGGGGCACCGTTGTGTCCCCTAGCGTCTTTGCCGCATCGCACCAGCATGTCTTCTCTGTCCGTATAGACCCTGCTATAGATGGTCACAACAATACTGTCCAAGTATGTGATACAGTGCGACCTCCTTGGGATCATAGAAATCCGAAAGGAACCGGTTTCTACAATGATATTAAGAATATTGAAGTCAGTTCCGCTCTAGACGCAGACATCTCCACCAACCGCTACGTCAAGATAGTCAACGAGCATGTCATAAATCCAGTTACGATGAAGCCCGTTGGCTACAAACTCACTGGTGTGCCCTCGGCACTGCTCATGCCCGCCGAAGGTTCAGTTGCCCGTGAGCGTGCCCGTTTCGCTACGCATCACTTCTGGGTCACCAAGTACAAAGACCAGGAATTCTACGGTGGTGGCGTGTGGACCAACCAGTCTTCCAAGGAGATTGGAGGGGTTACAGAAGCTGTGGCGCGCAAGGAGAACGTGCGTGATGAGGACATCGTTTTGTGGCACTCATTCGGCCTAACACACCACGTCCGCCCTGAGGACTGGCCCATCATGCCCATGGAGAAGATCACCATGTCATTAACGCCATTTGGCTTCTTCACAGAAAACCCCGCTATCGATGTACCTTCATCAACCCAGGATTTCAATCGCTCTGTGGAAGTCAAGGACTGCCGTGATTGCCAGAGGCTTTAGATTGTCACCTAAATGAAAAGTACGAGTACATATTATGAATACTATGCAGATTTGTTTATTTGTTTATTTGTTTGTTCCAAATAGTAAAGCTCCATTACAGACATAATGAAGAAGCATTTCAAGGCAGCAATTCACGACTGTGCAAAAAAAATAAAAAGAGAACCTAAGGATTTTATTCGGCGTACTCAATATCAAAAGTATCCATGCACCAGTCCACCCACTTAGGAAGAAGGCTGTTTTTATCGCCTTTTCCACCAAGGGTTTCGCTATTTCCAATAACACATAAGTGACGCTTAGGACGCGTAATAGCAACATTTATTCGCCTTGAGTCAGAAACAAAGCCCACGTTTCCTGGTGTATCATTACTCCGCACCATGGACAAGATAATTACCTCCTTTTCACGACCTTGGAACCCATCAACAGTAGATACTTCCACATCAATATCTACATTGGAGAGAAGTGTGCGTATGAGAGCAACCTGGGCGTTGTAAGGGGCTATAACTCCAATATCTGAGGCCTGTACTCCAGCATTTCGTAACGTGTGAATATATTCAACCACTTTTTCTGCCTCCCCTGGATTACTTGTGCTTAAAGCATCCTCTTCCTTGACTTCGGGACATACACTGTTCATTGTATCAATCCATAATGTTGGTGATTCAGTAGCCGAGCTTAACTCGACACCATTCAAATCAGTCAGGCGCTGATTTGCTACAGTTTCATGGGCTGTCAGAGCACCAGAGTACATGCATTTTGATGGGAATTCCATTATTTCTTGACACATACGGTATTGAATGGAAATGAGGTGCTTGACTTGATCACCATGAGCGGCGACGATAGCGTCAAATAGAGTTGTTTCCAAAGTTTCTAACGTTGCAGCAGACGAGGATTTTATAGTTGGTGGGAGTTGCTTGTTATCACCAGCAACAATCAATCGCTTTGCTTCAGAATCTATTACTGCCGGAATCCAACATTGGGGAAGCAAAGCTTGTGACACCTCGTCTATAATAATTGTAGAAAACATAGGCGTTACTGACCCTAAGTCCTTAGATCCAGCACCATGCAAAGTTGCGGCCACAACCTTTGCTGATTTGAGCATGGACTCCATTAACTTGCCCTCACGCGCTCTGTAGTCCTTGCGCAGTTCTTTCAACAATTTGAATGCTTCGCTGCGACCCATAGTTGGTTTAGTATCCGATTCTTTAGACTTACCCTTTGAAACATGCTTGCCTTTTGCACCACCACGGCGCAATGCAGTACCTAAAGTGCTCTGAATTTCAGACTGGAGTTCACGTAGAATCTGGCCATCATCGCCGTTCTTAGATAACAAGTCGTAGGAGTGCCTGAGAACAGCTGAGGATAGACGGGCAGGATGACCAAGACGTAACAGGTCATGGTTACCATTTGGCATAGGCATGATCTCAGCTAGTCGCTCAACAATGTTATCCACAGAAACATTAGAGGGGCCGCATACAAGGACACGCTCACCTCTTGCCACTAGCTGGCATATGATTTCCACGAGAGTGCTAGTTTTACCTGTTCCTGGAGGGCCATGGATGACAGACAAATCACTACCTAATGCATATGCAATTGCATTTTTTTGTGTTTCGTTTAAGTTGTGAGAAGTAAGAGTACTTTGTGCAGCGTCGTTGTCAAACCCTACATGTGCCTGTGTGTGGCCACGCATGAGCTGTGCAATTAAACCAAGCTCTTCTGTTTTTTTCATTTTTTCAACTGCCCATTTCATCCGTTTAAAAACCGCAGTATCTGATAACTTGGTCAACCATAAACGACCCTGCGGCAACGCATCCAGACTGTCATCCTCAGCTACCACGGAAATAGATTCTCGACTTATTTTGAGTACAACAGCCTTAGCAGATTGCATTTCCCGATCAGACTGGGACTCGTTTGAACTTTTGGTATCAGCATTATTATCTTTTTGTTTGCCCTTTCTTTCACTTTTCTTAGGCTGCTCGTCTACTTTTACAATATCTCCGACCTTAAAACATGGGTTCCAGACAAACTCTGAAGACACGAGAGCAGGATCTGGCACCAGTTCGAGAATAGTACGACCACCGAACCCTGTGGACGTATTTTGAGCAACTAGATTTAGCATTGCGAGCTCCTGAGCCTCGAGGGCTTTTGGGGTCAAAGTGCTCAGAAGTTCAGAGTTCTCGGCAGCCTCATCTTTTTCCAAACGATCTAATGCATCGAGAACTCTATGTGGAGCTATACGCCTCAAAATTGAATCTGCAGACATGAGCAGCTACCACCTAAGCCTTATATAGCCAAGTGACTTACCAGGTGGTTCCCCAGATTTTCCATCCTAGTGTTTCTTGTGTTTCTCTTGATCAACATATATACCAA
The DNA here is from genome assembly GCA_030564665.1 of Entelexis apis. Lineage (NCBI taxonomy): Eukaryota > Fungi > Ascomycota > Dipodascomycetes > Dipodascales > Trichomonascaceae > Entelexis > Entelexis apis. The sequence goes on along the minus strand of JAJLWA010000001.1, from coordinate 1,423,906 downwards.
AGACAACGACGCACAGCTAGGTAAACCAGCAAGCGATGTCTGAGGATGTGGAGAAATTGGAGAGCCTCCACTCCCAACTACGACATGTGCGAGCTCTTTTGCCGCAGATGATTCAGAAACTCGCGTTTGTGAGTGATGATACTGGAAGCGTTGAACTGTTTCAAAGTGTTGCCCAAGACTTGAGCGAGTGGAAAACAGCCTCTATAGAGTTTGATTCGCAATACAAGAAACTCAAGCCATTGATAGATGAACTCAATGCAGCAAGAATTGATGGAGCTAGCTAGTTATGTCTTTGCATCATGTTATGACAGGCGGCTCGAACTCTTTACTAGGAAAACTTGACACTGGAACATCTATTAATCGATGAATTACCATATGCTGCTAGGGGTACTGTAATAGCACAAAAAAGGAATTACATTAGTGCATCTGAATGAATAACAAGCTCACCAAGATTACAAGACATATATATATATATATATATATATATATATATATAGAAGTACTCCTTCATAACCTAGAGCAAATTACTTTTTGAACGTATTAAAAGAATTGAACGAATGAGAATCTCATTTTAGGAGTTAGCCCATAAACTATCGTATTCGAATAAGACTAATTGAATTAATAAAAACGCTTCGAAAGCTGTTTGCACATTTTCGGGAAAAGAAGGCCAGGCAAAAGTCACACTACACGATACCTGCAGTGTATATGGAACGACCGGTATGAGTCAGTGGCTGTCGACCATTACTACTACTACCACATACATTCTACATTGCACAAAGCAACAAGACATAAAAATTGATGTCACAACAGTTAAGAGACACATTTAAGAAGTGCAAGGCCGAAGGCCGTTCGGCCCTTCTAACTTTCCTTACAGTTGGATATCCTTCGATCGATGAAACAGTTCCACTTTTGCTTGCTTTACAACGGGGTGGTGTTGATGTGATTGAACTTGGTATGCCCTTCAGTGACCCGATTGCCGATGGGCCAGTGATTCAGAATGCCAACCAGATTGCATTAGACAATAATGTGTCGCTAAAAATAGTTCTTGAGACAGTTAAGAAGGCGCGTGCTGCCGGTGTCAAGGTACCGCTTCTTCTCATGGGCTATTTCAACCCACTTTTGCAGTATGGCGAGGAGAAATTCGTACGTGATGCTCGAAGTGCTGGAGCGAATGGTTTTTTGTTGTGCGATCTGCCTCCGGAGGAGGCACAGCGTTTCCGGGCTGTTTGTGCGGAACGTAGCATGAGTTATGTACCCCTGGTAGCCCCCAGCACTACAAATGAACGACTTGAGAAATTAGTTGGTGTTGCAGACTCATTTATTTACGTTGTGAGCCGCATGAGTCCCACGGGCTCTACGGGAACTCTTGCAGATAACATCAACGTCCTTTTGGAGCGCGTGCGTGCTAAGGCTGGGGATACGCCTCTTGCAATTGGGTTTGGCATTTCTACACGCCAGCATTTCCTTCAGGTTGCAGATTTTGCTGATGGTGTTGTTATTGGAAGCCATCTTGTTTCGCTCATTGGCGACGCGCCCAAGGAAGAGCGTGAACAGCGAGTCACCAAATACATTCAAGAAGTCTCTGGCCATCGCAAGGTGGACGAAAGCACGATTATTGAAGACTCAATGGCACCCGCTGCATATGCTGACACTGCCGAAGCTGCCGAGGCAGCTGCTGAAGCTATCACAAGCGGACGTGACCGGTTCGGCGAGTTCGGCGGTCAATATGTCCCTGAAATTCTGCACGAGGCCCTAAAGGAGCTCGAGCACTCATTCCTTACAGCACGCGATGACCCAGCCTTCTGGGAGGAGTTGCGCTCGTATTACCCTTACATGGGTCGTCCCTCTTCGTTACACATTGCCGACCGACTTACCGAGAAAATGGGAGGTGCGCGTATCTGGTTAAAACGTGAGGACTTGAACCATACGGGTAGCCATAAGATCAACAACGCTATTGCTCAGGTAGTACTTGCCAAGCGTATGGGGAAGACCCGTGTCATGGCAGAGACCGGTGCTGGACAACACGGTGTAGCCACTGCCACTGTAGCCGCTAAGTTCGGTATGCAGTGTACTGTAGTTATGGGTGCTGAGGATGTTCGGCGCCAGGCTCTGAATGTGTTCCGCATGAAGCTATTAGGTGCTGAAGTTGTTGAAGTCCACAACGGTACCAAGACGCTACGGGATGCTTGCAGTGAAGCTATGCGCATCTGGGTTACTAGATTGCATGACACGCATTATGTGCTTGGCAGTGCCACAGGGCCGCATCCATTCCCCACTATGGTACGTACGTTCCAGAGCATCATCGGTAAGGAGATCCACGAAGAATTCGCAAAGCTGCACCCGACCGGCAAGGAGTTTCCCGACTACATATTCGCATGTGTTGGTGGTGGTTCCAACTGCTCGGGCTCGTTTAGTGAATTCATTCCTCACAAGCAGGTGAAGCTTATTGGCGTTGAGGCTGGCGGACAGGGCATTGAAACAAAGTTTCACGCTGCTACACTCTCTGCTGGTTTGCCCGGTGTTCTTCACGGTGCTAAGACTTATGTGCTTCAAAACGAAGATGGTCAGATCACCGATACTCATTCAATCAGCGCTGGACTGGATTATCCTGGTGTAGGCCCTGAGCTGGCCTCGTGGAGGAAGAGTGGTCGCGCAGAGTTTATTGCTTGCGACGATGCGGATGCACTGCGTGGATTCCGTTTGCTTAGCGAGACCGAGGGTATTATCCCTGCTGTTGAGTCTTCTCATGCCATCATCAAGGCTGCCGAACTTGCCCAGGTGCTTCCAAAGGAGACAGATATTGTGATCACCGTTAGTGGTCGCGGTGATAAAGACGTTGCGCATGTTGCTGAGCTGCTCCCAGAGTTGGGCCCCAAAATTGGCTGGGACCTTCGATTTGAACAGCACTAAACAGCATCAAATCCACCAAACTGCAACTTATCGTTAACGGATCCACCGCTGTTCGTTCATGGTATGATACTTACGCTTCCTTTCGTGTAAATAAAAAGCTTTCTAAAGATCAGCCTAAAACCATTAACCAACATAACTCTTTCACGGTTCGAACCTGCTTCACGCTCAAACCCCTTTTCCCCGTGACTAGCCTCAGCTCATAACCACAAAATAAACAGATTCGTGAACTATCGGGTAAGGGAAACCTAACATCTATTTAATATGGTCGCTAAAACAAATGTAATAACCACTATTTAGTTCTACCGTGAACATCAGGTCTATCAGCCTTGTATCATAACCTGTTATGACATGAAAGACCCCAGAAATGGGTTAAGTCTACCAGTTGTTCAAGATTGGCCTGGATCTGGGACAGCTGAAGTAGGTTTCGGCGCCGTTGGTGGGCTTGTGTGGGACCATAACGGCCAACCTGCTTTTGCTCGCCAAAACAAAACTAAGCGACTAGTAAATAGGGGCACGCATCAAGTAGCACAGCCAATACAACCCGTGGATCTTTTCGGAAGCTACGCAAGTAGCAATATTAGCAATATTTCAATATTTCTGAAGTCAATGGGTGCCGCAGGCATTTCGACAGATTTCCTTATTGCAGAGACTTACGATACTGCAAACGCTATGTCTTCGAACGTTATAGATCCTCAAATTGGTCAGCGCATTTATGAAGTTGATCCTAGCTCGGGATTGTTTGCATATGCCGACGACAACTATGTGTTTCTTGCAGATGAAGAAGATAATATTGTTCGGACTGTAGACCTATGCAGCCCGGTACTGCAGCTAGATAAGTATGGGTTAGTGCGGACAAGATGTGGTCTCGCAACGATTGATGGTAATGGAGGTGTTGAATATCTGAGGAAGGGATCCTTTATGCATACAACCAGTAAGGGTGATGGCGGAGAAGAAGTGTTAGCTACGTCTACCGGTGGTACTATTATGTTATTTGATGTGGAGACTAACACAAGGAAATGGAAACAGACTATGAGCCGAGGGTCTATGAGCAGATGGAGTCGAGTAATTGGTCTTGAAAACCCAGCGACGATTTTGTGGTGCAACCGATATGAAATGGCATTGGTAGATTTACGACTAAAGCCGAGAAACCGTCAAAAGGCTTTGTCTATACTTCATTACTCTAATCGACAGACCGAAATCAGAGGAGTAGACCCAGGGTTTGAAAGAGGCAATGATGTATTTGCGTTAACGTCTAGTGAAGTTTTATGGCTTTCGGCTACACCATCCCGCCCCATGCACCCCGTTCTTTCCGTCAAGCATTTGCTTTCAAATGAGGATACCTCTATGGATCTTTATAGAGGCTCATATGCTGGTAACGATCTTGTGACTGTATGTTCACAGGTCGCACCGGTAACAGCAGTGGGGTGCTTTGGCCGTACAGACGAGGACAATCTCCCAATCTCAACAAAGGATCTGTACTTTATGAATTCATGGCCGACAATAATACCCCAGAGCCATATGACTCGTCAGACTCCACAGGGCGTCGATCTCTATACAGTTAGTCGTAATGGCGGGCTGTTCAAACAGTCTTGGGCCGACCCGACTGATGATCCACTGGAGGAATTGCTTGATTTACCACCGCCAGATCCACTACCTGGGTCTAATTGTACTGCGACTGTACATGCCGCCGATGGCCAGTTGAAACACAAGGATTACGATTTACTCGACATTTACGAGGCGGTAAAGCCATATTCATTCCAATGGTTGTATCGGTGGGCATTCAAACCTATCAAGAGATTCCAGAGCGAGGATCAGACTGAGCCGTCGGAATCCGTGATGGAACCAAGACGCCAGTTGAGTGCGGCTGGCTCGGATGCTCAATTTTGGATGACCGAAAACCTAAGAGATCATCTTAAGCGAGCTTGGCTTGATCCCCTAGAGGAGAAATCAACAACTAGCGAAGTTCACCCTCATGCTCTGAACGTACGACGGCGCACGCTTAATATGATAATGCACGATGCACTCAAAATGGGAGAGGTCGATGCTGATGAAACTCAAAGTAGCTTGGAAAATACTGCCAATAGCATAGAGCTACCACCAGTCTACAAACAAATGGTTAAAAATTGGCAAATGTCAGAAAATCAACAACAGGAATCCTGCGAACCAACGTCACAACCTATTCAAATGCCGTATGCATCACAGAGCTCACAGACCCAGAGCTCGCAGACACAGCCTATGGCCTTTGCCAGCTCTTTTTCACAGCCTACACCGGGATTACCATCTCTAAAAGTCTCCAAAAAGCACAGTGGTGTCAAAAAGTCTAGCAAGAAAAAGAAAAATCGTCATTAGTTTGTACACAAGCAGACTGATAACAGCGTTCACATCGAATATATTAACAACTTGATATACGCTATTTGATTATGAACAAAAACATGGCATCAAGAAACAAATAAGAAGAAAAAAAAAGGAAACCCGAGTCACAAAAAAGATACAACAAACGCGGCAACCTTTACAGAGTTGCGTTTGCAATGTCACATTCTCGCTCTAACCTAGCAGCATCATTGCCCGATTAGTCCTAATAAACGATTTTTATTACAAAATTTAATTAATTAATCCATCAATTAAAGCCTTTGTGCAGTGGTTTTATTGGCTTCTTTACTTCTAAGACATGGGAAGCTATTTTATCAGGCCCTACACCTGCATCGCACGCAGCCTGAATGGCCTGCACTTCTTCGAAAGTCAATCCAGTATCAAGAAGGCATGCAAGCTCGAATAGTACTTTCAGATCCTTTTGAGGTATTTTCGAGGCATTCTGCATTACGTGAGGACTTGCCGGAGGCTTTAATTTTTAAATTTCGGTAGTGGTGGACAAGGCGTCAGGCAGACAGTAGATAAACACCAGGGGCAAGGTTTGTGAGCTTGAATAATCAACACGTTACTCCTCTCGAGATTAGTGCTGGTGAGTGTGAGGTGGCTAATATAACGTGCAGAGAGGGACATTCATTACATTATGAAACTGCTCTTGTTATGCTCCGTTATTGGGTCAGTAGCTGCAAGCTCGGTATCTGCTGAGGACAGCTCTCTTTTATGGGGTCCATACCGCCCAAATGTTTATTTTGGGATGCGTCCACAGATTCCAGAGTCACTAGTAACGGGCCTTATGTGGTACTCAAATAGTGATCTCGCTGGTCTTTCCCGCATTCGTCACGACTGTGATAACAATGATAAGGTCGCTAAGTTTGGTTGGACTCAGTATGATCCACGTCTTGGTGGTCGTCAGATTGTAGATGACACCGAGCACCGTGTCAATCTGACCACAGATCTAGTAAAGTCGGAGGACGGACTAGCCTGGGAAGTCCGCGTTCGCGGTGATCAAGCCGAAGATTCCATCCTAACGCTCATTTATTACGCTGGGCTCGAGACACCCAAGGGCCATGAAGGCGCCAAAGACTTTATGACTTTAGACCCACGGTCAAAGAACCTTCTTTCTAGTAAAGGAATACCCAATGATGTTCGTCTCAAGGGTCATGCAGGCTCTTTAGGTGGACCCTTCCAGCTAACCGTGACGAAAGGAAGAGGGAGTAAACCAACACATTGGCATGAGTGGGCAGACGAACGCCCAGCAACGAATAGCCAGTACAGTTGTTTGCAAATCCCTGCGGGTCATGTGTGGCAGGCCCGCGATATTTACTTGACCCTTGTGCAAGACCAAGTAAATCAATTCCTGGCAAAATATGGTGATGCAGAGGCAGATCTTCCAATATGGTCAATCTTCTCGTTGAATAATGACGACAAACTCGGAGGTAACACACATTTTGTGCAGAAGACATTTCAAGGCTCCTTTGAGTTCTCAATTAGGTTCGAGCCTCAGGCTTCTGAAGGCTTCCCTAAGGACGTTGACTTCGACTCGCGCCTAAGTCGTGTTCTGGATACTCAGCGTGAGAAGTTCGACAAAGCATTTAGCCTAAATGCTCCATTCGATACTCCAGAGCACCACAGATTTGCACGAGAAATGATCTCTAACCTTGCTGGTGGCATTGGCTACTTTTACGGCGATAGCCTTGTTGAAACCGACAATGGTGTTGAGAAGGCAGCACCGCACGAATTGTTCACAGGTACTCCATCACGCACATTCTTCCCCCGTGGTTTCTACTGGGACGAAGGATTCAATCTACTGGGTCTCTTGCCTTACGATGAGGACTTAGCACTCAAGATCTTTGACTCCTGGTTCAATGTGATGGATGAGGACGGCTGGATTGCTCGCGAACAAATTTTAGGAGATGAAGGCCGTAGTCGTGTACCTCCCGAGTTCCAGAACCAGAACCCGAAATTCGCAAATCCTCCTACTATTGTCATGGCTCTGGCCCACATTGGTACGTCAAGTTCCAATGCAGAATTGGAACGACTATATCCGTTATTGGAAAGACACTTTGAGTGGTTTAGAAGCACACAGCGTGGTGAGACTACATCATTTGACCGCGAAATTCCTGTCCCTCGTGAGGCTTACCGCTGGCGAGGACGCACGCGGACTCATATTTTAACTAGTGGACTTGATGACTATCCGCGTGCGCCAGAACCGTCTGATGGTGAGCTTCATGTTGATCTATTAGCTTGGGTTGGTGCAATGGCTAATAGTGTTGCACAGATTGCTGAACTTACCGGGAAGACAGGTGATGCCGAAAAGCTACGAGAAATTATCGCTGGAGTTCAGAAGAACCTGTTAGAGGTCCATTGGAACGAAGATGCGAAGGCTTTCTGTGATATTTCTATCGACGAATATGAGGAAGACACACATGTGTGCCATATTGGCTATGTAACACACTTACCATTTATGCTGCGACTGGTTCCAGAAACCAGCGAAACGCAACTCTTGGCCATCCTAGACCAGTTACGCGATCCAAATCAGCTCTGGTCTGTGGGCGGGATCCGCAGTCTCAGCAAACAAGATCCATTCTTTGGCACTGATGAGAATTATTGGCGAGGCCCCGTATGGAATAACATGAATTACCTTACACTAGATGCGCTGCAGCACTACGCGAGCCCCGAGTCCAAATCGAGCCCTAAGGTTAAGGCACGCGCAGCTACTATCTACAAAGAGCTGCGCCAGAATGTGGGCAACAACATTTACAAGCAATGGAAAACCTCCGGTTACGTATGGGAATCGTATGATGCGACGACAGGAGCTCCAAAGGGTGCGAAACAATTTACTGGTTGGGCTGCGCTTGTGGCAAACATTATGGCTCTGCCGGAAACTCTTGCGACTGATACTAGCGGTCACGATGAGCTATGAATTTTTTTAAAAAAAAGAGAACATAACAAAAAATTCTAAAGAAAGTGTATAGTATACAATATGAAGGTACAATCCTAGATTACTTTTACTAGTCCTTGCTTTGCTTTGCTTTGATTTGATTGCTTGTCTATTTCACTTAGTCTTCTGCTTGTACAAGTGAAATTGACCCAAAATGATTAGATCTTCCACAATTGTGCCCAGAGAACCCAAAAGCCACGGAATGTACTCCATTATCCATGCAGAGTCGGTGCGATAAATGATCATTTGGCCAGCATATGTCAAGTTTCCAATGATGCTGAGTGTGAAGAATCCCATGGACAACCCCTGCACCGAGCGACGGCGCTGATTCTGGATGATTTGGGGGATTCGTGCAGTTAAATAAAAAACGGCAGAGATGTAACCGAGGATTTCTGGTCCTAGAGATGTTTTGACTGGGGTCTCATCCGGGCCGGCAGAGTCTGATATGAAATAGCTCAGCGTAGCAACCACCACAACAAACACAGTGGGCAAACCTTTTCCTAGTAGCCAATTCTGGCGCGAGTTGTAATCATTGGAGCTGTTGAATGATATATGCTCGGAGCTAAATTCCGATGGCTCTTGAAGCAGGGGCGTGCAATCATTATTGTTAGCATTGCCATTGACGACTTGTTCACCAACCTCGACATCCCCGGCATTATGAGTAGAGCTTACATGCGAAGAAGCAGGACCTATATTCTGATTCAAAGATGCAATGCGTTTATAATAAAAATAGGACATGATCAGCAAGGTATCACTAAAACAGAACCACAGAGCCAGAAGCACCACATTGGGCCTCAAATGACCCCACAGTGCGCCTATGAAGTTAGCCAAGTCACCCAACAACCAAGCAATAATGAAGCCAATTGCAACACCCTCAGATGATTTAAGCCGCCATTGTTCTAGCAATTGTGGCAACAACAGTATTACCCAACATGCTAACGATACGGATCCACTAACGTTCGAAAGAATCTCACGTATGTGAGAGACATACATCATATATCGAGCTACCAGCTTTTTTGTTTTGTCCGAGACCGGCCGTGGCTGCTGCTTGCTTTATACGATTTAGTCCAAAATGAAAAGTACACACGGGTTAGGTTACTGCATGTAACAGGGACAGCTTTGGAAGCGTAAAAATCATGGGTATGTATCACAACGAAGGAGTATTGGGCTCCAAAAGACGAGACAAATCCCGCGATTACAACGATTCGAACTTTTTGGCCCGACTTTGAATTTCTCAGTTTTCTAGTTCCTTCTAAAGTGACTATTTAATTAATTTAATTTACCCGGCGTTGTGGTCAGCCGCGCGCTTACCAAGAAGGCATCTAAAAAGCTGCTATCAATGCTGAGGACGGTATCTTGTTAATCAGTGTACCCGAGTAGATAAGTGCCAATTTTGACACCCAGGTCACTAAGGATCACCCGAGTAACGTTGTGCGAGGAGACATACAGTGTGATTATACATATATTACTAAGAGGGCTATGCCCTAGCAGTTGATTACTTGCAGTGAAAAGTTTTCACACAAAAACTATCTACGATCGTTAAGGCCTCACGGACCCTAACGATCCGCTTACGTGACTAAGTGGGAACGGAAGTCGCTCGGGGGCATCACATTTTTTTCAGCTCTTCAGGTTTTTCCACCACCGACATCAAATTTCAAATGGTAAGTGCATAACAGGAGAAAAAGAAGCGAGACCAGTGGGAAGTAAGCTCTCTACTACTTGCTATACTAATTTTTATGATTAACCGCGGACAGTTTATCGGCTGAGCCTTGTTGAAGATTCCAGGTGCGATCTATTTGTTGAGATCCACTTCGTTCTGACACAAGGCTGTAGAGTGTGAGGTTCTGCCTCTCTCTTCCACGGAGTATAGCTTGTGGTTGAGAGCTAGTTCCTGCTTTTTTTTGTTTTATGAAAAAAAAGAAAGCTGGGGCTCGATTCTCTTTACCTTTTCTTTTGGATCTAAAATGAACACAGTACTGACACTCAATGACCCAGGCCGCCGCTAGAAGCTCGAAGACCCCCGCTCCCGCCCCATTCTCTCAGCAGAAGAAGGCGGAGCCTACTAACCCTCTCTTTGAGGAGGGCCCTAAGCGCCCCATTGGCATTGGTCAGGGCGTTCGCCCCAAGACTAACATGTCGCGTTACGTCAAGTGGCCCAAGTACGTGCGCATTCAGCGCCAGCGCAAGGTTCTCAACCTCCGTCTTAAGGTTCCTCCTGCTGTCTCTCAGTTCCGCACGGTACTGGACAAGAACACTGCCAGCCAGTCGTTCAAGCTCCTGAACAAGTACCGCCCCGAGACTTCTGCTGAGAAGAAGGAGCGCCTTGAGAAGGAGGCTGCTGCCTTGGCTGAGGGCAAGAAGAAGGAGGATGTTAGTGGCAAGCCATACGTCGTGAAGTATGGTCTTAACCACGTTACTGCCCTCATTGAGAACAAGAAGCCTAAGCTTGTGCTTATTGCCAACGACGTTGACCCTATTGAGCTTGTGATTTTCCTTCCTGCTCTGTGCCGTAAGATGGGTGTTCCCTTCGCTATTGTAAAGGGTAAGGCTCGTCTCGGTACTCTTGTTCACAAGAAGCAGGCTGCTGTTGTCGCTCTCACTGACGTCCGCTCTGAGGACGAGTCTGCTCTGTCTAGCCTTCTTTCGGCCATTGAGGCCAGCTGGGTGCCTACTTACGAGGACAACCGCCGTAAGTGGGGTGGTGGCATTATGGGCCACAAGTCCCAGCAGAAGGAGCGCAAGAAGAAGGAGGCTATTGAGACCGCTCTGCGTATCTAGATGCCTTAAAACGAATCGTTTATTTCATGTGTTTACTGATAATATAACCCATTTTTTTTCTATATACCCGCGTACCACTTGCATGTTCAGTATGGTCTTGTTTCTTCACGATACATGCAGGGCCATGATTTAACTTCAAATCGCGAAATAAGCAGCGTCGAACGATGCCATTTGTTGAATTATGGTAGCCAACGCACTAAGCATGATTTTCCACCAATTACGTAGCCAGAGTTTTCTGCCAAGAGAAATTGCGATGCTACTATATACTGTCAATACAGCGGGGCCAATGGCGTGGATCAAAAGGGCGCATTATTAACCAACAGCCCCTGCATCACAGTCGAATCTCGACCGATCACCGCGGAGAAGACCTCATAGAACAAGGAAACCATGTCCATCCTCGCATCTGTGTTTTCCGACATCAAGGAAAGCATCTTCCCCTCTGAGGCTTTTGCTGAAGAGCCCAAGGAGCAGGGCTCCGAGACGCAGGAGAAGGAAGATGAGACCCAGGCAAAGGACACTGAAGCCAAGGATAATAGTGACAACAAGGAGGACGACGACGCTGATTCCAAGGACGAGGAGCCCAAGGAGGAACAGGCTGATGATAACGAGGGCTCCGGCGATGAGGACTCTGGTGACGAGGACTCTGGTGACGGAGACGAAGATGAAGACGAGGATGACGATGACGAGGACGAGGATGAAGGCGAGGTCGTTGACCCGCTCGACACTCTCCGGGAAAAGTACACTGGCACAGTGTGCAAGTCGTTCAAGCACCACTTCGACGAGTGCACAGAGCGCGTTACTGCTGCTCAGCAGGAACCAGACTACGAGGACCGTGAAGATAAAGAGGACTGCGTGGAGGAATTTTTCCATCTGCAGCACTGTCTGAATGACCACATTGCGCCGGTGCTTTTCTCAAAGCTCAGGTAAGAAGCATATGGTCTCGCATCTTAGAACTGAACTCCAACAGTAAAAAGAAAAAAAAGAACGAACATTTGTTTAATTTTGTAGGGGCATCAGCAGCCGTATATACAGTTTGCGCTAAAATGAAGTCTTGCATTGCGTCTGCGAAGAGCGCAGGGTGGGTAATAGAGATTATTATGCGGTTCATGATTCATGATTCATGATTCGTGATTCGTGATTCGTGATTCGTACTTCGCGGTCTGCGGTTCGCAGTCTGCAGTTCGCAGTTCGCAGTTCGCAGTTATCTGTTGTATGTAAGTAACAGTACTAGGTTGCTTAATTACTGAAAATTGTTTAGATAGATATGTTTTGTGAAGCTGTGGTGTGCAATTGCTTTGTCGAGCTAATATTTGCACTTAAATGGCATCACCACATATAGTTTCTAGGAGGAATTAGCAACAAACGACTATTTTGTAATATTAATTGAGATTCCTATTGCATGCATGAAAGCATACTTCTAGTTAATTATACGACCGGACTTAGTAGCATTGCTTTTACACGCGCTGCCATAGTCTCGTTCTTATTATGCTCTTACTCTTATTATGCTTGTCAGCTTGCACGTCGGATATGACACGAGCTTATGTCTATTAGGGCACAGGGTGGTAAGAGTGGCTATTACTCATATTGCTGAAACCCCGGACCAACTCGACAATTGAAAACTGTAAAAAGGGTAATGAACATACACGTGACGAGGGGAGGGTGGGGGCCGAGCGACTGCGACATTCTGAACCTAGTGAAGTCCTCCTAACCAACTTGAGTTATTCAAAATGTCCAAGTCGAAGAACCATACGAACCACAACCAGAACAAGAAGGCTCACAAGAACGGTATCAAGAAGCCTAAGAGCTTCCGCTACCCTTCTATGAAGGGTGTGGACCCCAAGTTCCGCCGCAACCACCGTTTCGCTCTGCGCGGTACGGTTGAGACGCTGAAGAAGCAGCGTGAGGAGAAGGCGTCGGCTTAAACAGCCTATCGCTGAACCTGGCCTTGCGGCTATACCGCTCTTCTAATTATTTCGCCAGTCTCGGTCGAAGAATATAAGCTTCATTCATTCGTACTCGAGCCGGCAGAGTGCTCTTGGAGTAGCAATGATTTACTTCATGTACGAAAAGTTATGTATAAACCCAAAATTAACTCCGATCACTCAAGAGAAAACTGAGATACTATTATATCTTCTTTATTTAATTCTCTTGTTTCAGTTTGCTCTCGAAGCAAGCATGTACCCACCACTATTAGACTTCGTGAGGACTCCTGTCCGTAGTAGGTATTGTTGTAGCTAGTTTTGTCGTGGTAAGTCTGTATGCTGCTGTATGCGTAACCTGTAACCCGCACCCGCACCCGCACCCGCACGCGAGGAGGGGGCCCTGGGGCCCCTCGACGTGAGCCAACAACTGTAAAGTACTAGCCGCATCAGGTCTGGAGCAGTCGATCTCGAATAAGTGGCGCATGTTTGCTAATCGGGAGATAGTAACCCTATATATGCGGCTGCCAGGTTATAATATTGCGCTGTGGGTCGGGGTAATCGTAACAATTTGTGGGGGTGGTCTGATCTAAGCTTATATCTATATATGGCTCTAGCGAGGCGACTTCTCACCCAGCTTAGAGACATACGCTTCGGAAGTGGCCGCAATAGCAGTCTCAGCCACTAATGCGTTTGACAACCGAGATTCGCTGGGTATCAAGAACGTAAGGGGCAAGGGTAATTAATCATCCACGGTGTGAGGCCTCGTATGGCGGAAACACATTATAATAAGCGGACTGGACACTGGGATCACAAGCAACCATTTCCACTAAAAAGGTTTTTTTTGAAACGTTGAAACCCTGTTTCTGTCAAAGCCCACACTAGACCCAATCATGTCGACTACTGAACAAACGTCCTCGACCACGGCCGCCGTGCCCAGCCCGGCTGATGACCTGCGTATATTTGTGGGGAACTTGCCACTGTCTGCGGACGCCAAACTGCTAAAGTCTGTGTTCCGTGAGGCCAATGCCCGCGCCCAGGTCAATGTTGCGCGCGTTACTCGAGCCCAACATGGTAAAGCCCGCTACGCCATTGTTACGTTCAAGAGCGAGGAAGACAAGAGCAAAGGTGTAGATAGCCTTGCCAAGAAGTTCGATAGCACGCCAGGCGTCCCGCAAGGAACCGGTGCCACAGAGGGAGCAGAAGCACCGGCAGAGTCGTCCGAAGCTGCGTCGAAGCCTGCGGCGCAGAACGGTGAGGCCAAGTCGACTAAGCTGCGGTTCGGTGCGGCACCTGCTAAACCCAAGACTCCAAAGGGACAAAAGAAGCCTGCGGCCACATCGGATGTCGAAGCAACGGCAGCAGCTGCTGATGCCAACAACAGTGGTGAAGCTCCGAAAACGACGACGCAAGTTGCAGCGCCGAAGAACAAAACGCCCTCGAAGCCAAAGCGCGTTCCCACAAAGTTCGTGCCGCGACCAAGTGCTGTTTATGTGACGCTGCCGCCTCATACGGAGGCTGACGAGGTGCGTGAGCTGCTCTCGGGCTTCCCGAGTGTCGAAATCAAGTTGGGTCACAAGCGCGGGCGCACCGTGGCCCGCCGCACGAAGCGCGTGGAAATCCCTGAGCGCACGTACGCGGTTGTTACAGTTGGCGAGGAATACCAGCAGCGCGCGATTCAGCAGCTGGATGGTAAAGAGCTGCGAGAGTTCAGAATAAGCGCTAAACCTTCTAGCCAGCGCCTGTTGGCGGAAAATGCTAAGGAAGAGGCACGCGAGGCTAAAAAGGAGGATGATAAGGCCCCTGAAGCCCAGCCTAACTCTGAGCACGCTGAGCATGCTGGTAACGCCGGTAGCGCTAAAGCGGGACCATCTGTATAAATGAAGCTTTGTATTTCTAACGTTAGATACTGATCATACGTGTTTCTAGTGTTCTTGGTGTCTTTTTTTGTTTTTTCGGTAATAAAATCATATATACAATATAGTATATATGATTGAATGCTTTAGCTAGTGTGACAACATAAACGTTTAGTTGTTATTTAGACCATCCATCAACTGTAAGGTTGCAGAGAGGGGGGAATTACTTTACTTTGATTATGAACTGGGGTTCTTAAACGTGTTGCTGATCTTTAAACTAATCTTACAAGGGCGCATGAGGTACGTGTCCGTCAGTGTAACTAATGTAACTAAGTCATGGCCATGGCCATAGTCATATTAGTTATTTATTTAATTGGTTTTGGAAGCACCCCAACACAACCGCTGAATGGTACGAACAAAGTCCAAAAAAATAATAATTATGTCTTTAAAATCAACTATGACACTCGACCTCTTTCGTTAGCAATTCGATCTCTGCATAATGTATCGTGATCATAACGAATCTAGCAGCGGCAGCGGTACACAGCACCTAACCACTACAATAGTCAGATGTGTTCGCAGTGCCTGTCTCAATGGTATACGGTTATGTCATTATTATTCATATTAGGGCTTCTACCGAGCTGAGCAAAATATGCAGTCACGCGACCTTGGTCTTCCTTCGACCGACTCGGCATACCCAGGAAAAGAATTCGGGGCAAGGGCTACGATTTCGCAGCACCCGGGCTGACACACACACAGAGCCCTTAGCATACTGGAACTAAACCATCTTCTCAGGTTTTTTGTCAAAACATGGGTCGCGTTATCAGAGCGCAGAGAAAGCATGCTGCCATCTTCCAGGCTCACACCCGTCTGCGGAAGGGCGCTGCGAAGCTGCGTACGCTCGACTATGCTGAGCGACACGGCTACACGCGTGGCCTTGTGAAGCAGATCATTCACGACCCCGGTCGGGGTGCCCCGCTTGCTAAGGTCTACTTCCGTGACCCTTACAAGTACAAGTACCGGGTTGAGACCTTCATTGCCAACGAGGGTGTCTACACTGGCCAGTTCGTCTACGCTGGTAAGAAGGCTCAGCTTGCCGTTGGTAACGTTCTGCCCCTGGGCTCGGTTCCCGAGGGTACCATCATGTCCAACGTCGAGGACAAGGTTGGTGACCGTGGTGCTCTTGCTCGTACCTCTGGCAACTACGTGATTGTCATTGGCCACAACCCTGATGAGAACAAGACTCGTGTCAAGCTTCCGTCTGGCACCAAGAAGATCATCTCTAGTGACTCCCGTGGTGTGGTTGGTATTGTCGCCGGTGGTGGCCGTATCGACAAGCCCCTGCTCAAGGCTGGTAGCGCTTACCACAAGTACAAGGTCAAGCGCAACTCTTGGCCCCGCACTCGTGGTGTGGCTATGAACCCTGTTGATCACCCTCACGGTGGTGGTAACCACCAGCACATTGGTAAGGCCTCTACCATCTCCCGTGGTGCTGTGCCTGGCCAGAAGGTCGGTCTTATTGCCGCCCGTCGTACGGGTCTGCTCCGTGGTTCCCAGAAGGTCCAGGAGTAAGTATAAATATATATCATTATTCAAGGTTAATGTCAACTCCTACCGTTTTTACTTTTCTTTGATTATTTTTTTTAGAGTGCCCCATAAGCCGTGTAATCTCATTCTGAAGTCCGCTTCTTACCTCTTAGAGATCACATTTGTGGTCCCTAATTAGGCTGTATATTGAGAACTGTCTATAAGGTTAAATAAATGTCCAAGTCGGCACTAATGTGAAGCATAGAATGGCACAAGATTTCCTCCTGAAATTTCGTATTGAATAAACTCAAAAGTAATGTTCATGACAAAAGCTAGGCATAACTTTTGGACAACGATAGTAACAGTAACAATAATAATGGTAATAGTAGTAGTAATATATTGAATCTGCGATATGTTTACATCTCACATAGAGACAAAGCCCTTGCCCCCTAGCACATAGTGGACCACATTTATTTTCGCCTATCTTCCCAAATACCTGTGCATAATAATATCCGAAATGTATCATAAGGAAACGGAGCGCCGATTCAGTGGACCTGAAAGGTGTCGCGTTCCAAAACCCATACCAAGCTCAAGGCTCTCCGATGAGGGAGCACCTCGCTTGGAACTATCCCATGCAGACCTTCCGCGCCGGCCCTCAGGTAACCATATTCTCCACAGCTATTCAAAAAATACCCCCGTAACCAATAATCGCAGAACAAGCGCTGAACGAATTGTGAAGGGATCTGTTAGACTCAATCGCGCCCGCTCGGTTCCACCGCCAACGCTAGCCCGACGAAGTTCAATTCCGCCTCCACGAAGGGCTCGCACAAGTCCCATTACTTGTGGATCAAAGGTGGAAATAGATGGTCACTCATTGGATGTCGGTCGACAGATCGGTAAGGGCGGATATTCACAAGTGTTCCATGCAACGCTGCAGTTCACGAAACAAGACTGCGCACTTAAAGTAGTCAACCTTAAGGAAGGGAGTGAAGAAGAAACAAAAAGCCTTATCGGTGAGGTAAAGCTGCTTAAATCTCTTAAAAACGTCGAGCGTGTTGTTCAGCTTATTGCTTGTGATGTCTCTGCATCCGAGGCCTTGATTGTTCTTGAACTGGGACAATGTGACTTGCGTCACATATTGGCCCAGCGAAATGATAGTGCGCGACCACTAGACTTAGACTTCGTCCGCTACTGGGGGGGTGAGGTCCTTAAGTGTATTGCTGCTGTGCATGCGCACAACATTGTGCACGCAGACTTGAAACCAGCTAACTTTCTTATTATTGAGACAGGACTCAAAATTATCGATTTCGGGATTGCAAATGCAGTACCTGATCACACTACTAGTGTACATCGTCATACACAAGTGGGAACTGTAATGTATATGGCCCCCGAAACATTGTGGAGGTCAGATGGTGGCCCCGACTACAAAGTCACGAAGGCAAGCGACCTCTGGAGTGGAGGCCTCATATTGTACGAAATGGTGTATCAGTGCTCACCTTTCAGCTTCGATCAAAATGGGATTCTTTTGCTCCAAATAATGCAGCAACCCATTAAACACCCAAAGCACGCACCTGGAAATGTCCCCGTGCCAATTGCCCTTCACGAGGTTATAAACAGCTGCTTAGACCGCGAGCCGCAAAAGCGCCCAACGGCCGAACAGGCCCTCGACAGTTTGTTTTTTTCCCCTGTTTCAATTGACTGGCAAGGGTTGAACTCTCTTATGCAAAGCTCGTTTCGCTTTGGTCGTCAACAGTCTGGCCGCAATAGTGACACAGAGCTTGAGCGCACAGTTAAGGATGCTGTCAATGATGCATGGAAGAAGCTAATTGCAATAAACAGGGGAAAATGGAGTGAATAGACGTCGTGCTAAATCACAATACTTACTAAAAGTCTATGTTTCTTGAATTAATACCACGTCTCAGTGTTTAGAAGTTCGCATTTACCAGTTCCCTTCACAAGCTCACCAATTCTGTACACACTTTGTGATCTTGCGAACACCTGAGCAACCTTATCAGCTTCGGATGCTTTGACAACTACCGCCATGCCAATACCCATATTGAGGGTCTTGCTAATGTCGGCGGGTGGAACACGACCTGCTTGTCCCAGCCACTTGAATATGGCAGGTAGCTCCCATGTCTTAACATCGACCTTAGCGTCAAGATGCGCCGGCAGGATTCGCGGCACATTTTCCACAATTCCACCACCAGTAATATGAGCCAAACCACGAATAGACCCAGGAACTTCCTTGAGAGCTGCTAGCACTGCCTTAACATATATCTGCGTGGGTGTCAGCAAACTGACGCCCACTGTTGTGGAGGAATCCCAAGGTGCAGCGTCATCAAAGCTAACATTGCTTGTTTCAAGAATCTTCCGAACGAGAGAAAAACCATTGGAGTGAACACCGGCAGAGGCAAGACCAAGAACGACATCACCGGCTTGCATTTCGTCGACACGAGGTAAGATGTCACTGCGCTCAACAGCACCAACACAGGTTCCATTTGTGTCGTAATCCGTACCTGCGTATAGACCTGGCATTTCAGCCGTTTCACCGCCAACGAGCGCACAACCAGACTCAATGCATCCATCAGCAACACCACTTACAAACGCAGCAGCAGTCTCAGCAACGAGATGACCGGATGCATAATAATCAAGGAAAAAAAGCGGCTCTGCGCCTTGCACAATAAGATCGTTAACACTCATGGCTACAAGATCAATACCTACAGTATCGTGTTTGTTGATGCTTTGAGCAATCTTAAGCTTTGTGCCAACACCGTCAGTAGCAGATACAAGCAATGGATCCTTGTAGCCTGTGGCTTTAAGATCGAAAACACCACCAAAGCCACCAATAGATGCATCAGCTCCAGGACGGCGTGTACTCTTCACTTTCTGTTTGATCTGCTCAACAAACTGGTTACCAGCGTCAACAGAAACACCGGCGCTTTCGTAAGTAATTCCCGCAACATTACTATCAGCATCCTTAAAGGCACGATGGGCTATATCGGTACGGAAATACCGGCCCTTAAACTGTACCTTTTCTACACCTTTGTACGCCAAGTCAACCGCCTCACGCAGCGTTGGTGCCCAAGCGGAAACCGCCAGAACACGACCGCCAGCGGTCAAGATTTTGCCTTCTTGAGTCTTAGTAGTTCCAGCATGGAAAACCTCAACGTTAGCTGGAAGTTCGTTAACTGTGATCTCATCACCCTTTTCATAAGACTCCGGATAACCACCAG